>JANHMN010000004.1:156452292-156473663 GCA_030674055.1 Rhabdomys pumilio
GTGGAGCCTTGGGGTCTCTCGTGTGTGGAGTCCTAACATCTGTAAATAGACTACTTGGAATCTTTCCTTTCATATTTGTATTATCATTTTTAAAACAAATATCCAGTTGCTCAAACACCATTTGTTGAAGATTTTTTTTTTCTGGAGAAATATCCTGCCATCTGTGTAAAAATCACAATGTCAGGGGTCTCTTTCCGTGTGTTCCATTCACTCATGTGTTTATTTTTATACCAACAGCAAACTATCTCGATTACTCAGTCTCTATGCATGGCCTTGACGTGCTCTGTACGGAGTTGCCTGCTTTATTCTTGCTTTACCCAAGTTGCAGCTATTCTAAGTCCTTTGCACATCCACATACGTTGAAGAGATGCCTTGACACATTCTCTGAGAAGAAATGCTACAGTTTTTACTTGTGGTACACTGGGTCGCAATCTCTTGAAAAGGCAGTGCCTGCCTTGACATGTGAGATTTCTCAACTCTGACTTGAGAATTACAGTGGCTACCCCACTGCAGTCCCACCAGCAGTAGATGAGGTTACCCCACTGCAGTCCCAACAGCAGTGGAGGAGGCTACCCTATTCCAGTCCCACCAGCAGTAGAGGAAGGTGCTCCTCTCCCTGACGACCCCCAGGGCAGTTAGCAGCAGTTGCTTGGTTGCCCTTCTCTTATCCACTCTGGCTGCCATGAGATGAAATCCTCTCAAGGCATCTTCCTGATCGCCCAAGATGTTAAGCACTTTCTGAGATTTCTTACCCATTTTTGTTTCTTTTGTGGTTAATTTTCTGTTCAGATCCATAGCTTTATTTTCTAATTGGGTCATTTATTATTTTTATTTTTATTATTTGTTCCTAATAATATTTATTATGTTATGTATAACAATATTTATAACATGATATATTATATTTTACATTATATTGTAATAATACTCATTATCATTGTTATTATTATTTAGTTCCTTACGTATTCTGGATAGTAATCATCTGTCAGGCGTATAGCTGACAAAAGTTCTCTCCCCCTCTGTAGGTTTTCACTTAGCTGATTGTTTTCTTGGCGGCACAAAAGATTTTTAGTATCTGAGGTCCCATTTGTCAGCTATTGGCCTTAATCCCTGAGTGGATGGATTCCAATTCAGAACATTTTTTTCTTCACTCGTATCTTGTAGGGCACTGTCTATGCTTGCTCTGACAGTCTCTGTTCCAGGTCTCAAGTTCTCATTACCTTGTTGTTGTGGTGGTTGTTATTGTTGTTGTTGTTGTTGTGGTGGTGGTGGTGGTGGTGGTGGTGGTGTGTGTGTGTGTGTGTGTGTGTGTGTGTGTGTAAAACATGGTGTGCATGTGGAAATCAGAGAACCACTTACAGGAATATGGGTTTTTTCTACCTCGGTATCTAAGGTTCAGACTCAGGCAGTCAGGCTGAGTAAGTGCCGTTTCTCACTGAGCCATCTGTCAGCCCATGAGCATTCTGTTTGTAGAATTACTCTCTTCTCATTAGCAGCCTTTTGTAGTTTTCAGTATGCAAAGCTTGTACACATATATACTATTTATTGTTTAGTGTCACTGGATGCTGTTATGTATTATTTTAAATTCAAATTTTTGCTGTCTATATAAATATAACTAACTTCCCCATATTTGCCTTATATCCAGCAACCTTGCTAACCTTCTTTGTCTTACTAAATTGTTCTTGCTTCCTTCCCTAAACACAGTATCACAACCTCCCAGGGGACACCTCAGATCTCCTGTTCTTGTTGTGGGACTTGCAGTGTCTATACCTCATGTGCAGCAAGTTGCTGCATATACTGCTGCTTGCTAAGAAGCAAGATGGTGTGTTTTCTGGTCCTCTTCTCCATCTCTCAACCTTACTGGGGGAAGTTCGGGAGGATGACTCCAGCTTTCTCTAGGGGAAGCTGTCTTCTCTTCTTTAGCTCAGGACATATATGCCAGATTCCTGACTCTTCCAGCAGTGGGCGGTGCTTGGCTTCTGCCTCTCCTTCGGTCTCTGTGTGCCTTCCTCATATCTAGCAGTTGGGCAATGGCTGTTGCTGTTTCCTAATTGCAGACTCCATAGGTGCTGCAGGGGAATCTCCCTGGTCTCACTCTGAGTGGCTGTCTTTAATTTCTACAACCCCCAAGTAAGGTCCCTTTCCCCATCACCCAAGAGAATCTGGGTTTACATCCTATAAGAGAACATTTGGGAGCTAGATTTCCTCCTCGGTGCCTCATGCCTCTTTTCTACAGAGGGTCACTCTTTCAGGCCCTGCTTCCCCTCCACTCCCTTGTTGTTGGCCATGTTCACTTATGGTTTTCAACACCCTAAGCTGAACCAGAATACCCTTTGTTGTTGTTATTGTAGATTGCCACTTTCCTTTTACAAATAACCTATCCAAAATATCTTTCCTACAAAATGAAAATGAAGTTCCCACAGACTAATAAACAGAGGTTCTCCTAATTAATAGTTCCAAGTTAGTCAGTCTCCTTGGCAGATTCAGCATCCCTCCATGACGATGCCTGAGTCACAGCTGAGAACCTCCTTCTCTAGAAGACTGTAGGAGGTAGTCAGCTGCTGCCTGCTAAACTTACCAGTAGGAAACCAATGTCTGTCCAACAGGACTTTATGTGTGTGATTGACTTCCTTAAGGAAGCATGGTAACATACTGAGAAGGACGAATAGATTTTAACTTCTACAATGAAGTGCTTTGACCTTCCTGACACAAATACAAGGACCTAAGCTCAGCTTTACAGCATCCATGTAAGAAGCTGGGTACAGCGGCATGTGTCCATAATGCCACCATGGGGAAAGTGGAGACAGGAAGATCCTTGAGGTTTACTGGCCAAGCACCCTAGCTGAATCAGTGAGTTCTAATAATGTGAAGAACAATAAAAGAAGACAATCTCTGGCCTCTACATGCACATGCACACATGCACACATGCACACACAGACACTTATACACAAATAAAATACTAATGCATTTCACATTAGCCTAAAACATAATATCACAATGCTGTCCATTTGGAAAAGGAAGTGTCTCCACTTCCTTCCCAGTTCTAGAATTGGAATTCTAAAACAGAATTCTCTAGTGGCTGTGTCTTTGATCTAAAGCAGTGGTTCTCAACCTTCCTAATGCTGAGAACCTTCTACAGTTCCTCATAAAATTATTTTTGTTGCTGCCTTATAATTATAATTTTGCTACCACTATGAATCTTAATATAAATATCTGATATGCAGGTTGAGAAATACTGATCTAAAGTGTGGGAGGCAGGGCTGCTGCTGTAGTAACTACGCTGTAGGGCACCCAGTGAGAGGCACTTCATTGCTAAAGGAAAGGTGACCCAGACTCTCAGGACAACATGGTATGTGGTGCATTGTGCTTTCTGTTGACCTGGTGACTGAAACCCTGGAGACTCCTTAACAGCAGGAATGGAAACTTACCAGCATTGTAACCACCAGGGTTGTGGTGAAGGATGACTGTAATTTTAGAGCCCTGGTACCTTAGATAATGTCCTGCCAGATCTCTAGATTGGTTTTTCCTTGGTATTTAAGTCTGGCACAGTATGGCATGCAGGAAGAACTTTTAGATTTACCCTATGACCTCACCCTGTCTTGTCTTTCTACAGCACTCTGTCTCCCAAGATGATCTTCTTTAGCTGGGTGTTTATTTGGGAGAATGTCCTTCAGCATTCTCCCAAATAAACACCCAGCTAAAGGACAGAGCTTCCAGGAGAATTGTTGTCTAGTACCTCTTAGGAAATCACAGGCATTGAGCACAGGCCAAGTACACTCACTATACCTTGGGAGACAGCTGTTGAATGAATGAAAGGGGAACCTAGGAGATAGCTTGGTCAATAGTGTGTGTGTGTGTGTGTGTGTGTGTGTGTGTGTGTGTGTGTGTGTGTCGTGTCTCTCTGTGTGTACCTGTGTGTCTGTGTGTCCATGTCTGTGTCTGTGTGTCTTTGTATGTGCATATGTATGCACATGTGTGTTTGTGTATCTCTGTGTCTCTGTGTATCTGTGTGTCTGTCTGAGTGTCTGTGTATGTGTCTGTGTGTGTATGTGTGTATTTGTGTGTCTGTGTGTCTATGTGTGTCTGTGTGTGTCAATGTGTGTCTATATGTGTGTGTGTGTGTGTGTGTGTGTGTGTGTGTGTGTGCAAACACCCACACAAGTATGCACAAGTGAATAAGATGAAAGACAGGAATGGACAGAGGAACGAAACTGACTTGGGGCTTGTGAGTCGAGGGGTGCAAGGGCATCTAGCATTGTGCCTATGGATACAGGAGGCTTCAGACTGTTCCACAGTGGTTAGAAAACACTCTCTTCTGTAAAGGCTTACAAATTTCAACTATGAATTTATGTGTCTGAGTTCCCAAACAGACTGTGACTCCGAAGGGAGCCACACTACATATTGCTGGTGATCCTGTCCCATGTGCTAACACAGACTCTGTCTCACATAAATACTCAGGAAATATTCGTAGAGTTGCTTGTCAAGTGGCCTGGAACTCATTCATCTGCTGTTCTCTGGACCCATGAGTCACGCCTCTGATGGACCAGTCATCTCTAAGAGGCAGAAGGGAACCAAGGGAGCTCAAGCTCACCCACGGCTCCCTCTGAGAGAACACTGGGCCACAAAGCCCTCTTTGGCAATGATTGGCTCTTTCTGTGCGTGCTTGGCACTTTGGGTGTTTTGATCTTGCATTCTGGGAAAAATACGCTTTGCTAATTTCTTAGAGGTTGCTATGGCTCACACCAATTGTAAAGATTTCATTTCTACACCCAGCTGCAGGTATACATAAGTGCCAACACCCAACTGCAGGTATACCCAAAGACATTGAATTTTCTAATGGCTTGTTTTTACATCTTATCAAATCTAAGAATTATCACTGAACATACATATACATGTGTGTGTAATGTGCACGGACACACACACACACACACACACACACACACACACACGCATGCACGCACAGAGCCTCCCTGGCCATAATTTTTCAAATTACCCATTTGGAATAAATAAATATTCTTATAATCCAGTATCTTGCTTATGAAAGAGAGAGAAAGAGATATAGTCCAAAACCTGGGGAGATGCTTTAGAAAATTAACCTCTTCCTACCTAAATTCCTTGGAGTGTTTTATATACATTTTATTATCATTATTATTTGAAGAGAAGAGTTAAAAATTGAGAGAAGCCCCATGTGAGGACTCAGTGTCTGGGTTGTACACCACCTCAACCGAGAGGTGGGAGCTCTCCAGGACCAGCTCTGTGTTAGGTACGGCTCTCACAGGGCACTGAGCTCATGCAGGGTCTCAGAGGAACATGATCCAGTCTAGCAGCCAGCTCTTCTGTGTGCAGTGTAGGAAAGAAATGATGGGCTGGGCACAGGTCCCTCATATAGACCTCTGTGTCACCAGAGGAACAAGAAGCAGTGTGCCGAGGCCTGAACAGAAGGAAGGTCTGAGGCCCTGTATGACTTGTGTCCCTATTCCATTCACTGACAATCTGTTCCCCATATCAGGTGCAAGCAAGTCAGAGACAGCAGGCACCGTGCTGCTAGAAACAGCCATACATAGACATTGCCTTGCTGCCTGGGTTGTTACGGTAAGATCTCCCCCATTTCCCAGGGCCCAGGAAGAGTCCAGATGATGTAACTCAGGAGCACACAGAGCTCTCATTACACTGTTCCTCCTCCTCTGACCCAAGATGTCACCCTGTTGGACATCAGGGGCTTCAGTGACCTAAGCTACTCTCAATCTAGTGTTCATGCTAAGGAGACAGCAAAGATCCCATATGTCGTCTTCAAGCTGAAACAGTGATATTTACATGTGACTATGCTTTGACAAGGCCATGCCCATATGCCCTGGAGAATGTGCTTTCATCCAACTCCACCCATAAAAGTCACTGGGCTGCAGTCACGCCTGGTGCACTGCCAGTGCGGTTGCAATGAAACATGCTGGAGCTTGTGCTGATGAGTTCCCAGGTTTGTCCAGTGGTCTGTAGATGCTACAGTTCCTATCTGGATCTCTCACAGATCCAGATCACAGAACTCTCCAGCTGTTGTGCCCCTTCCTCAGTCCGAGAGCCCTGGTGTCTGGCTGCACGTCCTCTCCGTGTTCATTGTGGGATTGTACAATGTCTAGCCTGCTCTAAAAGCAGAAAGATGATGATGTCAGGCTGAACAGGGTTGCAAGCCACCTCTATTTGCCCATCCTAGATGGGCAACAGCACTCAAATGAGAAAGGACAGCCTAGGGACAGATGCCCAAGGGACACTTGCCCAGAGGTCAGATGCCTAAGGACGTATGTCATGAATGACAAGCGCTAGGGGCTTTGTGTTCTATGAATTCTTGCAAAAAAAAAAAAAAACCCTGTTATGTGCACTGTCAGTTTTTGCTGCATACTCATACATGGCCCCTCATCTTTGCCTCAATTAATGTTTATGCTCCAAAGAGTCATTGTTACTTATGTGTGCCCACAATAACTTAAATTGAGGGGACTCTGTAGCTTGGCCAAGTTTTTCTTTTTGCCAAGAAGCACTGTGTGCTATGACTTTCTGTGGCCTATGTAAGCACGAGCACGGGTCTGCGTAACTGACATCGAACTAAGACTTACAAACCCAGAGACTGGAGCAGCCACTGGAACTGATCCTGGAGATCCCACAGACGCCTGAACTGACTGTAACATAATAAGCAGGACTTGAGAGTGTGTCTTATTAATCTCTCCAGCCTATTAACTATCTCTTTAAGCTGTAATTGCATCACTCTTAATTGCTTTATTCGTTCCTGAGCTTCATTATTCATCTTGTCTCATTTCTAGTCAAACCCGTTGAGGTGTTTTTTTTTTTTTTCTTCCTCCTTTTATTTTCTTGAAGGGGAAAGGAAATCTCACTGTTTACAGATTCCAGAGAAAGGATAGGCGATGTGCTGGCTTCGCACATGCCTGCACAGGGCAGGTCTTTCTTGCGCCTCTCCCACGGGTGCTAGGACCATGTCCAGAGCCCTGATGATGCCCTTGGCTTGCTCATTCCCTCTGCTGTCTCCTGCCCCTGTCTCCTTCGCACGACCTCCTCACTGAGCCAGTCACTGTTCTGCAGACAGTGCTCAGGAGCTCATCAATGATCTGCCCACAAACCCTGGTGACACCTTGAAAGGGGACCATGTGACCAGCTCCAGAATCTCCCCCAGCCTCTGAACTGGTGCTGCCTGCCTCAGCTTCCTAGCTATCTCTGGGCAGCAGTCTTCTGCCAGCCAGAGCCCTGCCCGAGAAGTGTTTCTGCAGCTCTCTCCTACAGACTGAAGCTGGCATCCTCACCACCCACTCATTACAGACACTTCCTGTGCTGCCAGCAAAAGTGGGGGAGGGGAAACACCGCCACAGTCGCAAGAAGTAACGTGAAATCTCATAACATTCTCACGGTTTCCTTGGATCTAAAGTCGTCAAGACAGGAAACTGTTCTCTATGATGATTAAGGAGCACTGCCCTGGAACCTAAGCCCTTTTAAAACACGCTCTGTGACAGTGCTAGCATTTTTCACATAAACTAAAAGCTTACCTAAAAACCATGTAAGCATCTGGAAACACCAGTGCCTAAAGCTAACAAACAGCACTGGAACCCCATGTGGTGTGGTGCTTAGAAGATATATGAAGCATCTATACCCAAGTGGCTCCAAGGCCAGTCCTCCCCACTCCATTGTCCCACTTCACCCTCCTCCCTGTCTAGGGCCCAGGGGGTACTGACTGGCAAAGGGACTATTCTATTCATGGCTCCATCCCTGACATCTCATCTCCCACACTGATGGAAAAAGGTACCATCGCTGAATGCACTTCATTGTGGTGGGTGACATACAATGCCAAAAGGTACTTCCCAGTCAATGAGGTGACAGTTGCCTCTGGACCATGGATAAATAAATATGCTCAGTTAACACTGAAGGACAAAGCACATGCAGTCAGTGGAGACTTCCTCAAGGCCCCCTTACTCTTCACAGGAGTTTCTCAGACAAGCAAACATTTGTTGTCTGCATTAAACTTTAAATTTTCTAGAAACTAAACCACCAACCAAAGAGTACACATGGAAGAACCCATGGCTCCAGCCACATATGTAGCAGAGGATGGCATTGTCTGGCATCAATAGAAGGAGAGGCCCTTAGTCCTGTGAAGATTCGATGCCCCAGTGTAAGGGAATGCCAGGGTGGTGAGATGGGAGTGGGTAGGTAGGAGAGGGAGCACCTTCATAGAAGCAGGGGGAGGAGGGATGGGATGAAGGGTTCTGGGGAGTGAACTGGGAAAGGGGATAACATTTGAAATGTAAATACATAAATATCCAATAAAAATATTTTTAAAAAGGAAGAAGAAATTTTTTCTAGCACACCATAACTTTCCAACATTCCAGTTTGTTCGCAACACAATCTTCAAAAGGAAACAAGAGAGAGTCAGAGCTACTCTGCAGGTGCCTTGTCAAGTCCACGAGCTGTTGCTTCTGCTTCCTTCTGAGACTGCAGTCTGCCCTATGCTGAGCCCCTGAGATACACCCTCAGAGAAATGATTCACAGAGAACCTGCTGGCTCATTGCTATTGTTTAGAATATAATAGATACCTGCTTTGTGTGTATCAAATGGAATCAGAGTGAGGCTTCCCTCCTAGGAATTGAAAACACAAACTCCCTGCGTGGAACCCACTTTCCCTAGAAAGGACAGCAGTGAAGGAAAACCATGTTATGTTAACTCTAACTCAGAAGCAGGCTTCTTGACCTATCTCCACTCTTTATGTTGGAACTTCCCTGGGGTTCCTTTTGGGCAGAACCATGGCACCAGACACAGCTAGACAAAGATTATACAGGGAGATATTTAGACATGAAACATCCAACAGGTTCTATATTTTAAAACGCAAGCTAAAGTCTCCATTTTCAAAAGCCACCTGGGACAAGGGAATTGACCTGGCAGTTAAGGGTACACACTGCTCGTAGAACCAGACTTAGGCTTCCAGCACTCTGGATAGATCCCAACTGCCTGTAACTCCGTCTCCAAAGGGTCCGGAGCCCTCCCTCTGTCTTCTGGCCTCTGGGAAAACTTTATTCACAAGAACAAACCCCCACACAAACACACGTGCACACATGTTATTAAAAATAAAATGAAGGCCAGGTATGTTAGTGCATACCTTTCATCCCAGCACTTAGGAGACAGAAACAGGCTGTTCTCTGTAAATCTGAGACAAGCCTGGACTACACAGTGAGTTGACAGGCTACATAGTGAGACACCATTTCAAAAAAAAAATTTTTTTTTTTGAAGCGGCCACCTGTATTAAAGTCATCCCAAGGTGGGACTGTGCAATGTCCCTCCAGTGGTCTCTAGAACAAGCACGGTGCTTCACCCATAGTTACAATTTGAATGGTTATTTCTTCCTAAGTAAGATAACTTTTTATTGTCACATGCTCACTGGCAAAGATGAAGCTTTCGGAACTGAGCTTGTGGCCATCAAATTTCCTTACATCACCTGAGTCAAAAGAGTCCTTTACTTTAGAAAACCTTATGGTTTGTCCTCTCGAGGCCAAGAAGAATGGGTAGAGATTTACTTGATTCTTGCAAACAGAAGCCAACTTTGGAAGACATCCAAATGTTACACTCTGCAGGGACGATGGAGAAGCTACTCACTGCTTTCCAGAGTCATCTATCAGAATTATTGAGCGAACAGGTGACTTCTCCAGTCACTGTCAGTCCCACCTGAGTGTCAGCATTACGATCCTGTGAATACGCCTACACTGTGTTTGGAGCTCTCCTTTATTTACTAAAGATTCAAGAATTCTGATTTCCTATCACCTAGTCAAGGTAACCATCAGGAAATAATTTCCACAACCCCATATTCCATCCCCCAAACAACTTGCACAAAAGCAGAATGTTCCTGTTGTGATATTTGCAGATTCATGTCTAGATTCCCATAAGAAGTACTGAGGGTCCATGTGTGTGGCACATGGCTGTAATCCCAGCTCCACGGAAACCAAGGCAGAAGGATCACTGGCCTCAGACTGGGAGACAGGATCTGTCATTTAAGAGCCACTGAGTGGCCACTATTTCATGTAACAGCTCAAATGAGCTAACACATTCTGACACCCCATCTTACTGCCTCACATGAGGTTACAGAACGAGCAGTCAGCCACAGCTACACAGAGAGTGACACAGAGTCTGTCCCCAGAAGCCAACTCCTTTCCCTTCTCTAATGCATTGTGACATCTCAGAAAGAACGCTCATACTTGCTCCTGCAAAGAGCAGGCCAAAAGGGGTCACCTAACCTTTGCCTTCTGCGCTGTGTGAATACACTGAAGGCTCCAGAAAAGCATGGCTCTCGCCAGAATGTGTCAAGGCAGTGTTAAAGTGATAGCTGAGGTCTGATGAGTCCTGGAGGCCCCACAACTTGGCAAGGGTCCAGTTAAATGAGCATATTTTTAGGAAAGTACCTAGTTCACGTTTCGTTAAGCTCTGCTTTTGTGGTCTGCTATCCAGAAAAAGTCAAGGTTCACAGCCAAGCTGATATTTTATCCAAAACTCAGTCATGTCACTTCAGAACTGAGTTCCAAAACACTGAGACTGAGGGGAAGAGGGGTGAGGCAAAGGTGAAGCAGATTAATGACATTTTTCTAACAAGCTGCTTCATGGGATCCTGAGACCTGAGGACACCAGGCAGACATTTGCACTGGCATGTGTAGCTTAGGATGCAGCAAAGACAATTCTCATCTGTGAGAAGGCTGGCAATGCCCAACAATGCAGTTCTCCCATGCAGCTACAGTTGACAGAGCTGTGGATTTGACACCATCTGTGGTTCCCAGTGGCCCTGGCTGAGTACATTGACAGTCCTATGGGTTTGCCGTCCTTCCGCAGTTCCACCCACGGTTGACAGAATTTCTTTTCTAAGTGTTGGATACAAAGTTGCTTATCTAGACTGCTTTTGCTTCAACTTCAGCTCAGCTTCGGAATTAAGCCCCTACTGTCCAGTGTCTTTCTGGCAGTTATACTCTTGTACAAACTCACCCTCTATGTCACCAGTGTTTGCTGGGACACTGTCACTGCATCTAAGCCAAGGCCCATCTGCCTGGCTGGATAACAGGCTCCTGTGACGCATAAAAGCCGGATGATGCACAGATGGAACAGCCTGTGGTCTTCTTGCTTTCAGAGTTTCATTTCACCTCAACATCTGGGGGTGCCCCACACCTCTTCTTTGCTTCCAGCCTCGTCTCCTACCCCACTCTTCACTGACCTTGGCACTGCCCCCTCAACTCTCCTTGTTGGGACCCTCATCTTCTCCCATGCCTCTGGAGAGAAATTCCCACAGAAGGATCCACCTGCCAGGATGCTGGGGCTTGCTTGCACACTTACAAAGCCTTCTAAGAGCTATGTTACATAATTCTCAGCAGGCAAGCTCATTTCCTACACTCCCGTACTTCTGCCAGTATTTTTACACCGGTCTTAACTGTCAATAGCAAGTCGCTGCTCTTCCAAAACCAAGGCTCCCCTTGGCTTGTATTTGTCCTTCCTGAGTTAGGCTGTTTCTTTTGAGGGACGTACTGACATACTATTCACACAATGCATGCATGTGCACATGTATGCTTACATTGGCAGATAGCCACATATCTCACTAAAATGACTGCTCGTGGGCTATCACTTTAAACTTCCAGGTCTCTCTCTAGTCTACCTTCCAGGTCCAAATCTCCCACAAACAACCAGATTATTTTAAAAGGAAAAAAAAAAAGATATAGTTACTTCTTCTGTGGCATCTTCTGGGGTGGGCTCTACGTCCAGGCTGAGTTCCTCTTCAGTAGTCTGGCAACAAAGACACAGGATAATATGGTTAGCACCTCCAAATTTGTGTCAATGGCTTCATGTATGAAACCAGCCCTAGTATAACTAGTGTGGTTGGTGGTGCTGCCTGCACTATGGTCCCCTTGCACCTGTACCTCTACCTGTGGAGTGTTTTGTCCTGGAGACCAGTGTTTTACACGCAGACAGTGGGTATGCATGTCTAAAGTCACCAACTGCAGAATCAATGAAGAGTGTATAACTTTCAGAACAATCCAGAGAAGACATTTACACAGCCTCCAGCCAGCAAGAGGCCGGAGACATAAGCCTACACGACGCTCAAGCATCAGCATGATGAGGAAGCACAGACAGACAGTCGGGGGTCTGTAATCATTCCTATTTGAATGGAACAGATCTCTGGTTAATTCCGAAATAGAAACTGGATAGTTGTGGCTTTGCTTTTTATTTTATTTTATTTTATTTTATTTTATTTTATTTTTTAAAATTATCTTGTATCAACCCTGGCAGCCTGGAATTTGATACATAATCATGTCTGGTCTCGTGGCAGGCAGTCTTTCCACCTTTGTCTCCCGGGTTTCGAGATGATGGGTCCATGCCACCAAGCCCAGCTCGGAAGAACTGATTAAGTCACAGGCAGTAAAACCCTGGGCTCACAAAGGTGGCAAATGCTTCTTAGCCTGGGGCTTAAGCAGGAGTGCCACAGCCGCATCTCTGTTTACTCTGCCGAGCGTGGAGAGCTGCTCAGGTGGCCTCAGTCTCCTCACATGTAACATCAGAAAGGTGACAACCCCCACCACCTTGAGATCTGGGGAGAACTCGTGAAACTTTTCCCACCTATCACCAGCTCTAGTGGGCTCTGACACCCCGGTTTAGCTGCTGACAGCCGTGCTGGGTTAGAAATCATGCTAGCTTGACTCTTAGTCACCAGGGAATCATGGCGGATGTGTAGTGTTTGAAAACCAGGACTTTGCTTTCTCCAACATACTGTGACATCCCAGAAAACTGGTACTTGCTCCTACAAAAATGAGATTAAAATGAGTCAGCTAAGCCTCATAGGTGACTTCACACACTGACTCTCTTGTCACCCCCTGTCTCTGGAGCATGGCTGTGGCCAGTGAAACCCTGCTGAGAACAGGTACCCTGGAGTCCTGATTCTGGCGCATGCCTCTAGCCAGTGAGGACAACTCACAGAACACCATGGCTTCCCCTTCACACTAAATTCTTCAGAGCTTCTCTGGAATCTCCAGCTTTTAATTAGCATGTTTTCTTACCCTAGTCATGGGTAAAATACCATTCAAAATATCCCAAACCAATTCATAGCACCACAATTAGTCTCCTTAGATAGTCAGTGGGTTTCCTGTTTTATATGCTGGAGCGAAGATGGGTTATACTGAGAATGTACCATGTTCTACTTCAGTGGGTCTCAGAGCCTAAGTTTCATAGGACCGTGGACATGAGAGCAATTGAGGAAGAGGAGAGCCAAGTGTAAAGTGATGTCAGCCTAAAAGGAGAATCCAGGAGCACTGATTTCTAGCCAGTGGTGTTGAATGTATTCTACAGATGTTCCCATCCATGCAAGGACATCAGATACAACATGTGTTCCACCCACCTCTGCCCATCTTCTTGATCTATGAGTTATTTTAGTAGCATAGGTCATAAAACATGGGTGAAATAAGACAATAAAGTAAGCTTCAATGTACTGAGACCCAGGGACTTCACACTTGACATGAAACTTCCTCAAGAGCTGGAAATATTATAATACAGTATTTCAGTTGTGATCCTTCTGTGGAAAGGACTCTGGTTTTTCTTGGTTCCGGATTACTGACAATTTAATGCCCATCCTGACTCTGCATACTCCAAGTCTGCTATTCTGAAAAACTAACCCAGAAAGCCTGAGGAAAGGTCTTCTTTCAAGACTGTCTAGTGTATCTGGATCTCCTCATGGTATCAGACAGATTCATCACAGAAACCACAATCTCTCCTGCTGGGCAGCAGGACAGTACAGGTGCCATCTCTGTTTCAAGATTTTGGATTTGCAAGTTTTCTTGGGTCATGACCTATTTTTATAGTAAAATTCATCTGCCTGAGGCTAATCTATTTCTAATCAACTTCAGAAATAGTTTAAACACATGCTGCTCTCAGGAGTCTCTGTCCTGGTGATAGCACCAGACCCAGAATTCCAGCAGCATCCAACGTTGCCTGCATGCCTGCCTCTCCCAACCAGCCAGTTCTCCCCAAAAGAGCTCTGTGTTCATGAAGCCAGGCAGCTGGATTGCAGAGCACAAGCAGTGGGATCTGCTGCAGGAGATAGGACGCCTGCCCTCATCATTGGCTCGTTTGTTAGAAGAAATTTTAGAAGCATCAAATATCTTTCAAGAAAAGAGTTGTTGGCTGGGGAGTGAGTAGCTTTGCCTTTGACTCTAAGGCTGGTACTTCCACTCAGGTACCAGCAGAGTAAACAGCAGTGGCCACACCAAGTGTCACCCTTGTTCACCACGGTAACAGCCTTGCACCAACACATAGACTGCTCTAGCTACAAGATGCACCACACAGTCTGTGAAAGACTCTTCTCCCGTCTAATACCAACACCTATTCCAAGCACTTAAAGCAATTTGCACTATTTATTTATGTCTCCATGTATCTGTCTGTCTGTCTGTCTGTGTGTGTGAGAGAGAATATGTGTGTGTGTAGGCCAGAGGGCAACTTTCAGGGGTCAATTCTTATAACCATGTGAGTTTAGGTTCTTATAACCTTCACCCACTTGCAAGCCCTATTCCAAGTATTTTTATGGGAATTTGCCTGCTTAGAAAGTCTTTGACGTAAAATACCAAATAATCTGTCTTCTAAAGCAGAATCTTCCATTCAGTTTAAAGATGTATTTATGTGAATGTCTCCATGTCATGAGATGCAAAGCAGTCAGCATGGAATTCATAAATGCCATGCTGGACCTTGGATTGTGATATTTAGGAGCCTATAAAAATTAGCCATTTTAAATTTCCATTTCAGTTTCTCTTGACACAGTACAGGTATATCTAAAAAGGTCGTCAATCTTAACAAGCTCGGAAAACTTTCCTCTCAGAAATACATTTGGTGCTCATGTGGAGCCCAAATGGAACAAATGGGATTCCTGGTAACAGAGGTGTCTACCGCCCCAGGATGTCAGCAGCATCCTCCCCGCTGTGGCCCCAGCACTAAGACATGGGTTTCCTCATCTCTCCCTTCTAGCAGCCCCCTCTACTTAAACTCATAGCTGTTAGGACAGCGCTCTCTCTGCCTCCTGTTCCTTTTAGCACAGCTAGTTGGTCTCTGCAGCAAATGGGGATCTAGACCATGAGCCACTTGTTGAAAGCAAAGCAAACTGGTGCCAACTAGTTGACAAAAGGAGTACTTCAGGGCACAAGACACATTGCAGGAGGCATGCTGAAGGCTGGCGGTGGGCAACAATGCTTGTCTTCTGCTCCTTTCATGAATGCACTAACCCCACACGCTGCCACAGGCACACAAACAGAAATATTTACATGGCCACGTATGTGAAACATGTATGCAGAACATTCACATCTCTGCTATGCCAATCGCCCCTTTAATAACTGCATTTCCCCCATTAGCGAGCGGAGCCCATTTGCTACAGTCCAGAGGCGCCGTGAGAAAGTGCAAGCATCCCTACTCTGTACTCACCTCTATCTCCATGGGTTCCACCTCGATCTTCTTCCATAGTTCCAGCAACTGTGCAATGGGCATTTTTTTAAAACTTTCCCTTTCTTCCAATCAAGTGTTGATAGAAAGTAAATAAACACCAAGCAGCCAGAGAATCGGCCTGACAGGATGTCAGGGGCTGGGGCAGCAGGCCAGGCTGGAGCAGACACAGTGGGAAAGACACACCGGAATCGGATCGGATCGGAGTATCTCCGCTTCTGGAAAGAGTCCTGAGGTCTTCAGTGCGGCTGCTCAGCAGGCTCAGGCTCAGCAGGCTGCAGCTAGGCAAGGAGACTGCAGCTGCGTCTGGGTGTCTGTGCCTGCGCGCGGCGTCAGACAGAGTAAAAGCTTTGCTCGCAGCCTCCAAGTGCTTCCCTGCCTCCCAGTTACGTTGCCACTCTGCTCCCGCCCCTCACTATTTTACCTTAATTGGCTCTAAATGAGGGTGAAAGTTGAGTCTGAGGATGCTGCTGCCATAGAAACTGCTTAGCAACCACCGAAGGCCAGGGAGGGAGAAGGAGGACTGGAGCTCAGGCTCTGCCCTTCCCCTCCCCACCTCTGCGACACTGCCTGGGACGCTATACCACCACCCTGCCAGGAGTTCTGCGGAGGCTGGAGGTGCAGAGACACCCCTCGACATCAGGGTTTCCAGTACCCGCGTTGGGGGTTGCACTGATGCCCGAGGTAGCTTGGTGCAGAGGCTCCCTGCTGTCCTCAACTAACTGCGTTGGTCAGGCATTGGGCTGGGGACAGCCAGGAGAAAGAAGTACCCACACAGGCTGTAGGGGCCTGGTGGGATGGTACCTCAGGATCCAGTCTTTGACCTTACTTTTCCTGCTTAACCAGGAAGACAAGACTAGCTGCAGGAACATTAAGAATGGCATCCCTTTCCTCTCTGCAGCAGAGCAGAGTCCAGGCTGTTGAAACCCCAGCAGGATCTGTGGAGGACAGGGCAGGGAGGTTGAGGGACACAAACAGTTGTTACTCTAAAAGTCACTATGCACCGGACACATTATCTCATTTGATTTTTCCACCCAACCTGGGTGTTTCACTCCCATTTCACAGATGAGAAATGGTTCAAAGAGAAGCAAAGTACCCAGGAACATATATGACATAAAAGAGAGGAAGCCCCGACATATCTGCCTGAGGTGGAGAAACTTAGTTTCTGAGGAGGGAGTGTGTTTCAGGGTACACCTCCTACCCTTGGTTCCCTACAGGTGCATCTTTGGTATTGAATAAGAAACACACACAGGAGAGGCTGCGTTCATCTCTCCGTACTGAGCCTAGACACATTTGGTTCCTACTCTTGGGGAATAGTGTTCAAGACGAATGCAGTTTAACCTTGCTCTGAGAACAACCATTTTCATTTGTGTGCCCTTATCTTTGAGAACATCAAAGGCAATGGCTCCCTGGTTCAAAACATTATCATGTCCCTTTCATCTCTATAAAATCACCAAGAAATGCAGCTTAGGAAGGAAGGAAAAGGGCCCAGATATTGCATACTTCACATTTTGCAACAAAATACTGCATGTGACGTTAACAGAGGAGGTCAAGACTGGGTGGGTTTACAATAGGCACCTCATATTTCTTCTTTCAAAAAATGAGGCCAGTGAGGACCTTAAACATTAATTCTCCTTGGGATAAAAATAACAATGATGTTATTCATTTTGACACTGGACACCTCCTGGCTGACAGGACAGAGTGAGGACACCCTGTGTGCTGACCATAATGAAGTCAACTGAGACACACTGTGAAAGGTCAGAGACTGACAACAGGTAAAACAGAGTGAGTCTTCTCTGCAATAAAGCCAGGGAAACCACTCACAACAGACTGTTGAAAAGACAAAGACGTGAAAAGCATTTCATCTGACCACCTGAAAATCTACAGGCAATGGAGGGGAACACAACAGTTATCGTGTGTGTGTGTGTGTGTGTGTGTGTGTGTGTGTGTGTTTTCCTAAAACCCATTTCTAGAACATTCTATGGATTCCCCGATATGGGAGGATAGAAAGAAATATTAGTCCCTCTTTTTGAGGGAAAAATGAGGAGAAAAGAGATTTTAGACAGGGCCTCTCAGGGTGAGCCACATTTCCTGAAAGACTCAAGTAAAAAGTTTATGGAAGGCCCTGGGTTAACATCCTTGCCAGAACTGTCTGTCAGCAAACCCTAATGCTGACTACTGCAAGGGGTATGTTGGGTATTGCTGCAGTTATGGCTCATAATCCAGCACTCTGCCCTTCTCTTGTCTCTGCTACATGAACTGAACCCACCCCAGCATCTTCCAGGTGAAGCAGAGAAGCCTGAAGAGATTGTGTGGGAGAGAGAGTGGAGCTCTCAGTAATGGGAGCAGGGCTCCATTCACCCAGCACTGCTGCCTTTGGAACAGAGAGGAGGTTATTCAAAGCAAAGAACTTGGGTACTTAGGGAATGCAGCAGAGAGTCCCAGCCTGCTGGACAGGAGTGTGAGAGGGTTGGAAAACGGGGCACGAAGGACCTAAGAATGAGGCAAAGCGGAAAAGGAAGCCTATGAGAGAAAATTAAGGATCTGGGAAGATGTTATCCCTGCTTATAAAGTTTTTATTACCCAGAAAAGGCACATAAAAGAAAAGAAGGAGTGGATTCTTCTAGGGGAAAGAATTCCATTGTTACTTTGGATGAGTGTTCAACTGAATCCCAAGAAAACGCATATGACCTATTCAACAAGGACACCTCCAAACTCGTTTCCAAGAAACTTCCCTTGCAGACAGCAACACTCTCCAGCAAATTCAGCTCTCCAGAGAAAAAGTGATGGGAAGCCCTGACGGAGTCCCAGCCATAGGATCATGGTGACACAAGACAGATAGGCAGGCATCAAACCCAGAGAACCCCAACCCCCGAACTCCCAGCACAAATGAGAACAAGAGGAGTATCAGGTGCTCAGACCACTTAAGTCTGACAGATTTCTTTTCTCACAGAAAGGAAGGAAGGAGGGGGAGCCTGCCTATTCCCTGACTCACAGTAACTAAGGAAAGTGGCTCTCCCCTGGTGTGGAAAGGCTTTGGAGCCCCTGGTCATCTGTTCCTGGCACTTAGTGCTGTCCCAGCAATCATGAAACAGGGGCATGCTGCACAAGCTGAAGAAAAGGCCTCAGCTAAATCTAAGGCCCCTGGTGTTTGAAATAATGAGGTGATTCTGACCTTCACTCTGGCCTCGGCAGCTGCTTTCAGGAGGTCCAGGCTCTGACCTGTCTTCCTTCATCTTGCAGTTGGGGTAGATTAAGGATTTGTAAAATAAGACATATGCTCAATTCTAGTGGGTGCTCTCTTGTTTTGCTAGTCCCACATTCTAGGGTTCCAAAGAATTCCCAAACATACACTTGCATACACACACACACACACACTCATACACACACACACACACATACATCAGACAACTCTCACACACATACACACACACACATACATCAGACAACTCACACACACATACACACCCATACATATATACACTCATACACACACACATACATCATACAATTATTCATACATACACACTCTCACACAACTCACACACACACTCAAACCCACCCCCAAACACACACATACACAATTTACTCACACATACACACAAATCCACACAACTCACACACTCACACACATACACACACATATCACAAACACACACACATATTCATACACATATCTACACATACACACAATACACATATACACATCACAAACACACACACATTCACACACATATCCATACTCATACTCACACATACCCACACACATACACAATTCACTCACATACACACACACTCACACAACTCATATACATACACACACATACACATACACACACCACACATGCACACACACATCACAAATACACTCAGACACATTCACACAAACATATACATTTACACACACACTCATACACACATCGCAAACACTCTCACACACATTTACACAACCATACGCACACACTCACATACACATACACACATGCACACACACCTTAGAACCAAATTCATTTTAACAAAAGGGCAAGCTAGTTGTTGGTATTGGGGTGAGCTCTGTGCCCTCAGATGCATTCACTAAAGTCTTGACATCCTACCTCCATAGTATAGAATCAGGGTACGTGCAGAAGCCCAACAGAGTAGAGGTCACTATTTTAGTCACTGGAACTGTTAAGGGGAGATCTTTGTGCAGATGCACACAGCATTCAGAGAACACCATATGGAGCTGAAGTCTTTCCATGAAAGGTCAAGGAACTGCACATTCTCCAAGAAGCTAATGGAAGATGCTGCCTTACAGACCTCCAGGAAACACCACCATACTGCCACACTTTGATCGCAGACTTTTGGCCTCCAGACCAAGATGATAAACTTCTAAGCTGGTGTTCTGTTGCTGTGGAACATAACCAAAGTGACAGAGACCCTGGGGGACTGGGAGGAACAGAACAATAAATCGGATACTGCAATTCCACCATGCCACAGCATTCCATTCAAAGAAGCATGAAGACCCTGCACTGCCTTCTCCTGCACAGGGGCTGTCCAAGCATGGAGACATCCTGTCAGCTGGCAACAGTGGGACCTCAAAGCAGCTTCAAGTACTGGCAGTCTTCCTCAGATCCAGGAAGATACCAAAGCACTGAATCCAAGCAGCCCATTCAGACTGCTGTCAGTCCTATCTCCAGCACAGCATCATGACACGCTTTACAGACAGCCATGCGATTTTTTCCTCAGAAAATTATTCACAAGGAAAAAAAATGTAGAGAGAGAGAGAGAGAGAGAGAGAGAGAGAGAGAGGAACAGCTTCACTTCTCTTTATTATGGAAAGCAAATTATAAGCTCAGGGAAATTTTTAAAGAAGGAATTTGCCATCTTCCTAACTGATGCTTCCATCTCACTGGTGAAGAGAGTCATGGTAACCTAGGCAGTCCACACAGGACATCTGGCTATTCTGCCGGCTGCAAAGGCTGCTGTCCTGAGGAGCAGCACAGCTCGGGGCCGGCACTGCTGGTTCTGGTGATACACATGTGCACACACAGAGCACAGAAGGAAGGGGGAGTGTCTCCGTGCTACCCTCTCGCTTCCACACACCCATCTCTCTGCCTACATGCATTTTCCAGAAATTAGTGCAGGCTCATGACACAGCTTACCAGCCTTGTGTTTGGAGTCTATCCTCACTGGCCCTGGAAAGATCACACCAAAGCTATGCTCTTTCCTGATGCGGTGTCCTTGGCAGTGCTTGCCCACTAAGCAACCCCTGGAGCTTATTTAATTATCTAATTAAATTTAATTATCGAATTAGCTTATCAACTAGCTAAACATTCATTTCAGCCTTCAGGATTCTGATCATACAACAGTGTAGCTAGAACCTGTGGCCAAGCCACCTTCAGGAGGACAGAGCTTTTGTAGTACCCTGGGGCCATGCTGAGAGATGCTATACCATTCAAACACACACACCTGTGGAGGTGTAGTCACACAAGCATGGCTCCAGCAAGAGTTCAGATCAAAACAAAGAGAGATGTAGGATTTAAAAGTGTTTTCTCTACTGAACCATATGTATGCATATGATACCTGTGGTCAAATGTGGAAATGTTAATAATAATAATAATAATAATAACAATAACAACAGTGTGGCACTGATAGAGGCTGTAGAGAGATAAAGTAGCTGAGATGTAAGGGGTGTCATGAGCCAGACTCAACCAGCAGCACACAGAGTTTGAAGCATCCTCGGTGTCTTTATATTGGCTGAGTGTCTTTATTACAAATGAAGTACTGAGCAATCATTAAGGACTGAGTAGAAGGGAGTCTCGGATGTAACTAAGGAGTCTAAGTGTAGACCACTTAGCTAAACTGCACACACACACACACACACACACACACACACACACACACACACA
>JANHMN010000004.1:156482444-156561394 GCA_030674055.1 Rhabdomys pumilio
TCAGGTTTGGTGGCGGGCTCCTTTATCCACTAAGCCATTTCACCAGCTTTGTTGAATGGAAATTTGACATTAAAAGTAAAAAAAAAAAAAAATCAAAGATTGAAATCCAGTCATGATAGAGATGACTCAGTTTGCAAACATGTAGTTAGAGGGATGAATAAGTGCACAAATCTGTAATAAAACAAGCATTGTAAGCCGTCGGTGTAGAGCAGAGGTGGTAAGCAGGGCGTGTCTTCCGAGGGCTCCTTCGTTTGGATTTTCTTGGGTAGTTGGTTGGTTTTTAATTTTATGGTTAATCTTTTTAGTTTTAGGGTTTTTTTGTTTGTTTTGTTGGGGGGGGGAGAGGTGTTGTTTATTTGTTTTTTTGTTTTGTTTTTTTGTGTGTTTTTGTTGTTGTTGTTTGTTTTTTGGACACAGAATCTCACTCCAGAGCTAGGCAGACCTCAGACTCACAGCAATCCTCCTTCTTTGACTCCTGAGTGGTGGAATTCCAGATACGAGCCACCGTAGGAAAAAAAATTCAGTAATAGGGTATATCTAGATAAGGAATGTCAATAAAACATAGGATCAAAAGACTTAACACTTAAACAATGACTAGCTAGATCCTAGGAGAGTTTTGAAACTTTTCTGTGCATAAGACTTCCAAGGACTTGGTAAAACTAGTCAGGAAGAACGTCTCACAGGAATGAGTGCTTTAAAAACAACTAGGGGTAACTGTCATGTGCAGCTGAAACTGAAAATCACAAGGAGGGGCAGGGGAGTGAGACACCGCACTGTAGAATCAGAGCTAAACGTAAGCTCTTTGCTCAGACCTATCTGCATTTTCCAAGTGTCCTTCAGTAACTATGTTATTATAATAATGAAAATTTTCCTTTTAAAATTTCAAGGCCAATGACTGCTGGACCTAATGCATGCACCATTCGGATTATGCTTAGAGCCATGGCCAGGACAGCCAAGAATGAGAACAGTACAAAAGTTCTAGGGAATGTTGTCCCATCAAGTCCTCAGAGTCTAACCAATGTTCTACACAGACAACCAAAGCCCAGTGTCTAATGACAGACAGCTAAGTTCAAGAAAAATAACTTGTCCTGCAAATTTTACTGCTTAGCTTGTAGCCAGGAGGCTACCTGACCTCTCAGGTACAGATCCCCACTGGAGTCTCTCACTGGGGGGGGGGGGGGGGGAGGGAAGAAAAGAAAAAAGAAAAAATAGTAACCTACATCTTAACTGCTTATAAAAGAAATCTGACCCTTTTTCTGGGGGCCTGCTGCTTGCTTGGAGTATATGTCATCAGAGTCTTTGCTTTCATGCCCCTGGTAAGATTACTGCCTATATAACTGGCTTTCCAATTATACAGGATTCAAAGATTTTGCATCTGAAAGACAGCATGAAGATAACCAACGGTGATGGGAGAAAGCATGAAGATAACCAACGGTGACAGGAGAAACAGCATTTAATGTCAATGAAAACACACAGGGAATACAAAAGAGTGGAGAGCAGACAGCATCACAGAGGCTGAGGCAGACAGATGGGGAGTTTGGCCTTTGAGCATGTCTGTGGAGCACTGTCTTTATTAGTAATAGACGTAGCAGGGCCCAGCCTACTACAGGCAGCACCATTCCCTAGGTGGTGCACTGTAGGGCAGGTGGTCTGGGATATATGAGAAACATAGCTGAGCCTGAGCCTATGAGCCAGTCAGCAAGCAGCATTTCTTCATGGTTTCTTCCAGCTGTTGCTTCAGTTCCTGTCTCGACTTCCCTCAGTGATAGACTATGACCTGTAAGCGGAAACAAACCTATTCTTCTCCTAAGTGGCTTCTGTTTGGAGTATTTCATCACAACAGGGTAAAACCTAAAATATGCCCTATGTGTCTCCACCCATCAAAGGCAGATGTGTGGCTGTGTAGACAGATGTGCATCTCCTCCCTGGAGTGTACATTCATTTTCTAGGGTGTGTGGGACACTGTTGGTTTCCACCTGGAATCTGAGAGGAACTTCAACACGTCTTCAGCTTGTAAAGCTCTGTTGTCCAGACATATCCATCATCCCCAGAAGACTACCCTACAGGCAGAACCTAAAACGAGGCCAAGCATCGTCCGCACCAACCCTGAGCTACAGACCTCTGTGCACCTACATGATCTCGCCCAGGACTTTTGGCCTCTTCTGTCCACCTCTCCACCAAATGTCCACCACCAAGCCATTGCTGCAGGGCTCAACCTGTCTGACTCCACCTCTCTTTGAAAAACAAGGTTTTAAAAATACTACCTCCTGATAAGCTTTCATCAGCTGGGCAAGTCCTTGAGCCCCTTACTCCCTTGAGCCTATGCCAGGCTTGCTGCTGTTGTTCAATACTCCACTCCATTCTCTGTGTTCCCCTCACATGGGCCCCACTTGCTTCCTGCCGATTCCCTGGTCATCTCACCCAGCCTTTCGCTCCCACCTCAAGCACCCTCAAGGTCAGCTCAAGTCCTGTCAGGTACCTCTTCTCTTCTTGCATAGTGAGCATTCTATAAAACATTAATAATAAAGTAACAGGATTTATGCAAAGGAGATTAATAGAAAATGATGGGAATGGGTTTATAAAGCCAAGAGGGAACACCCAGAAAGCAGAGGTAGAGATGAAGGTAGCTGTTGGTTCAGGGACCTGGAGGGTAGAGATTTCTAAGAAAGCCCTCCATGAGATAAGAAGGGAGGGGTCAGAGCAACAGTGTCTGAGAGTCTCCAACTAGAAAGATAAAATCACTGGTTTGCTGGAAGTACCCATGACAAGTCGTACAGCCCTTGCTCTTGAGAAATCATGGCGCCCACGGGTATACGCATGGCTGGAAGGAAGCCACACACAAATTCTTTTTGAATACTGCTGGTGTCCCTGAGCCACACACAGGGTAGAGGCTACCTTACCACACACATGGAGTGAGATCCTATGGATACACTGGTTGCCCTCTTAGGCCTTGCATATGATGCAGAAAATAGCTGTCTGTAGATAGGAAGGGAAAGGGTCCCCTGGTCAAAACTGTAAGTTGTTCATATGTGTTGCAGTGAGAACAGAGGCTGCAGCTGAAAGGACGATTAAGGGTTAACACAGCAGAGCCTGGAGCATGAGGAAGATGAGTAAGAGATGTGAGATAACCAAGCTGAACAGAAAAAAAAAAAAAAAACACCCAGGACAGCCTTCTGGGTCAATGAGAGAGCGGGCTGACCTGCCCCAGCAAAGCCCCCAGAACATATATAGGGTGTGCCTGTCCCATTACACGTCACTGACTCTAATTCAGCCAATTGTAACAGAGTGAATTTTAAGTTGACTGTTAATAAGATTACACCTCGACTACCCTATTAACATGATGCTAAATAGGAGGTAACCAAGAAAAACCTGTATCTTAGCAGTTGTTGTAGTAGAATCTCGGCTCAGGTCCAGACAGACCACACCAGGCAGTACAGTTCCACGTGAGAGAGGTTTATTGTGTGGAAGGAGGCAGAAGGGGCGATGGAGACAAGGGAGAAAAGAGAGCGTGAAGGTCGAGAGGACCTGCCTTCTATTTAGGCTGTGACGTAACCACGTCGCAGGTAAAGGTGGGAGGTAAACCAGTTGGACGCTGGGAACGTATAGCGATTGACATGGCAACAGGTGTGTGGGTCCCTGTTGCCTATGGGTGACATCACTGTCATCGCTGGATTTGGAAGTGACCTGCAGCCGTAAAGCTGGTTCCTGATACCAACCGCAGTTATGATAGGTAACTCTGGTGTGGTAAAGCTACAGGCTGGTCAAGCAAGCATGAGAACAAAGAGAGGTTAGTATAATTAACAGCACGGGCAAGGTTGGAGGGTAGTAACACAGGTCAAGTAACTAACAGCTAGAAGACAGCCAAGGTCGAAACTGGAGTTGGAGATGGGCAGAGAAAAGCTCCAAACTGGCCCTGACTGGATGGGTAGCACATGAACAACGCCTGGTGGGGGCTAGGAGGACATGCATAGAATGTGTGGGTTCCCATTGGCTCCCTCCATGATGGCTCATGAAATTTACCAATCTCAATAGCAATTGCCTCAGCCTTTGTTACCCTATAAAACCCCTAGACAAAGGAAACTCAAGGACTTCTTTCCTTTCTTGGGTTCCTCTCCCATTTCCTCAATTTCCCACTTTTCTGTAATAATTAATTCTTAATAAAGCTTGCTCTCCCTTTGCATACTGTAATTGTCGGAGTCACTAACCTTCTCTGGTGAGTCACTACACAAGGTCTATCTTTGATGACTGAGTGCCAGTATTTTAGGTCTTCAGGTAGTGCACACCTGGGCCACTAAAGGTCCCGTCACTCAAAACCCTGCATCACATACATGGGTGTCTACTTGAGGCCGCACTCCAGCACTCGTAAGCTGAAGTACAGCATCCTGAATCTCTGAAAATGTCTAAATTGACCCTTCTACGTCTTTTGAATGCTTTCCTCAGTTTCTCATGGTCACCCTCATCACATATCCTTTAGGCCAGACTTGAGGACATCTTTCTTAAGCTAAAATGTTACTCACAGGCCAACAAGATGGCACAGGGAGTAAAAACTCTTGCCAAGTCTGAAAACTTGCGTCCAATCTCCAGTACCTACATGGTCAAAGACAAGGACTGACTCCTAGTTTGTCTCTGACCCACTCATGTATGCCATGGCATATACGTATATACGTACATACGTACGTACATACATACATACATACATACACAACCAAAATAAATGCTATAAAAATTAAGTTATTCCTAACAAAGGAATTCTATGAAACTTTATGCACTCATTTTCTGAGTGTCCCTCTCTCCTATGGCCTTTGTGCTGCCCCCAGCCACATTCTCTGCTTCCCAGGACTCATAAAGAGTAACCTAGCCTTTAATCCCAGCACTTGAGAAGCAGAGGCAGGCGGATTTCTGAGTTCGAGGCCAGCCTGGTCCACCGAGTGAGTTCCAGGACAGTCAGGGCTATACAGAGAAACCCTGTCTCGAGAAAAAAAAAAAAAGAGTAACCTAGCATTATTAATTTTAATATTAAATTTAGCCCCTATGAATTCCCACTGATAGCATTATTGGCTACCATGGGTTTTCATGACATGCAAACACCCAAATACATTTTTTTTTAAAATTTTCCGAGCTTCCATTTCTGTTCGCTGCTTAATAAGCCACCATAAAATGCATGTGCAACTTAAAAAGGGTAAAACTAGGTCTCAGAACCAGAGAGAGGAAGCTGTGGCTACAGACTGGCTTTGGAGTAAGCCCTTGATCCACCCAAACAGCAAACAGCTTACAGAAGACACGGCACAGGGAAAGAATACAAGTGCTGTTAGGCCAGAGGGCTGAGGTCAGATTGGTGATGGCTCGGTAGTAACTTGGCAAAGTCTTGCCAGGATTCTGTTACATGACATAGCTTCACCAAAGACTTATGCAGGAATCATGTTTCTTTTATTGGCAACTCATTTGGGGCAAAATAAGATATGGCAACATACAACCAAACTGACTATGTAGTAACTGTCCATCATTTGAAGAGGAGGAGGTCTTCAGGCAAACACCATCTACCATATGAACTCCCAGAGCATGGGTCACCACAGAGCCATGCTAGAGAAGAGCATGCCGAATGGAAGGCTCAAGCTTCACCCACCTGTAAGGAGGCCCTAGAGCTCAGACAGATGGATTGTATGGCTGTGCTGTGCTGTGCTGAGAGATTCCAAGCACAGATGTCACCACAGCGGCAGTAGCAGCAGCAGCTCTCCAACAGCTCAAGGACATCTCTCTCTTGCCAGCTCTTGAAAAAGGAACATTGCTTGCTTGCTCAGCCTTCCCTTGACCCCTCCCTGTTCTGACAGGCTCTGCTGTGTTCTGTTGCCCGAGGCTGCCTGGAGAGTCGATTCCATCATTCCACGGGGTTAGAGAGATATAGATAGTTCAAGAGGGCCAGGAAACATTACAAACAGCATGCAGAAGGTGGAAACAAGCTATTATGTAAAAGATGGTATTGAAGCAAGGTAAAGATGTAAGATATGTCCCTAAAGCTCCTGCAGAGGAGGCAACAGCTCCATTTCTCAGCCTGCAAGGCTTCTCTGTGTGAACTACACCCTAGAGTCCATCCACTGGTAAAAGAAATATCCATAGCAATCTTCCTGCACTTAGCCCTCTGCAGGACCTTACAGCAAAGCGTCAGAACAAACGCTCCACTGAGTGTGAGCTCTTAGAACATGTCTAGTATTGCTACACAGACACCCCGCTCTCTGTCCGTACTACATGTCTAGCATTGCTACACAGACACCCCACTCTCTGTCCGTACTACATGCATTTTATATCTTCTGCAAAGAATTTTAGTGTGGGGGGACACATACTTTCTAAGTTATGAAAATGAAGCATTAAAAGTTGGTAAGATTTCCCTTCCTTCATTTTCCTCTCCCTTTTTGGGGAGAGTCGGGGGGAGGGGACAGAATACCAGAGACCCTGTGGGTTAAGGACCATGATAGTGAAGGATGAAAATAGCTCAGTTCGGCAAGTCAGAGCATCCTCATCTCATGGTGTGGCAGAGGAGGCAAGCAGGGGCTCAGTTCCACTCAGTGGACCCATCAAATAAGCAAGGACACCAGAGGGAATAGGAGCCAGGTTTACTAATAAACAGAAGCTGAAGTGGAAAGGAGAATGGCCATACTCTCCTTATGGTAACAGGTTACAACTGGAACTGTTGTAAACTTGTGGTTTGCTGCAGGTCAACTCAGACATAAATGTGTGGAAAGAACAGTGCTCGTCTCGTGGAAAGAGCAGGATCTAGGAACACAGGAGCAGACACAGACACCAGCTAAGGACTCCCACTGGAACAATCATCAAAATAATGGCTCTTAACTCACAGAATGAAATAGGACGCCTGAGCCCACTGATTTTCATGGGTATAGAGGATGCGGAGGAAATGGTATTTACGTAACTTCAGAGCCAGTGCAGAGATTGAGAGAAATCTTTTAAAATGAATATTAATTTGTGTATTCCAAGGGGAAGACTCCTCCTTCCATTTGCTGACTTCATCCCAAGTCTTATGAGGTCGGGATGTTAAAGTCACGGTGGGAATTTTCCCATCTGCTAGATCAAGTGTGTCATATCCATGGCAAGAAGGTGCACTCAGATAAAAACCTCGGTGAACATTGACAGCCCAGGGAAGAGCAGCAAATTGTTGGCTGGAAACCCATTCTCTAGTGGACAGATGTCCAGAGTGACATTTGCAGTGTGAACACAGCTTGTAGAATGGGCTGGGTAAGAAACCGTGAGGCTCTGAACTAAGCTGGTAAATGGGAAGCAAAATAAACGCAATGCTTTTCATGATTAAGGTAAAACTGTTTGCATTGATATGCTTTAACAAGAGACCAAGTGTGACAGCTGATAGGAGTGGAGAGCCATCAAATCCAGCTCTGGGAAGTATGTATGGGCTAGTGATGGCCATCCTGTGTCATGCACTGTTGCTTGAATCAGAGGCACTGCTCTAGGGCTAGCCTTGGAGGCGGTCTGCATGTGTCTGCTCTCCTCAGTGTCTTCCCACTTTCTTACTCTTACCTTCAGCCATCCCTCCAGGTCCAGCTTCAAGGCTATTCTTTCCCCAGTACTCCAGAGAAAAGGACCACACTCCCTGAGCAAACTGCCCCTCTGAAAGGCTGTCTCCATCCCACATCCCATAAAATGGACTGGTCCCCAGTGTGGGGCAGTGGACCGCGCCACAGACAGAAGAACTGGTAAGGTAGTAGCAAAGTTCAGAATCCCAGTAATACTCGTAATTGAGAACGAGTTGGGACTAGCTCTCGACCCTGTTCCTGTCCTAGAGCATGTGACCTCACCACGCCACTAAGAGGACCATGATGACTGGTCATGCAGCATAGAACCTAGAGTTCTCCATGCTAATATGATATCTAGGGGCCCTGAGCGTTTAGCCAATGAGCTTCCCTTCCTGGGCATCCCTTCCTGAAAAAGGCATTTAATTTCTGGTTCAGTCTGAGTAAGGCATATGCATTCTCATCTGCCATACTGTCTCTTCAAGGATGCTGCAGGGAAGCTGGGGGCTGCTTCGTCATAGAGTCCTATCCCCACCTTCTGGCCCACTGCAGGCCCGCAGGCCCCATTCTCACTCAAGGACCCCAGGCAGTGTCTGTGTGCACAGGAGAATGGGAGTTCCCAGTGGCAACTGGTTTCACAGGAGTCAGACAACCAGATCCTCTGTCTCAGGCCCTGCGGTTTCTCACCCCAAGAAATATGGGCTGGAACCACATCTTAGGACTGTTTTGCCTCCAGAGTGGCATGTTGGTGTCCCACAAGGCGGGCACCCCAGCTTTGAGAAAGAAAAGCAGCCTAAGATCTCTGTTTCACCTTCCCAAGCAGCATCTCAGCCGTGTTCTGACACCCCAGCAGTGAGGCAGAAACAGAATCACACCCCGGTTTAGATAATATACACCCAGCTCACCCCTAACACAGGTTCTCGTCCACCTGAGGCCTGTCTTAATTGTCAGGTTTACAGCAAAAGTAAGGTGTCAGAGCTGCTTTATAGTGAGCTCCATTTGGAAATGCTCATTCGCTATTGACAATGGTATTTGGAACTGGCCTCTCCATGTCTCCCTTGGCTCATCAACGCTCGCACACTTACCTGACTTAGCCAAGGCCTCTGAGGACTTATTTATTACCTGCTGCTGTACAGTAGGCCAGAAAGTCAGAGCACTGGTCCACTGATGGAAGCTTCCATGCTATTGCTAGGATCTCACTGTTTAACCTGCATGAGGACCACAGGACTCCAGCAAACTCATTTCATCCGTGGCCCACACCTTCCCATCATACCAGCCTTTGTGAATTCAAGCTGCTCTCAAGAAATACCTGAACTAGAATTACAAATATACCCCATCTTAAGGAATGATGCTTGCTGTAAAACAAAAGCAGACTAAGGTAAAGTCCAAGGAGCACTGCAAGCCAACTCTCTTGACCACTAAGGACACAAAATAAACTGTTGTGAAGAAGAGAGACAGCACAGTCTCCTGTAGAAACAGCTCTGAGCTCTGTTTGCAAAGGGATTTGAAACAAAGCTATCTTCTAAACAAGCCCAAGGTACACGGTTCTCCCACTACAGGACAGTGAAGTAGCCGGTGTCAGTCCAGACAGGAGACAAGTCCCTCACCTATCCATGTTTCCAACTGGCCCTTCCCACAGCTCAGCACCAACTGTGAGTTCCAGAGAACAGCACATGCTCTGGGCCTAGGTGAAGGGGCACTGGAAACACATGCCCTCCAGAGGGGTAAAGAAACAAGGTAAGGAGAGGGACTGTAGAAATGTGAGACCCAGCCCCCAGGACCACATCCCTATCCCAGGCACGTAAGCTAGGCCACAGAAAAGCTGAAGGATTGCTCCTGATCAAATCCTAATGTCTGTCCACAGGCAACTGTCTGAATTCACATGCTGTGCTGGGGAGGGCCAGTCCCTTCACTTCCATTACAAGGATGGCTGTTTTACTGACCCAGATAAATCCCGTTAATAAGCTCACTGCATTTCAGATGTCTCTTACAGACATTAAGTCAGGTTTTGCTTGAGCTGATCTGAAAACCTTTTAATTGTTAAGCAGATATAGTAACTCCAATCAACACAGCAGCTTTTAAATTTGTTTTTGAGATCACAGTTGTTCTGAGGACTAGGCAATTTAAAATGTTTTAATGTTCCACCTGCACACACTGTTCTCACTGTTAAGTAAGCAGGACGGACAGGCTGGTGAGACGGCTCCATGGGAAAAGTGCTTGCTGCACAGGGCTGATTGGTAAGGAAAAGACTGGGTGGAATGAGCTAATGTTATAAAGAATTTACCATTAAAGTTGCTTAGGAAATATTAAGTTACAAAAGCAGAATTTAGCTGAAGGAGGGAAGATAACTGGCATAACTAACCATACTTGCATGAAACTACAGAAAAATTTTACTTCTAACATAACTGAAGTTTATGTTTGCTTAGGATATGTTTCTGCTAAGATTCGTTCACTAAGATTGCCACCACCCACTAGTCCCTATTCCTGTAACAGAAAGGACAACCCTGGTCAGTAGGCCCTATTCCCATATCAAAAGAACATGCTCCTACCATTTAGTTCAAAGGCCCTGGTTAAGAGCTGCCTATACAGTCCTGGCCCTATTAACGATGTCTGACAGGTAGACAGGATGACCCTGGGTGACACTTACTTGAAAAGAGCAACATTATCTACTTCAAAAATATTTGGGACAGTATTTTTGCTGTGTAATTCTACTGTCTGTCCAAAGTGGGGAAGCTTGCACTGTCTGTCTCTATAAAACATGTTTGATTGCTCAAAGTTAACTCAGGACAGGGACCTAGAGGAGGTTTTCAGCTGCAGTGTATACAGAATGCCAAAGCCCAACACCCACATAAACTGTCAACTATGCCTGCTCATGGCCAGTGTCTCTGAGCACTAGCCAGACTGCTGGAGCACACACACACAGCATTGAAGACCTTCTCCTTATCTCTGAGAATGCAGAGTGAATTCTCACTGGGGAGTGTTATTTCACAATAACATGACCTGGGTTTGATACCCAAAACCTATGCTAGAGAAAATGATTCCCCAAACTAAAATTTTCCTCTGACCTCTCTATAGGTGCCATACATACATACACACACACACACACACACACACACACACACGTCATACAATGCATACATGCACAATAATATTTTTAAATTTTAAATAAACAGAGTAATTTAAACTTGACCAAAATAAGAAACTGTTATGCTGAGACTTTCAAGTTCTTATTAGCAATGTGAATCCTGCTTTTCTGGACAGGAAATGAGGCTGACAGCAGCTGTCTGTGAGACAGGAAATGAGACTGCTAGCAGCTGTGTGGCAGCCAGCTGGCAAGAACAGCACAGTACTGGACAAAAATCAACTCTTCAACACACAAGAAAAAAGCCAAACACATTTTAAGAAACTTTTAAGTGAAATTTTAGAAAGCAATGATTTGTGAATTTTTCTTACTTTGTGGAACACAAAATATTTCCAAACTGTGCACATCAATGTTGGGCCTTTGCAGGTGGAGGGTAGAAGACTGGCCCGTCTTCACAGACCATCATCCCATGTGTAGAAGCCTCCACGGCCAGCCAGGCTTCCTGCCTGGAGGACAGCTGCTCGTCGGACTCAGTACAGTTTCGCAAATGTAAGTCCTCCTTGGTGAAGCACAGCTCTATCTGGCCAATGGTCTGTACATTCTCTCCCTAAAAGTAGAACATGGCAGACAATTCAGAATTCGGGAGCTCTGGGTTATTATCAATCTGGGAGTCACAAAAATTGAACACATGCAAACAACAAAAGCAGTGGCTCCAGACTGAGCAGACCCGTCTTCACACAGGAGGGCTGGTGCTCAGGAGGAGACCTGAGCAGAGCCTTGCCTTGCACAGTCCCTGGGGGTTAATCTCTGCTAGTCTGGAAGCCTGGGGTGAGGTGGTGTTTTCAGCTTGGAGAAAACACAAACAAAAAGTGACTATAAAGATACACACAGCACACATAGAGACCTTGGTAGAGTAAAGGTCACAATAACAGCTCCTGATGGCCCAAAGAATATCCATGTTTTATTTAGATGCTTGGAAAAACTACAAGTTTGTCTAGAAATTAGACAGTAAAACTACTGAAGTAATTAAGAGTTTAGAAATCTTGAGGGGTGTTGGCACACAGAGAGGCAGGTGGATCTCTGTACACTGGAGGCCAGTGTGGGCTACACAGTCCCTGTCCCAAAAACAAAAACGAGAAACAAAACCAAACAAACAAATGAACAGACAATATGAAAACAAAAATCTTGGAAACTTAGAAATATTTAACTCAGAACTATACATGCCCGTTTCCCCTCCTCCCCTCTCCCTCCTCTTCCAACAGGATATTCTCATCAGAAGGAAGCAGCATAGGAACAAAGGCTACGGTGCTGCACAAAACGAGCCTTTGAGTCAAACAACTGCCATCTTGGTGTGCCACTTACAAGAGATCATTCCATCTGGATTTCTTAACTGTTTATATGCCTCACAGAGGGGCAGGAAGGTCATGTGACCCTCACCTGCATATCCAGTGGCTTCCTATTTCCTATTGTAGCCAACTAGCGTGGTCTCTAGGAGGGGCTAGAGTATATAGACAGGGAAAACTAGACATAAGGGTCTATCATGTGGATATAAATGCCCTCATCCCTGCTGGCTAAAGACACTCTGGTGTGGCCTTCTAGGAGAGAAGCACCAAGCCCCTGTGGTAACCCTTGCTATACTCTGTGGTAACTCTTGCTATACTATATATTCATGTTATTCCATGAACTCACAGGTTTCCAGAGTGAACTTTGGTGGAACCACACCTCAGTATGATATAGGAGTAGAAGCAAAAGTTTATGTTTCCTCCAAGGAAGGAATTTTAAAAACCCATGAGTTACTTCAAGATACCTATGAGCGTGCACACACACAGACAATAGCATACCCAAATGCATCCCTGCCCCACAAACTCCAGAGTGGAGACAAAACTATCAGCAAAGTAAAATGACCTTTTCAATAGAGAGAGACAGCGTGTCAAAATGCATGTCTTACCTGTTCTGGCAAAAGACACTGGATTTTAGGCACCACACCATAGATTCTGGTAAGGGCATCTTTGAAATCTGCAAGCTGATATTAAACAAAAGCATTAGCAATAAGCTTCAACAGGAGAAGTTTCACAAACTTACTGATGTTTTTTAAAGCCACCTCCCACCCCTGTATGCCTAGAGGACCTGAAGTAAAGTCTGAGGATGTCCTGGACTCACCAGTGAGGGACAAGTCTCTTTCAACTAACCAACTTGCGATCTACCCAGGAGGCCAAAGCACCATCAACAGTTTTCTGCTCTCAGCTCCTCTTTTCCCTCCACTAGGCATCTCTACTCTTCCCTGTCTCCAGCTTAGCCCGGCTTCTCCCCGCTATGCTACCTTACCTAAAGCCACCCTTACCAACCCGATGATTGGGATCCCCAAAGCTTTTCCCCAGGCCTACCCCTCCTCAGACCTCTGCCTCTGCAGCTCTACTTCTCTGCAGTGGGCACTGCCTGCATCACAGAAAAAAAAAAAGTAGCTCCCCAGAGTGCCCACCTCCCATCAGTGAATTACAACATTAGACCCTGTGTGCTGTGAACTCCTCCATCATAGGATAAACACACACACCATCATGCTCCAGATGGAGCTCCCTCCTCTTCCTCTCCTTCCTTCCAGGAGGACATCTGCAGTACTCTGCTATGGCTTCTGTAACAGCCGTTTCTCCACCCACATCTGCCTGGCCTCTCTGCTGACCCCTCTGCTGTGGACTTTGGCAGTGCCTCTTTTATAGGACACTTCTATTCCACTCCGCTGCCTCATTTGACTCTTAAATTCACACTCTGGTTGCATCTACCACCTCTCCCCTTACTGAGTCCTACAAAGCCAAGTCTAGCAGCTACTACATGGCTCAGTCTCTGTTCTCCCTAGAGGTAAACTCTCCCTTTGTCCTTGGTCCCTGGCACCAGGCAACCAGAACACTTCAGGACACAGGTTCATTAGGAATGCCTCAGAGCTGCCTATGGGATGACACAAAGCAGAAAGCCTGCTTGTGTCAAATGCTTTTGGATCTGGCATTTTACCAAACTGCTGGCTGGTATTCCTGCCACCTTACCAAGTGCACAAGGCAACTCAGCAGTAGGGAATACTTGCCATTCCTATCACCACACATATCATCTCTGAACATCAAGCCAGGTAAAACTATAAAACTCCTTCCCCTTATCACCTTAAACAGGAGTCCAGTGAGCTTGGGGAAGCCCGGCAAGCCCCAACCCTGAGGTTGTCCAGAAGGGTCTAACTTAATTGGCCACCAAATCCCCTTCCTCAAGCCCAGGCTCCAACTCTCTACTGTCTCCAGAGGGAGATGCAAATCAGCTGGGAAAACGGACACAGCCCTGTAGAGGAGCTGCCAGGTTACTCGGAACACTGTCAACAGGATGGAGTGGCCAGTGCCCATCTGTGAGCTCGCCTGTAAGCCCAGGTAGTACTTGAGCTTTGCAAGTGACACATGTCTCTGTGACAGACAGAAAACAGACAACCCAGAGTTGAAGGCATCTACATTGCACATGTCCTTCTCAGTAAGTAAGATGGGACATTTTTTTTCCTGTGTCACATAGTTTACATGACAAGTAAAGAGCCAATGTGCTTCCTCTGTCCATGACATTGAATGTACTTTTCAGACTCATGCATCACTCTGTGCTAAGGCCTGGAGGATCAAATATCTGCCTCCCAGTCAGTGGCGTCTATAGTGTAAGCAATCTATAGTGTATGCTCACATACAAACACAAAGAATACAAGGAAATCCCATTGCAAGTAGGTTTGTGCTGGGTCACTTTACAACCCAAGTGCAGCTTGAAGATAAATGAATCCTGCCAAATGTCCCCAGTGACACACACTAGATACTAGATAGATAAAGGTAAACTTACCTGGTAGTAGTTGATAGATGGCCTGATCCCAAATTTTTGTAGTACACTAAAATAAAATTTAAAAATTAGCTGCATTATGACAGCACATTACACTGTGTTCTTTTTATTGGATTTCAGTGACAATCAAGATGCTTTTAAAGGAGCCTGTCTTTTCTGCCTTCTAGCAATAAGTCTGTTAACAAGGACAGCAAAGAGGCACCTCCCATCTCCTTCTTTTCTAGCCTGGGTACACGCTGTCTACATGGCCCTCTCCAGAACTATACCACCCTCCACAGCAACAAACCCTGTGCAAGCTACTGGCCACACAAGCTCTGCAAGACACCTCATCCTTGTTCATGTGAGTCTAGGCTTATCCTGAACTGCACTGGCCAGATCTTCAAAGAATTTAAATGCATATGGCCTAGAATCCATCAAGTTTCTGGTAATTATTGAAATACTGGAGGCACAATGTAACGGTTCCCAAACCACTCATTTCAAGGGAATTCTCTGTGGTCCATCACAGCTTCTGGCATGATTTTGGATTGTGATCCAAGAGGGTAGATTCGAAGCTGTAAGTCTAAGTGCTGGCTTGCCATTGCTCTGTGGCAGCAAAGGACAAGCAGGAAAGAGGAGGCAGGAAAGGTCGCTGAAACCCCAGAAATGGCCCCAAATCTATAAGCTTGCCACTGCCTGCCCAAGCTGTCAGTATATGATCAACCTGTGTTCCAAAAAAGTATAAAATACTCCAGTTTCAAAACAATATTTATTCTAAGTTACAACACAAGTGCCTTGGATAGACTGAGCTAAGCATGTATTAAATTTTTTGACCAGATTTTTTTACTGCTGCATTTTCATGGAATTGCTGAAAAATGTCGCTTAGCACCAGTGGTCATACACTATTCCACCTGATGCAGGCAGCCCAGGAATAAAATAGAGAAAGATGGGCCAAGCTGTGTCATGTGCTCCTCTGAGTGAAGACAGCTGCGTGCTAGCACACACGTGCACTTGCGAGTGCTCTGAGAACTGCTCTGCAGCAGCTTTGGCACTGAGTAGCGAGTACGGTCTGTGATACCTTGTTTGTATCTTATGAAACAGACAGGAATCCTGCACTTGTGTGGAGAAACTGGGGAGAGCAATCATTCTACAACTTTATGACTTTAAGCAGGCACTACTGGGGGAGCCGTCCCTGTAGCAGGTCTCTGGGATGACTTGCTGACAGGCAGGTGTGTGGCTATGAGTGGCTGTGACCCCATACAGCCAGTGTTTCAAGTGTAAAAGCTCTGTTAAGTGTCTGTAGTGAGAAGCTGTGAGGCTTTAAAGGCTACGAATAGGAGTGACTTAGTTACTTAGGCCATTTTCAGCTCAGAACAACTTGTGGCTACCAGCCTGGGGCCTTTCTCGGCAGCAGAAGCTCTGTGGGCCTGCCAGCCTTTCTGGAACCTCTGCCTTGCTGTGCTCCAGAAGTACAGGATGGGCCTTCTTGCAGTGATGCCTCACAGAGGCTTCTGAAGTACCCAGTGGGTTTCTGAGTCAGAGTTTCCAAAGGTTTTATTCTTACTGAAAGAGAATACCATGTTCTCAGAAACCCCACAGGCTCAATAAACTATATACACAACTCACAACGCTGAAGACTTGTCACATATGCTGGTATGTAACTCCTAGTGCATACACTTAATAATGAAGATATTTGGGTGCTTTATTTTGTTTTGAGACAGGGTCTCACTGTGTAAGCCAGGTTGCCCTAGAACTTGCTATGCAGACCAGGCTGGCCTCAACTTTAGAGACTCACCTATCTCTGCCTCTAAAGTGCTGGGATTAAAAGTATATGCCACCACACCAGCCCAACAATACAAAAATTTTAAAGAAAAAAGGAACTTCAAAATCTAAGCACTGCCCACCCATTATTTTTATGTCATGGAGAAAAGATCAAAAGAGGTTTTATAGCCAAACTATACAACTTATGTCAGGAAGGATCACAAGGGCTCTGTAGCTCTGTTTTTTGCTGGCTGGTAGCTTTAAGGCTACCTCATCTCTCCAAAAGCACTAGCTGGATTCATCAATTCAAATCCAGCTGTTTTTGAGCAAACGACACAGAAGACTGTGAGATGCTGAGACAGCATCATGGGCTCTCTGTGCTACAGAGGAAGGCATTTTCTAGGGAACCACCGGTCTAGTCATCCTTTAAGCAGACTTAATTCATGAACCTTAAATATGACTGGTGAGCAAAGGCTCTTGGGGTTATTCCCACCTGAAGGAGAACTGCTCTGACTAGAACAAGCTATACGAGTAACAAGCAGTGTGCAGACACTGTAAAATCTTTCATCACCGGCAGACATTTAGTCCAGTCTATACATCTGCGTCCTTACATAGGAAGGATTAACCATCTCTGTAGCTCCAGGGTCTGCTGTAAGGAAACTAATTCCACTCGTGAGCACTCCACACTCGTGGCCCAGGGCCCTGGGGATGACGGTTTCAGCCTACAGCTCTGGGTCCTATCTACATTCAGCCCGTGGCAGGCTGGGCTCCTGTGTGATGCCCTCACCACTCTCTCACAGCTCACTGGCTTATAACATTCAGTCACAGTAAGACAACTCAAGAGCCAGCAAGATGGTGAGGCAGGTAAAAGCACTTCCCACAGAAACCTAACAAACTGGCTTCAATACCTAGAACCAGTGTAAAGATCAGAGAACCATCTCCACAAAGTTGTCCTCTAACCTCCATACATGTAACTGTGGTACATGCATGTACACACATATGCACACATGTATGCACATATACTTAATAACAAATAATAAATTCAAGAAATAAATGAATAAGAAGCACTTAATACACTTGGCTCAGCAGACTTGTCTAGATGAAAAGGGCCAGGACAGCCCACTGTCATTGCAGGATGTTTTTCCTCACACATTACTTCAGTGTAGTGACAATATATTCCCCTTGTCCGCAAACAGAGGTCAAGGCGGGTAGTAAAGGTCTACATGGGTTTGGCTCATTTCTAGGATTTAAAGGAGCCTTGCCCTCTGCCTGCCTTTGTTCTAGGAGCAGTCCAACCAGACACAAAGATCTATTGGTACTCAGCATCTCTAGAAAAATAATCTTAACGCAGCCACTTTTTCAGGGGTTATGGCATGCCTGTCAGTCTTCCCTTCCCTGGGCTGATTCACTGATGACCAGACAGTGTGGTGAGGCAGTCTGAGTCTGCATTCTGTGGTCACAATCGTCAGAGGCTCTACTCCTTTCCAGCAATGAGGCCACCACACTACATTCAGGGACCATACATTTGAGGCTGCTAGCAGAGGTGCTCTACACGAGTCCCAGTGGCCTGGAGTGAGGTGTGTGCCCACCTGTTGAGGTCAATCTGCTTGTACAGATCCAGGCTCTTCCCAAAGTACTTCTTCTCGGAATTGAGGGCATCCACCTGGGCAGCACAGGTGCCATGTTTATCCCATTCGTGTTTCCTGTGAGATTCACAGTAACAATGCTCAGGTAAGTCCTCTGGAACAGAGCTGTCACACACAGCCTTCACAAAGCAGGAAGGACAGATACCCCATGCAAAGGCCAAGGCCCAGCAACATGCAACAGCCTCCAAAGAACACGGCTAGTCGTCTCAGGCTGTCCATTACAGATCACTTCCGGGGCTTCTCTACAATCACAGCTCACTCAAATAATAACAAACCGAGAAAGAAGAAAATGTCACTGTTGAGACACTTGACATACTACGCCAGTGCATAAGCCAGGGAATTCCAGAGAGTGGCACAATCCAGGCCTGGTTCAACATAAGGACAAAGAGGAGGCAGGGTGGCTTGTCACCACCACCACCTGAGCCCATTCCCTGTCAGCCTCCTGCTAATAATCTAATAATTAACAGCACTCACATAGGTGTTCTCCTGAAGCCTGCAGTAAACAAAGAGACCTGGGCAAACACCTGCGGATGATTAGTAGTTATTGTATTTCAAAAAATATGTAATGACAATTCCTTGCATCCAATGTTAACTGAGGGACTTTGTTGTAGTGTGTTGGCTGGTTATGTTGCTTTGGTTTTTGAGACAGGGCCTTGCTGTGTAACTCAGACTAAGTCTGTCATCCTGTGTTGGCCCTTAGGATAAAGTTTTATAAACATTTTGCATTCTTTACTGTTTTACAGAATTCTGCAAAGGGAAATAATACTGTTAGTTTATGAATGAGAGAATTCTGCCCTCCATTAGCTCCAACACACAAAGACCAACCTATCATGACTAGACACACACATACATTTTTTTTTTAAAAGACATCCTATGGGCTGGAACAACAGCTCAACAGTCAGCGTGCATGCTTCTCTTGCAGACCCCAGGTTCAGTTCCCAGCATTCACATGGCAGCTTTCATCATCTGTAACTCTATTTCCAGTGGATCTGACATTCTTCTCTTCTGACCTCCTCGGGTACTATGGTACACATAAATGCATGCAGGCAAAATAACCCCACACATAAGTAAATAAACAGTTTTTAAAAGACACTATATTTATAATTGGAGTTTTAAATGTTGTCTAAGAGCTTCCCTTCACCCTGATCACTGGACTGTAATGAAGCCCTCAAGAATGCCAAGATAGCCAAAGAGGCTCAGGGGGAACACAGCACCAGGGTTCCCCAAGTACAAACACTAATATACAAGTCATGTGTGAAAAGTCTGTCATTTTAACATCCAACTTAAAAATAAAAGCAAATCAGTTTGCCACTAATAAAACACAAAAATAAATTCATATTTTGCCCATACTGTTTGGTTAATTGTATAAGGCTCTGTGGACAGAAGGGGCTATCTTATCTTTACTGGTTTATTTCAAGCCATTTGATTAAGGTCTGACTGCTTTGGGCATGATGTACAATTGGAATCCTATTTTACATAATTACTGCTACAGCTTGGTTCTGGAGTGTTCTGACCCATACATCAAAGGCTTAGTCCCTAGCTAGTGATGTAAAATTACAGAGATGTGGCCTCTGAGAAGAATTCAGGCCACTGGAGGATGTGTCTCAGAAGACACTGAGACGCCCCTCTTCCTGAATTTGTTTGCATTTCCATGAGGCAAGCTGCCGCCTCTGTACATGCTCCGCAACGATGGAATGTGCTGCAAAGGCCCAAGGAGTCAATCAGACTTAAACCCAGCCCACAAATCTCTTTCCACCTGACGTTTCTGGGATGTTTGTCTCAGTTACAGAAAGCTGACACACCCCACAATTCATCACTTCAAGCACACTGAGAAGTACTACAGAAAGGACTTTTCATTTTCTCTCACCTCAATTCATTACAGGCATTAAGTTGAAATACTTCCTGGAATATAAGGCTATGAAAGACAAGTTCAGGACTTGCCGGGGCTACAAAGTGAGCTAGCCTAAGCAACTAGCAGCCTTCTCAGAACTAAAAATAACACTGGGACCTGAGTTCAGTGGGAAAACAGTCAGTGTGGGGGATGACCTAGACTCAGCCCAGGAAGCGACTCGTCACCCAATCCTTCACTGAGCTTTCTGGTTAGCTAGGGCTGATTCCAACCTTCAGATTACAGTCCACAGATCCTAAACAGCAGCCCTCAAGAAAAAGTCATCCTCCACACCACGATCCAGGATGGGGGCAACCCTTACATTCCACCGCTTGGTAGCATTTTTACCAAACTTAAGTGTTTTATTCCCCTAAAAATCCTAGAAAACAGAAATGTTTCTAGGTCTAATTAAGATATCTGGAAAATATTATTAACTATAATAGTATTTCATATTAGAAGATGTCAAAAAAATGCCTTCAGTTGAGTCAGTTTTATCTTCTTTCAAAGAACAATGCTTTTCAAACAATTGAGTTAATTCTGGGCTCGGTTCCTGCTGACCTGGAAGAAGACCATCCGTGTGAGAATCTCACCTTTTCTCTGACCCAGGTCTCCATGACATCACTATTTTAAGGCATGCTCCCTCTCTGTGTTGAGTCTGATTCCGACTGATTTTTAAATATACAAGCATTTGATTTAGTTAAATTTCAGGAAGTGGGATTCTTTCAATGAAGTAATACATGAAATAACAATAGATTGGAAAACAAGTTCATATTATATATCCCACCTGACTTCGTTTTTAACCCACTGAAGAGAGAGAGGCGTCTAAAGTGACACAGCAGTCATTTGACAATAGGCAGCTCTCAGCCTCTAGAGACAGGGTCTCTCTTCTATTCTTTGTGCCTCCCACAAGCTGCCATCCAAAACACTTAGAAACTCTCAAACCTCCGTTTAAAATGCATATGGCCAACAGAAACTCAGACTTACCAGAATTGGCTGCGATTAGAAGACGAGTGAATCACATCAGGCCAGTAAATCTTCATGTCTCGTAAAAGGTCCTATGCATAATTTAAACAGAACATTTACCCGAGACCTGACAACTCAAAATTTCTAAGCAAATTTAACAAACCAATATAGTAAACAAAAAGCATTCAATCTCTGACAACTTAAGTGAGCAAAAATGATTTTGTGCTATCCTTCATGAGGCATGTTAAAGTCCTGAAAACACAAGTCCTCATGAGAGAACGATGAACTGAGGAAGAGATGGGCTCTGAAACCACAGCCGCGTGAGGAGCTTTGCCGTTAGTGACAGCTGCAGTCTGAGAAAGCTATGCTCTGCATGGCTCCAACCACAAGACGTTCTGGAAAGGGCAAATCGTGACACAACGAGAGCCATGGTTTGCCGTGGATATCAGGACTGACAAGAGGAGGTCGGGAGGTGAACATGGACTTCAGGGCAGAAAGACCTCTCCACAGGATACGTACCCCTCCTGCCTTGTCAAGACCCATAAACAAGCACAAGGTGCAGCTTCTAATGCAGGCTGTGTTCAGTCAACAGTATGGTAACAGTACTGGCTCATTTGTAAGAATATAGCACATGGATGGATGCTAACAGTGAGGAATACTCAGTTTGTTCTTTGCATTCGGGTTTTCTGTTTCAGTTCTGAAATAAATATCTGTTTAAAAACAAACACCAGGCCCTGATTTCCAGAAGAGCTTTTTGAGCAAGGCAGCCTGCACCCTCCTAATCTGGCAGGCGGTAACAGGGGCTCAAGGACTCCAGCTCAGTTTTCAATGTCCACATAAGCAGAGACAAAAGGACTTCAGTGAAAAGGAATGCAGATAAAGGTGTATACGAAGAATACCCTGGCTTTCCCCTGATCCCCACATATCAAATCCTGTCAGTCAGCCTTGCTGTCCCACATAAGCACAGAGCTGCCTCTTCCTCTCCAATGCTGTCCACCCCACCTGTCGGTTCCATGTGCTGTCGGGAGCCGACTTTAAGCAGAAAGCGGCTAGAAAGCAGCTATCAGCTTTGCAGCCATCTGGAGCCATATACCCTGACATGAGACTTGGTTTTTCAGCAGCCTACAACAGCTGAGCACACTCTGACAAATATCTTGTTTATCCCACATAGCTTGTTTTGCTGTTTAGTGACCCCAGCTGCATAGTGCACGTAGTAAAATGTCTTCACCTGTGTTCTCCTGCTTGTGCTTATAAATGCCCAGGATTTCCTTGTAGTGTAGGGGTTATAGTAGTAGTAGTAGGTGTAGTGGTGTGTGAATGGTGGAGACAGTAAACAAGTCTTGACTACAGATCCTCTGGCTTGTCATTATTCTTCGCGTCTTCCTCCTACTCTCTCTCCTGCTAAACCCTGACCTGCGGAACAGAGCGGGCCACAACATTTTGGCACCAAGCGTGGGGCAGCTCGGTCCCCAACATTTTGGCACCAAGCGTGGGGCAGCTCGGGTCTCAACAATGTGCCTCCTCACCTCCACTTCCCTCAACCTGGCTGCTGCCCCATTCAGACCTCTGGGGATACCAAGGGTGATGTAACTGACAGCCAAGCTAAGGTATGTTCCTGCTGGGGGACACTTCACTGAACATTAATGCTATGGAAGCAAGCCAGGACTTTCTGAGGGACAGTAGGGCATGGCTACTACAGACCCGGGGCCCTCAGCAAAAGGCAGCTCAACCCTGTCATTCTGACCTCCCTTGCAGGCTACCCCACAGAAACTATGGAAACCCCACTTCTCCCTTCTCCTCACTGATCCTTCTCCCATCAGCCTTGAATGCTGAGTTCGGTGTTGCGCAGCGACAGTACTGTGGCCGATGTGGTTTGTCCAAGGCTCCAATACTGAGAACTGAAAACTTTGCCTAATACCTCCATTTGATGACTTGCAATACAGTGGGCACTGGCAATGTCTTACAATCTCTAGAGACACTGAATAATTCTGCCTTTAAGAAAAAAATTGTAGCCGGGCAGTTGGTGGCGCATGCCTTTAATCCCAGCACTTGGGAGGCAGAGGCAGGCAGATTTCTGAGTTCAAAGCCAGCCTGGTCTACAGAGTGAGTTCCAGGACAGCCAGGACTATACAGAGAAACCCTGTCTCGAAAAACCAAAAAAAAAAAAAAAGTGTTTTTACTAAGTGACAGTCATGTACCATTGGGTTTAGTCTCAGTATCTGCTTCTACCTCAACATGTTTCCTGGAGGACCTGGCCTGGACTCTTGAGAAACAAGAGAAGCCTGACTGTCTGTGCAGAGTTTTTATATGACATGGCGCACCCTGAAATACAGGAAAGACTGACAGCGCAGTAACCACCTCAGCGATACTTCACGAGTGCTCCAGTGTGTGCACATCCACACACTCAGGGAAGGACAGTCACACCTGTCACCCAACAACAGAGTTCCGCTCTGTAACGTTCAACTGTCAGGCCAGCCACGTGCTCTACACACCCCAGTCACCCTGACATAGAACCAAACTCAGATTCCTGATGTCCCTTAAGGAAAGATGAGCATGTAGGAGTAGGTTCAATACGGCACATGACTCCCAGAGCACTTCTGTTAAAGCTCTCGCATGCTCACAACTTATTCCTCATCTAGGAACTTTGATAATAAAAAGGTCCATCATTTCCTCCTTCCTCAACGATCCTACTTAGAATCTCATGCCACCTATGGCCAGAACTGACTGGCTTTGGGTACCATGTACCTACTCTCCAAGCCACACTTGTCTGGAAATGTTCCACCTTAAGCCACACAGATAGGTGCCCCTTTCCACTCACTAACCCAGAAACCCCAGAGCCAAGAGTCCTTGGCTAGGGCTGGCAGGTAAGCCTCAGCGTCGATGCAGTCAGGACAGGCCCTGCTCTCACCTGAGCTTGCTTCTGTTAGCTTACTCAGGTGGAGGACGAGGAGGAGAAGGGTTGATTCTTTTTGTTTTTGATCTTATGTGATTGGTGTAGATGGTGATTACTAGACAGAACCAAGGGCTAAGTCCTAGTGAGTTCACTCTTGATCCTGGATTGTTAAACAGAACTTTGAAGGTACACATTTGAGCAAAGTGTTCATTTAGTCCAACATTCTATTGCAATAAAAGTATAACAAAAAGATCAATACCTTAATCTCATCTAAGTTAAAGTGCCAGGACTGGTTACAATCTTCTGCTCTATCAGGCCTTGAAATCCAAATTTTAAGAAAAAGAAAAAATAATAGTCTTAGTTAGATGCTTTATACAAGACACTAGAAAGCACTTTCACTGAAATCTACATAAAACAGAAATTCTGATCAGAAACTCCTCACTCCACACAGCCAATCAACAAACAATGGCTCTGGGCAAATAGTCTGACTTTGTTCTAGAAAAGGAACCAGTAGAGTCAACTGAGTCCAGGAACAAGACAAAGTAGCTGGGTTGTCAGCAGAGGAAACACAGGAAACAGCTCTGGATGGAGCCCAGTCTCAGCTCGTTCCTGCCCGAGGACCTTAAGGTATATGGGCCATATCCACTCTAACAGTAACAAGCTAATACACATGCCTCGATACCACAGGTGTGTGCACTGATAAAGAATTAAAGAGAATGCAGACAAACACGGTGGGAGGAGTTGGTTGCTTATAAAGTGTGTAAAACAGTTTGTCTATCTATTGATCTAACATTTTAAATATCTATTTATAATAGGCCCCAAGAATAAAGTAAGAAAGGACCAAAGATACTTATTTATCTATAATAAGGGAGGGGGTGGGGCTGGAGAGAATCTCAGTAGTTAAAAGCACTAGCAACTCTTCCTGAAGACCTGTGTTAAATTCCCAGCACCCACATGGTGGTTCACTACTGCCCATAAATCTCATAACTCCAATTCCAGGGATGATGTCCACTTCTGGCCTCTGCAAGTACCTGGTATACACACAGTGCACTGACATATACGCAGGGAAAACATACACATAAGATAAAAGTAAATATATATTCATATGCATATGAATATATGTATATGAATCTTAGTCATCTGAAGAAACGTCTACCAAGTGCAACAGTTCTACAGACCCAAGCCAGCTTTCCCTGACTACTGCTTCATTAGGTTTTGCTGCATTAGATACTTGCCACAGTCCATGTATTGTCCAGTAATCCAGAGAGTCTCGGCAGCTGTTAACTTCCTAGGGAGAAACGATAAGAAAGATGATTGGTTGTTGAAACATTTATCAGCTCCATACACACTTTCTTTTTCCACACATCAGCTAGACACAGGTACATCAGTAATAGAAAGAAAACTCATTGTCACACTGCAGTTTAGTCCAGCACTGAGCTCATGAAGAAAAGTCAGGGCTGCACATTCCAGGTCAGTCCTCAGACAACTGAGCAGACAGAGGACCAGCCAACTAGTTTTGCTCTCCTCATGCATTCACAGATATGGATATGCACACTTACCTATGAATAACCTGCTTACCAGAGGCAAACATGTAAGAACACCTTGAATATCAAAGGAAATGACATCTGGCAGATGAATGTTTTTCATTTTGCAGAATTTGGAAAACAAAGGTATGTCTACCATACCATTGACATGTACTCAGGGTTTCAATGAGCAACTGCTTTAAGTTCTGAAAAGGCTGACTGTGTAATAACACACTTATTGGAAATAATGGGAATTATTTATGCAGGGTTACCTGCACAAATTAAAACTGATCACGCTCCCGCATATGTATCTAATAAGACACAACAATTCTCCATATATTACAATACAAAACATGTTACTGGTACTCCACATAATCCCACATGACAAGTAGTTATGAAAGAGCTAATCATACCTTAAAAGAGATGCTTACTAAACAGAAAGGGAGAGCAAAAAACCCCCAGGGGCAGACTAATGTGTTAACTCTCAATTTTCTTAATGTTAGTGAAAAAGGAACAGCAGCTGCTGAGAGACAGTGGGTTATTTTAAAAAAAACGAGGAAGTGTGCTAACCAATATCCTCTGAGGATGTGTTGACATTAGAATGGAAATCTGTAATCGTTTAAAGATGGGGACATGGTTATGCTTATGTATCTACAGGGAATGAGAAAATAAGTTACTAACAAAACTTATAAAGATTAGATCTGACCAGGGAAATCCTCTTATCAGCTGAGACATGAATGTCTTCACAAAGCGAATATCCCAGGTGGTTCACGCTCACAGACTACCTCAGTTACTGATTTCTCCAAAAAATGCATGCAAATCAAATTCAGAAGAGCTAGCCTTAATGATAGACATACAGAGAATGGGTAAACACAGAGACTGGGCAACAAATGCTACAGCTTTAACCACTTTTCCCCTTGGGGCCCATATAGGAATTCTTCACCCCAATTCAGAAAGAAGCAACTCTACAAAGATTGTCACCCTAGTCTCTTCAGTTGGGGTGGATAGGTTTGGTCATTTGACATGTGATAGTTGTTATCTAGGATGGAAGGTTATTATTGGTTATGATCAGGAGGGATTGATAAAAATTTAAAACTGTTGTAGGAATAGAAATTTAAAGTTGTTTTAATTGTATATTGATAAAAATTTAAGGTTTTGTTTGCATTATATATACAGATAGAAATTTAAAATTTTTTGAAGTCTTATACATGACAGAAATTTAAGGTTGTTTTATCAGATCATTTGACTCTACATATGCCATTTATTGAAAATGTGATGGCTCCTACAGTTATTTCCATTGTGTGCAGATTGCTAATAACAGAGAAAAAGACGATTCTTAAACAACCAGGGGGATATGAAGTGGAAACTTCTAGTTTCTTTGGAAAGTTAGTTATGTCAAATGATGGTTTGCTGGGGCACACAGGTCAAAGGATGTCTTGCTAGAGCAAACATGTGAAAGGATGTTTTGATATAGCAAACACATGACAGGACACTTGATGAAAGAGTATAAACATGGCCCCACCGTCAGTGGGAGACGAGCACTGAGCCCTGATTTGGTTTGTTCCACTTTGCTACTTTTTACTAAAGACACACGCATTGGTTCACCTTACACAGCATCGGTAAGCTCAACTTGTGGTAATGCTGCCACTGAGAAAACTCTCTCAAGAACTGCTCATGAGGTTCCTGTGGCACCTTGAGGCTTCCACAGCCTCACCTCAGGCTGGCTGGTGAGCCTGGCATTCTTCAGGATTGAACTACAGCTTGCTGGTGTCTGCTTGCTGAAAGGACTGAACTGTAGCTGCCGGTTCAGCTAGTGCCTGGTGTCTGCCCACCTAGAGGACTGGTCTGCACCTGCTGAATAGTATTTGGTGTTTGCTATGAGGCTGAACTGCCAACCAAGAAGATCAAGCTAGCCCCCAAAGAACTACTGCTCAACAGGCCCACTTCCTCCATATCCTAATAACTTTTATGCCCGCATATGACAGCTGGACCCAGTTACTATAGACAGACATCAAGCCCCTCTTGTGCAGATGCCTCCCTACTATGCAGCCTCTTTCTATGGATTATCTGAGAGTGCAGTTCAGGCGACTGAGCCACTGGGGAGAGTGACCTGCTAATAACTCAATGATTAGAGACTGGGGTAACAGACTATATACTGCACCTCGGCCAACACCACAATTCCTTCCTGAAAGAGCTTAGTTCCTGTTGGTTCACCGTGCATGAAAAGCAGCTCCCATCCAAAGGTCTCTGCTACCTGCTAAGCTCCAGTCTACCTGCTTTTATGATGCTAACTCAACAAGAGGTAGCTTTCTTCCTCACTCAGCCAACACTGAGGACATGGTACCTTTTGAGCTCATGACAAGTGTGTCCCAGCATAATTCATATGTGTATCTCATCAGAAGGTGGGGGGTGGGGAGGACAAGAGACAGCACTTGCCGCTAGAGAAAGGTACATGAGGAAAGAAGTTCCTCATCGATGGGGGGCTGGAGGGGGAGGGCATGGTTTGAAATAAATTGTTTAAAGGTGACATCTTTATAGTGACTGATTTTCTTCTTTGAATTCCTGAAGTGTTAAGGCAGGAAGGCATTCCCATGCATATTCACACTGCCAAGGGACAACAAGCCCACATCTCCTCAGACAGGCCAGACCAGCCTGGTGCCTCCTTGAAGGCAGCTCCTCTAGCTGGCCTGGCCAGAAGCAGAGGTTTCTTTTCATGTGGCTCCTGCAACAGTGGCCAAGGTTTCCAGGCATCCTGCTGAGAAGAGCCAGGTTCTGGCTCCCTGAGGCCCTCGTATCCTCTGCCCTGACATCAGAGCCAGAGAATCACAGCGGGCGCTATATATAATAAGGCTGCTTCGTGACCTTCCAGGTCAAGAGTATAACTTGGTGATGAGTCAAATTGTTCATTTTTCAACAGGAAATTAAGACAGGAAGTGAAAAAGACCTCTCCCCCACTACTCCATGTTCAAGGACAGCCGAGAACCAGGGGTGCTTTCCACCTGATGAGATGAAGACACAACATCAAAGCTTGTTCGCAACCTGCATAATTAAGAGGTCTCAAACTTTAAGCTCAAACAGGTTTTCAGACAAACCGTCAATAAGACTAGTGTCTAGTCTGTACTATGACAAACACTTTAGATTTCACACAGTTAACTCCAGGATCAGCTTTATAAACTGCCCAGGAGGATAAGGCAGAGCAAAGGCCCCAGCTGGCACCACTCCAGCACAAGGGGCTCAGCATGGGCAGACACAAGGACACAAGGCATGAAACAAGACACGGACACGAAGAGAGGTTGCAACCAAGGGGGAAGGGCACCATGGGTACCAAACAGAACAGTGTTGGCAGCTGGCGAAGGCCTTCAACCATATTCTGCTCATGAGAGGCATCTGAATAAAACTTAGTAGCACAGAGAGAACAAACAAGTCCAGGCCTAATGAAAGCAGAACCATGTCCCCCAAAGATACAGCTCTCTCTCCAAAACAACTTTCTGGTGAACATAACCTCATTTGGAAATAGGGTAACCTTTAATGAAAGTAAGATGAGACCCTACTAGATCAGGCTGGGCCCTAAATCCAATTAGTGTTGTCCTGAGAGACAGCAATACTACATGCAGTAGTTTAGATGAGACTGGCTCCTATATGTGAATACCAGCTGGTTCTCCAACTGGTGAACTCTCTGGGAAGAATTAGGAGGTGGTGACTTATTGGAGGAGGTGTATCACTAGAGGTGGGTTCTGAGGGTTTCAAAAGCCCATGCTATCACCAATCTCTCCCTCTCTTTCTCTCTGCCTTGTTTGTATCACAAGACGTGAGCTCTCAGCTTCTGCCCCTACACCATGCCTACAGGCCACCATGCTCCTCTCCATGATGACCAAGGACTCTAACCCTCTGACACTGTAAACTCCAAATAAAGGCTATAAGTTGCCTTGGTCACGGTAACTTAGACACCATGTGAAGAAGACAGACACGGATGTGGTACACCTATATGTCTAGGATACCTAAGGCTGTCTATAGTAGGAGCTACACAAGAGGATCGAACAAATGCTCCCAAGAATTGGTCCCGCTGGAGCCTTGGCTTCAAGCTTCCAGCTCCAGTACCAGGAGAGGATGTACTTCCAATGTCCTGAGCCACGCCACTTGAGATGTTGTTATAGCAACTCTCAGAATCTAACACATGAGCCTCCTCTGCAAGCCACCTGTCAGGAGGTCCAGTTCTATTACAGCCACTGTGCTGACTTAGTATACCTGGTGTAAAGGTGGGCACTAACACACACAAAGCAATTCAGACAGGTTCACCGGATCAAAAGAGCCAATCAAAGCAGAGCTCACCTTGCATACTGTTGGGGGCCAGTGCTGCGTCAAAATTAGTTTTTTCCACTCATGGCTGCCACTGTTAAAAGACAAATGTATTTTTTCAATACTGTTTTAAAGTGACAAAAATCCACCCATCCAATCAACCAACCACTCGTTCAACACGGAGAGTCTATGGGACTAGACATACTGCCAGGCAGGAAGTCCCCACCTCCTGACGTACACACCACAGAGGACAGCAACACTCTAAGAACAACATGTATACCATGGTGCACATTCGTAAGTGAGGGAGAATATAAATGCAATCAAGAAGACAGGTGGGCCAAGGGGGTAGCCAGGAAGGACGATCGATGGAAAGTATCTGAACAGTAAGTTGCCTTTTTCATGATGCTCAGATATGAATACAGACTCATAATCCCTCAGCCGTGTTTTCGAACTCCTAGGGCTTCAAAAATTCACCATTTCCTTTTAATTTATATAGCAACACAAAACATGACTCGAAATAGCACAACAGCACTAAATTTCCTAGTCGGTGTTTACCTCACAGGGTGCTGCTTCAGAGACCACTGTAGATATGGTGTTCTCTAGAGCCTGGCCTGGGTATGTTCCTTGGCCATGTGTGCCATCCATAGTCTGGCTTGGGTAAGCAGCCTTCTCACATGTTGTCTACGGTATGTGCTCTATGCCTTGTCCCGTGTATGCACAGTGGACTACTTCTATCACAAGTCTGTGAAGTGAAGCTCTCCCAGTCCAAGTGTGGAGGCTTCACAGAGGACTGTGCAGCTGTCATGTGATTGCTTCTTCTGGTGCATGGGTTGGAGGCAGAGAGCAACAGTGGGAAGTTCTAGATATGGCACCAACTAGGACTCATCAGGTCACACTGGCGGTATGCCATCGGACAGAATTATGAGTTTTCCTGGGATCCTGGTTAGACCTGACAACTGCCATAAATTAAGAGGAGGAAAGCCTTCTCTACCTAAGAGGTGAAGCACACCATGAGAACTGGGCTGAACAAAGTTAAAGCTTCAGCTGTCTCCAGTGCAGAAACGTACTTGCAAAGGTTCACACTGAGCCTGGGAGTTTAAGCCATTCCTAGAAAGACCAAAACAGCAAATAGGCTCACAATAAAACTCAATCAAACTATCTCTATCGGTAATTCAGACAAAAGGAAGGTACAACAGTTTAGTAAGAGATCGAAGACCTCACCTACTCCAATATTCAAGGAAAGAGTCAGAAGCTTAAGACCCACCCAAAGCACAGGATTTACCTGGCCTTAGGGCTTAAATCAATCCCATGCCTAACCATTATGTCAGCTGCATACATTAAGCTGGTTATAGAACTGTGCAGTACAGCCTTAGCTAACACTCACTGCTTCAGGTACTTTCTGTGTCCGCTGCTCTCTCCAGGTACCGACTATGCTGTATGGGGGCAAGTCTGTGCAGAAGGGCTCCAAGATCACACTCCTGGACAGAGAATAGCCTTTGCACCACTACCCCCACGCCCAACGCACACGCACGCTCCACGACTCAGTGACTGTAAATAAATACGAAAGCAAGCAATTGCCACTGGTTTTCAGTTACTCTCTGGGAACAAAGTACTTCTGGAGAGTTGTGCCCCATTATTTCCTCTCCACTGGTGTAAGCACCAAAACCTACTAATCAACTGTTACACAGAGGAGGGAAAAAGTCATAATGTGTTCAGGGACTAATGTAGAAGAACTGGAGTAGAGATTACCAGAGATAGCCCGTGTGTCCCAGAGAGAACTAAGGGGCGCAAGACAACGCGGGAACCCCAGGGGATGGAAAACTTTAACAGAGAAAGAGGGGTTATCCTTCGTCTAGAAACCAGCCTCCAGCCCTGCTGCCGGCGCTCACCTCCACAGCGGGCCCGCCCGGCACAGACAGCACAGCGCCAGGCCCCAGACCAGCACCGAGACCCACCCCGGGAGCGCGCCGCGGGCCTCCGTCGGCGCCATCGCGCTGCCCTAAGCTCAGCAGCCTCCCAGCGGCCTTTGCGCACACCGGCTCTACAGTCCGACCGACAGCCACCGACTCTTCAGCACAGGCTTCCGCCAGCCAGCTGCGCACCCCAGGGTAACCCCTAAGCCACGCCCACAGCCCTGCGCAGACACGCCTCCATGACCCAGCCCAGAAAGTCCCCGGGCTCCGGTTCCGGCGGGCACGCCCCCACGTTGCGCCCCCAGCGCCCTAGCCCCCGAAGTCCCCACGCTCCAGGTACCTACGCCTCAGTTCCTGGCACCAAACTGACTTGACCCGGTTGCTTTGGCCTCTCGACGCCTTGGCTTTCCAAAGGGATCAGCCCCCAACTGCTTCGGACCTGACAGACACGCCCCCACGCTTCGGCTCCAGCCGCCCAAAGGCCCCGACCCACCTGACACGCCCCCACGCTGTTACCCTCCCCCCAAATAAGGGGACATGAACCCACGCCCAGGCCCACCTGACCGACCTCATGCTTCCACACGCAGCCCACCTGACCGACCTCATGCTTCCACACGCAGCCCACCTGACCGACCTCATGCTCCTCAGTTCCCAGCCCATCTGACCCACTTCATGTTCCCATGTCCACTGTCCCCGCCCATCTGACCCACCTCCTGGCCCCAAGTCCCAGCTCACCTGACCCACCTTACTCCCCTTATTACCCCAAAGCCCAGACCCACCTGACCCATCACTCCCAGGCCCACCTGAGGGACCTCACACCCTTCTCTCGCCCCTCACATCCCACACACCTTAGACCACTTAGTAGACCTCAGGTCCTCTTGCTATGTCAAACCCATGCCCCCTCCTCGTGTAGCTCCGCACCCTACCCCACCCTACCCCCAGGCACCTGAGGCTCCCCCTTGCTTTCCAGCCTCCAGCATAACTGGTCCACAATGAGGGGAACACAGGAACCCTGTTTGGACCTGTGAAACTCTCCTCCAGGCCTGGACCTCGTGGGAATAACACCATGGTTCATCGTAAGATCTCATGATCCAGATTACTATCTGCCATTCCCTCCAGACTGGAGTGAGGCCCATGCCACTTTGCTCCCTGTAGAAGCCACTGTAGAAGCCCAGCTGTGGACTGGACAGAGAGACCGCTTTGCCGGGAGTGTCCAGTTCCACACCCTTGGGCAGCACACAGCCAAGGATAGCTATGATGTGGCCCAACACAAAAATCACAAACCAACCTAAAACATTTTGAGGGTTTTTGTTTGTTTGCTTTTTGCAATTTTCAATAATGTCATGATACTCTAGGATGAGCATTGTGGATAATAACATTGTGCCTACACTGTCAGTGCCCAAGTCTGGGCACCCAAGTCTAGATAATGCAGACACATCCACGTTCTGTTTTCTCTCGTGGATAAAAATCATTTAAACAAGTTACCCCAAATTCTACTTCAACCTCAGTCATGTCTATTTAAACACCGGAGAGAAACTTGCTTTGCTCCTGCCAAACAACAGCCAAACCTGGACTTCCTAAGGCCAGGTGTTATTAGGAAGGGTAATTGCAGGGGATTGGCCGAGAACTACCACATTTATGGGAGGGAGATGTAGTCCAGATAGTTCACATGGGTCTCCAGGCTCTGAACAAACTGTCGGAGTATAATTTTAGAGCTGTGCCAGGGACTAGCCTCTTAAAGAGGGTGAGCCCCAGCCCTTAGCTGGGGAGAAAACAACTTAGCATGGCTTGGGCAATGAGTGTTTTGTTACATTGGTGGTGGTGGACTTGGTGAAGAGCAGAATTGACAGGCAGATCTGGGCTTTTATTTACGTCACACGGGGAAAGGACCGTTCTTGCAATAATCCATTTCCCAGAGCCCCAAGAGCAAGGGGTTTGGTTTTGTAATATTTACCATCAGTTGGAAGGAGCCAGCAGTTACTTCCTTTATCCTCAGCACAGGTCTCTCATCCCTTGAGAATTACATCCCACCTACAACTCTCGCCTCCCTCAGCAAAAGACCTGACCAGAGCATGGGCTCCTGCTTCCCCCTTCACTGAAATGGGTCCTTTCAAGACCCTGTACTTCATTTTTGTTTATAACTGTGTATCCCTGCGTGGGGGGGGGGGGCATCTTTGAGATGGAGTCTCAGTTTGGAGCTTTGGCTGACCTGGAACTTACTATGTAGACCAGACTGGTCTCACAGAGGTCTCCCTACCTCTGCTGGATTAAATGTAAGACTCCAAACCAGCTTGTTCCATGTTTTTAAACAGGAGCTTCCAAGTTGTGGAAGTACTTAACCTCCCAAAAGCTGGATGTGAACCTGGAACAAGTGTCCAGCAGAGTCCTAAACAGCCCCATGCAACCTGAGGAGAGGGGAAATGTGTGTGATGAAGAGGAGAAAGGAGAAGAGGTGCACTAGCTTACGAGGAAGCCAGGCAGCAAGGAGGTGAAGCTCTGAGAGGATTTTATTCCCTCCCATGACATAGTGTGAGGGGACAGGTGATGAGGTTTGAGGGCTGGAGTTTGCGTGTGTTATCTGCAGGACCTTTGGGGTTGGGGTGGGTAATAGACAGGGATAATTCTGTCCATGAGCTGAGGTCCTTAAATCTGTTTAGACATCAGAGGCCAGGATGCTTTCATGACATTACCTTTTGGTGATCTCCCAGCTTTCACACTGAGACTGTCCCACAGCGGTTTTCGCCGAATTATGTTGCAGCAACAAACTGCCCCAATTTTGGAGGCTTGTTACAACATAGCTTTCTTTCCAGATGCAAATAAGGTCTATGGGGTTTTTTGCTCTAGACCCAGATTGGAAGATAAAAGCTTCCTCAAAAGGCAGAGTGATGTTTTCAGTGGCCCCAACACATTAGTTCTGATGCCTCATAGTCCAGTGGAATCCTTTGGGTCAGGACCTGCCTTGGGAATAGCTGTAGTTCACAGTGTCTGTGAGCACAGATGTGTCAGTTGTCAGCAATAAGCTGAGCACTATACAAGAACTGAATGCACCAAGTGTCAGAACGTAAACTTTTAAAGCATCACATACCCTGATACTTGGGTGTTCTCAGGAAAACAGGCCCTGGGAATAGAGAGGCAATGGTCGGCCGGAACAAAGAGGGAGCATCCCAGGTGGGTTCAAAGTGCACACTGCTAGATGATTTCCAGCGGAAAGAGTCGAGGTAGCAAGATTAGGCATCTGGATTGCACGAGGCTTTAAAACTGAGGGTACATCCTGGCTAAGAGGAAGAACTTGGGCTTCAGCTCATAGTCTCCCAGTGGTGAGCACTATAAATGAAGCAAACTAGTTAACTGGCTTCTTCCCAGCCAGCTTTCCACTTCTGTAAACAGGAAACCACATCAGTAGCCTGCCATGTGGTTACAGAGAGTGTCAGGACCCATTATGCCCAATCTCGAGGAAGAGCCCATGTTGTTTTCCTCTCCTGGGACAGAGGCTGGAGACCTTACAGTTGGGACAGAAGAGTCAGGGCTTTGTGGAAACTACATTGGCTTGATTGTATACGAGTGTGGTTCCTTCTGTATCCTACCAGCTATGAATTCTCAAATTCTGAAGAGCTTTGTCATACTATGGCGACTCTCGCTTTAAATCACCTTTACAGTCTGTCTGTTAGAAAGGGACATGTCTAGTTGTTCTGCCCTTTCTCTTTTTGCAGTACCCAGATTTCTAGCCTTGCCATGTCAGGCTGGTTGTTGTGGGACATTTTATAAGAAATGTTGTATTCTGAGCTATGGTTATGACAGAACAGGGACAGGAGAGAGAAATGGAAGAGCCTTGTCAGGTGTTTCTTGAAATGTCATCTTTCCCTGTTGGTGTTACAGAGAAAACTAGAGCCACGAGAAAGAAGCAAAATAAACCAAACGGCCTGATGCTCTGTCTTGTGAAATGTGTTATCTTTATCCTTTAATGTCAACTTTTGTACCTTGGACCAAAATGTCATCTACAAAATTTTGCCCTAAAAGTTTATTATCTATATATTTCTGACTCATTTCACAAAGGATATTTACTCTGAAAGCAAGAAAAAAAAAAGAAAGAAAGAAGCTTACTCACACACAGTCACATGTACAGACACCCACATGCACCTATAAACACTCCTACGTGGGTATTATGAAAGGCTGTTTACTTGAGCTTTTTAAACCATCATCTTGAGGGAAGCAAGCCAGCCATAGTAGACTCAGCATGGATGTAGGGAAAGCAGCACAAGCATCACAGAGTGAGCAATGCCCTGCACCTCCAGAGGTACTGCAGCCTCTACTCAGTGTCCTCTGTCTTAGGACCCTTGCTGATGAACAAAACCTGGGCATGTTCAAATGACCTTTATCAAGAGACCCATTAAAGGCTGGCCTACAAAGGAACTCCCTCTGTTCTAGCCTCTAACATTTCTGGCTCTAGTTTGAATGTTTACCCCTCTGACTCTTGTTGAAATTTGACCTCCACTGTGAGGTATTCAAAACCTAGGGATTGAATCCAACCTTGGATTGTATGGGATGGGCTTATGGGGGTTAATTAAAATTGAATGAGGTCACAAGAAGGGTCTTCCCAATTGTACCTCTCTTTGGAAAGAGAGAGAGATTAGAGGACACATACACAATACACAAGATTGTTTCTATCTCAATGTAGAGTTACCTGTACCGCCTTGGGATGTTGTCAACAAGGCAGCTGTCAATCACCAGAGACAGGAACACTGTGTGGGGCTTTCAGCCTCAAGTAAGCTAAATAACTCTCCTTTCTTAACTCTGTTAGTCTGTAGTGTTTTTATTAATAACAAAGAGAAAGAGACTAAGACAAGCTGAGACCCAGACATCAGGGAGCAGTTAAGTCACCAGCTGCTACCTTTCTATCCCTGTGATGAAATACCTGAAAGGAAGAGTTGAAAGGTGGAAATGTTTCTTTTAGCTCAAATGTTTATGTTATCAGGCCAGGGTCACCTGGCTCTGTTTTTCCTAGGCCTGTGGTAAGGCAGCCCTTTGTGGTGGAAGAGCATGCTGATAGAAACAGGGTTGGGAGACTTAAAATTTAGGCCCCAAGAGGACACTCCAGCTTCCTCAAAAAGGCTTCACCAAATCTAGTTGCCATCACATTCCACTCAATCAGAAAGCCCTCAGTGAATAAGCCATTGATGGTTCATGGAACTCAGGACCCGCTCAGAAACCCCACCGGCTGGCAACCAAGCTCTTTGGGGCGCAGTTTAAGTACTAGCAGTCCCGTCATAGTGTTTAGTGATGGTCAATGTCTGGACCAGGTGTCTCCAGGCTCTTGATATCTTTCTTATTCAACCCACAAAACGTGTGAACCTCCACAGTGCGTGTGCATGCCACTAAGCTTTGGAGGTAACTTGTTACATCACCATGGCAACTGGACAAAGAGATTGTTAATGGAGGAACAAACTAATGGAACAGGATGGAAGACACATTACTTGAGTTTGATTTATTTTGGCACAGTGTGTGCATTCTTTATAATTACGAAACAAAAACTGATTCTTAAAACGGCAACCCCTAATAACCAAAAGCAAAGCAGAAGGGATATGTGGAATTATGATGTGAGTAGGTGGCCAAGATTTCTACTAGGACATTTCATAAGGAAATTCAAAACCAAAACCAAACGCAACATAACATAACATAAAAAAAAAAAAAGTAAGTTGTTTTCAGTTTCCATTTTGTTAGTGATTACATAGTATTGTTATCGTGAATCCAAACCATAGAACAAATGAGCACTGACAGCACTGACAGTAGGACTGTCTGGTGTATAAATTAGACCGGTGTGACCAATGGTTCAGCTGGAAGTGCCTGCGCCAAGCTGACAAACATTCGTCTGAGCTTAGGGAGCCCCATGGTAGATGGAGAGAGCCAACTCCCTGGAGCTGTCCTCTGACTTCACATGCACCCACATATATATGTACATACATGTAGCAGTCCTTGCTACTTTGTGGGTTCTTGTTTCCCCAGTCTCTCCCTCCCCGTTTTACCCCTATCCCTAGAGAACGAAGGATAGGGAGGAAAGAGAGAGACTCCTGAGTCTAATTTCTTTCCTTTTGTTTCTTCTTTGAAGAAACAACTACTAACAAACTGCAACCAACCCCTCTGAAAGACCAACAATTACCTACCCTGCCTGCTAGGTATCTAGCATCTATCAACCCTCTAAAAAGTTCTCAGAATTCCAAATGTCATACAATCGAAGAAACTATCTGCAGTTGGCAAATCCATGCCTCTGCTAGAGCACGGGGCAAATCACAGTCAGCTGCTGCAGAGATTTGGAAGCAGCCCTACATCCCCACATCTGGGATTAACACAAAAACACATTCTTATCATACTTCTGTGTTTGAAAAAAAATCAAAATTTCATAATTCTCACTACACACACATACATAAAAATGAATAAATGTAAAAAATTTAATTAAAAATAAAGATAAGGTGAACTAATTGAGGATTTTAAAATTAATTTTAAAAACCCAATGATAACAAGCAACTCAGGGCCATAAGCACCCTTGGGATAGAGCACCTGAGTATACATCTTCACTAAGAGGAACCAGGACCTCTTAGTGAGACAGGCTGTCACCTGAGACCTAGGAGACCTCAAACACCTTGGGTCAAGGCAGACCCTGGAATCTAATTTCAAATGGCACTTATAGGCACCTATAGACACAAAAACTGTGATACACAGAAAGTTCCATATGTGTTAAAGTATATAAACACACAGTAATGATGGTGATAGTGATAAATACTAATAGAACAGAAAAGAAAGTCCTCATTGGTCACTTCGGGGCACACATGGGAATAGTTCTGCATTTCAAAAATGTGTGAGCTGACAAAGGTCTTCACTGTATCTCCTGCTGTGTGTCAACTGGACCTCAGGATAGTCAAGTAACCTGAAGCCCCATCAGGTCACACTGAAAGAAGTAACCATGCAGTAGCCGGATACAGCAGGACACATAGCACACCTTCATGCAGTCTTGAAGTCTGGCACTGCTCTGCCTTTCCTGGCTTTTGTTCAGGGTTGTAGCTTCAGGCATAGTGACACTTACTTTTTGGTCATTTGCAATGTGCATCTTGTAGCCTCCTGCTCTCCAGCCATGGCTACACACGTCATGACTCCAAGCTCATTCTGTAAAGGCATGCTGGTGCTTTGGAATTTGGTGTGTAGAGACCACAGCCAGGTTCAAGGAACCAGGCTACTCCATTCTAACCTTGCGTAGGAGACAAAGCTAGGAGATGGCCCTGTTGGTTTCTGTTGTAAAGGAAACCTACCATGAGTTCACAGTGATATTTGCAAATCAAACTTAGAATGAGAGCCTCTCTCCTTTTGGTTCTTTGCTTTTATGGGCTTTTCCTCATCCCTTTAATGTCTTACAAGCATTTGGCCACAGATTAACAAGGGAATTCTGTTTTGTCTAAATGGCACCCTGCTCCATCTTCAAAATATAACTAATCATTAAAGTAATTTTCCCTGGTCCCTGGGGCAGACTGGGTTTTAGAAAGCTGGTTAAACCACAGAAAAGTCTCCCTAAACCAGATTGAGGTGGCGACACACAGCTGGTCTCTGCTAATTTAAAGCCAACGTGATCCCATCATAATTTGCTTTCATCAGCACTTCAGAAGCCTGGTGGAGGCGGAGGCCACTTGATGCATTGTTAATATTAACCTCCTTATGTGTCAAGGCAGACTTCAAAAAGGTGTGTAGGGGGGTAGAGAGAGTGTGAAAGTGGTTGCTGGGGAAGAGGAAGAAGGCTATACCACCTCACCAATCACAGAATATGGTCTGAAAAAATACCAGAATGCAGGCAGCCATTCGCATAAGCTCTGGAAACCTGCTTTCCTGAGGATCACTGGTTGTCTCTACTGTAACGCCAACCTGTACTGAATGAAGCCTCTTCTGGTAACACTGTCAACCCACTTGCTTCCTCTGACTGCTTTCCAGACACCGTGTGTGGTTCCTGCTCTCTAAGCTAGGTCTCTTCAGCCCCCTGCAGTGCCTTACCCCAACACAGGACAGAGCTGTCTCATGATCTTGCATGCTGACTGTGTCCTGTGACCTGGAGAGGTATGTGACACACAGGCTTGCTCATTTCTTACTTCATCCTTCCTCCAGCCACTTGATCTAAGACACTCTGTCCATACATCCAACCATAACTGGAGAAAAAAAAAAACCACAAAGCAGTTGTTGGGTCAACACAGGTTGGGTTTTCTAAGGTAGCTATATCTAGAAGATCAGGTGACTGTACCACCTCACAGAGACAGAGAGTGAAGCCTCATAACACTTGGTGTGTGTCAGAGTAGACACAGCTAAGCACTGTGTGCCAGGAAAAGCCCAGAGACCAAGGGCATTGATGACATTTCTTCCTTCATAGAATAGTAGGTCCAGCAAACATTTTTTAAAGCAATCTTATTTAACACTCAGAAGTAGCCCAAAAGGGCCAGGTCCTTACACTGCCATCCTGGCACATCACCTAGCAAGGTTAACTTAGTCTCAGGAGCCCTTATAGTCTTAAAGGTTTTTGAGGACCCCACAAAACATATGTCCCTAGCCTTTGTATTCAAGAACATCTATGTTAATGGTGGCCAAGGTCTGGGACCTATGTTTCCAGGTTCTTATGATGTCTTATTCAAGATGAGTAAAGTCAAATTTGCAAGTAGCAAATTCAAAATTGCAGAGTAGTGAGAACACGTTATTCAAAGCAAAGAGAGGACAGATCAGAGTGAAGGGTACTCGTGGACCCTAATTTAAATAGAGGGTCTCAATTTTATGGAGTTCAAGAGAGGGAGTTTGGTTGCTAAGGAACATATCATAGATGGTTCCCTAATTTGATTGACTGCCTTGTATTACATAAGCCTTAGCTTGCTGTGCATTTCTACAAAGCATCTGATTTTAATCATATGCACATCAAATTATGCATATGCATAAGATGCTAAGTAGGGAATTCTCCCTAGAAAGTCACCTAGAGACCACAGTTTACTTTACTGAACATGTACCCAAACCAGTTCAAACTAGATCAGCTCCCCACCCCACCTACCCTTGTACCCAACAGAACTGGAGAAGGATGGGCACTAAGAGGAGGAGAAACTTGCAGGCAGGGATCCTGGGTTGCTAATAGGCTGCTAGTCTGTTATTAGGAAAAGGGCATGCGCGCAGCCCAGGCCAATTGGAGTCCCAGTTTGCTAAGCTATTCCATATTTGTCCACATCTACATTATTGTAAATTATGACTGAGAACATTTAACAACACTAATTTAAAATAGCCGCAATAAACCTGTTAGATTACTTGAGGGAGTTAGTTCACCCTGTCCACCATGTAGGTTCTAGGAATCAAACTCAGGTTGTCTGCCTTAGCGGCAAGTTCCTCTTCCTGCTGAGCCATATTACCAACCCTCTGACACCTTTTCAGACAGTGTGTTGTTTATTTTGCAGTGATACAGCTCTAAACCCGACAGGATTTAAGGAAAGGAGCTATTTGTTTGGTCTCGAAATTCTAGAGGGCTGCGCCTGGTGTAGTGGGGAAGCCTTGGAGCATCTCAGTCCATATGGGCGGCAGTTCAGTGTGGGGGAGCTGTCCACACCATGGCGGGCCAGGAAACAAGGAGGAAGTAGCAGCTGATGGTGACTTTCCGAGTCCCTGCATTAGTGACCTGCCTCAGCCAACCAAGTGCCACTTCAGGAAGGCTCCTCAGCATCCCTAAGAAAGTACTGCCATTTGGAAACGAGCCAGTGAGGAAACATTTCAGATCTAAACCATAACGGCATTGGTGGGAAAACACAAATATTACCTCAAAAGAAAGAAAGGACAGTTCATTCTGGAAGCAGATACATACAGCTGGGACAAAGGTTACCTCAGCATCACATCCTCACACAGTAATAGTTTTTTGAAGATTTTTTTTTCAGTAACAGAACAACAACAAAATTCATAAGTCAAAGTACTTTTCAGATTTATTGATACGAACACTAGGCACGTGGGTCACAGCAAAATCTATTATAAGCCTCAGATGTTATCTGAAGACATTCTAAGCCTTTGCATTTGCCTACTAGTCACAAGGATGGAGGTGGGCAGTTGACTGGCTATTAGTGGGCTAAAGGTGGCCCAAGATCATTTGGCCCTGGACCAGCAAACCTTCTCTACAACCACCAAAGTTCCAGCCTATCAGCCTTGTAGAATTCCACCCCCCCAAAAATAAATGCCCCTGCCTCTTCTCAGTCACCCCCTAGCTGACCTCACCCCAGAATCTTCATCACATAGGTGGCTTTTCTTTTGTTCTGGAAATTGATACTTAATTTATCCACAAGTAGATAAAAGCTTCAGAAGTGTTTATATACATGTACTTTTTTCTAGACTCATTTTATCATTTTATGTGTATGAGTATTTTGCTTGCATACACGTCTACATGCCATGTGCACGCCTGGAAGAGAGCATTGGATTCCCTTGGACTAGAGTTTCAAATAGTTGTGAGCCACCAAATGCATGCTGGAAATTGGACTTGGGTCCTCTGCAAAAGCAACAAGTATTCCCCACCGCTGAGCTGACTCTCCAGCCCAACTGTCTTTATCCACAAATGTATGAAAGCTGTGGAACTGGTTATATTTAAAATCCATTACTGGAGCTGGAGAGAGTAGCTCAGTGGTTAAGAACACTGGCTGCCCTTGCTGAGAACCCAGGTTTGCTTCCCAGCACCCAAATAGTGGTTCACAACTATCTGTAACACCAGTCCCAAGGGTCTGAGTCCATCTTCTGGCCTCTACCAGCACTGTACATATTGGTGGTGCGCACGGATATCTGAAGGCAAACACTCATACACACAAACTAAAAGTAAATAAGCCTTATGATACAAAACTCATTCCAGGGTACTTACTTGATCTTTTCATTTACAGATAATTTTATTTCAGTTCTGGGGAGTCTTCTCACTATTTTGTGATAATTTCCTGTCCAGGGTTCTTCTTGTTTTCTCTAGAAAATTCTGCTCATGAGATTTAATTCAGTTCCTCATGTTGATGACCCCTAACCATAAAATTATTTTCATTGCTACTTCATAACTGTGATTTTGCTAGTTATAAATCGCAATATAAATATTTGTGTTTTCTGATGGTTTTAGGTGACCCCGGTGAAAGGGCCATTGATCCCCAAGGAGTCTCAACCCACAGGTTGAAAACATATACTCTAAATTTAAATATATTATGTATTTGTTATTGCCATATCTCTGCTGCCTCCAGCTTTTAAATGCATTCAACTTTATAATCATCAATGTACTGAAACAGTTGCCATTATGTTCTGTGTATAACGTAGAGGTTTGACTGGGGAATGTATTTCAGTATTGCCCACACTGTGTTGAAGTGGAAACTTCTGGTTTCTTTGGAAAGTCAGTTATGTCAAATGATGTTTTGCTTGGGGCACAGATGTGAAAGGATGTTTTGCTAAAGCAAGCATGTAAAAGGATGCATGATGTTAAGAAGGAATATAAATATAACCTAACAGAGAATGGACAGACGGATGATGCTGGATGGTATTGGCATGCCTTGCCATTAAGAAGGAATATAAATATAACCTAACAGAGAATGGACAGACGGACGATGCTGGATGGTATTGGCATGCCTTGCCATTCCTTAATGGTCATCATTTGTCGTGACTTCATAAAAAGAAACATACCAAAAAAGCTTCTGGTGGTGTTCTGACGGCTTCTTGTTGCTTCTGCAGGCTTGGGCATTTTACAGAATGAAGTGAAAGTTTCCAGATATGTCAGCTGATACAGACTCACAGGAAGTTTTACTAAGACAGAGTCATGGTGTTTTGCTAAGGCAAGACCAGTGGGAGGACACATGATGTTTGGAGGGAGTATAAACGGGACTCAGCGGACAGGGAAGCCTGACTTACACAGTTAGCTTCACAGTGCTTCACTAGCCTCACATCTTCGTCTTCACTAACCTACAAGGTATTCAAAGAGACATGACAGAGAACTCATGCTTACTTCCTGGTCCTGGTCACTCCTGCTGACCTGTACGGGTTCAGTGGAGGCCTGGCGGTTTCTACTGGAGCATGCCACCAGTGCTGATTGGTATTGCTATCCTGACACTACTAAACTACTTACTGACATCCTGACAATTAGAGATTAAAATAGTCCCAAAGAACTACTTCTAAGCAATATACAACTGAGTAGAAGAACCTCTCGGCTTCTTCTAGGTCGATCTGCTATTACTAATTCATACGTGGTATTTATGAGTAGATTGAGCTGCCACTGTTGATTCATGTGAACTAAACTACTTATACCTTAACAACACAGATTAGATTTGCTTCAAAGAACTATTTCTAAACAGGTCAACTTCCCCCATGTCCTAATAATGTTTCTTTTCCTTACCTCTGGTGGGTAAGCTAGAGGAGAGGTTAAAGCATTTTAAAACTCTTATTAAAAATAGAGTTTAAAAAATCTAAGCCGACATTGTAATTTTCAAATCTGACTTATCATTGGTGGTTGTGGTGGGATGTTTGTAGGGGACACAAATGGAGGTCAAAGGACAGTTTTGTAAACAGCTCTCTTCTTGCACCTTTATGTGGTTCTGGTTGGACGCAGGTCACTAGACTTGCAGCAAGCCCTGACAAGCCATCTCACCAGCCCCTACTTTTAACATTTGCCAAATATTTCCATCCAGGAAGTCCTGTTCCTCTCAAGATACAGAACATTTCCTCCCAGCCCCAAGAATGCCCCACGCCCCTTCTCAGTTATCACCTATTCCTCTCACAGAACACCCATGCTCTGATTTCCAACAAATGGAAAACAATTCTATTCTTGAATGTTTTGTGTCTGGCATCTTTTGCTCAGTGTTGTGTTTGTGAAATCCACCCTTGTCTTACATGTCTGTCACTCATTACTTTTTATCAATGACTAGTATTCCATTGTAAAAAAAAATTAATCACAGTGGTTTATTTCTTCTCTGCTGGTGGCATTTGGATAGTTTCCAGGCTTGGCTATAATAAAGTCACTGTGCACATCCATGTAGAATTCTTTTCAAGTTTCTGTTTCCTTCCAGTAAATATTCAGGGGCAGAATTGCTGAGCTGTAAAAACATTTGTGTGTACTCCTTGATAAGGACACAGAGAAAGAGTCTCCCAGTGGGATTGTCCCAGCATAGCTGAACCTGCAGAGCAGGGTCAGGTACTGCTAGTGCACCAGCTTAGTCTCTGTCACCTCTCTGTTTCTACGTGGGCCTTGAAGGTATTACCTTAGATGTGCTTGTGATGTAAACAAGTAGAATGTAGGGGGAGGGAGGGTTTAAGCACCTAATGTATACAGAACTGTGCTTTTGCTGAGAACGGTAAGAGACAGGCCTCCACAGAAGGAGGAGTGTTGGCTCCAGAGAGCAGTGTGCATGCTTAACCACACAGCCATCTCCAGCCCCTTTCTTCTAATGTTTATTCTCAACTATCTTTTCAGTTAATAGTGAATTGTTGAGAGGATGGGTTTGCTTTAAGAGGACTGAAGGCTAGTTCCCCCCACCCCCCACCCCCATCCTCCATCCTAGTAACTAACTGCAGAGGTGTCACCATGCAGACACACAGTTGTGGTCCTTTCTCAAGCCCTGTCCTGTGACCCTGACAGCCGAAGTTTATTTCCTCCACTGTGGGAGCACTTCCTGGTTTTTGGTTACACTTCTCTGTAACTTTGTTTGGAAAATGTCTTGTCATTCTCTCAAGATTACCACACTGTGGTGAATCCAAAGCCAAATGCAGTTGCTTTCTGGACTGTTTTGTTATGATTCTTTTTTTTTAAGTCACCTTCAAGGTGAGAGGCACTATACCCTTGCCAGCTCCCCCAGGCAACCTTTACAGACAGGCTCCATGTACAAGCCTCCCAGTCCTCTGCAGCTCTACATCTGCTAGCCTGGCTTTATACCTTCATTATCCAAGTTGGCATCTTCAAGCACTATAATTTCCCAGGTTTTTTTTTTTTTTGGGGGGGGGGGTTGGTTGTTTTTTTGTTTTTATTTTTGTTTGAGACAGGGTTTCTCTGTGTAGCCCTGGCTGTCCTGGAATTCACTCTGTAGACCAGGCTGGCCTTGAACTCAGAAATCCGCCTGCCTCTGCCTCCCAAGTGCTGGGATTAAAGGTGTGCGCCACCACTGCCCAGCCTAATTTCCCTTTTAAAAAATGTCTTAAGTCTGTTTTAAATTGTAGCTTCCTCTACCTATTCTCCTCACCTGAGACTTCCTATGGAGGTTTCTACCGTCAAGGCTTCTTTCCTCGCATTCCCAGTGAAGATCCTGTACATCAGAATGTTATTCTTTTGCATTTTGTACACATTTGTAGCCAGACAGAGAGAAACTTGTTAAGGTGCAGCTAGACCTCAGACCTGTGCCTCAGGGTCCAAAATCAGTTCTCTTTATTCTCATTCTTGAAATAGTTAATTCATAACATTCTTTATATGTTTTACCATTTCTAACGTTTTTGAAGCTGTCTAGGTGTTTGTGTTGGACCTAAAGATCCAAACCAGTGGACGCACTCCCCCAGAAACACTCACGGACAGCAAATTCGATGCAATAACATAAGGTGCATTGATGGTAAGATGATGACCGGTATACTGGAGCTCCCTTACGAGCAAGTAAGAGGAACCCCGAGCTGAAGCTAAAAGCAGCTTATATACCATTTTTACAGAGTTCACAAGGACAGTTAATAACCATAAAGGATTTCAAACAGCCATTCCCAGGCCCAGTTTCTAGGTAACTCAAATTTGCACCTTATCTTTACAACAAAGAAGGTCAGCTTAAGTGGCTTCTGTTTACCCAGGTGTACTGTGTTAAGGGCTCATCTCCCTGATAAGTCTTATCTTGGGCCCTTCTTCCTGGAATGTTTGTTTGAGTCTTTGGAATGTGTTCCTCCCGGGATGCGCCTTGGGGGCAGTTAATATTTGAGTGGAAACCGAACTCAAGTTTAAGGATCTTTTAATTTTAAGTTCAAGCTGAGACCTGTAATTACATTCTTACATTTACATATTTGTGAGTAACGTGTACATATTCAGGTTTCAGGGTGGGGGTGTGGAGCCCAGAGGTTAATGTCGGGTGCCTTCCTCTACCTTCCTGTTTTAAAGATTTATTTTATTATTTATATGTCTGAATGTGTAGCCTGCATGTGTGTCTGTGCGCCACCTGTGTGTCTGATGCCCTCAAAGGTTGGAAGAGGGCATCAGGTCCCTTGGGACTGAAATTACAAATGGTTGTGAACCACCGAGTCACTGCTGAGAATTGGACCTGCAAGAACAGAGTCCCCTTAACTGCTGATCCAACTCTCCAGTCCACACCTTCTGAGACTGCGTTTCTTACTGAACCCGCAGTTAACCAGTTGCCGAGGCTGGCTGACCAACTTCTTGTCTCAGACCTCACTTCCTCCCCTGAGTGCTGGGATGACTGACACCTGCCAGCCACTCTTAGCTGTGGAATCCACAGTCAGGTTCTCATGTTTAAAAGGTAGACACTATTGACAGGGGCCATCTACTCACCCCTCAGCCCCCAAATGCACACAATTTTTTAAATGAATTTGCATTGATATTTAAAATTAAAATACTACTGGCAGGTGACTGGAAATTATGTCAGATTCACAGAGTATGCTTAGCATACAGACTTCAAAGTCCTTGGTTCTAGCCTCAGTGTGAGAAAAAAGATCTTTAAAGATAAATAATATTATCACCCATTTAATTAACTTTATCTTAGCGCCATAACTTAGAATCTGGTCAGATTCTAAGTGTGGAATACACATAGTAATCAATTTAAAAGGTGGGTTAGCCAAAATCAGAGTAGTTTTAAAATTGTGACTCTTCAGCCACAGCCATTGCAGCACTAAGAACATTCCTTCCCCAGCTTGAATGTGCCAGGTATTGCTGTTACCATGGTGACAACTTTTGAACCAATCAATTTAACATAGACATGCACTTAGCAACAAGATAATTAAATATAAAAAAAAGCTAGGCAGTGTGAAATGCAGAAGTAAATAACAAAACACTCAAAACTCTTCTCTTATTGTTCATATTTAAAAGCATGTAGGGGCTGGAGATATAACTCGGTAGGAGGTCCTGGTTTCTATGCACAGCACAGCAAGAAAAAAAAATCTAACTTAGAAGGTGAACTTAACATTGACCAATTAGCTGATACCACTGGCTACACTTCTCTGCATTGCAGGAGAGAGGTTTTCCCTCCGCTCATTTCAGTGTCTGGCAAAAGAGGTTAAGAGAAAAGCAGACAGAAGCTTATTACCATGTGGTGTTGAGAGGCACTAGGAGGGGAGTGACAAAGGGAGAAGCTGGGTCTTGAGCCTCTACATTCTCGAAAATCGATGTAACATTTGACAAAGCCCCAGGTTCTGGGGCAGAAAACAAAGGCAGAGGCATGCATGAGATGTAATGGTGGAAGAGGCTGGCCAGTACAGTTGGCTTCCTCAGTGCCTCCCAGGCTGCAGAGGGTCTATTGGTTACTGCCTTTCCTGTTGCCTGGTAGAGAGAAGTGGACACCTTTGTAAATGCACATCCTGCTGGTGGGCAAACAGGCAGAAGGCAGAGCATATTTTTTATAGACCTGCTCCTTCTAAACTGCCTTCAGCTCAAAACAGTCCTTATGCCAAAGTGGGGAGAGGGGCGTTCGGGAGGTCAGGTGGTGTGGCATGCTCTAGTTAGCACATCTTTGTCTTCGGTCTTGTTCTGCTGCACACTTCCCCCTGGTGGTTATGGGTATGAACTTGTCTCCTGTTCTGCAGTTCCTTTATTCTGCTTTTATTTTGTCTGCTTTATTATTATTTAATTCTATTTTACTTAATCAAATCACTGTTGTGTCTTAAAGGTTCTTAGTAGGTTCATGTGTTAACAACTAAACCCCCAAGCTCCTTCAGGAGGAAGCTGGGACAAGTGGAGAGACAGAGGGGTGGGACCCTGTGATGGCATTAGTGACTTTATAAGGAGTAAGAACTGGGCTAACACAGATGCTGTCAGTGCCTCACCAGAAGCCACACCTTGACACTGCTCTTTCCAATCTCCAGAGACACGAGCTAAATAAACCTGTCCTTTATAAGTTAGTTTGTACAGCCACCAAAGACAAACTCTGATAACTACACCCTAGAACTCTGGAAGAAAGTAAGATACCGTAGCAAGAACAGGGATCCAGACAGGCTTGTGGTTAATCTCGGCTGCACACGATGGGCACACCGCTTACCTTTGCTAGGTTTTACGCCTTCTCTGGGCTCAAAGCAAGTATGAAAACAAAAGCAATTTGCTCGCAGCATCAAAGACATTTTCAGAGAAAATGGAATTGGGCTGTATGTTTAAACAATGAAGTAATTTTTAAATAGTTCATTATATCTGTTTTAGGCATTGAATGCTATTTATCAATAGCACACACCTCTGTGCATGCACACACATACTCTAGACTCTGCTCCATTTGCAGTTGAGAAACTGAGGCACAGAGAGACTAAAGAACTTGCTATAGTCAGCAACCCGACCAGTATATTGAAACCCACGAAACACAGCCCTGAAGCCCACCATCCACAACCTGGTACAAATCTTCACGGAAATAACCAACTAAGCAACTTCTGTACACTCTGATGAGTATTCCAGCAGAGGAAGAGTGAATTCACCTCTTCCCCCAGCAGCTACTTCACACACACAGTCTGAAAACATTTAAGGAGCCTCACAGGCTACCTAGAACGTCCCATTCTCTACCTGCCTGATCCTCCCCAGAAGGTTCTAATGAGAAAGTGCTAGTACTCCGGTGGCCAGACTGAAATCTCTGTGATTTCAGACACATTTTTAGTAGTAAAGAAATGACATATTTCAGTCCAAGAGAATTCAAATGAAAGATGGGAAGGCATTTCCTTGATAGATCCTGTTTGTTCTTATAGGAAGCTGGTGACATGGCTTTTTCAGTATGTTGAATTGTTGAGACAGTCTTATGTATCCCAGACTGACCTCAGATCTGTATGTAACCAGGGATAAGCTTGGACTCCTGGTTCTCCTAACCACCACCAGACTACAGGCAAACACTACAAAGCCCGGCCTTACACTGGCTAGTTTTATATGTTAACTTGACCAGGTATGGGCACCCAGTCTCTGAGGCAGTTTAAATTTTGGTAACCTAACTAGATGGGATGAGACTTGCTCACTTTAAAATTGTATTTTCTTACATTTGAGGGAAATTTTATATTCTATTGTTAATTTGCCCACCCCCACCCCCCAAATTGTTTGCACAAGAGTGTCTGTGTGTAGCTTCTGGGAACCAGCCCCCAGTTAATTCTGATCAGTAAATAAAGATGACAGAAGCCAACAGCTAGGGAAAAGAGGGAGGGGGTGGGGATTAGGGTTCCCAGACTTGGGACAGCAAGGAAGAGGTAGGAGAGACTTGATGCCTTAGGAGTGTGCAGGACAGAAACAAGACCACCATGGGGTAGAGAAGCAAGGAGAGCGCCCTGGGCTCTGAGCCAAGAGGTCGCCTGGAGGGCTAATTAGAGTTAAGAGCAGTTATCGGTGGGAGGTAGATTGTAACAGTATGGAGACTAGGCAGTTGCCCAGTTATTGTGCTGCATAAGGCATATTAAAATATAAAGGGTGTGTGTGTGTGTGTGTGTGTGTGTGTGTGTGTGTGTGTGTGTGTGTGCCTGTGTGTGTCTTTCATTCAGGAACATAAAGCATTGAGGTGGGTAGTGACCCTGTGCCAGGATTTACTAAAAATATTAGTACTACATTTTTTTTTTTCGAGACAGGGTTTCTCTGTGTGGTCCTGGCTGTCCTGGAACTCACTCTGTAGACCAGGCTGGCCTCGAACTCAGAAATCTGCCTGCCTCTTCCTCCCAAGTGCTGGGATTAAAGGCATGTGCCACCACTACTTGAAAATTTTGTTTTTATCTGTGTGGCCTTTTTGCTTACATTTATGTATGTGTGCCACATGTTTGCAGGGGCCAGAGGAAGGCAGTGGACCCTCTGGGGCTGGAGTTATCTGCACTAGTTAGTTGCTATGTAGGTTCTGGGAATCGAACATAGATCCTCTAGAAAAGCAGCCACCACTCTTAACACCAAGCTATCTTTCTTATCCTGATCTTTTTAAAAGATTTATTTTTGTTGTTGGGAGGGGGTCAGTGGATATGAGCATATGAGTACAGGTGCCCAAGTAGGTCAGAGGTGTCAGATCCTCTCAAACTGGAGTTACAGGCATCTGTGAGCTGCCCAGTGTGGGCGCTGGGAGCCAAACTTGGGCCCTCTGCTGGAGCAGTATGTGCTCTTAACTGCTGAACCATCTCTCCAGCCTCTAATTTTTTTTTTTTTTTAAAGGACTTAGTCTCTCCAATAAGAGAGTCTATTTTGCTCCTGGCCTTTATACTGGAGGATGGGAAGGGGGACATGCTCCAGGGTCAGATTAAAACATTTTCCCTGGGTGTTGAGCCTGCTAGCTCAGGAACAGTTTTCCTTGGTTTCCACCTTCCAGCTCACCCTGCAGACCCAAGCCCTTGTCAGTCTCCATGACTTTTTGGACAGATTATAGTAAAAGTCCTATGTATATAGGTATGTGTGTATTTATGTGTTCATGGGCATCTTGCCACTCCCATATGCAGAGTAATCTTCCTTTGGTCCTGACTCTGCAGTCTGTCCAGTTCCTTCTGTCTGGAGTGCCCTCTCTTCCTCACCCACAAACCTCCCAGCACAACAGCTGTTCAGTACCACCTCTTGGGGAAGCCATCTGGCTTTGGCAGCTCAGGCTGCCATAACAAAATACTACACACCAGGTGTCTTCTACAACAGAAACTGATCTTAGTCTTCTGGAGGGAGTTCAAGATGGTCTGTCAGTGTCTCCAGTTCCTGATAAGAGACCCTTTTTGTAGGTTATATTGTTGGGAGGGTGTGGGACACTGGCCCAGTGATTATGACCTCACCCATCCTTTATTAGTCTGTGAAGGTCTCATCTTCACTGCAATCACAGCAGAGGTTACAGTCTCAGAGTCTTCAGCATTCCTAGTCTCCCTCCAGACCCTCTAGCTGTATTTTCCCCTGTCTTCCTACAAGGCTCACTCCTAGGCTTCAGACAGCTGTAAAGATTGTTATCTGAGTTCCCAGACTGATGGCTACCTGGCTGTGGGAAATAGTTTTGACCATCTTCAAGCCTCTTAATTTAGGGCCTAGCCACTAAATTTTAAAGTATTGATTAAATGCATTTCAGACCTTTCTGAATATCAAATCTACAGATCAGCCAATGCCTCAAGCCCGTCATTTTCCAAAGTATTGTGTCATCTGCATTAAATCAGCTCCCCCACCCCAATCCTGCTTCCTTCTGCCAACCACACCAAGTCAAGCACAGACAAGTTTCTTCCTTTACCAGAGCACTCTCCATCTGTCCCTAGCTTGAAGTTTGCACACTTCAAGGACTCCTCTTAGTTTGTCCAGATTCATTAAACCCATTTCCTTTGCCCAAATTGTAGTTAGACTGCCAGCATGAGAAGTACTCTTTGCTCCCTCTTACCCACGTCCTGTGTTCAGTGTGACCCTTCTAACCTTCTAACTGTTCTCCGTTAGGCCAGTCTTAAAAATTAACCTCTCAATGATTCCTTTCGCGGAAGATGTAGGAAAACAAACAAAAAACCACTCTTCTAGTTTCTTTCATAAACTGAAAAGCACAGAAAGCGTTTAACTTTGTTCTTATGTGAATCTGCATTCATACTGCACAGGCCACCTGCATGGTTGAAAATGAGTCCAAAACCCTTTTACAGACCGGTACCAGAATCTTTGTGAAGTTCCAAGCCAACACGGTTGAAGTTTCCCGTGTATCGGCAGCCTGGAATTTCCCCTCCTGGCCTTTCAAAAGAACATGATCAAGGTACCACAGACAGCAGGACCCTCGCCGCCCAACAAAACGAACTTAAGCTGAGCGTGTAAGCACAGAGGCGAGAACAGAACGCCTACGAGCTGTTCACTCTTAGAAACAATCCCTAGGAAGGCCCCGCCCCACAGTTTACTCCGCCCACTTGGAGTCTCCGCCCCGCCCCACAGTTCACCTCGCCCCTCCCTCCCAGAGTCTCTCCCCTGCTACCACCGTCTAAGTTAGAGGGGTCGAGTCAGTAAGTTCAGCCAAAGTGGACTCTTCCTTCTCACAGGGACGGGGAAATTAAGTGCAATTTAGTGACATTTCTAATATAATTCTGTTAATATGTCACAGAGCGCGTCACCAGAGCCTGACCCCGCCCCGTGCCTGTGGCCCCGCCCATAAACGGACACACGGAGGCCCCGCCCTTCGCGTCATGAAACCCGAAGACCCTGCCACCTGGAGGCCCCACCCCGTAGGTCTTCTTCCCCCGCAGTGAGGGGCGGGGCTGCGACTGCGCGCTCGCGCGCCGGGCGGCTTCCGCGGCGGCCGTTGGCCGTTAGCGCGGCTTGGGTGGTTGTCTTGGAGAAGCAAGATGGCGGCGACTACCGCCGCGGTGGTGGCCGAGGAGGACACGGAGCTGCGTGACCTGCTGGTGCAGACGCTGGAGAACAGCGGCGTGCTGAACCGCATCAAGGTGCGGCGGGGCGGCTGCCGGAGCTCGCGGCTTCACTGGGGTGCGGGACGCCGGCGCGGGGTGGCCACGCGGCCGTGGGCCCTTGGCCGCAGCTCGCGAGCCCGGTGTGGAGCGCACAGGCCCGTGGCCTTCCCTCGCTCGCTGCACGAGCAGCCGCCACCCTCGTGTCGGCCCCCGTTCTTTCTCGTCGCGAAACTGACTTATAATCTTGTGGGTTTTTCTTTTGAAGGCTGAACTCAGGGCGGCTGTGTTTTTAGCACTAGAAGAACAAGAAAAAGTAGAGGTAAGAGAACCCCAGACCTTGTTAAGGCCGTACCTCTTAAAGCCCGGTTTCTAATAAATAAAAAGCCATCCTGAAATAGCTCAGTGACTAACCGGGGATGGTTCTGAACTGTTAAGGATTGTGGTTTTTTTTATTACCATTACAATATTTTCTATATCATTCTGCACGTTAGAGTGGCCTTAAAGTAGCACAGTAATTCCGGCAGACCATAGCTGAAGTTCACTTGCAGAGTCGCTTGAAAGCATTTCGTTGAGTTACCTAAAGGATTACTCTGAACTTTTTACAACTTTTTACTTTTTACTCTGAATGTCTTGACAGTAAGGAATGTACTGTGGTACCGTTTTTCAAATTCTGATTGGTTGGTTAAAAATCAGACCATTACTTTAAAAACATCTCTGATCTCTCCTCACCACCACCAAAAAAAAAAAAAAAAAAAAAAAAAAAAAAAAATTAGTAAGAAAGACTTGAATGTTTAATAACTTTGCTTTTCTGCCTACCCCAGGTCCCAGCAACCATCCTGAATAAATGTCCTATAACTCCTTGTCAGTAAAAATCACAGTGTAATCAAAGTCTTCCTGTGTGACTGATCTGTCTCCATCCTTCCTTCCGAGTCTTTGAGCTCATATACCTACCTGCTCTTAACTTCCTTCTCATCCTTCCTGTTGGTTCTTGGCTAGGCTAGGTTCCCATTGTCTATACCTTGGAGTCCCATATCCCTTTGCTTTCTAGTTAAACAGTAATGATCATTTGATCCAGCAAGTTATTTTCTTCTCCCATTTCTGCAAAGAAAAACCACTTAACCAGGTGAATGCATGAGTTCTGTAGTGGTGGGTCGAAACTGAGCAGGGTCTGGGGTGCCCATCTGGTCCCCTTTAGTTTTCTTACCTGTTCCTTCACTCTGCTCAGATGGCTCATTCTTCTCTCACAGGAACAAGAGAAGCTGCTGGGTTCTAACTTTGTGTCCTATTGCTGCTATTTGAGTCTGTCAGTTCAGGAAGGGTTACCTGTATCTGAATAACAGTACCCCTGTTTTAGGAGAAGAGGCTCTGTCTTGCCAATAGAAATTGTCTGGTTTGTCTGCCATGTATTCTCGTCTCCTTAGCCAATCACTATGTCTTTGATTTCTTTTCTGTTGGCTCTTTTGAGCATAGAAATGTTTAATTGCTCTTAAAATAGTTTTACTCATTTTTTTCTTCTGCTTTAACAGGCAAGTTTTGAAAGACTGTTGTTTTTTATTACCAGGTATCCTTTACTCCATTAAACATTTAAACATACCACTGCTCTACCTGAAACCTCTCTTGCTACAGTCAAGAAGGCTCCTCCAGTTGAGTATGCTTCAGTTGTCACCCAGCTTACCTGGCTGTCGCACCATCTGACAGTAACCCCTCTTTCATTTTTGGAAATGTTTTAGCCTTGGGAACCTTTTTCTAAGTGTTTTCCTTTTGCCTACTCCTTGGTTTCTCTATCAAGATCTCGTTCCTGCCTGCGTACCACACTTGAGTTGTTGTTGTCCTGACCCAGTACTTTTCCTGCAGCTTCCCCGTGGTGACCTTAATATCACTGGTAACTTTGTCCTGTGTCTGTAGTACACACTCCTCTTCTGAGCTTCAGACTTACATCCCTGAGTTTTCCAGGCCTGCTCCACCCTTGCTCCATTATCTCCTGGCAGTGTCTGCCTGCCCTTCTTGGCTTGGTTACAGCTTTTCCAGAGTGACACTTGCTATTCTCCACCTGTCATCGGTGCCCTCATCATATGTCTCAGGTCTTTGCTGTCCTGGGCTGACCATTTGTAGCCCATGCCTGACTCTGTTCTTCTGTTCTCTTTGACTGGGTCAGTTAGCTCAGTGTCCTGGGTTCCGTACACTGTGTGCTTCTGTGGTTTTCCTCCCTCTTTAACTTGAGGTATAATTGCTTCTGTAAATGCACAGCTTAAAATGTCAGATTTGATAAACTTTACTATTTACAGAAAGTATCGACACAGCCCTTTTGAGTTTGCCTTCCCCAGCCTTCCCCAGCACTTCAGTCATTTTCAAAGGCATGCAAATGGGAACTTGTAAAATGTACTCAGCCCGATATTCAGCATAGTGCTACAGTATGTCTTATTCTTCCACTTAGTCCTGATTTCAGGACTGGTAGATCTTGGCATTAGCCACTGAGTGGATAGTCTTAATTTGTTTAGCTATTCACCCTTTGATACCACATTTGGGTTGTCCCTGTTTGTCACTTGAGGATAGTTCTGCTGTGAAAGGTCATGTCCAGATCTTTGCTGGGATCTTGGATTTATCTTGAGAAAATACTTGAGGATAGGAATGACTGGCTCACCTGCTGGAGATAATGTTAACCTAAAAACAAAGAAGCCTTCCAACTACCTATGCATTTTGTGTTTCCATCCACAAGATGTGAAGCTGAATAAGGAAGCCCATCTTGTATTTACCTACATTATTCTCACTGTCATCAGTTACCAGAGGGTCAATTTGCAAGAAGTATATTTTACAGTGTTTGTTCAGATCTGTGATACAAAAGAATAATTTGAGCTATGGACACACATCTCATATACTAATTAATTTGGAATTACAAATGGTAGATATCTAAGATGATGCATTTCAAATTGTACGTACTTGAAATATAAAAAGTTAAATTTAATGTCACACATGTTTGTAAATAAACCATTTCAAAAGCAGTGCAATTATAACATATTGAAGGGCTTGTGATATAGACAACTATAGGGTACCTGCCTGTCATAAGCAAGATCTTGAGTCTAATCCCCAGTGGTGTAAAAAGATGTTTTAAAGGTTAAAAAAAATGTCTGATTATACAGATTGGTTTATTAACTTGAAAAGTTATTAAATAGCACAAAGTAAGTCCTATGCTAAGTAAACAGTTGTGAGATGTATTGTAAATCCATGATTTCATGAATAGCAATGGGTATATTCTTTATGTCTTTGCCAAAATAAAAGTGACTGTTGACACTCTGCTCTGGAGGCTGTGCTTTCCACTCTGATTTTCTCACTTACTGACAATAAACTTGGGCTATGGAAAAAAAGAATTTTAACGTACACTTTTTAGTTATTTTAGGGTAAACATATAACACTTAAAATATTTCTTTTATTTTCAACAGAACAAAACTCCTTTGGTCAATGAGAGCTTGAAGAAGTTTTTAAATACAAAAGATGGTAAGATATTACTGTGTTTATTTATCTTCCTCTGAGCTTTACACTTTTTGTCAACATTTGTGGGGAGAATAGTCTTACTCTGATTCATGCTGGTCTCTAGTCCTGAGGGATCTTCCTCCCTGATGCTGACTTTACACAGGGGCACACCACCATGCCTATGCCTGGCTTCAAGCTGCCATGTTAAGTATTTTGGATACTGGGAAGATGTTGGCTAAAGCAGACTTAGTATAGAATGTGAAGCAGTGCAATCCATTTATCAAACGCTACATGGTCTCAAAGTTGAAAGTTGATGATCCTAATGCAAAAATAGAAACTTAGGGATTTTCATACTTAAGTGAATTAGTCACAGAAGAAATATATGATTTAAAAAACTTAGAAACCTCATTTTTCTCATAGAATGCTTCAGTTCACAGGGAAAATTGTGAGTTTGGGCTCTGTTCACCATGTCTTTTTATTTTTCCCTTGATTTTTATAGGTCGTTTAGTGGCTAGTCTCGTTGCAGAATTTCTACAGTTTTTTAATCTTGACTTCACCTTGGCTGTTTTCCATCCTGAAACTAGCACAGTAAGTAAAATGATTTCACACCTATCCTGTGATGTCTCTACAGAGTGAATACTAAGCAAAGAGTTAGAGAAGTCTTGACACTTCGCAGTTGCTCACATTAGGTTTTTTGTGTGTGTTGTTTGCTAGATTGTTTTTCTAAAAACTATCTGAGCTGCTTCATGTGACTTGAAGCTGCTGAGAACTGAGTGTTACTGTGGAGTTGATCCTGCTAAGGTGTTAGACTTTATACTGCAGCTGTCACAGTAGAAGTCCTAAAACATAGCTGCTCTGTAAAAACTGCCAGAGTTCATTCACTTCACACACAGTCTCTTTACATTTAAAGATGTCTGTAAGTTTCCAAAATACTCCCTTTGGTACCTGATTGTTCCTTCTGTATTTTCTGTACCTAAATCTTACTACTTTTCTAGATTCAAGGTCTTGAAGGTCGAGAGAACTTAGCCCGGGATTTAGGCATCATTGAAGCAGAAGGTACTGTGGGTGGACCCTTATTATTAGAAGTGATTAGGCGCTGTCAACAGAAAGAAAAAGGACCTACCAGTGTGGAAGTAAGCTACCAGTTTTTATTTTATTTTAATAATTGTCTACTTAAGTCATGGAGATGAGTACATGCTTAATGAATTGAGTCTTGTATAAAAAAAAAGCCACTCGTTTTGTTGTTGGTTTGATAAGGCCACTCTTTGTTGTTGTTGTTGTTGTTGTTGTTTTGGTTCAGGACAGGGTTTCTCTGTGTAGCCTTGGCTATTCTGGAACTTGTTCTGTAGACTAGGCTGGTCTCAAACTCAGAGATCTGCCTGCCTCTGCCTCCCAGGGGACTAAAGGCGTGCGCCACCATCACCCAGCACTAGAAGTTGCTCCTTAAAACAAAATGAAATGGACTGTGATGGTATATAAATGAAAATTAAAATATGCGGCTGTGCTTGTGTAAACCTGTTTTGGCTGTTGGTTCTCGGAGTTTAGGAACCAGGATAGAATAAATCATAACTCCTCAGGGACCAGCCACTGCCTTGACCACGTGTACTTCACCTCTCCATCGCCTCAGTTATAAAATAACAGTGAGAGTGAGACCAGCACTCAGCATAGAGAGCATCCACTGATGGATTTTCTTGTTACTAGTGCATTGTGAAAGGCTGCCTTACACATAAGTTTTAGACATAAAGGTTTTTAAAAAAAATCTTTTTGTCATGTGTATGAGTGGTTTGCCTGAATGTATATATGTACCATGTGTGTACAGTGGCCACAGAGAGTAAAAGAGACTATCAGGTCCCCTGGAACAAGAGTTACGGTTTGAACCCAGCTTTTCTGCAAAAACAGCCAGTACTCTTAACCTCTAAGCCGTCTCTCTAGCCCATCTAATGGATTTAAAAAAAACAAAAACAAAAACCCGAGCTGTTAACATTACTTATTTTTAGAATGTTTTTAGACTCCAACTTTTTTCTTTTGTTGGGTGTTTTTCTATATAGTTTTTGCTATGTAGTCTAAGTAGGCCTTGAACTCATGATCTTTCTGTGCCTTCTTAGTGTTCAGATTACAAGTGTGTGCTATCAAGTCTTGCACAAATGTATACTTTCTTATTAGCAGTTACTTTTCTTTCCTGTCATCTTTCTTTTATGTAATCTTGCTCATAGGATTGATGATCTGACTTTAGTTGCACACATTAGCTTTACCTAAACAGACTGTTTTGCATACTCAACTCCTTAGAGCTACTCCACTGTCTGGCGGATGTGCTTTCAGTCAGACATTTAGCGGAGAGAGGTGGGAGCATCTTAAACTACTTATTGATTCCATTTAGAGATCAGTCAGAATGTGAAAATCATGAAAGCTTGTCTGAATACTAATTGCACTTAAGATATAGTAAATAGATTCTCTGGGTAATAAAATAGGCTTTAAGCAAGTGCTGTGTCTTGAAAGAGCTCATCTAATCAAGAAGATAGACTTATATAAGGAGTTGAATGTTTAAATGGTTATCTAAGATTATAGAGAAAAAGGTGAAGCAACTTTAATGCTGAACTCAGTCCACTGTGACACTACAAACTACAACTCTTTGAGCAGACCAGACAGATATTTTCATCTTCAAAAGGGAATGCTTTGCTCTCCAAGGTGCAACACTATGAAATTGGGGGTTCATCTCCACTTTTTGCTAGCTTTTTGTCTTCGTAGAATTCATTAGTGGGTTTTGGGTGGGAGTTATTGGGGGACTTTAGCACAGACAATACCAATGAGGACCTTAGCGGGGTTTGGTGTCTTACTTGTTTTCATTTCCATAATTCACTGCTGTTTGACCTTGTTACTTTGAAAGGAAACCTGTCATAACGAATAAAAAAAGATCGGGCTTTTTTTTTTTTTTTTTTTTTTTTTGATCCTAAACTTAAATTATGGGTAAGAAAGCTTGCTATATGAAGATCCTAAACTTAGGTTATGGATAGGAAAGCTTGCTATATGAAGATTGACACATCAGACTCAGTATCATTGCTTTTCGCCAGAACTGCATTTCAAAGTTTGTATTTTAATTATTATTGTCTGTATGTGTTGAGGAGACAACTTGTGGAAGTTGGTTCTCTCTTTCCACCATGTGGGTCCCAGGGAGCAAATTGTCAGGCTTGACAGGAAGTGCCTTTACCCATTAAGCCATCTAGACAGCCCCTACAACTGTGTTTTGAAAGCTAACTTAAGAATTGGGTTGCTGGCTTTAGTCTCAGCTATGGATAATTAAAGACACTGCACATTGTCTGCGTTTCCCAGTGATTGAGTTGCCTCCTTTTGGGCATCTATGGCAATTACATCTTTGTCTCTTCTAGAAGCATCTATTCCTGCCAGTGGTTTGTTTCTCTTCAGTCTCTTCACTCATGCTGAATGGTTTAAGATTCTGCTCTGTCTATTTTACAATTGGAGTGACTGTAGCATGAGCTGGAAAGTGTAGACCGTGTGCAGCTGGGACCCTGCTTCTAGAGTCTTAGGAGTATAAGCAGTTCAGATTTTTGAGTTTTCATAATTTGTAGTGTTTCCATAGACTTTGCCAGCCAAGCAAATCCAGGAAGCTATGATGGAAAGATAGACTGGGCACCCACAGTGTAGATTGGGTGGCCAGTTCAAGGTGGCTAAAGGAAATACTTTGCAGGTAAAATTTATATCTGACAGTTAAATGTGTGTATTCAAATTAGAGGAAAATCTAGTAAAGGGATTTATGAAGAAATGTCAATATAGTGTTCTTAAATGCTAAATTTCTATTGAAGTATTATTTGCCTAGTCATGTTGTAGTTTCAGTTTGTTTCAGTTTAAATTTCAATTTTTTAGGGTGCACTGGATCTATCTGATGGACATCCTCCATCAAAGTCACCTGAAGGAAAAACAAGTGCAAACTCCACCCCAAGTAAGGTGAGTCTATGGCTGGACAGAGATGTGGGCACTGGGCAGACCCCGGAGGCTCTGCCCCTCTTCTTACTTGTTAGCTGTAAACTTCCTTTGGTAACACGTCTTCTTACAGTGTCTCTTGATTACGGAAGTGTTTTTAAAAAGTTGCTTCTTTTGTTTATAGGTAAGTTTTGAATTTTGTATCTCAGAAGACACTGATACTTGGAAGTATTTTTTGTATTGCACTAGTAAGAAGCTTTGCACAAACTCCTAGCTGGTGAGCATGAGGTTCCAGAAATAAAATGTTGTAGATGAGTTTTGTAGATTTTTAGATGGATGACCAGATTTGGAGTCATGATACTATTTAAATATTTATGAACTATTTTTGACAAGATTTAGAGGAAAGTGTACTAAGGTTAGTGTGCGTGCATGTGTGTCTGTGTGTCTGTGTGTGTGTATGTGTGCTATTAGAGCTGATTTCAGGAATACTACATGAAGGAGAAAAAAATTTTGAACACTTAAATTTAGGATCGAGGATGTGTTTTTTGTTTTTATTTAATTTTTTTTAATTTTAAGAATTATTTATTTTATGTATATGAATACACCATCACTCTCTTCAGAAACACCAGAAGAGGGCATCAGATCCCATTACAGATGGTTGTGAGCCACCATGTGGTTGCTGGGAATTGAACTCAGGATCTCTGGAAGAGCAGTCAGTGCTCTTAACTACTGAGCCATCTCTGCAGCTCAAAGATGTATTTAATAATAGAGGATTTGAAGTGGTGGTCTCCCAAGGCTGATAGAATACATCCTGATTGGTTCTAGTTGATCCTGTGAAATAATGGGTTTGGGTCATAAACCCAGGCTGTTGTCATAAAGTGGCAGAGACTACATCACTGCAGGCATTGATTTTTCACAGATTTGGGCACTGATAGATTTGGTGTCTAGTGTAGGCCCAGTTCTTTCTATATAGCCTTATGTAGGAGAAGCAGAGCTCAATGAAATCTTTAACCCCATGCACAAATGTTCTACACTCGTGATTAATCAGAAGGCCCTACTTAATACTCTTTTTACTGTAGGGATTGGGATTTCAACATTAGCAGGGTTTGTAGGAGGGTGGGCAGGCTTAGTCATGCAGTTCATTGAAGCTCAGCATTGTACTCTGTGACTTTCCCGTCAGAAAGATGGTGTGCAGTCCATCCCAGCACAAGGCTTCATGTGGGTTCAGAGTGGGACAGGCATTACATAGATAAAACTGGTGACTTAAATCAGGTGGCCTTTGGAGCTTGTAGGTATACTGCCAAGTCCTTCATTGCTAAGTGTCTTGGTACAGCACACTAGTATTACTTATGGCTTGTTCTTTGACAATTTGCTCCCCTTTTAAGCTTTGAAAACCAAAAAAATAATATATTTATAGCTAGCGAGATTATTGTGTTGTGTGGCCTCTGAGATGTCCAGGCCTTTTCAGATAAGGAGTATTTAAAGATGTTTCTCTTTTAGTGATTATGGAAAGCTGTAACCCTGATTGACAGAATAGGTCATGGGTAAATGTTACAGAATCTGTAAATGTTGACCTGCTTGGAAATCCACTTTTTAGTAACTTACTCTTTATAAGGGTTCCTGACACTCCATGTAAAGTATATTTTCAAGAAAAAAAACCCACAAGATCTTTTATTACATGTTTTATTCTCTCTGTATATTTTTTAGTATCTAAGAGTTATGATGATACTAAGTGTTTTAGGAAATGTTGCTGTAAGTTCTCACAGAAGAACATTCTCCTAGGCTACTATAGAGAGGCCTGTGTCTCTCCTGGGGGCAGGGCCGTCACACTTCTGCCACCTTTCATTTCTTCTCTCAGTGTAGTCTCCTTATGTTGTGAGCTGGGGTTAGAGTGGCCCTTTAAGAAACACCCATGATCTTGCTAGCTGGCTGGGTCTGGGGTCTGTTTAAAATACATGCTTGCTTTGTCACTTGCAGTACAGTTCGTTACATACCTGAAGAATTTGAGACTCTAGCTCTCCACTTCTCCTTGCCTCTCCATGGTTCCTCATCAGCCCTGTGAGCCCACAGAGTGAAGTGTAAGTGTGAGGGACACTGGAAAGTTGTAGCCAAGGTTTGCCTTCAGCCCAGCTGTTAGGAACTAGCTTCGTGTGCTCCTGGGGAAGGGCACGTAGAGTGTGACGAGCCCGCAGCAAGCTGCTTAGGATTCTCTCCAGGCCAGTGTAGGATGGTATGAAGGGCAGTGTGAACGGAGAAGCCAGGCTGCACACACAGAAGCTGATGGGAAATAGCCAATGCCTGTTGCTGACCAGAAACCTGCTGGAAACTGGTTAAAATGGGTGGCCACTCCAGAAGTTAGGAAAGGAAGCTATGGTTAATTAAATTGTCCAATTACAGATATTGTCTAATAGGAATCTTTATTAGTTTGGTAATGAGTTAGTTTATTTTTAAAGATTTACACTTTATGGTAAAATGTCATTTTATTCTCATGCTCAGATACCAAGGTATAAAGGACAAGGTAAGAAGAAGACAAGCGGTCAGAAGTCTGGTGACAAGGTAACATGCATGAGGGCAGAAGAGCAAAGCAGCCTGTGCTGAGACAGGCCCTCAGACACGGGGGCCTCCTGCTGGCCTGGGTTCTAAGCTTTCTTCTTAAACATGACTGCCATCTATTATCAGACCATGAGAGCCAGAGCTAAGGCACAGGCCTGTCAGCTAAGCTACTTGAGAGGGGAAAGGAGGACTGCAAGTTGAAGGCCAAGCTGGGCAATTTAGTGAGATCCCGTGTAAAACTACAAAGTAAATAAGTAGCCTGGGGATATAGACAAATGGTAGAGCACTAGACAAGCATGCACGGAGCTCAGTCCTCAGTAATGAAAAGACAAGGTGCAGAAGAGTGTGGGAAGGCAGACTGGCATAAAACAAAAGTAACTTGTCAAGTCTCTGGTAAAGACATAACAGTAATTAGAAGAAGTCATAGTGATTTAATTTTCAGTACTCCAGGATCCCTCAGTGCTGTGTGAAGGCTGATGCATAGGCATTTTTCTAAGTTAAAAACATCTGAAATAAAGGCTTTTTAAAAACACTTAGATTTGCCTATTAACTGGCTTTAGCTATAGTGATTTTTAAAGGCAAATTCTCTTTGCATTCACTGTTTATACATTATTCAATGAAAAGATGTCCCATTACCCAGTAAGTACTGTTGGAACATCTGCGTAGTGAAAGTGGCTTTTTTTGAACTCAGTCTAACTAGAGAGGCGGGACAGCCTTGAGACTATAAGGATATTAACCTGTGGTTTGCGATTCATTGCATTGTTTCAAATTTTTAAGTTAGATACATGTTTCAAAGAATTGAGTTTTTCTAACTTTACTAGTGTCTTAAGTCTTTAATTTTAAATGTTTTGGATGAATTAGTACATAAAACCAGCATATACTAAGAGACATGGTTTTCACTGTAATGTGACAGAGCTGTAGTGGGCCAGACTTGAACCTTCATATGCTCTCTGAGTTGAGGGGAATTGAGAGCCTCTGGGCCCTGTTTTATAGTGGAGACTGTAAGTCTAGTGCCTTGTGTTTGATATTGTGCTTCTTGAGTTGAGACTGTCTCCTCAGTCAGTTGGAAGTCGTTTTGCCCTTTTCTTCTCTGGCCTTGTTTCTGAACTGCTTTTGTAGCTAGTGTGGATCTCAGTGTTGCCTCTTTCTAGCCTTAGATAGCTAAGCCCTTCCCTCTTTCTTCCTTTCCCTTTTTGCTTTGCTCTCTGCATGCAGTAACTTTTCAGTTTCCAGAACATTCTTAACGACATAATCAAGATACCTAGTAGCATGTAGTGGTCAGGGTTATGCCCACCAGAATGCCAGTGGGAGCCACTGCTTTGGCAGGTGAGTGCCATTCCAAGTGGAAATGCCATTTCCAGTTGCCAGAGCCTCATCCATGTGATGGACAGACACAAAGTGTGTGTGCTGTGTGTAGAATTGAGGAGTCTTGAGCAGAAACAAGCCCAGGGTATGCTGCCCATTGAGCCCTGGCACTCTGAGACAGGCTTGTGGACAACTGTTGAGAGGCCCAAGCTTTGCTAATTGTGCAGTGTAGTTTTGAATTATTCATAAACTATCTCAGTGTGGCCTTGTGCACCTGTAATCCCAGCACTCCAGAGACAAAATGATGATTGCTGCAAGTCTGAGGCCGGCCAGGGTTACAGTCTCAAGAACCCCAAAAGCAGTTGTTTAATATGTGTGTGCATGTGTGTGTAAATATAACTAATGTGTAAGGGTTTTTTTGTTTTATTGTTAAACAATAGAATAGATTTCAGAACACAGAGTTAAAGTTAAATGGGAAGTAATTCTTTAATGAGTTTACTTTAACGATGACGACTTTACTTTAGTGATTTGTATTTGTATATTTGTGTAGTTGAATATATACCATGATACACATGTGCAGGTCAGAGAACAACTTGAGAGTGGGCTCTCTGCTTCCATCAGATGGGCCTGGGGCTTGGGGCAGGTGCTTTGCCTCCTGAGGCATCCCTCTGGCTGTGAAGGGTGAGATTTAGAGCTGTCTAGGTTTTTAACGTAGTGCCGATGGTTATTTCTTTTATTACCATTTCTCCAAATAATGTCTCAGTTGCCTGAGAAATCAATAGAGAAACCCTCACTCTCCAGACTAGTTGAACATGAGCTGGGCTCCATGCAGGCAGTGGGGGAAAAGAAAACTCAGTTGGAGGGGGCGGAGGGAGGAGCTGAAAGGAGGAGTTGGGAGAGGGGAGAAAATATGTTCAAAATATCATTACAGGAAATTCTCAAAGAATTAGCAAAGAGTATTTCTTAAAATATAATAAATATAAAGAACTATAACACCTAGGTGTAGTGGTGTGTGCCTATACATCAACACTGGAAAAGTAGAGGCAGGAGGATTGCTACTTCAGAGCCAATCTGGGCTTATGTACTAAGTTCTGGGCAAGCCTGGCGAGACCCTGTCTCAAGAACTCAACAGCAAAAACATCGTAGCAGACTTTGTAGAAGCTCTGCCCATTTGGGTCTTTACCATTTAACTAGAAAAACAAAACTAGATGGGTATTATTTTTAATAGTCAGCCTCAGTGCATTCTTCCTCTCTTCCTACTTTACATTGTGACAGCCCTGCAGGTTCGGGTGGCACTTGAGGGCCTCAGGTGCCAAAGCACCTCTGCAGCTCTAGAATGAAGTCCTTTGTATCATGCCATTAAATGTTGTCTGAGAAGGCATTCTTCATCCGTTTCCTAAATGTATAGTGAGGCACATTTTCTTTTAATTCTTAGTAACATAATCATGTTGTGTGTGTCTCAGGCTGGGTAGGTTTGTCTGTGGCTGTCACCTCAGGGCTTTCTATATTGAGTGTTAGCTTTCTCTCATCCATTCCTCACCATGAGGCTGAGTGAGTGGGAGGTAGGTAGTGGGAAACACACTTACCTAGCCCTCTCTTGAGCTTCTGCACTTGACCTCTTGGCGTTGTCCTCAGATGAGTTGGAGCTGCAAAGGGGCCAAGGGCAAGAGAGCCGAGGGGACAAGGTTGAGGCGGCTGTGCAGGGGCCATTCTGTCTTGGGCTTGCTCCTGAAGGCTGTGGTTCTGTTGAGTGGGTACGACTTAGATGACTGACTGCTGGTGGGAAGTGGGTTTCTCTAGAAACACTGAGAGGTTTAGAGATTTGTCAGGGCTTCTAGAATTCTGCAGTATTAAGGAGAGCTAATAGAACTTTGTAAGTACAGCACTCAGTTTAATTGTGATGTTCTTTCAGTGCTCTGTTAGTAACCATTACAAGTAGTAGAAGTAAGCTTCGTAACTCACCCATCAAAAGCAGCCTTTGGCAGAGCGGAGGAGGAGGGGGGGGGGGGGGGAGGAGGAAGAGGAAGAGGCAGAGCGTGATAGAGCCCTGTTATGAGGAAGAGAAATAAAGCAGGTAGATGCTTGTAAAACGGAAGTATTCTGTCTGTTTGTGAACAGTGCACATCAAGTTTTTACTTTGGAACACACAAATTATATTTTTCTTTTTTCCTTCAATGTTGAGAGTTGAGGCCTTTGTCCTGGCAAGTCCTGTTACCACCGAGCCACATCTCAGCCCTTTTTCAGGTTCCTGAAGACATCATAGCAATAATTCGATTTTTGGCTACTAGACAAGGAGATTTTTTCATTGTGAAACCTTTCTCTGATGTCATTTTCTATTTTTTTTAAATGATTGAATGTTTGATTGTATTTTATTGAAAAGTTAAACCTATACTAATACTTTAAAAACTTTTTTATCATAATTTAACATACAGTTTGTCAATCTTGAGCTCCATCAAAGGGAACGGTTGATGCAGTACTGTTCAATAAGTCCTTTCATTTGTATTAAATGACAAAGGCTAAGTGTTGTATTATAAACAGCTATGACTTTCTCCAGCTTCTGTACCAGAACAGAATCTGGAGCCTGGGAAATAGGGCCTGTTGTTTCCTAGTCTGGAGACAGAGCAGGAAGAAAGGTGTTTGTCTTGTCTTCTGTAGTGTGAGGCAAGCCTGGGTTATGGTCTTTCTCTTACAAAATGGAGCACTCTGGTTGTATCTGCCTCCAGGCTCACACAGGCTCCAGTGTCACGTGTCTACCTCTGCTGACTAGCTCCCTAGTGGGTTAGGAAACTTTGTCTCACCTTCATTAGTAGAACTGCAAAAGTAGAATAAAATAAATAATTCTGTTATTTTAAAAATGTATCCGTCATACCATAATGTCCTTTTCTATGAAACTTGGCTTCCTTCAATTGGACCTTGCATCATTAGTATGAATGTCACTGAAACCAGACAGGTGATGTCCATGACAAGCATGAATTCGCATGCTCTTCAGTCTTCTGTAGTCTGTGTGGGCTTGAGCTGATGATGTGAACTCTAGGAGGAGGAGAGCATGTCCTGGAGTTACTGACTTGTGATGTTGCTTTGTGTCTGTCTCACTCTGTCTCCTCCCTGGTAACTTATCAGCAAAGTTCTGAAGAGGAGAGTCACCATCAAAACCTCTATGGATGTGTTTAAATATCCTAAGACTTGAGGTTATTTAGGTGTAGTACCTTTGAAAAAGTCAATTATTAACACATTTTCAAATCAAAATTGAAAATTATATGAATTTAATTTAGGTACATATAAACATACTATACTTCTGTTTTTCACAATACCAGGGAAACTGGAAAAAACTTGGAAGGGAAATTTTAAAGTACCTCCTTAAAAGTTTCCTATATAGTTTAAAAGGATAATTTAAATAATTTATTTTTCCAGATATTTCTTTGTGATCGTTAGTTATCACTATTAATAGCCCACAGACTATACAGCTCCATCTAAGTCCCTAAAATTATTAATACAGTATATGTCTTGCTTTTGGCAAACCCTCCAAGGCCTCTAGTCTAAAAATGTAAGTGTGCATCCTAAGACATGCTATGCTGTCTGCATGTGGAAAAACAGAAGAACACCTGCATAGTGCCCTGTGTGTTGATCTAGTCCACATCTCTACAGCCCAGCTGCTTGCCTTGTTGCTAATCAGCTCTGACCTGTGAAAATCTGAAAATCAGTCTCTTTGTAACTTGATGTATACACACTGACGTGGATTTAATTCTGGAGGATATTTATGTCTTAAAAACACTGCCTAGAATTTTCCAGGTTCCTTATTTCAAGTATTTTTTCTGGAGCATTACTGGACTCTGTTACAGTATTATACACTGTAGCATATAAGGCCAGACCTTTGGAAATTGTCTTTTTCAGTCCACATTAAATGCAATTTTACATAACTAAACCTAATGATATAACCTGAGTATGAAGAACTAACCTCATCTGGGTGTGGTAGCAAACTCCTGTAATTCCAGCCCTTGGAACCTATGAGGCGAGGAGATGGAGTCAAGATCATCCTCGGCTGTGCAGCAAGTTCAAGGCCACCTGTGCCACACGAGACCTTGTCTCAAAAAGGGAGGAAATGGGGGAACTAATCTGTTGTTCATTTTACCATTTAACTACCCTGGGGTCTTAACAAGTGACATAAATGCCTTTGTGTTTTTTTTTAGAATCCATACAGATAGCACATGCATAGCCTAAAGATTAATAGAGCCACAGCACTTACAGCATTCGGAATTCTCATGATTGTTAGCCACTGCTGTTACAACTGGCATTATTTGTTGTAGTTATTATTAATATAGATTAATTTAGTGTTTTAGGACTAAAAGAGGTATGGCCAGGTATAGACTAACACTATGCTGTGGTTCTCAAAGTAGACTGAACACTGTAATAGTTCATGACCTGACTGTGCATCAGTAGGGCAGGAATAGAATACAAAAAGGATTTATGTGCCGGCTTGTGTACATTTCATGGGGTGCAGGTCAGTAGATAGCCCAGCAAGCCTGAGTTAAGGTAATTGCTGTAGCCTGGGTCTGCTTGTTGTAAGTGTGAGCATTCAAATTTTATTTAGTGTTGGGTAGAATACTTCTCTCTTTTCTGATGAACAGTGTAGCTTTGTTTATTTTGTGACATAGTCTTCTTAACTTTAATGTTCTTTCCTGGCTGCAAGATGAAAGTGTGTTAAGATATTTTGTGCAACAGTGACACACATACAGGATGAAAAGGGGAAGCTGTTATGATTGAGAGTTGCTAAGTGAGATAGGAATAGTAAAGTCTTTTTCATTTAGAAAGGAAGGGAAGAAATAATATAACCATCTTTCTGTAACATGTTGTCCTGTCAGGAAGCCTCAGGATGAAGTTGGAAACCACAGGGTTACACTGCAGTTTCTGTTGTTAAAGGCCAGACACACACACCTGCCTGCATACATGCAATACACATGCACATGCCTCTGTGTTGACTATTGTTGAAACTATCTTAGAAGCTTTATAACCAAGAAGAGTTCTCTTCCTTCTTTTCAGAAGACCAGCAGTGAGACCAGTCAGAGTGAGCCAAGTGTTTCCTTGTCAGAGTCCAAGAGTAAAAGCAGCCTGCACTCACTGGCCCATGAAACAAGAATTGCCTCTTTCTTAAGCAGCAGCACTGTAGATGCCAAAGACAAAAGTGCTGTTTGTCCAGATGAAGATGATGTGGAAGGAGATTCTTTCTTTGATGATCCCATTCCTAAACCAGAAAAAACCTATGGTTGGTAAGTAGACTCCTCTTCTTCAGATTATCTGACTCATGATTTAAAAACAAAATTTCTAAATGCTTTCACTTTATATTTTAAACCTAGTAATATGCTAATAACTTTATAATTAATAAATTCATAAATCTGATGCTGTGTCAGTAAAGCCTAGTATGTTTTAAAATAATTCAAGGAATGCTGAAGATACCAGGTATGAGCCATTTTCACCAGGTAAGCCTACATCAGGACCCTACCATGTGGCAGGAGCTGTTTTGGGTTTCAGTTTGTTTCAGGATGAAACAGTTGAGTTCTGACTCCTGCCTCAGAGACAGTCAGGTAGTCAGCAAGACTCTTCTGTGGAGATGCTGCAGAGTGGGCAGCACTGTAGTGCAAGAGGCCTCATCTGTTTGAGTAGCGACCAGAGAAGGCTGTAGTTGGGGCCCTCTTGGATTACACCTGAGCCAACAGCTCAAAGAGTGAGCAAGCCCAGCTTTGCACCACTCCCAAGAGAGAAACTGGCAAATATGAAGAGTCTGATCAGCCTCTCAGGACATCAGGAAGGACAGTGTGGTCACAGAGGAGAGGGTTGTGTGAGTTGGATGCAGAGATGGAGGTGAATCACAAGAGTGTGACTTCTGCCTAAGATTGGAAGCACTGAAGTCTTGACCCAGCCCACACAGATCCTCGATGCTGAGCCAAGTCCATGCAGGGTTTCCAGATAGCAGACTGTCGGGATTCTTCAGGAGCAAAATGATGGAGTGATGGAAAATAGGTGGTTTAGGGGTGCTTTAAGGTTAATTGCAAAAGGATTTGCAGATGAGTACAAGAGAACCAGGTGATAAGCAGGGTGGCCCTCGGGGGGGTCTATGCTTGAGTACTCAGAAGGTTAAAAACCATAAACAGAGGTGGAAAAAAGAAAATGAGAAAAGCTGGGTCAGATGGCACAGATGGGTGGCCTGAGAGTCCCGAGCGTGACATGTTAGGATCTAGATGTTGGTGGGTAGGATGTAAAGTGGAGAGCGAGGGCGTCATCGGTATGTAGGGAATACTGAAGCCAATAGATAGAGAGGGAGAGCACAAGAATGGGCCGAACACACCTGAGGTTAGTGAGGTAAGCAGGTAGCATCAAGGAGACTGCGGAACCATGGCAGGAAGGGCAGGAGGCAACAGCTGCAGTGACATCTGAAAGTCACCACTGGGGTTAGCCATATGGGAGTTAGAGGTAACTTTGCCTGACAGTTTTGTTGGACTGGAAATAGGGCAGATAAAAGGGTTATAGTTGATCAGAAGGAATGTAGGGAAGGATTAAAATGACAAGTCCTAGTGAGTTATAAAAGGGTACAGAGGATAGAGGTGTGGGGACTTGGAAGGAATATGGGTCCAGGTGCGTACATGTGTGTTTGGGTGCACACACGAGTGTAAGAAAATGATACCAAGGGTTTAGTAAAAGGGTACAAAGAATTCCTGGAGTGCTGTTTGGTGCTGGACTCTAGGGAGTTGTCAGCAGGATGAAGGGGGTGTGTAGTGTGGACCTGGATAGCAGTGCCTGGGGAGTTAGGAGTGAGCTGAGGGGAAAGCGAGGACTAACACCCTCAAGGTCAGAGGCTCTGTCCTTCCTGACAGGATGTGCATTTGAGAGGTAGAGTTTGTTGGCTCCTGTAGTGTCTTGTTTCTGGGAAGTGGAGGAGGACTTCTGCAGTGCAGACTTCAGAGAGATAGCAGACAGCCGTAAATTCAGGGAACAGAAGCTTCGCTGACAAACTTAGTGCACAGATCATTAACCGTAGCCACAGCTTGCTCTGCAGCCTGCATTGCTCTGCAGGTTTGCAGCCTGTAAATTTATGATTTGCAGCCTGTAAATTCTTTTCATTTCCAGTCATTGTACACATATAAAACTTCTTTAAATTGCTTTTTTTATGTTTACAGAATAAAAGACTATAGTGACAAGGTCTGAAATTGTCATTTACCTGTCAATTGCTTCCTGTTAGGAGAAGTGAACCTAGGAAGCAAGTGGGAGGTCTGGCCTCACTGTCTGACAAACCCCACTTAAGGAGTGGTCTCAGCTCCCTGGCAGGAGCCCCTTCACTAACAGATCCTGAGAGTAAGTACTTGACTACGCTAGGTTTTGTTTTTCTCCAGTTAACTGTAGTGTCTATTGCTATACTGTGTTAAAATACCATGACCAAAAAGAAGCTGAGGAAGAAGGCATTATTTCAGCTGACAGTTGTAGTTCCTCATGAAGAGAACTGAGGACAGGAACTGAAGCAGAGGCCATGGAGCAACACTGCTTAGTGCTTTGCTCCCCATGACTTATCAGCTTCCTTTTTGATAGAACCTAGCTAGGCGCACCTGCCCAGAGGCAGCGCTCACTGCTTAGTGAGCCTGGGCCTTGCTATACCATTAATCAAGAAGATGACCGCGGGCTTACCTTATAGGTCAGTCTGATAGGAGCAGTTCCTTAGTTGATTATTTAGTCTTCCTAGATGACTAGCTTATGTCAGGTTGACAGAAAACAAAAAACTAGCCAATCACATGGGATATGATTACTATGGATTATTTTTTTACAAAATTCTAATTTTAATCAGTTGGACAATATTTTTGTTATTTTCATTTCTTAATGTAGTCAGTGTTCACCATTTTGTATTCTCCTTTGCTGTGCTATTAAAATATTTTTTTTAGCAAGCTTCCTTTTTAACTGGTTTAGACTATTGATAAGTCTCTCTTTCTCTCTCTTTCTCTTTCTCTCTCTCTCTCTCTCTCTCTCTCTCTCTGTGTGTGTGTGTGTGTGTGTGTGTGTGTGTGTGTGTGTGTGTGTGTATTTATTTCAGCTTACAGCTTGACTTAAACTTTTTAAATTTTTATAGATGTAATACACATTCAATACTCCAAAGTTTAGTCTTGATTTTTCTCTGGCTGCAATATGTATGCCCTTCTGTGTTTTATCAACATGTTAGTCAGCCACATGGTCACTAGGGAAGGCAAACAATGCTCTGCAGAGTACTGCTTACCAGGCGGTGAGTTCAGTAGGTTAGGTATCTCCAGTGGAATTTTGATTTGTAATATTGGCAACTTAAGATGAGTGTTAGAGGCTGTCCCATTCCAAGAATGTTTCATGATCCTTTAAAACAACTTAATTTTTAAAAGAAGTTTTGGCATAGGGTGATTATTACAGGACTCCTGCCATTAGGAGCTTGCCTCTGAAGTGGGTTGTACTCTGGGTGCTGTGGATATGAGATCCAGAGGAGAGATAGCTAGCACCACATAGGATAGCCAGGCTCCTGCACATGCCCTCTTATCATCATCCCATCCCTGCCCTGGGACAACACTGCCAAGTCTTTAGAAAGCATGTGTGGACTTCACCCCATCACAGTCAGTTCAGTATTGAATCAGCAGGTTCACTGAAGCAGATCCACTTGGACTTCACAGTATTGGCTTTCATGTATGTTTTTATTTTGATGATTGTGTTCTAATAAAGAATAGTAAAATCTGATTTGTCTTCACACATGAATCCTTTACCCTTTACCAATGAGAAATACACAGGGAATGATAGGACATGACTCTAGCCTCTGATGATTATAATTTATGATTTCGTTTCTAGGTTTTTCTGTATTCTTAGTGTTATAGATGCCCTCCACCCCTAAAAGAGAAGTTGGTGTGGCTTAGAGAATGTTGTTCTGAGTTCCTTTCATGCAAGTATTTTTTTCTGTCCACAGGTAAAAGGGGAAACACAGTCCTGAAGGATCTAAAATTGGTTGGTGAGAAAATTGGATCACTTGGGCTAGGTAACTAGATTTCAGTTTTAATATGATTGTTGAAATTGTCTTCCAGATTAAAATCTACATAGCCTTCCTGCTGCTGTTTGGCAGATACTGAGGAACTGTCATGTGTTGAGTTCAGCCCTGCCCTAGGGGATGACTGTAACAACAAGCTGGACAGACCTTTGTTTTGTGGTATTCAGACTATAGTTGAAGAATGCCCCTGGCCTGGGCTTTCAGAGAAGACATCCAGAAGAGACTGATGTAGTCAGAGCTGTATAACAGAAGGATTTGGTTAAGACTGGCTTAAGTTGATTCAGAGACATGGCTGTCTCTGGATGCTATGAGTACAAGATCCAGACCACAGGGAGTCAGTCTAGTGCACGGCTCATGCTTGTGAGAGGACAACTGTGGGCTGCTGTGTTATTTGGAGCAAGTGTAAGTAAACAGATTGCTGTGGCAGGTAGAGGGCCATTGTGCACAGAACTGAGTTGTGGGCACACTGCAGACTGATGTAACACAGGGACCTCAAGAGACCCTTACTCTCTCACTGCCCTGAAGAAATGGTATAGCCCGGTCACTTAGCCATCTCCTGTCCTCTGCAGACTGGTGTGATACTAAGTTGCTCTATTGTGAGAGCACTGGACTCTAGCGGGTTTAGAGTACTGCTTCTCAGGCAGGCTGGGGAGAAAGTACCATGTACCCTGTGCAGTTTGTGAACTTGGGTATGTCGTGGGCCAGTGCAGATTATCTCTCTTGTTTCTGAACAACCACTCTGAATAGTGCGGAGCACCCAGGTGAAAGATGGAGAGGTTTATGTGAAGATTCCAGCTATGGCTCTGACTTAGGGCAAACTGTGCCTTTGTTTCTCCTCTGTTAAGTGGGACCAATAATACGTACCTCAGTTTTGAAGGCTACACAGGATGTCACCATGTCTGCATACACCACAGTACAGAGCCTGGCTCAGGACCTCAAATGCTGCTTTCCTTTGTGTGTTGGGTGTCCGTTTGTAGAGTAGATCTCTCTGAGCTGTCTCACTCTTGTTCCTCACAAGTGGCCTGGAAGCCTGTTGGGTAAATGCTGAGTGGCTGCCAGTGCTGCTCTTCCTGGTCCATTGACTGGGTGGGGCCTGCCCTTCTTTCCCCATTATGTGTGAGCACACCTGCAGGGGAGCTCTTTATCCTAGCACCTCCTGCATTTTCGTCCCCTTCTTTGATCATGACACCTCAGGTGCTGCTCTGTCCCTGATGTGCTTCATCTTGTGGTGGTTCACCCGGTGCCAAGCCTCTGTTGGGCCCCCCTATTCATCATTCTTGTTCCTTTATCGAAGTGTGGGTTCCCTGCTCTGCTGAAGACAGCTCTGACTGGGCTATCAGAGTGAATAAAATGGCAGGTCACACTGCTTCATTTCCCCTTCTGCTGGTATTTGAGCATACCTTGAGTTGAGATTGGGTGTTGTGCAGGGCAGCATAGTAGGGCTTCATCTGATCTTATAGAAATAAGTAGTCTTGTTTAGTGGCCACAGCACTGTCATTTGACCTCGGTTTCTGCTGTAAATGTACATGACAAGATTGTACTTATAGTGAGGAAATAATAGAGCTGTGATACCAGGTTCACATAGGGTAATGTCAGTGTTGTGCAGCTCTCCCCTAGGAAGAAACTGCTTTTGTTGTTATTCAGAGAAACAGACTCTTCTGTTCTATGGATAGTGTAAGCTTCTAGAGTCTTGGAACCTTCAGGATTTCCTGTGTTCTCCTTGGACATGATTTAAATATCACTTCATAGGAATTGGATTTCATAGGAATGGTTTTAAAATAAAGCTTTTCAACACAATCTATTTTAACAAATTAAAAGTAGGCAAATGAGCTGGTCTTGTGGCACACAACTTTGATGTTAACATTTGGGAGGCAGATGTCTACATTTGAGGCCATCCAGGCTACATAGTGAGACTGAGTTAGGTAGATGACCCCTTCTAGAGATGAAAGTCCAGCACAGTGACTACAGTTGGGGTACTACAGGAATACCTGAAGTTCTCTAAGACAGCCGAGTTTGTTTCCACCACCAAATTAAAGCAGAAATACGTTAACAGGTGTCACTGTTCTAACTTTACATTGTCCGTGTTAAGACATGCTATACGTTACATAAGTATGCATGATTTATAGTAAAGGTAGAAAGAAACAAAACTTTACAAATGATGTGTTTATAAGCAGACACTCTGCTGTTTACAGCAAGAGTAGTAGACCATAACAAGCTTTGCAGAGTAGCAGGTCAGGCTTGGCAAGCCCTGTGAGATCATCTCCAGCACAGATTTTGTGGTGTTCGTTATTTTCACTTTGTTTTAATATTTATTTATGGGCTTGAAAGATGCCCCAGTGCTTAAAAGCACTGTCTGCTCTTTCAGAAGACCTGGGTTCAATTCCCAGCATTTATGTGGCAGCTCACAACTGTCCATACCATAACTCTAATTCCAGGGGCTATGATACCCTCCAACGGCAGCAGCCAATCAACCTGGCACGCCTGCAAGCAAAACACCCATACACGTAAAATAAAGATTAAATTTTAATAGTTATGCAAAATGTTTATTTAGAAATATAAAAGCCACTCTTTCTTAGCTCATTGGCTAATATTGGTCAGACACAAGAATGACTGCAAAAAAAAAAGTGGTAGACCAAGTGACAAACCAGGACAAAGGTTGAGACAGAGCTCATATAGACAGAATGGAGAAAGTCAGTTACTGGCTGTAGGCAGCGTGTACCAGCTTCTCATTTAAATATATGCTCTGTTCAATGGACTCTTTCCAACTCATAACTTCCAGAAACGTAATAACCAGGAAGGCAGAGAGCTTGTGTGTGGTAGCACATCAGTCAGTAAATATCTTGAGTTTGAATTAACTACAAATGCCAGGAGGCAGAGAATTCATTTGGCTTATCATGGATCCAAACTGCAGCCCAGCTGTTCTGCTAGCCTGAATTGGTTTCCTCTATTGTCTTAATTCTTGGAGACACAGGAGTTGGGCTCCAATATATTATCAGCTACCACTGTTGTTTGTCTGGTGACACTTGTAGACCAGCCAAGGCTGGGGTTTGTTATCAGAACATTTTCCCTTCTCTCTTCCCATGAGGACCAGACACTCGCCTGCTTTCTCTCATTCTCTTTGCAGCCCCTTAACTTTTGTGGCTGGATAGAGACAGCCTCCTTATTCCAGAGAAGAGCAACCCAGAAATTTGTCCCTGTCTGTTACTTCTCCTCAGGGGCTCCTCACCCCATGCCATGCCTCTCTCACCTGCCACTGGAGCCCTCACCCCAGTCATCTCCAGCTTCGCCACCTACCCGGCTTCCCTTACCTTTAACTTCCATTCTTGCCTCTCCTACACACAGTTCTCCTTGTGAGAAGAGATATCAGGTCAGCCTTCTATTCTGCCAGCCCATCTTGCTCCACAGTGGTCGTCTCAAACATGTCTTCATTATGTCAGGCTTTGCTTTTCTTTAGGAACACATTCTCCTGGAACTTGTCCCTCTCTGCCTTGGATTTTCAGCTTAAGCTGCCTCAGAGTTCTTTCACCCACCACGCTACCTTTGCTTTGTTGTACAGTGGAGAGCCTCTCTGTGTTAACTGCTATTCTATGGGAGACCTCTAAGAGTCACTCCAGAGTGTGATAGATGAATAATCAACTACTGTAAGAGAGTACTCTGCCCCCTCTAGGTCTCGAATCCTCCTCAGGTTTGGCCCCATGTTTGGTGGACCCAGGACAGTATAGGCAGCAGCTCTGAGCAGTTCGCTCTCCAGCCAGGGGATTTCCTGCCCTGCAGCCTCCTCTGGTCCCTCAGATTCTTCCTGTGCACTTCCCAGCAGCCATTCTTTTCCATTAGGAGGGGTTGTCTTGTTTCTCTAGCATCTTTCCTTGACTGCTCTAAAAGGCATTGGAATAATAGCTAATTTGCAGTCAGTTGTCACTGAGAGCTATAGGTTAGTTCCTCAGATTCTTGTGTATGTGAGGAAGCTGAAGGTCTTGCATTAGTAGCAGCTCCTCCTCCTGTGGTGATTGCATTTGGAACCTCTTGTGCACCAAACTCTGTGAATTCAAAACTTTGTGGTTCAGGCCTGGTTGTGCTTGGACACAACCATGAAAGAGTGCCAAGAGCCCTTTTGGTGATGGGCTCACATGCATGCATTGTAGCCTCTTCACGCTTTCTGATTGTTTTTACATTTTTTGCTGAACTATTGAGTTGAAGGTCATGGCAGTTGGAAACGGGGTGACTAGAGAAGTTGATGACACCTTGCTGCTATGTCACTTTGTCTGTTTTTTATGGTGATGAGGCTAGAGCCTAGATCCATGAACATGCTGGGCAAATGTTCTGCCATTGAGCTATACCCTAAGCTGTGTTCATTAGGTCACAGGGCAGCATCATGGTGAACTGCCATGATTAAGCCACCTTCCTGAACCTAGAACACGGACAGGGTATTCACTAGTTAGCATATGATGCAATCACTTGAACTGCTTTTATTATTTGCCTTCATTTTGTGTGGTAAAAATACTATTCCTGGGGCTGGAAAGATGGCTCAGTGGTTAAGAGGAAGTGTTGCTCTTGCAGAAGACCGTGTTCATTTCACAGCACCCACATGGTAGCACACCACCACCATGACTCTGGTCTCAGGGACTCCAGTACTCTCTTCTCCTTGGCACTAGACCTGGCACTCATACATACTAAACAGTAGGCAAAATATTCATGCATGTAAAATAAATCTAAGAAACATTTAAATACTATTTTGGTACTTATGTTTTCATGAAGTAATATTCAATAATATATTGTTTTTTCAGGAAACATGCTTATTTAAAATAAGTATTTTAGACAATATATTTAACATTATCCTTTTTAAAAACTGATTGCCAGGGACTGGAGAAGATGAAGACTATGTTGATGATTTTAATAGGTAAGAAACACCTTGAGGTAATTATGTAAATTTTCTGAATACAGATATGGCAAAATTACATTGGGTTTACTTTGTGTTTAATTCTCTTTTTCATGTTGATTGAAAGTACAGAAAGATAGTTAATCCAGAATTACATTTTGGGGTGACTTCTTCATCTTATAATACAATACAGATGAGTATGTATGCTATGTTGGGGGGGGCAGTTGGGAAGAATAAAGAAGTGGCTCAAATGTTGTTGGCCTGTCACTCAAAACCAAGTTGCTAGCTTATCCTGAGGCACATTTTTGTCTTTGGGGGTGGGAATTGTCTGTATTTGACTTTAAGCAAGACTGCCTTCTTTAATGTGACATTACTTAACATTTTATTTGAGGTAACTTTCTTGTATGAATTGCCTACTAATAGGAAAATATTTGTTATAAATATTATTAGAAAATCCAAATTGCATGCCTGGGTATTTTGACAATTTTCTTTTGATTAGAGATTTCTATTTATTACAATAATTTATTGTACTGTGTTTTAGAAATAGGAATAGCATGTGGCAAGTGGCATTTGAGAAATGCAGGCTTTCCATGTGATTGCCGCTGTTGCCCTTGTCAGCTTTCTTAGATGACATATATGAAGTTGATGTTTAATGTTGCTTTTGTATGGTACTTAGAGGATTAAGAATCTCTGGAAATTTTGGCCAATGGTAGTTGTTTTTCAGAGTTCTTTGTCATTTTCCACCTCTTCTAATTAGTGCTAGCCATCGCTCAGAAAAAAGTGAGCTAAGTATTGGCGAAGAAATTGAAGAAGATCTTTCCATGGGAGTAGAGGATGTGAACACCAGTGATAAAGTAAGGTGCCAGAGTGGGGGTGGGGGGAACCACCTGATGACTTGTGTGAGTGTGTCTGTTGGGTGTCTGTCCACCTGATGACTTGTGTGAGTGTGTCT
>JANHMN010000004.1:156561404-156574089 GCA_030674055.1 Rhabdomys pumilio
TTGGGTGTCTGTCCACCTGATGACTTGTGTGAGGCCTAGTAAATGTATATGACTAGTAAAAAATGGTTGAAAATCACAAAAAGTTCGTGACACGTATTCCAAGTCTGAAGCAAACCTTTAAGGATCTGTGAGATTGAGCTGTTACTAGCTGGTTCTTGTGCTCTGACAGGCCTCTGGGCTTGCTGCTGGTTAAGAGTGGCCACAAGGAATCAGGACTAGATGTTGCCTCTCTTAAGGTCACAGGTGAGGTTCTGTCTCCAGAGGGTAGGGGGTTTTCTTCTGGTCATCTCAGGCTACCCAAGGCAGGACAGCAAAGGGAAGCAGCCTTGGTTTGAGGTTAAAGACAGGAATCCATTGTTAAGATCCACGCTGGGGTTTTTACCCAATAGAGATGAGCTGCAGCACCTCTGTTGACAACTTGGGTGGGTCTGCCTTCTCATGTCATGGGATAATTAGAAGATGCCTGCCTCAGGCCTTCAAAGAAAGGAGGGTATGGGCTAAATTCTGATTATCACATGAGGAGAAGGCCTTCAAGAAAGGTGGTATTTTAAAAGGAGTAAGCAAAATATGGGTTTATGTTATTTTTTTGTATTGGGTTTCTTTGTTGTCTGGTTTGAATTTTCTGAGATAGGGTCCTGATCTAAGTGCCGATGTCCTTGAGCTTACTATGTAGCGAAGGCAGGCCTCAACCCTGAACCAAGTTTCTTGCCTCCACCTTTCAGATGCTAGTTGTCTTAGATAAGCCATGAGTCTTACATCTCAGTTTCTTTTTGTTGGTGTGGTTTATTTCTTCCATTGTTCTTGGTTGTTTTTTAGTTTCTTGTTTGTTTGTTTGTTTGTTTGGGAGGAGTTGTTTTTAGATTCAGTCTCTGACTGTTCTGGAACTCCCAGAGATCCGCATGCCTTTTGCCTTCTAAGTGCTGCCACTGTGCCCAGCTTTACCAGTATCTTTTATACGGTGAAAATGTTAACACTTAAATGACACGAGGTGAGACTGTCTGTGATTACTATCCCAGTATATAAGCGAACAGATGGTTCTTCTCTTACCTTTATACCAGTTAATCATCCATGAGAGGCAAAAAACAGTTTGAGGTCTTACCAAAGACTATACTGAGCATTATTATTTTTGTTTAGCATGTGTAATAGGATTCATGTTAGAGGCCAGCTACTAACTCGTCTTCTTGGTAATATCACAGATTTCAAAACAGAAATAAACAGGCTAGCTCAGCAATAGAGCACTTATGTAGCAAGCATGAGACTTGGGTTTGATTCCCAGCAGCAGCTAGCATTAACTGAGATGGGGAAGCAGGAGGAAGGAAACCAACTACTGTTTTTCAGATTTTCACAGGACTCAACACTTTGACCACCCTGATTTAACACAGTGCAGGAGATCCTTGCCGAAGCAGTCAGGCAAGAGAGAGAATAGGCATCCAAAGAGGGAAGGAAGAAATCAAATTGACATTGTTTGCAGCAAGCTTGATCAAAATACAGTCTACCTTAAAGCTATCAGAGCTGATTAACAGACTGAGCACAGTGCAGAATCACACAAAAGTCAACAACAGCATTGCTGTGCACCAGTAGCACAGTGTGAAAGAGAAACAGAAACGCAGCCCCATTTGCTGTGTCTTTCCTTGCTTTAACTGAGAACTAAAACCCCAGTAGGCTGACGTCTCCTGTAGATTATGACAGATCATTTTTATCCATAGTTTCCCCTACTCTTGACTCTAGTCTAAAATTAGCATTAACATAGTATTTAGTTGTTTTGCAAATAAAATGGATTGCCTTAGTGAATTTATTATTTAATAGCGATGAGTAAAAAAATACAAATCCAAAGGATTTTGGATTTTGCAGTGTATGGGCTTTTTTGATTTTCTTTTTAAAAAATACAACAACTTTAGTTAAGGTTATGTACAATAATTACACTTTTCTTTGTGACTGATAGTTGTATACCAAGACTGCTGTTTGGCCATGAAGAGACTCTATTTTTAGTATTTCCTGTATCCAAAGAGTAACAAAAAACGATGCAAAGGGCCAAATGAGCATAGTTGGGAGAGCGTCAGGGAGTTTGCAGAGGAGACTTGTTCTCACCCAGTGTCTCTGTTCCCTATGAGCCATCTCTAGTCCAAGGCTGGCCTCTCTAACCAGGCCACAGAAGATACATTATAGTTTTATAAATTGTATATTTAAATTCTAACTGCATACAGATTGATTGAGACTTTGCTTATACTAATTTTTCTCTTTCTTTTGGACAACAAAGCTTGATGACCTCACACAAGACCTGACTGTTTCCCAGCTCAGCGATGTCGCTGACTATCTGGAAGACGTTGCATAGACAGGAAAAGGAAGTATTCTGATCAACAGGACAAACGACTCATTGGCTCTGTTTTCCTCAGCCACTCTTGCTGGAATGTCCGCTCCTGCTGGTGCCTTGCACTTCAAAAAGACTGCAGATATTTTTAAAAGTTAACTTTTCAGTTTAGTAAACAAATACTTCCTATATGAGCCCATGCCTAGGAAATTTAATATTCTTAATTTGGTTTAGCTGCATATCTCCAAGGAAATCATCTGTAGTCAGGCTCATCATAGCAAGGGAGCCCTGAAATATCAGTGTTAAAGAGCAGAAAGAGGGTCAGTACAGCCATGGTTTGTGCGTTGTGTGTCTGTGGCTGCTCCAGGAATCTTTGAAACCTTAGCGTTAGCCATTGAGAGCTCACCCACTTAAATGTGTATCAGGTGGGTTAGCCCAAAGTCGGCGAGCTGACCTGGTAAATCAGCGATGCTAAAGAGTATCAGTACGATTGAATTGGATCTGTGAACTTTATTTTGTATCTCCTTCCATTTGGAAGGTTTGTTAGACCATTGAGGTTCTATTAAAGTACTCTGTACTAGTAGTTTTGCTTGTTTTAAACTAGAGATGGTTAGTACTCTTAATTCATAGACTTGTCAATAACAGTTACCAGTTAAGGCACGTTCTTCCTGCTGTCTATAAGCAGCTGTAGTCACATATTACTTCATTACTGTCGTAATTTATTATTTCTAAAAATGCCTTGAAACATTGAATACCAAAATGCATCTGAAACCATTAAGCAGTGCTTTCATTTCAGATCTGTGAGTTGATTATGTTTAAATCCAAATTGGAGTGAAATAGTAGTAATGGCCTAAGACCATGTATATTCATTTTGTCAAACTTTGTATACTGTACATAATTGCATTGTAGTCCTTTAAAAATAAAGCCAATAATAGAGTTTTTGGCAGATTTAATTTACACCATTGTATGTAGTGCTTCAGAGATCTAGGCCACTGGCATCTGTAATGCTAAAGTATTTAAAATGTGCAAATAGAAACTCAGCCCAGTACTTGCACAGTCATACCACTAAAAATTGGGAGTACATGAAACTTAGATGTATTTTATTTCAATTATGACTATTAAAAGCCACCTTTATTATTAAAAGAAAAATTGGAAATCATTGATCCATGTTAAGTGAGTGAGCAGGTGCTGTGGTTTGTATCAGTGCCGCGTCCAGACTATAGCTGCCTAAGCATGGTGACATTTATCGGGTCAGGTCACAAGTGTAGAGGAAATGAAAATGTAGTAAAACTCCGGCTCTGACAGTAGAGTCTGGCTTTTTACAACTTAAGTGAAACCGAGCTATAATAATCATCAAGAGGAAGTAGGACAGAGACAGCAGGCGGCCTGGAGGCCCGACATGGCGCTGCCTGCTTTTCATGCTTTACTCCCAGGAGCAGCACTGGATGGAGACGCTGTCTGCTCGTTAGAAACTGCACTGCCCTGTGTCATCTCTTCAGTACTATGGAGAAGCCCTGGAGCTGCTGAGCCTCTGTGTCTGGATCAAATGTGTGGTTTAACATTTGGTAGGCACTACAGTCAGTGAACTGACCTGCGAGCATGGCAGGATGTGGCTTTTTATATTTGAGGAAGACTTTCCAACAGTCAAATGTGAAATTTGTCACTTTCTATTATGTTCCAGTGACTGACCTTTTGGTAAGTCTTGAGAGGGTGGAAAGAAAAGCCAAGCTGCAACTTTGTGGTCAGCACTACATGCAGGTATTGAATACTTCTAAAAAAAATAATGTAAAATTCACCAGGGAAGAAGTGGTTTCTACAGTATTCCTTGCTTAGATATTGTTAACCTGTTAAACCTTAGTGTGTGAAGTGACAGGTTCTGCATGTAATAAATGCTTCTTTGAAAAGTGAATTAAAATGTTGGCCAGCAGCAATCTGTATTTTACAGTGTTGGTTTATTTTTAAATGCCCTACAGGACTTTGCTTTGTAAAATGCCGCTTCATTTTGATGAGCCACCGTCTTGCTTCTCATAGATTACAGCAGCAGTTGTTCATGGTGCAGATGGTGCTCCTGCCTCCCTCGTTGCTCATGCGTCTATAGCCTCTGTTCACTGTCCACAGGCCCTGCAGCTTCTGCACCCCACAGCTCCTCGGGTTGTTTGTATTCACCTTTCCTTGTCTGAAATGACTTCCTTGAAGCCACACAAGGCTGATGTTCAGTGACAGTGGCACACTAGACTAGGTGCCCCTCTTTCCACTTACTTGTGTTTGATTTATCTCTGTTGTGGGAGACATGGACAAACGTCATTCGCCTAGATAGGATACCCAAGAAACCCATCCAAGTCTAGTTTGGTGAACTTGTCAATTTATTGGGGCTAATTACAGAGCCCATACCAACTCATGTAACGACTTACTTACAGCATCCCTAGAGCATCCTGACCAACTTGGAACAGCTCTGCTAAGGCGTGTCCTTGGCAACTGTGCGCTGCATATCTAACCTTGGAGTTAAACTAGAGTTTAACATACCTAACCTTGGAGTTTAACTAGTCTAGTTAAACTAGAGTTGTAGCTTCCTAAACATCCTGAGTTTACAATTTTACGTGTCATGTGTGCCTGCCTTCTCCCTGCAGAAGGGAGTGTTTGGATTGGTAGAAGTAGTCACACAGCACTCATTCTGGAATGATCCATGTCCCTGTATGTCATTGAAAGCTCCAAAAGAGCATGACCTGTGCTAAAACCTAGTTTACCTAAAAGAGCATTTGGACCCTAGTATAAACTTTATAAATGGGGCTTGCAAGTACTGCAGAATGCAGGGACTGTTTAGTGGCCAAGCAGCCCCTCCTAAGCTTGGGGCTACATTTGGGGATAATGTCCCTGCCATCTTTAAGTCTTTGGATGGGGTCGTTAGGTGTAGGTTTGATTCTGGAAATTGACAGTTTCTTAGGCCAGGCGGACATTTCCTGCACATGGAGATGTCTTCTCATAGCCCTGGTGCCCTTGTTGACATAAAGGAGCAGCTGTCCAGGAGGGAGGTGCGCACTCCGCTCTGAAGACTGGACTAGGAAGGTGGTTCCCATAGCCCCCTGCCTGTGTACATTAACAGGCTGTGCTTCTAGCCTCTGTTGTAGATAAAGCCTTGGTGGGGAGATGGAGTCCAGAGGATGAACTCACACCCATCAAACTGCTTAGATTTGAGTTGATGTCTTCTACCTAAAACACATTGCTGTGAACAAAAAAAAGATTTTAAATTTTTCCTTTTTATTTTTTGCATATGGATTTTTTTGCCTGCATATATATCTGTGTACTAGATACATGTAGTGCCCATAGAAGCCAGAAGGTGGCATTGGATCCTCTGGCATTAATCCTCTGGCATTAATCCTCTGAATTAAAGGTGGAGATGCACCATCATGTGGGTACTTAGACTTGAACCCACGTCTTCTGGAAGAGCTCTTAGCTGCTGAGCCATCTTGCCAGACCTGTGGGTTGGGTTTGGTTTGTTTGTTTGTTTTGTTTGTTTTCCCCCTTTTACATAGTTTCCTGATGTGTTACTTGGGGAGGATTCAGTCAGTATTGCCAATCTTAAGTGTTTGGAGCTACAAGCCCATACCACTGTGCCAGGCTCTCAAGTGAATTTGAATTTTAAATCACTGGGCTGTATATTCAGGGCTGGAAGGTTTGGACTAACAAGATATATCACAACCTTACTCATGAATTTAAAGGACTCTATTTACAAAAGGGCCAAGATAAGAGTAGTTGGGAAACTTGGCCAAAGGCCCTCCTGTAACTGAGGTCGCACTGAGGTGATCACGAAGAAAACCCTGGCTGGGTGGAGAACAGAATGCCCTGGGTAGGATCCTACAGAGGACATGGTGCTTCCCAGGAACTGAGGTCGCACTGAGGTGATCACAAAGAAAACCCTGGCTGGGTGGAGAACAGAATGCCCTGGGTAGGATCCTACAGAGGACATGGTGCTTCCCAGGAAGGTGGTTTGTGAATGGAGCTCAGATCTGTAAGATGGTTTTTAAGACCTTAAAAAGTCTTGCTACCAGAAGAATCTGGTACTCTGGGCCAGTGAGGTTGAGCAGTCTCACCATTAAAAGTTATACTGGGATCCTGCAGGGCAGATTCTACTTGCAGACAAAGGTGTTGCCTCCCAAAGTTCCCAGACAGCTTCTAGAAGGTGCTGTCCATATCTGCCTGCCTGCATGGCAGCTGTATGGATTAAGGTTTGTCTCCTGCAGGCCTGCCCCCACCTTCCTGAGAAAGGGGAACCAGAAAGAGGAAGGTCCTTGTAGCTGCCTGAGTCCATGCTGCCATGAGGGTAGGTGGATAAGGGCACCCAAGTTGACTGTAGATTGTGGTGTCTCCGCTGGGAGCATAGTTGTCTCATCCCTGGCTCCAAGCAGCATATCTGTCTTCTTCGGTGTTCTTGCTGTTTTAACCCCAACCTTCCTCCACCCCCAACCTCTGTTCTCACTGCAACATGCAAGCGACTTGCAGTTTCATCATGGGCCCTTTTCCTTCTGCTCACTCCAAGGTTTCTAAAACCAGATAGCTCTCTGGAGATGAAGATCACTGGCTCTCTTCTCCTCCCCTCCTGTGTGGTCTGAGGCTTTAGTCTTTCTGACCTAGGTTCAGAGCTTTGACAGCACAGTCTCCTGCCTCTCCATCCAACTGCGCTGGTTCTGGACCTTGCATCTGCTGAGGTACTATGGCTTTCTGGGTTGGCTGCACTGCTGTATCCTGCCCACAGGACTCTGCCCTCCCCATCTTATGTACACTTTGGCATTGCCAGTCTTCCCGGACTCCAAGGCTCAGGTTAGAGCCAGTTTTCTGCCGCTGAGTGTGCCAGATTCTAATGACCCCCAGGTATGGTTTGTGAAGCACAGAGAGCTATGTCTTCTTCAGATGGGGAGGCAGTCATCAGCCTCCGTTGGAAGCTCTCTGTGAACCTGAAGACCTAGCCCTGCTGCCCATTCTAGTTCCCTTCAGGCCTTGACCCTATTCTATACCCTGTGCCTGAAACTCAGTTTCCTGGCTAGCTCTGTCTGTGATGGAGTGACATGGTGCAGACAAGTGCCACCTGCCACACTGTGCAGTAACTTGTCTGAGAGATGATGGCAGGCTGTGCGTGGAGACTAGCAGGGAAGAAGCAAACATCTACCAGGAAGATACTTGTGGCCTATGATTGACAGTGCTCCTTGGATCCCATGGAATAAACAGAGGGCCACTCCATGGTGAAATGTCCCTCTTAAGGAGCATGGGGATTAACAGATGCAGGAAGTGGGACAACGGAGACAATGTGAATATAAGCAGTAGAGAATCCCTGTGCATGACCTCCTGATGGAGTGGTATTGGGTAAGTCATTCAGTACCAATGTTCCCAGTTTCCACATGTCAGAAGCAGCTAAAACCTGAGGTGCACAATGTAGACCAGGCTGGCCTCAGATTTATGGCCCACAAGTGAATGCTGTGATTATAGACTTTTGCTACTCTGCCTGGCTGACTGCTTATGTCGTCCTTGTCTGGTGGCAGTGTAGCCATTCTTGTCCTAGTGCCTGTTGGCATGGGGTGTCATTTCATTTCATCCTTTGAATTCAAAGAATATCAGAGACAGTTGTGACTGTGAATTTACACTCTCTCCCATAAATGCTGTGTGGTTGAGTTAGTTTACTTGTTGGTATTCTTTAAGTATTTTGGATGGAATGTTTATAGTTGAATTTATGTGTGCAACATTAGATTTTTAGTAAGGCTCAGATGTTTCTTTGTTATACTGTTTGTGTTTCCATGTGGCAAATATTCTCATACTTTGCAATGTAATTCCCTAAATAGTGTATCTTTTAAAATTTATTTTCACTTATCTTTCTCAGTGACTGGTCCAGGTCCCACAGCCTACACATCAGTCTTTTGCAGGTCTCCTCTAACAGGATACAGGGTCAGTCTTCAATACCTCTGCGCTTTGCCTTTGCGGTGTCCCTAATGTATCTGCCCTGTGTATAACTAGCCCAACATTTTCTGGGACTCCTGCTTTCTATAACTATGTATTTTTTTTAAGTGCCCAAGATTTTAAAATGTACCAGGGAAGCTCCTAGTGACAGACCCAAGGAAGGAAGATCACATGAGGTTCAGAGGGCACCTCAGCTTGCCTCAGCAGGGATCTCCACTCCCAGGCTCCACCTCTGGAGAATGAGACCTTCCTAATTTTGCTAGCCATCTCTGTTACTGGGAGGATATCTGTCCCTTGCTCAGTGCCAGGCTCCCCTCTTTCCAGAACACCCTTCCCCCATGTCGTGCATTGTGCCACATACTGTGGTTTCTCACAAGAGGCTCGAGTTCAGTTAGACGTAAAGTGCTTAGGGAAGCAGGCTTTCATAGCTGTCTATGAGCGTTTAAGGAATCATGTACCCTGCACCATGACGGGATGCAGGTTCCGAGGATGCTGTGGTGTGCTCTACACAGCACTGCAGCAGCAGGAGGGAGGGAGCTGCTCAAGATGGTCTCCACCCTCCACCTCTCTGTGTGTCAGGGCACTGAAGGACAGTGACTTCTGAAGTGGAACTTGTTGAAAGCTGAAGGGGTGTGGTCTCCTTTGTTCTCCGCGTCTGTCAGTGGAGGAGAGTGTTACATAATGAAGATTAAGTAACAGTAAAAGGATACTCACATGAGAGTGTTACATAATGAAGATTAAGTAACAGTAAGAGAATATTCACATGGTCTCACTGACCCTCACAGTACCTTAAAACACTGCTCTTCATGTTATCTTTGTATGTGCATGCACGCTCGTGTGAGCACCCGTATGTGCATGCACGCTCGTGTGAGCGCCCGTATGTGCATGCCAGGGCAAGAGTGGAGGTCGGAGGACATCCTCAAAAGCTGATGTTCACCTTCTGCCTTGCTTGACACAGTCTCTCACTCACTGTTGTGTGTTGTACTGGGGTTGGTGACCCACCCTGGAGTTTCTGGGTATTCTGTCTCTACCTTATTAGGAACACTGGGGTTGCAGATGGACATGGCTGTGGCCAGCTCTGCATGGGCTCCAGGGATCTGAACTCAGTCCCTCACACTGGCATGGCAAGTGCTTTTATCCACTGAGCCATCTCTCCGGCCCCCACAACACATTCCTGAAAGTCAACACAAAGCAATACAGGTATGCTAAACTTTAAATTGTTTATGCTAAACAGAGACAAACAGACAGACAGATACATGGTGGGGGGGGTGGGAGGGAGGAAAGGAAGGAGGGAAGGGACAGGAGGAGGGAGGGAGGGAGAGAGAGAGAGAGAGAGAGAGAGAGAGAGAGAGAGAGAGAGGTGCATATGCCATGATGAACTTGTGGAAGTCAGAACTCTCCCCTCCTCCTCCTGTTCCTACTGCAGGTCCTGGGAATCAAAATCATGTTGTCAGGCTTGTCCAGCAAGCGCTTTATCCACTGAGCCCTATATTTTTTTTAAATAAATGTTCTCATACAATGTATCATAATTAAGTTTCCGTGCCCTCTTCTCCACCTATATCGCCCCCCCTCAACTACCACCAAACCAACTCTATACTTCTCTCTTTCTCTTTAGAAAACAGGCAAAATAAATAAAAACTAAATAAAGCATGTGAAACACAGAGACACACAAACCCACAAAAACACAATATACAAGCTTATGAAACCATAACATATAAGCAAAAATATCAGTAAGGTTAAAAAAAGAAAAAAGCTCAAAGCAATAAGAAACAAAATACAAAAACAAACTCTCTATGGAGCCTGCCCTTAAATACCTATTGAGTCTCCATTGGAGAAAACTAATTTTTTCTTTGCAACCAGTGGTCAGTTGGAGACCGTTACTTAGGGATGGATCTCATGTCCACTTCCCCAGCTCAACACGGACTCTGCCTGGCTTGGACCATGCAGGCCCTGTGCATGCTGCCTTTGGTCTCTGTGAGTTTCTATGTGTCAGTTCTGCTGTGACTGAAGATTTTTCCTTGGTGTCTTCCGATGCCTCTGGCCCTCATAATCTTTCTGCCGCCTCTTCTGAGAGGTCTCTGTATCCTGAAGGGAAGAGGTGGTGAAGACATTCTATTTAGGACTGAGTGCTCTGAGCTCTCTCACTCTGCATATCGCCCAGTTATGGATGTCTGTATACCTCCCGTCTACGTCTACTGCAGGAGAATGCTCCGATGATGGCTGAATGGGACATGATCTATAGGCATGGCAGAATGTCATTAAGAGTCATGTCATTGCAAGCTCCTTTAGTAGAACAATAGAATTTGGTTTTCCCCCAGGTCCATGGCCTGTCTAGTCTGTTTCTGGCCACTCAAGCACCAGGTATGGGTTTCATATCCTAGAATGGGCCTTAAATCCAAATTAGAACGTAGGTGGTTAACCCCACAATGTTTGTGACCCTAATTAACTAGCACACCTTGCAAGCAGGTCACCACTGGAGACCAAAGGGTTTGTAGTTGGGTTGGTTTTTACCTTTCTCCTCTGGTAGCTTACAGAGAATCTTTGAGTCCCATGAACACTAGGCAGTAGGGAGGAAGAGTCTAGTTAGGCACCAGTTCGACCTCTCTTTGTGTTCAATGAGAGTATCATCTTCAGCAACCGGGCCTTAGCATCAGTTTGTAGAGCGCAACCAATGGCCTTGCAATAGTCCAAGTTGTTTGGAGAATTCCCTTCTTTACTCCCTCCCTCCTCCATTTAATTCGCCCTTTCCAGTCTCTACTCTGAGTCTAACTGTATGTTCTATCTCTCTTTCCTTGGAAGATCCTCCATTCACCCCTTTCTCTATCCCTAACCTCTTTGGTTATAAGAATTGAAGCATCCCTACAGAAGGATTAGAGGCCAAAACCCACACAGAAGAGAACACATACCATATTTGTCTTCGGGGTCTTTGTTACCTCACTCGGTATGACTTTTGTGGCTCCATCCATTTAACTGTGAATGTCATGATTTATAACAGCTAAGTAATATCCCACTGTGTAACGAACCACATTTTCACTACATATTGTCTGTAAATGAATATCTAGAGTGTTTCTGGCCATCATGAATAGAGCGGCCATGGACATGGATGCACAAATGTCCTGTAGTATGATGAGAGGCCCTTTGAGTATTTGCTCAAGACCTGTGTGGCAGGATCTATTCCCAGCTTCCTGAGGAACTGCCATACTGATTTCCAGAGTGGTTGTGTAAGTTTTCACTCCCACCACTGACAAATGTGTGTTCTCCTCTCCCACATCCCCATCAGCATGGACTGTCATTTGTTTTATTGATCTTGGCCCCTCTGACTAGTCATTCTGTAAGGTGAAAGCTCAGAGTGGTATTGATCTGCGTTTCCCTGCTGACTAAGATGTTGAGCATCTCTCTTTAAGTGCTTCTTGGGCATCTGTGTTTCAGATTTCGAGAACTTTGTTTTTAGTTCTTTACTTTTTAAATTTGGTTATTTGTCTTCTTGATGGCCATTTTTTTTTAAGTTCTTTATATATTTTAGATATTAACCAGATACATAATTGGTAAAGATCTTTTCCCATTCTGTAGCCGGCTGCTTTGTCCAAATGATGATGTCCTTGGCCAGCCAGAAGCCTTTCCGTTTCATGAGGACCCATTCATTCAGTGTTGTGCTGGCAGTTTCCTATTTAGAAAGTCTTTCCTGTGCCAGTGAATTCAACACTAATCCCTCCTTTTCTTTAATTCACTCAGTGTGTCCAACATCATTTTAAGCTTTGATTAAAATAGTAATCAAAATAAGTGCTAAGGTGAGCCTGGGTGAGCCTGGGTGAGCCTGGGGTCAAAGAATCAGTCTATACATACAAAAGTACATGTCCCAAAGAGAGCAGCAAACAGACAACAAATGAATGCTGACATGGGGAGATTAGGATGGACCACTCTGCAGTCAGACAGTGTCTGGTCCTACAATGCTCTTCACAGACTATTGCTGGTAGGGTGAGAGCTGAGATCTTCCTCACAGCTGTACCCTAGCTCTTAGGGTACCTGAAGACTGTGAAGCCAGGAAAGTAGAACTTTCCTCCCCAAGGCATGAGAGAAAACTTTTCCCCAAATGACTACTTGGACTCCTGGGACTTCTGAAATGACCAGTTACTGCTGGGCAGGTCAACTGTTAGGCCTCAACTGAGACCTTGGGTGGCAGGCAGCTGGGACAAATGGCAGGCAGCTGGGATGAGCAGTGGGAGTTGGGATGGGTAGCAGGCAGCTGGGACAGGTGGCAGGCAGCTGAGACAGGTGGCAGGCAGCTGAGACAGGTGGCAGGCAGCTGGGACAGGTGGAAGGCAACTGGGACAGGTGGCAGGCAGCTGGGACAGGTGGCAGGCAGCTGGGATGAGCAGTGAGAGCTGGGATGGGTAGCAGGCAGCTGGGACAGGTGGAAGGCAACTGGGACAGGTG
>JANHMN010000004.1:156594547-156668665 GCA_030674055.1 Rhabdomys pumilio
ATTTTATTTTGTTATCATTGTCTTTATAACATTGGCTGTTTGGTGCCTCGACCAACTTCCCACTGGTTAGGATTTACTCGGTTCACATTCTATTTGATTTATAGAGTTGCTTTTTCTTCCCGAAGCACTGACTACCAAAGACTGGCTCAGAGGACCTTTCATCTAAATGACCTAAGGTAAGGGTGGTTCAGAAACTTAATTCTGGGGACGAGTGGGATTCCATCTGGGGGCAGAAATGACAGCATCCAAACCAAAGAGTTTATGTCTTTACATTTACACCTTTTGTTAGGAGACAGAAAAAAAGAGAGGACCAAATCTTTCTATTCTGATCTTTAGAACTGATTTTTGTTAAGAAGTCACTGTTGTTTTACAAACAAAAATCCCAACCGTTCAGTTTGACCAATGGAAGACTCAGGAGCCAGACACTGTGGTGAAAACCTGCTAGCTCAGAGAGGCAGAGAAAACACCCAGCTGACCTTCCTACTCCACTGACATCCCAGAAGGAATAAAGCTTTTCCTCCTCCACGCTGTCTTAAATACCCTTCAACTCAAGGTTTAGTTATGTTGACTTCCTGTCAGCTGGTACTTGCTCCACCTCTTGACCTAAGATTGACTTTATTTAGCTCTTGGATTAAAGGTGTGTGCTAGGGCTGAGCTGCACCACAACAGGTTTTTTTCAGTAAATAACACAATCTTGGAGCTCACAGTGTGATCAAATATCCTGCAGACTACAGCATCATCCTAAAGACAGAGGGCAATGCTTTGTGATAGCTCAACTCAGTCCACGCAATAAGGAAGTGACTGCCAGGAATATCATAATGAGTGTGTTTCCACCTGTTTGATTCACACGGACCAGCATCTTTCACATACAGTGAACCTTTCCGGTCCCCACAATTTGATGTTACCAGTAACTGACTATTCTTAGCAAAACTTAATCCAGCCCTACTGTTCCTTCTGGCTATAGTAGGTGAAACTTTGTTCCTTCCAAATCTATGAATTTCCCTATCAATCAGGAAGGAATTAGACTCTCAACTGCTGCTCATTCCTGCAAATCAAAGCAAACTTTCACTGTAGATCCTTGCTGTATACATTTTTAGTGTATGCATTAGGACAATAAAAAGGCTTGCTACCCCAGGATGAAACAGTGTTTACAGGTCTCCTGAGTTTTGCCTTGGTTGGAGGATGCCTAGAAGCAGCTCCTGGCATTGGACAGCAAGATCCATACTAGGCAGGTATTCAAGGATCAGACAGTTATGGGAGAGATCAGGGAAGTGGGACTCTATGTAAGAGTGCTGTCTAGCAAGGCTCACTGGCTCGTCCAGGGAACCCAGCTAAGTTTCAGAACCCCAAATGGAGAGAGAAGGGGAATTTATGCAAGTGCCCATCAAGCACCTAGAGGAGGTGCTCTGTGGTCTCCAACACAGTGCACCATAGCACTTGGCTCCTGTGCCATAGTCCTGGAGATGGGAGACAGGATGACTGAGGTCAGAAGCTGGATGCCTGGATAAGCATCTCAGTGGCTTAGGGGGAATGAGGGGACCATCTTCAGCATCTACTTGAAAATTCAGGGAACTGAAGAAGGCAATAAAAGCTTTTACTCTCTCTGTTCCCTCTCTGTCACTGGCCAGTGCAGGACACTTGATGGGGAATAGTCTTTATCCTTCCACCACGCAGGTACCGTGACTGACTTCCACTCTGTGGGTCTCTTTGACTCCTTTTAGCATCCTGACCAGTGGCAAGCCTTCTCAGAAGCTGTTAAAATAAGCTTTTCATCTATAAACTTACAACTATGAAAAACCACTGGAGATTTCTTCAGGATTGAACTATATATAGTTGCTGGTTTGTGCCTGGTGTCCGCCCGCCTAGAGGACTGGTCTGCAGCTGCTGAATTGTATTTGATGTTTGCTAGGGGACTGAACAGCTGCCCAAGAAGATCAAACTCACCCCTAAAGAACTATTGCTGATCAGGCCCACTCCCCCCCATATCCTAATAACTTTCCTCTTCCACTCCCTCTGCTGGGTGGTGGGCTAGAGAAGATGTTGAAAATAGGTTGCAAAAAATGTATGCCTACACACCAGTGTGTGACAGCATTACAGGGACAAAGAGTTGGGAATGTATAATGTGCCTCTAAAGGGACAGCAAACATCGGGAGGGGAAACTCTGATGGTAGTCTGTACAGGTGTTGAAGACACCATATTGCCTGGATTGTGGACAGTAAGATGGCGTTGGGAGGTGTGTGCATAGAGCCATGTGTACCAGGAGAAGTAGTGTAGGTTACTCAAGTCTTAGCTGCTGAAGTTGCCTTTCACCTCCTCTGTCCTGAGCCCATCCCTACAGCAAAGGACAGAGGCCTCTGTCAGTTTTTTGATGAGGGGCTATGCCTGAGCAAGGAGCAGCCACACACTTGGAACTGCTGGCTCCAAGCCAGCGGCGTGGGCAGGCAGGGCAGGATGTCCCTACGGTTCTGTAGTTGCCGACAAGTTTCTGTTCCTCTGCCTCTGGGTCACCATGTTGGGGAGGAGGCAGGTCAGGGGCTTTTGCCTGTTGGGAACCTAAACCTTCATCCAGATGCCCTATGAAACCGCAGCACAAATGCTATGGTTTTAATAGTTGTGTCCCCCAAACTCAGATATTGAAGTCCTCACGTCTAAGACTTAGGAAGTAATTCACAGGAGGTGTAATTAAGTCAGAAAAGCAGAGCCTTGTGAAGGGGTAAGCTCCTATTAAAGGGGAGCATGGAGAGCTTTTTTAAACCTTATACTGTGTAAGGATGGGACACAGCAACATGGCGCTATGGTTGTTTGTTTTTGATTTGTGAGTATGAGTATCTTACCTGCATGTATGTCTGTGCATATGTACATCCCTGATGCCTGTGGAAACCAGAAGAGGACATCTGATCCCCTGGAACTGGAGTTACAAGCAGCTGTGAGCCCCTATGTGGGTGCTGGGAATCGAACCCAGGTCCTCTGGAAGACCTGTGAAGTGTTCTCAACCACTGAGCCATCTCGCCAGCCACCTTCCCCCTCTTTGTTTTTCTTCCTTTAACATTTACTTATTGAGGAAGAGGGACATCCATACCAGGGCATATGGTGGCTGTCAGAAAATTGTAGGAAGCAGGCCTTTCCTTCCCCAAAGAAGGTTCTAAGTATCAAAGAAGACTGTCAGGCCTGTCAAGCAACTGCCTTTATCTGCTGAGCCGCCTCATGGTTGCCATTGTCTTTCTAACAAGGACACCAGTCACAATGGGTCAGGACCAATAGTGACAACTTTGTCTTAATTTAATCATCTAAAGAGACACTATTTGTCAGGTGTCAGACAAACTAACAAGGTTGAAATTATCTCCCACAGCAGCACCGCAGGGGCCTCTCCAAGCTTCTACTCACAATCCCCACAGTTCTGTTTATGGAGAAACCGACCTCTTCCTTCACAATGGACAGCAATTCCTGTAGTCTACAGGTATCCTGTGTGTGGGTAGGCTGGGGTGCCTCCAGGAATCCCTGAGATAGAAACTGACATGTCCTGCTAGTGAAATCACTGCCATTCCAGTCTGCTCTGTGGCAACTGCTTCTGTCTAGTTGGCGCGGGGTAAGGCTGATGAGTCCCACTGTGCTCCCTCTTTTCACACTGAATTGGGTTTTTCAGTAAGTGAGATACAGTCAAGCTGACAGAACTCTGGATGAAAATGACAGGGAGAAAAAAGCAGAGAAACAGCACGAAAAAGTCTCTTCAAGTCTGAACCCAGATCTAAGCAGCCTGTGTCTGAGTAGCTGTCTGGGATTTCTCAAGTCACCATACCACATGGGGTTCAGGTCTGACAAACTGGGCGGAAATGTTAACCAACCTCCATGATGAGATGTCTGTGTTGTTGAGCCCAAGACTACCTTATTCTTTCTTTTACATTGAGTCACTGGCCTTTATGGGGTTGGTGGGAGGGGTTGGTTGCTCCTAGAGCAGGTACTTCAGTCTAGCTGATTGCTCGGGGTTTCCCGAAGGACACTACTGAATGCTGGGGTTCCTATGACCTGTATCTACAAGGTCACTCTTCTCCATCATCCCTGAGCAGTCTCCTTGCTCTGAGGTCCTTCCTTGGCAGGTGGGCCATGCCACCTTAGATGATTCTGTCCCTATGTTCTACCTTAGAAGCTCTGTGGACTGCTATCATTGCTTCAGGTCCTGCCAGCATGGTGCTGCACAGATGATTGGCCAAAGCCTTCCCGCCATGACCGTCATCCCAAGGAACTTCCCTGAAACTGTGAGCTGGGGCTGAGCTAGAGAAAAAGAGCCCGTGGTGGGTGATTTACTGATGCTTCCAAACCAGCCCGAGCAGGCTGCTTTTAATGAATGAGGAAGTGGTGTTGGGTGTGGCAACCCCGAGACCCCAAGGTTCTGTGGTAACAAGGTGTGTTTAATGAGGTTCGGGTTCACAGTTGTTGATCAGCAGTGGACAGGCTATAAGTACCAAAAAAAAAGTTTGACCCTAACATCTGTAGACCTGGACTGTGATTTCCTGACTGGGGCCTTTGAGAAGCTCTGAAAATAGAAGGTATGCAGCTCAGGGTAGCTTGTCATTGAGCCTCAGGGCCAAGCTGTGTGTGCTTGAGCTTAGACAACTGTGGAAAGTCTTATTTATTTTGTGCCCAGGCCACTCAAGGCTGGCCTCTTATCAGGCTCCTCCAGCTGTAAGCCAGTGGGAATAAGGTCATCAAATATGTTGTGTCAAAACCAGAGGTGGATAAGCCCAACCTTCTTCGTGATGATGAACCAATTCCAGATGTGGGATTTGGAATCATCTAGAACTCAGGCTGACCTGAGGCTGGATCATTTGTTCCCTCCTCTGAGCCACGTGGATCAGAAGGCAAGAGTGGCTTCTCTTCTGAAATCCTGTCAGCAGTGTGAAGAGCCAGTGCTTGCTGCCTGTGTGACACCAGGGATGTCACACCTCGGCCAGTTCAGTTTATTTCCATGTACCCAGATAATGAAGTATCCCAGATGACAGAAACTCAAGCAAGCCGGTATAATGAGAACTGAAAGTCTCCCCCAGCTGTATGTGAATTCAAGGTGCTTCTAAAACAGTGTGAACCCACAGTTCCTTCCTAGGGAAGGGCAGTCTCCTGCATCAGTGTAGAGAAGGGAGGTGTGCAGTGTCCCATTCTTGCCTTGCTTCTGTCTCAGCTTTCTGACATCACTCTGGCCTCTAAGGCCAGGGTTCTTTTTCAGTGTTAGATCCCCCATCCTGGAAACCACTTCCTTCTTCTCCATCAAAGACCCTCTCACATATGGTTACTGTATGTAACGGAGTCCATTAGCTAGCTGTGTCACAGCAAAGGCTGCATACTGGGCGCACTCGGCTTCACTGTGTTTGCTGTCCTTTGATCAGCATCTAGATCAGCATCTAAATCCTTCAAGGTTAAGGACTTCCCTTGTTTGGTTCCCTGCTCTGTCTCACATGCTCTCTCTCTCTCTCTCTCTCTCTCTCTCTCTCTCTCTTTCTCTCTCTCCTATTCCTTGAACACTACGCTGCACAGACTGGTCACTGGATGAGTGTTTGGTGATGGGAGAGATGGATGCAGCTCCATTGCAAAAGCCCTCAGCAGTCTTCTTAACTGAGCCTGTCGCTCCTAAGCAAGACCTAAGCAATCTGGCTTTGTCACGCCTGAGAAATAAGGGTAACAATATCTATTTTTCAAAAATTATTTGCCAGGAGTAAATGGAAAGTAGCCCTGCCTTGTGCCACATATTCATTAATGGCCTTTTACGATATCACTGAGACTCACAAGGACAGGAGAGACAGGGGGCCCAGAGCAGAAATCCTTGTTTTCCACCAAGGGCCAAACAAAGACTGTCCTGGGGGCACTGAGGTTTTTTACACTTCCTTCCTTCAGTAGCAAAAATATGGGTAGCTGAGTATAGTCCACTAGGTGGACAGGACCACCTATCAAAGAACTTTACAATTATCTAGGTGATATGTAATTTCCAAGAATCAAGAAGCATTCCACAGACGTAATAATTCTGAAACAACAACAAAAAAATTTGCATGTCACAGAGAAATCATTGACCTAGTTGCATAAGGTGCCTTCCTGCCTCCACCTTTGCTACCTTCATATGGTCTGCAGTGTTGAAGACAGAACACTTGTGGTAAGGCACCCACCCCCAGGAGGGTGAAGAACAAACCACACACTGCTTTGAGGAGCCCAGCCCCTAGCAGAACAGCAAGGACAGACACTGTTCTAGTCACCTGCAGTTTGAAGTCATCACTTTCAATCCCCTGTGACTAGGGCCAGGGTCTCCACACCTGTGAGAGGAAGCAGAGCTCTAAGGAATCTGAAATTTAAGAGAGAAACTGCAGCTGCTGGTTTGTGGGCTGGAACATTATTGGTAAGTTTTGTTTCATTTTGGACTTTGGGAAGCACTAGGTTTCTGCCATTGTAAATGGCAGGCTTTGAAGTCGAAGAATATTGTGGTGGTTACATTACCAAGTCCTGGGTGCTTATGGACTTGGGTTCCTTCAGTCCCGTTGAGATGAAATACAAGTGATCACTTCGGTAGTCTTTTGAGTGCCGTGAGTGTTCTATGGGGCTTAGAACATCGAATGTTGTTCCAACCACGTCTAGGGTTGGGAAGAAGTCATACCCTTGGATGCTGCAGGAAAGGAGTATGAATCCCAGTTGTTCAGGTGTTAGGGTCTCTGCCCTTTCTACCCCATAAGGAGATAGACTATGATGTATTTTTGTTTGGTTATCTTTTTAGATAAGGTCTCAAATATCTTGATCTTGCAATGTAGCCAAGGATAACCCTGATTCTCTGCCATCATCTCCTAAATGCTGAGATTACTGGCATGTACCACTATACTAGGTTTTCTGAACTCCTGGGAATTGAACCTAATCTTCCATGCACACCAGGCAAGAACCCTACCTTGCCTCTCTCTCTCTCTCTCTCTTTCTCTCTCTCTTTTCTCTCTCTCCCTCTCTCCCTTCATCCCCTCCTCCTCTTCCTCTTCCTCCTCCTCCTCCTCCTCCTCCTCCTCCTCTTCTTCTTCTTCTTCTTCTTCTTCTTCTTCTTCTTCTTCTTCTTCTTCCTCTTCTTTTTCCTCTCTCTCCCCTCCCTCCCTTCTTTCTTTCTCTCTTTCTCTCTCTCTCTCTTTCTTTCTTTCTTTCTTTCTTTCTTTCTTTCTTTCTTCATATTTCAAGACAGGGTTTCCTTGTGTAGCTCTGGCTGTCCAGGAGTCTGTCTCTGCCTCTGCCTCCCGAGTGCTGGGATTAAAGGCATGCATCACCACCACCTGGCCTGAATTCAGTTTCTTATCATCAACTATTGAGCTCTGAATGACTCACTGGGAGCTTGCTGTATTGCCCTCAGCTTGGATGCTTCTCCCAGGGGAGATATTCAAGGATGCCTAAGCACAGTTCTGATAAATAGGGCAGTCTAATTTCTCAGCCTGGAACTTCTAGAAGCATAGAGTCCTTGGGAATGCCAACCAATGAGGCAAGATAGACCTTGAGTTACTGGCGAAGGCTGACAGACACTGCTAACACTGGCATGCCTAGAATACAACATTTAAGTTGTCACAGCACACTACTGTAAGGCAGTCAGCACTTGGCAAAGAATTAGAGAAACATTTGCAATTCAAGAGACCCCTCTAGAGAAGCATTGTAATAAGGACAGGAAGTGCAGATTCCACAAACCCAAACTCTGGTGTCCTTCTCACCCAGGGCTGTACTGGCCAGCAGGGTAAGCCACAGAGTGTTCCCTAAGGTGGATGAAGCTCAGCAAAAGGAATGAACCCAGAAGAGTAGGAAAAGGTTGAGGCAGAGAGGCAAGGCCAGGACAGAGGAGGCGCCTCTGCCTCGTGCTGACAGAGAAAACAGCTGATGAGCTTGGAGCCAACCAAGTAGAATGCACAAATCCACCCAACACTTCTGGGCAATTCTCAGGAGAACTCAGGACGTCAGAAGACATTCTTCCGATAACATCAACTTCCAAGTGAAAGTGACAAACTTGTGGGTTTCTCGGTGCTCTGGGTTAATGAGTGTCACTTAAAGATGCTGTTGTGCTGTGACTATATTGGCATCGGACATCCATGCTTTCCCCTGCTGTGCTAAGTGCCTTAGGCTTCCTGGGCCCCAGCTTACCTGGAGACCTCCTACCTTCTTCTCCAATCTTCTAAGCCAGTCCCAGAAAGAGGAAATGAGCAGAAAAAGAGACCATAGCCAAAATAGATACCGCAAGCCCCTGGGTGCTTCTCCCAGGGGAGATGCTCAGGTGTGCCTTCATATATACTGATTCTTATTTTAGGCACAGTTCTGATAAACAGGGCTGTCTAATTTCTCAGCCTGGAATTTCTAGAAGCAAACAGTCTGTAGGAATGCCAACCAATGAGGCAAGACAGACCTTGAGTTACTGGCAAAGGCTGACAGAAACCACTAACACAGGCATGCCAACTCCATACACGTGGGACCACTGTGTCAGACTCACATTTGAAGCTTCTTCATTTGCTGCAGAGGGGATGCTCACCTGTCCTCAGCAGAGACTCTGAGCAAAGGCCAAGGAAGGCAAGACAAGGCTAGAAGGAGCTGCATCGGGTGTTACGTTACACCATGGTTTTCCCTCATGGGGCTTCATGGTCAGTGTGTAAGATGCTCAGATGTGTGACCCTAACTGACAGCGAGGTAGGAATAGATGTCTTCAGGTACCAGTAGTTATCACTGCTGTTGCCAAATTTAATCCAGCAAGCTCCCAGTGAGTCGCTCAGAGCTCAGTAGTTGATGGTAAGAAACTGAATTCAGGCCAGGCGGTGGTGGTACATGCCTTTAATCCTAGCAAAGGCAGAGCTAGCTCCAGGACAGACAGAGCTACACAAAGAAACCTTGTCTTGAAAAGCAAAGAAAGGAAGGAAGGAAGGAAAGAAAGAGGAAGAAAAGGAAAGGAAATAAAGAAAGAAAGACAGAGGGAGGGAGGAAAGGAGGAAGGGAGGGAGGAAGGGAAGAAGAGAGAGGGAGAGAGGTGGAGAGAAGAGAGCAGGAGTCAGGAAAAAGAGATGGAATGAGAGAGATTGAATTCAGAACCTAAGGAAGAGCCAGGCAGAGGCACTGAGTTTGATCCCCAGCGCTATACAAAACCAGGTTTGATGACACACACCTGAAATCCTAATAATCCTAGCACTCCAGAGGTGGAGGCCAGAGCATCAGAAGAAAGTCACCCTCAGTTACACAACCAGCTGGAGATCAGCCTAGACCGCAAGAGACCCTGTCTCAAAGAAAACAAAATGTTTACACTTCCCAGCAGCGGAATGAATCCTGCCAACCAAACATTTCCTCTTGCTTGTTAAAATGTTTCTATTTGACAGGGAGTGTGAAATCTTACAGATAACCAAACAGAGAGGAGGAAAAAAAAAAAAAGGCAGGTGGAATAAGAGGTTTATATCTTAAAAGCCAAGAAGAAATCTAGGAGTGGTGGTTCGTGAGTAGGGCATGATAGCCAGCCAGGACCAGGGTAGGGCTGGGCAGACTGACCACAGCAAAGAATCCCACTGCTAAAAATGGCTCCCCACAGCCCTGGGGACAAGGGAACCTAGTATTTAGTGTGGGCTGCCCCTGTGGCTGCTTCTGTATTTCCTTCCAGCTCATTTCCCCCCGTGGGGCTCAGAAATAGGACTCAACATTTGCTATGCTCCCGAACCTGACTCCGAGGCCCTAGGTCAGGAGCTCTGTCTTTAGGAGTTAGTAGGGCATTTGATAACTGCCACCTTGTGCTTATGAGGGACCTGCCAGTTAGCCCAACAGGGTTAGAGGAAGTAAGGATGGAAGAAGAGCAGGCACGGACCATTCCTGCCTCCCTCCAGGCCTCCTAGCTCAGCATGTACATTTTGGTGCCATCACCATAGAAATGCATACAGAGGCACATCTGGGTAGCTAGCTCCCACCAGTGTAAAATTCTCAGTCCACAGGGTCTGTGATGTTTGGTAGCAGCCAGGGCAGCTGCTGTGACATTTTTACCCTGGGACACTGAAGTGGGGGAAACCCATCTCTGTAAGTCAATGTGGCCTTTCCCGGCAAGCAGAATGGAGTTGAAGGCCCTAAATCTGGGCCAAGGACCCCTGGAATAAACCAGTGGAGGTCCCAGGCCCTTTGCTCAGCTAACTTAACTGTGTGGGGAGGACAGGTGGCCGAGTACTGTTTCCAGCAGTGAGTATTGGTGACTATAAACCAATTCACAATTCTGACAGCCAGTTCACTGTGTGACTGACTAGTCTCATCCAGGGACATCCAGGAAGTAGAGGTGTCGACACCACGCTGCTCTTCAGTGCCCAGACTCCCCCGAACATGTTCCTCGTAGTTCTATATGCTTACTCCTGGCGGCTGTCCACCCGGGTGTGGTTTATGAGTTTCTACATTTATTTATATACTTTGAAGAGAAAAAAAAAAAAAACTGTGTGTTTGACCCTACAGCCAGAGTAGTTTAATTTCAGGACCTCAAAAAAAACGTTTTCAAAGGCCCTGGCATTGCCACATGATCAAATAAAAAGTCCTATTTGATAAAGAGCAGCCAACTATTGATTTGATGGAGATCATGTTTAGGAAACAGTGACCAGATGTCCGGTGCGGGACATCAGCCATAAGCAAGGTGTCTCAGATCACCGAGTGTTTTCAGAACAGCCCCACAGAAGGGAAGTTGTCAAAGGTATTTAGAAGAAAGGATGCCAAACTGGGCTCTGTCTCTTGGGGGTGGGGAGGAGGGGGAAGACACCATGCAGGCTGGGGCTTCCTGCCCGCATAGCAGCCAGCCCTTCCCCCACAGCTGGCCTCCAGCTCTTTAGTTTTCAGGTCTGTTTACCTTCCCTGAGAACACAGGTCCACCAGGCCTTTGCTCCAGCTATTGAGTGGGTGGCAGTTAACAGGAGAAAGAGATACCCTCCATTTCTAGGTATCAGGTGATGTGCCTTTTCCCATCTGAAGGCCCTGGCCCATGCTTTCCCATGGTGCAATGGGGAACTGGACCATCTTCCACTTACAGGACAGTTGCACTCATCTGTCAGGTCACTACCCACTGCTGTGGAGTCTAACTTCCTGGTATCCCTCACGTCTTCCCCGAGTGTATCCTCACCTGCAGAAGAGCAGAGTGCCTGAATCCCAGTCCTCAGTACCAACATCTCTGTGAGGCCTCAGGAATCCCCTTTCCAGCTTGGCTTTAGCACTGAACTTTACATATCCCAGAAAATCCCAGGAAAACCAGAGGGTGTTAGTCAATCCAGAAAGAGAAGAGCCTGGGGGGCAATGGTCAAGAACTGAGCCACTCTTACTGGTTAAGGGTTGAGTTCTATTGGATGAGAGATGTCCATCAGGGGATAGGAAGTCCTTTAGCTGTCCCCATGGACTCTATGTGTTCATTCTCCATGGTCTCTTAGGCTCCTCCCCCCATTGACTCTGCATCATCATCCCCCACTGTCTCCTCTGCATCACCACCGCCATGGTCTCTTTGCCTTTATCCTCTGCAGTCTCCTCTACAGTCTCTGTGCCCCAGTCACCCCACAGTCTCATGAGCTCTGAACTCCTGTACCCCATGAGCTCTGTATCTCTGTTCCCCGTGTCTCTGTGTGTCTTTCTTTCCTAGACAGTCCCTACATCCCCGTCCTCTGCAGCTGTGACTGAAGCCAGAAGGGGGACTGGGAAACCTTATAAAAAGTGAGAGACCATACAAAGCATGAGAGGTAGCGTTGTGGGATGATACTGAAGAGTGAATGTACAATCTCTTGTGTTCACTGGCTGTAAGTCAGTCTCCTGTTGGAGTCCCTGCCAGTCTTCGGGTCTTTCCACAGCTGCTGTGGGCATCCTCAGCATTCACTCCCTCCCTGAAATAAAGCTTCTTCCCGCACACTCATACCAAGAGGTGATTCTTAGACTGCTGGGCCTGAGCTATTAGACACACAGTTGCTTTTCATGAGAGGCTCCACTGAGCAGATGTTTTTTTTTAACCTCTTTTCTCTCCTCCTTTCCCCAGTCAGCCCGCATTGGTTTTTAAGAAACCTGAACTTCTGGATAGTACTTTGGTTTCTCTCCCTTGCTTTGATTTGCCCTTTGACCTCAGTTGGCACCTCTCTGGGCCCCATGTGCGCTCTCTCTCTCTCTCTCTCTCTCTCTCTCTCTCTCTCTCTCTCTCAACTGTAAAGCTGTGTCAAGCCACCCTAATCCCTCTGAATCTTTACCAATGTCAGGCTTACTTTACCCATGCAGAGGCAGACTTAAGACACAACCAATGTCTGGCTTCGGGAGTCTATTTGGGTCAGGAGTACCCAAGACCCTGCAGGCCCACAGTCCTTGATTCCCTCCCTTCAAGAACCTTAGATGACACTCAAGTCCTCTCCTGCTTACCAGAAGGAGAAATCTCAAACACATTGCCTACTAACTTGTCAGTCCACCCAGCTGTCTCTGGACTTTGTTCCAAATGAAACTTCCACGTTGACTGCATCATGTTCAGAATGGAAAGTGCTAATATAAATTGAGCTGTTGCTGACAGTGAGGCTTCCTTTCTATGTACTGTGCCATTTCACATTGGTGGGTGGAGCTTGGCATGGGCCATTCCCAGATAAAAACAGAGGCACTTGGGAGCTCTCAAGGGGATGTATAGTGTGGGTTTTTCTTTGAGATGTGGAAGAACTACTGAGGGAGAGAACACACCAAGCACCATAGAGCTTGAGAGACCACAGCTTCATACCATCTACAGAGCCCAGGGAACTGCAGCCACTTGAACGGAAGCCATCTGGTGTGGGCTGAGAGCCATGGAAAGCTGGGGGAAGGTGGGGGAAGTAGGAGCTGTGGGGGTGGGCAGGATTTTGTGGTTCACTTTACACTCTTGGGTGAAGGGAGGTCAGAAAAGTCCCTGTTTTCAGGGAAAGAAGATGTGCCTTCATGGCTGTTGTCCCATAGTCCCATTAGCTCAAAATGTAGGATTTAATATTTAATAATTTAATATTTAATTTAATATTAATTTAATAATTAATAATTTAATGTTTAATATTGGAGGGGGTCTTAACAAAGTTACATCTGTTTTATTGATTGTTTTATTTCTTTCAGGCAAGTCTTTTCTGGGGGCTCTCTATGAGAGATTCACGTCCTAGCTTGGGTGCAGGTGTTTGTTTGTTTTTAATGTTCAGCCAGGTGTAGAGTACACACCTTTGATTCTAGCACTAGGGAGGCAGAGGCAAGCAACTCTCTGCTCTACACAGTGAATTCCACGGCAGACAGGACTACATAGTGAGATCCTGTCTCATCTTCACGAAAAGAATTGGGAGGACTGGGAGGAAAGACAGGCCAGGAGCACATATCCTCAATCATCCTAGGAGCCTGGCTTCTTCCTCCGTGCACCCAGTGAATTCCCTGGAATGAGGGGGAGAAGACTAGAAGGGGAGGGGGAGGGGTGGGGGAGTACTCCTACCAGCTTCTACTCCAGAAAAGAGCAGATGCCCCAGGGGTGTGTGGTGTGTGTGTGTGTGTGTGTGTGTGTGTGTGTGTGTGTGTGTGAAGAATGGGGCCAGGGGGAGGGGTTTTAAGCTTTCTTTCCTATGGGGGGAGGGGCATGTCATAGTTCTAAGCATGGAAGGATACAGGCAGCACAGATCTCTCTCACAGGCAAGAGGCCCAAGCCACTTGGAATATTTCCTGGCTCTGACAGACAACAGGGAAGCAGAAAGGAGGATGTCTGTCCAAAGACAAGACAACTGTGGTCACAAGTTCTGCAGACCCTTCACCCACCATGGAGCACCAAGGGCAGACAAGCAGAGCCATGAAGTCTTCAATGGGAAAGCTTGACAGTGCAGGCAGTGAGCAGGACTCTGGGTAGACAAAGATCCCATTGTGACAGCCAGTTCCTGGGTAGGGCAGGGCAGGTTCTAGTTTTCCTCCCCATAGTCAAGCTTAGGAACAAGCTGGGTTCGAGGTTCTGTGGTGCAGAAAGGTGTAGAACAAAGTGTATTCAGACCGAGCCAGTCGTGCTGTGGCTTGCAAGACTACGTGGTCAACACCTCTAGGAAGTGAGAGTGGGGGCCAGTCATCCCTGCTTCGGAACTGACCGCTGTGTCTCCCCGGGGCTGTGTTCAGCATTTCCTGGGACTTGCTTCCTGGTCACTGAGGTGTGAACAACTTCACAGTCTGTGCTTCTCTCGTGTTTAAACTACTGGAGACAAGAAGAAAAATCTCTTTACCCCCTGGGGCTGGAGAGATGGCTCAGTGGTTAAGAGCACTTGTTCTTGCAGAGGATCCCTTGGGTTTCCAGCGCCCACATGGCAGCTCACATCCGTCCCTACCTTCAGTTCCAGGGAGTCTTTAGATGCCCTCTTCTGACCTCTTTGAGTACCACATGCACGTGCGGTACATAGACATACATGCAAGCAGAGCTCTCACACACATAAAATAAGATTTTTTAAAGGAGGGCTATGTGACTTAAAGGTGACTGTATCCTGGGACCTCCCCTGTGGCATTGATGGCCCTGGTGTTCCCAGCACAGAGTCTCCTTCCTTCAGCCATTATCACTGTGGACATAACCTTGGAGAGGATCCTTATGAATCTTGGAAATTTCAGGAGTTTCCTCAACTGTCAACTTTACTTTTTGAATCCAGGAGGAAGTGTCTCAATTCAGAGGAGCTAGCTACACAGCCAACACACCTAGAAGTGAGTTTCCTAAGCCAGTCCTCACCTGTTACTTCCCAGGATCTGGTTGAAGACAGGGTAGTCATGTGAACCCTCACCAGGCATTTTGTGGAGATAAGGGGTTCTACTTTAGGGATCCCTATTTTCAATCTCACTGCACAGAAATGGAAGCTAGCATCACTGAAGACTGTTCCTCCATCTCTGTCCCATGCAAACCCCTCTCCCACTCTCCCCGGTGCTTGAGGTGGGGACCACTGTGGGAGCTGGCTGCAGTCTGGGACAGCATCTTTCTTGTGGCTGCAGGACTGCTGGGGCACAGCAGGGCCCAACCCAGGCTCTAAACCCAGGCTTCAGCCTCTCTGAACACTAAAAATGCTCACACTGCCTCCAGGTGGCTCCAGCATCCTCAGTCCCAGGAGATGCAGAACCCCAACCTCTCAGGTAGAAAACAGCACAAAGGCTCTCTTCCTTGAGAAACCGCAAAACCAAATTCTTCTCTCCTCTTTTTTTTGCACCGATCTGACTCCAAGTCAGATGATGGTGATGATAGTGGTGATGACAATGATAGTGGATTGTGATAGTGATGGTGATGGCATTTAATAATTCTTTTACAACCTGCAGTCTGTACATGGTTAACCATTTGCATCCAGGCAGATAGGCGTTGCTTTTAAATAGGAAGTGGTGAGTCGGTGACTTTCTTCTGGCAATTCTAGCATCTTACTACCCGTCTCTCAATGAGCACTGGTTGCGTCTGTCAACAGAATAGTCCTCACATACTTAGGACTGGAGCCTGGACAACCATTGAGGTGAGGGTACCTGGCCAACCCACTTTGGAGCTCAGCATTTCCTGGGGTGAGCATGCATCCTTTCCCAATGTTTTTTGCACACGTCTTAGCTTCTAGGACATTCTCACTTATGGTAAGGACACTTTCCTACAGAACGTGGGCACATCAAGCTTCCACGTAATAAGTCCTATGCTTCTGTTATGTGGTTTTAGGAGAGGATCGTGTTTTCCAGAAGCTGGCTTTTTCTGTATGGCTTGCTGGGAAGTTTATTCTCCTGCCTCACACCAGAGTGTTGGAGATGGTATGCTTACTGCTGGTTTCTTTAGGAAGTATCTGAGAGACATCAGTCTGAAGAGGAAGGGTGTCTGTGAGTGTGTGTGTGTGTGTGTGTGTGTGTGTGTGTGTTATGTGATGAGTTTGTGTATGATGTGTGTAGTGTGTATGTGGTGTGTGTGTATGGTTTGTGTGTGGTTTGTATATGGTGTATGTGTATGTGGTGTGTGTGTGTGGTATATATATGTATGTACATGGTATGTGTATGGTGTATGTTTGATGTATGTTTGGTGTATGTTTGGTGTGTGGTATATATGATGTGTGTGATATATATGTGTATGTGGTATGTGTGTGTATGTATATGTAGTGTATGTACATTTATGTGTATGTGGTATGTGGTGTGTGTGTGTGCGCACATGTGTATGTGCATGTGTGAGTGTGTGTGTGTTTTACTAGAAATGGAATGTAGGGCATTGTGCATGCCAGACATGTACTCCACCAGTGAGCCATATTCCTAGATATATTTTTACTTTATTTTGAGACAGGGTCTCACTAGGGTGTATAACTTGATTTCAAATTCACATCGTAGCCCAGGCTATTTTCCTACCTCACCCTCCTGAAGACCTAGAATCACAGCAAAGCCCCACCAGGCCTAACTTATTCTTTTTGTCGTGCTGGGAGTGAAGCACAGACCTCAGAAATGTTAGACGACTGTAATGTTTTCCTTAAGACGTGTTATTTATTTTTCATTTTGTGTATATGCGGGCGGGGACATGATCGCATTAGTGTAAGTTTCCACAGAAGCCAAAGGCGTCAGATCCCACAGGAGCTGGAATCACAAGTCATCAAGACCCGCCAAACCCGTGCTGGGAATGGAACTCTAGTCCTCTGCAAGGCCAGTGCTTGCTCTTAGTGATAAAGTCATCTCTTTAGACCCCTAAAATGCAATTCTTTATTTAACTCAGTACACAGAGAGATGTGAAACCAAGCCCAAAGACACAGTGGCAGCAGGAGCTTTAGGCAACGCAAGGCTGTGTGTGGGACATTGTGGAGACCAGCACCCCCCTAAGCACAGAACAGACACAAAGCCTGCATTACAACTACTCTTGAAGCAGTTAAAGATTTAAATCCTTCAAATAAATAAAGGAAATATTAGCTACGCATATAGCACCAGCCTGTACTCCCAGAATTCAGGAGATAAAGGCAAAGGCAACTCCACCTTGTGCAAACAGTGAGACTCTGCCTCAAAAGACAAGGCAAACAAAATATACAGTGTAAAAGTAGTCTTCCAGACAAGAAAGCAGATCACTGGAAAATACCTTCTGGGTTCCTCCTAACCAGCTCAAAAGCAGAAGGAAGTAACATAGGGCCTCAGCTGCACTGAGGACGGAGCAGAGAAGCCAGCCTGCCTCTGATTCCAGGGAACGCTTAACACACACACACCAAACACCCAGGGTTGTAGTAAGAAAACTTTGATGGACGGAAGGTCTTGTAGGAACTGCATGGCAAAGTTACCCAGACGATGGGTGACAGGGTGACAGGGGCATGGGGGTTAAATACAGCCATCGTCTCAGATGGGCTGTGACCTACCTGCTGTGACACTAACATGCTACCTACCTGAAGGAGCTCTGTAAGGTTGCAGCAGCAACAGACAAAAAGCAGTGATCTCGATGCCCCGCATGCCCCGCATATGACTGGAACTTGCTTTACAACCTGTACACAGCTGTACACACACACACACACACACACACACACACACACACACACACACACCTTGTCTATGCATACTCTTCTTTACACTTATGCACAGGGACTCACTCATACATGCCTAGGCCAGTATATAACATTCGTGCATACATGTGCATATGTACACATATGTACAGACATGCACATATCCATACACACCATTAGAAATGCTCATGTATAGACAACACATACAGGCTTATAGACACACGCATGTAAGTTCGTGCATGCATACACAAGTATCCATGCCTACATACCTATACACATGAACATCAATGCATTTACACATATGCACATAGAGACATGCATACACATACAAATCTGGGTACATGCATAAACACACCTTCCCCTCCATCTCCCTGTCCCTGTTCCTCTCTCTGTCCCTCCCTCTCCCTCCTCTGCCCCATCTGGGCTGCCTGTCTCTGTCCCATCTCAAAGCCAGTCGTAACCATTCTCCCGGGATTATCATTCACTCTCTGGTACCAGTTGAGACTAACTGAAAGTGGGATGCATGGCACCTTTTTTTTTGTTTTGTAGCCCTGGCTGTCCTGGAACTCACTCTGTAGACCAGGCTGGCCTCGAACTTAGAAATCTGCCTGCCTGTGCCTCCCAAGTGCTGGGATTAAAGGCCACCACTGCCCAGCGACATGTCACCTTTAGAAACAGTTTCTTTGCATAGGATCCATAATGAAAACGGCTCTAGGGAACCATATTTCTTTACATTAAAGATTAGTTTTAGACTGTGTTGAAAATATTACTAGTGTTGAATTTTCCCTCAAGTAGTGGTTTCTTTTGCTATGAGGTTAAAAGAGTTGCCTCTGAAGTGTTAGAACCTGGAGGCAGAAGCGGGGTTGACCCAGGCCGTGAGCATGAATTCCCCTCTGCACCCTGACACTGCTCCATTTGTTGGAAAGGGGAAGAGGTGTGCCTGTGTGGTTTCAAACCTTAAATGCGAAAGCCATGAGCTAACCTAATCATTTGGGCGCTGGGAGGAGAGAGAGAAGGCAGAGTGAAGAAAGAGGGAGGGAAAAGAGAGAGCAGAGATGAGAGAGGGTGAACAGAGAGAGGGGAGAAGGTGCCTCTGAGAGAGCCAAAAAGCCATTCAAAGCCGTGCTGTCCTGAAGGGCTGGTTTCTGATTCTAAAGCCGATCCATGAGAAGCTAGTGAAGGGAAGAACACAGCTTGAGCAGACCTTGGTCTTCCCAGTTCTGAGAGACAGGTTCCACTTGGGTGTGACAAGGGTCAGCATGCCAAAGAGAGCAGTCACTGTGACTTGTGAAGCTCTCCTTTCCGAATCAGGTGGAGCCGCACTGTAGAGAGAGTAAGCCACTGCAGTCCAGCACAGCATGGCCCAGGGACAAGCTCTGGGGAGCCTTCGTGCCTGTCTTTTTGAGTTCAGCATTTTCCAAAGACTCCTCCAGAGAACATTGGCTCAAAAGGTCCCATAGGCAGTAGGTTTGTCTGTGGTGAAGGGACAGAGACACAGCTCCACGGTGTCACCTCAGCAGCCTGAGGAGCACCTGTAATTCTTTAGGGACCTGGATAGATACCAAATCAAGTTTTATGGGTTTGACACCAAAAAGAACTTCAGGTATAGCTAGCCTGAAGCAGATATGGAGATTTTATTAAAGTTATCTCAGGAAGTAAGATACATGGGGGGCCTGGGTAGGAGATTTTCTGTGGATCACAGAGAGGAAGATAGCCAAGAGTGCATGCGTAAGTGTCTGGGCATCAGCCATATGTGCCATTTGGTGGCCCTCAATGTATGTCCCAAACTATTGCTAAGATACCTCCCCCAACCTCTTCTTTTGGTATGTGAGATTATAGGGTGACACTGAAGATGTCTTGATTGGAGTTATCATATGAAGTTAAGCCAGGAACAACTAAGGCTGCCCAGAGCTGAGCAATGTCCTTCTCCTGTGAATGGGTTTCTGATGGGGATGCCTGGAAAATTAAAGCTCTGTAGCTTGAAAGAGAGAAAACAGGCATCCAGAGGATCCGCAGGCCTCACCTGACAACAGGCTTTCCAGTAACCCACAGGCATGAGTGGGCACTTGGCAAAGAAAGCAGTCCTTTCCCAGAACAGGGCTGACCCCCTTACATCCCTCCACCCCACATAGCTGACTAGGAATGAACATGGTTTCAGAGTAATGAAAAGCACCCCATGTTATCCCCACTCTTCACCAGATAGAAGATGCCCCTGTAACTACTTTCTGTCTCCAAGAGACCTTGCTCAGATCACCCATAAACACCAGACACGAATGCAATAAGAAGTCACGGGGTACTCTGCTGATAACCATCTGTAGGTAGGACTCCTGGGTCTCACGGGACCTCATGTTCATCTATCTCCTGCAGTCTCTGTTCTCTCAAGCTGCTGGTCCAAGAGGTCCAGCCCATCCTGTGTTCAACTTACCCACTCAAACTGGGGCGACACCATGTTTCAAGGTGCCTGTGTTGCTGTGAATTGTCTGAAATTCTTCCTGTCACTCATGTTAGCTCTAATCCCAGGCAGAGTCCTGCTTTAGGGTGGAGTAGAAGCCCCTCTTTCAAGTCCCGATCTCGCAAGTCATGACGGATGTCCTTTCTGGCTGACCCTCCACTTCTGAAGCTCAGCAACACTTTATCATGCTTGCTCAATCACCAAGGATCCCCACACTCCTCCCTCAACCCCTAATCACTGTGTAAATCTGCCCAGAGCCAGGTGCAGATCTGGCACCGACCTCATTCTGAGCCTCGTGGTTTCAGTGGTTTTTTTTTTTTTTCCTTAAAGTTAAACAAGCATTCATTTTGCTAAGTTGGGCGTCTCCTATCACTGCCATCAAGTTCATATAGCTGAGCTCCTTTCAGTTCTTTCAGTCAGGGATCAGATACCAACCTCAGTTGTGGGGCAGGTGGGCACATTCTATTCTGGGCTTCTAATGGAGGATCTGTGCCTCTGACCCATCCTGTTGTGAGTTGGCCTCGGTTCCTTTCACAACAGCCATGGGAGACGGAGGGCCCTTGCCAGCCTCTCCAGGAAACCCGCTTGGCTTGTGGCTTTACTTTTGCCTTCACCATAAGCAGCATAGATGCTTCCCATCCCAAGCTTCCCTCTCTTCCGTCTCAGGTGAGAGAGTCTTGAGGCCCAAGTACTCTCAGTTCTATCTGTCCTGTGTGGATACTCACTTAGGCTTGACCATGTCCACAAAGTCCCTTTGCCAGGTAAACTGGCATGCTCACAGGTTCCAGAGACTAAGGACTAGACTCTTCCGAACTGTGAGCACAGCACTACTGGTGTGTCAAGAATAACTGGTTTGTTAAGTCTGAAGGCTGAGTGACCCAAGTGTAGGAAGGCATTGTAGTACAACCAATTTAAGCACATGCCTGACTAGCTTACGAGCGAATGAGAAGCAGACTCTGGTTATTTTATTTGATTTTGACAATTACTGGGGGGGTAATCCCTAATCTACTTTTCTAACTTCTGTCCTGGCTACCTAGTGGTGTACCCCAGAAGCTTGCTGTTTCTCCTGGCTATGTGCTCATGGTTCCTCTCCTCTCATAGAGCCTTCTCCTCTCTCCTCCTCTCTCTCCTCCTTCTCCTTCTCCTTCTCCTTCTCCTTCTCCTTCTCCTTCTCCTTCTCCTTCTCCTTCTCCTTCTCCTTCTCCTTCTCCTTCCTTCTCCTTCTCCTTCTCCTTCTCCTTCTCCTTCTCCTTCTCCTTCTCCTTCTCCTTCTCCTTCACTATCTTCTTCTCCTTCTCCTTCACCATCTCCTTCTCCTTCTCCTTCTCCTTCCTTCTCCTTCTCCTTCTCCTTCTCCTTCTCCTTCTCCTTCTCCTTCTCCTTCTCCTTCTCCTTCACTATCTTCTTCTCCTTCTCCTTCACCATCTCCTTCTCCTTCTCCTTTCTCCCCTACTCAACCAGATAACTAAAAATACCACCTACTTCTAATCCCTCCATTAATTGGCTGTAGCCATTTTTATTTAACTAACAGTTTTAAATTAAGGTACAAGGTTTACACACAAAAAAAAATTTCACTTGTAGGCCTAGCTAGACCTTTGGTACAGAATTTAGCATTAAAATACACAGTAGTAGAACAAACCTCAACAGGACATAGGTGTTGTGGCCGAGCTAGTCAGCTGTGCCTGCTTGGTGAGCTTCCTATCAAATAAATGCTAATGTCTCCCTCTTGCAAAACTTGGATTTTTCAGAGCTGTTGACTATTTAAATGCAAATGCAGGGTGCAGGAGAGATGGCTCAGCTGCAGAGTCTCCTCTGTTTCCTCCACAACCGAATCACACATTTCAGATCCGGCGCAGTGTTTGCTTCTGCCCATATTAGTTAAACGTTGATTTTGGTAATCCACCTTATTATCTTTTTAGATTCTTGACATTTTGAGACACAATGAGTTTGCCTCTTCTCTTTGTTCTTACACTTGATGTGAACGATGAGAAGCTGTCAGCTGAAGATGTCCATGGGTACCATGTCCTTTAAGGTCTGCCCCAGTCTGCCTGGGAACAAGTTCCAGACCCACAGAGCAAGGCCCCTCCCACTGCCCAGCTGGTGGCCCATCCTCTTTATGCCAGTACACCAGACTATGCTTCCTTCTCCTGATAACTTTCAAATTTCAGATTTAGTCATAGATTTGCAAAGTCTGTCATACTTCCCTTTATCTGTTGTCTTGTGACCATGACTACCCAAGGCTTGGGACCAGATTGATGGCTACATGCCAGTAAATCTGTGGTGACCCACTGAGACTGTGCCTGGTACCTGAGATTTCCATCATGATATTCTTGAATGAGTTCTGACTCCATACCTCAGTGGTGACACTCATCTTTTCTGTATCCACAGATAAATTGTAAAGCTTTTATCCTATTTTCTTTCACATGTATTGTGTGGAACATGTACACACACACATGTGTTCACATGTGTGGGCACGTGTGTTCACATGTGTGGGCACATGTGTGTTCACATGTGTGGGCACATGTGTGTTCACATGTGTGGGCACATGTGTGGGCACATGTGTGGGCACATGTGTGTGCAGGCCCAAGCCTGACGTCATGAATCTTCTTCAACTGCTCTTCCATCTTACTGGAAGTCGGAGCATGGTTGGTTTCACTAGCCAGTTGCTCTGGGAATCCTATCTCTCCCCCTGGAGGCTGAGGTTACAGGTAAGGTGCCACACCTACCCAGCACTTACAGGGGATCTGGGAACCCAAACCCTCATCCTCTTGCTTCATGGTGAAGCCATCTCCTAAGTCTTGAGTTTTTGAAGCTTTTGATAGCAGTTGAGCCTTCCCTGACATCTCAGGGAGTAGGCAGCCTAAGAACGATGTTCTCTGAGTATCTGTGGGATGGTTTTAAAGAGCAGACAGGAAGAAAATGTGAGCTGAGAAACTTTCATGTTTTGAAGATATAATAAACTTCACCGAGACACACTTGGTGATGATGAAGACTCTCTGGGGTGCTAAGCACTTTGATATTTTACTGCCACACATTGTAGGGCCACACTGGCCTGGAAGGGGGGAAAGGCCAATAAGAGGTGGGCAGAGTGTGGTGGGCAGGCAAGGTGCTGTGACTTCTAACGGTGCTCTCACTGAACCCCCAAGGTTTCTCTCTAAAAGATAACTTGGGGCAGTTTTTCATAGGTCCCTTTAATATCAGTTAGTTCTTTAGACTATTTCTATACATACTTGTTTGAGAACTGCTGACGTAGGAACATTTGAACACCAAGGACAGCCAGATCACACACTGAGAATCAGGTGACCTACATGTGTTGGCATGTGGTAAGACCCCATTAGTAGACCTGTGTGAAAGAGGACACTTTGAGCCTGAGAAACAATCCAGAAAGACATCTTGCGGCGGGCAGTTTGACTACGGTTACTTGTAGGTTCACAGAAAAACAGGCTGAAGGCTCTGGACTTCAGCAGCTCACTTCTTGCTATCTTGACAGTCTATTTTGCTCTCAACTCTTTGAAGGACAGAAAGAAACATTGAGTTAAGAATTCACCAACGTCTTTATCATCAAACACAAATTCTCCTAACAGAAAATGGACAGGACGTGTCTCCAGTGAACATGGTTCTGTTCAGATGGCGTTATCAGGGTGGATTGTGATCAGGACTCTACCTGCTGTGGTGGCCCAGATACCAATCTGCAACCAGTACAATTTCCTAGCACCAACATGAGCCATTCTTGTGGTAACAGTAGTGGTTTGACAGGCTGATTCATTTCCAGGTACTGTGAGTGTCTGCATTCAAGTAATCATGACAGTTATCTTCTCTCCAAGATTGCCAATCCAGCAGTGCTGAGATCAGTGTTATTCCAAGTTCCAGGGTGCTGGCCCAGCACATTCACAGCGCTGTGCCAAGACAGGGGCAACTTACAAATCCTGGGTCTTTTGAACTTGGTTCTCACCACTCTAATCAGTAAGAGTAAGCTAAGACATCCTCTGTTGAATATAATAAGCATCCATACAACTGTCTGCCTCTGCTACTGATGCCCTCAGGCCTGGCCTGGGAACCAACCACATACCCAGATGCTCCCGGCCATGAGGAACTGCCAGGGCATCACTGTCCTTCCCTTCAGCAAGGGCTGTCAGGAACAGTACAGGCCTGAATTACACTTTTGGGGTGGTTGTACTTGCCTGGTACCTTCCTACCAGGCTCATCTTTACTCTATGTCGTAGGTCAGTGCCTAGCCTCAGGAGACGTTTTAAAGCTTCCATTCAACTGACTATACTTGAATTCAGAAACTGTGTCTTATCATAGTACAGATAAATATTTGTCGTACGTGGAGAGTTTAGCTGGGCATTGGTATACAGTGCGGTTGGCTGACCCTCGTAGTCTTAAATTCCAACAATTTTTCCCACCAACAAAATGTACATGGGAAGAAATTACCACGTCTCATCTGTACCCAAACCCCTCCAGCTAAGGAGCCATCCTGACCACTCCCCTGCTTTGGTACACAACGCTCCCCAACAGCAGTGCCCCGTGACCACCTCTGCACTACCTGAATCTTCACGTCTCCTACTGTGCTTCCCACCACCTGTAGCCCCCTACCCTCCCCAAATCTACCAATCTCACCCTTCAGGGCCCCCTCAGTCCTACTGGTCTATATACTTCCTGTAGCCATTCTTCAATCTTCTCCATCACCACCTGTTGGTGAAAGGACATTTGTGTAAAAGAGCATTTGATAGTTTTCCAAGTAGCGTTACCGGGGCCTAATCACACACAGTTACTGAAGCCGGCTGTTCAGGGCTTTTGACATACATGTAGCCACACGTCAACTAGTCCACTGTGTGGGAACACATGAGTCACTAGGGTTCCCCTGGACAGTTAGGTTCTTCTCGGTTGAGAGCTATTAGAAGAGTCTTCTCTAAAAATTCAAGTTAGGCTGTGTGACTCCTCCAGCTTTGTTTCCTCTCTTGAATACATTGTAGAATGAGAATCAGTTAGCCAGCTGCTGTATGTAAAAACCTTCATTGCTTTGGCTTAGTTTGTGTTGTGCTTACATATCTGTTTGCAGAGAAATGTATCTGAATGGAGAACCACTCGGTCCAATGCTAGATATCTCTCTCCTAAATCTACACACTCTTCTCTTGGCTATTAAGATTTTCAGCATATAAAACTTGTTCATAAATATTTTGTGGTTCTTTTTAATCTCTCCCTCCATCCTTCCCTCTTTTTCCCTGTCCCCTGTCTCTCTCTCTACTGCCCTCCCTCCCTCTCCCTTCCCCGCTTGCCCTGTTCTCCCTCCTGCCCTCCCTTCCCCTTTCTCTCTTCTTCTCCCTCCTGCTTTCCCTCCCGCTCTCCCTCCCTCCTGCCCTCCTGTCCTTCTCTCCTCTCTCCCTCCCTCTCCTCCCTCTCTCTCTCCCTTTCTCCATCTCTCCCTCCTGCTCTCTTCTTCTCCCTCCGGATCTTAATTTATCTTTTGCTTTTTCAAGACCGTCTCACTATATATCCCAGACTGGTTTTGAACTTACTATCCTCCTGCCTCAGCCTCCTGAGTGCTAAGGTTACAGGCATGCCTCACCGCACTTGGCTTCCAGCTTTCAGTTCCTAAATCTTCTTGTCTTGCTAGGATAGAATCATAAAGGCTTCATGCCTGTGTCTACTCAGGTTGTTCATCCTAGTAAGCTCATGCCTATGCATGCAGGTGCTTTCAGAGGCCAGAAGAGGGCATCACATCCCCTGGAACTGGAGTTAGCACCACGAGCCCCCTGACATGGTGCTATGTGGTTACTGGGAATCAAACCCAGGTCCTCCAGAAGAGCAGCGGGTGTACTTAACCACTGAGCCATCTCAAACCATGAGCTTCTATCCACATCTAGACAGCTATAGTTTTTGTTCTCTGAGATTTTCTTGTATACAATAAACTGGATTTTTGGGTGAAGACTTTTGTGCAGATCAAATTTTTTTTCCTGATATGACTTTTCTTAAGCCAAAGATTATAAACTGGCAATTCACAGACTATGGCTAACCAATTCTGGGCAGGCTCATTCATTTACACGTTCTGTAGGGCTGTTTCCGAGCCACTGGAGCTGGTCTGAGTCACTGAGACAGAGCCCACAGTGTTTGCTCTCAGGCTCAGAAGGGACCAGGAAAGCCTGTGAAGTGGGTATTTTCACATGGAGCAATACACACTGCAGTGTGTTCTGATGGGGTAGAATGTTCCAGAACATGGTGTGACCGCAGCACACTTTACCTCCCCCCGCCCCCCAGCTTCACCTCTGCTTGCCTAACATCTGCGCTAGTGAGCGTGTGGCTGAACTGCCAGCTTTGCCTTCTACATCAGATCTGGCTCTACCACCCATGGAGAGAACCATTCCCGCCTGGAGTGAGAATCTCCTTTATTTTGGCAGGGACTTGAATATGTATGGTTGCTTGAAAAACATGCTATCATGATTTCTATTTTCATTGTCTTCCAGGAAACAATGAACTTCACGGAGTATAACTACGGAACGGAGGATTACACCAGCACAGATTATTCCGTGTCTCCAAGTGAGATACCATGCTCCCTAAAAGAGGTCAGAGAGTTCACCAAGGTATTTGTACCAATTGCCTACTCCTTAATATGTGTTTTTGGCCTTCTGGGCAATATTATGGTGGTGATGACTTTTGCATTCTACAAGAAAGCCAGGTCCATGACTGATGTCTACCTGTTGAACATGGCCATCACAGACATACTCTTTGTCCTCACCCTACCGTTCTGGGCAGTTACTCATGCCACCAACACTTGGGTTTTCAGCAACGCCCTGTGCAAACTGATGAAAGGCACGTATGCTGTCAACTTTAACTGCGGGATGCTGCTCCTGGCCTGTATCAGCATGGATCGGTACATTGCCATCGTCCAGGCAACCAAATCTTTCCGGGTACGCGCCAGAACACTGACACATAGTAAATTCATCTGTCTGGCAGTGTGGCTCATCTCCATCATCATCTCCAGCCCCACATTTATCTTCAACAAGAAATACACGCTGCAGGGTCGTGAGGTCTGCGAGCCACGGTACGAGTCTGTCTCGGAGCCCATCACGTGGAAACTGCTGGGTATGGGGCTGGAGCTGCTCTTCGGCTTCTTCATTCCTTTGCTGTTTATGGTGTTCTGCTATCTGTTCATTATAAAGACCTTGGTGCAGGCCCAGAACTCCAAGAGGCACAGAGCCATCCGAGTCGTGATCGCCGTGGTTCTCGTGTTCCTGGCTTGTCAGATCCCTCACAACGTGGTCCTCCTCGTGACTGCGGTCAACATGGGCAAAGTGGGCCGGAGCTGCAGCACTGAAAAAGTCCTTGCCTACACCAGGAATGTGGCCGAGGTCCTGGCTTTCCTGCACTGCTGCCTCAACCCCGTGTTGTACGCATTTATTGGACAGAAATTCAGAAGCTACTTCATGAAGATCATGAAGGACGTGTGGTGTGTGAGAAGGAAGAACAAGGTGCCCGGCTTCCTCTGTGCCCGGATTTACTCAGAAAGCTACATCTCCAGGCAGACCAGTGAGACTGTGGAAAATGATAACGCATCGTCCTTTACCATGTAACATGGGAGCACAAAGCAACATGCCCCGAAAGCCTTTGTGAAACTTGCTGTTATATATGGGAAAAAAAAAAAAAAAACAAACAAAGAAAAAAAAAAGCCATACCCAAATACGCACAGTAACTATGGAAATTCAGCAAAGACTTCCTGTAAGATCAGACCCAGGGAAGTGGCACTCTCAGCGGAGTTCTCCCAGGTGTGGTTGACAAGAAACATTGTAGCTCTTCTTCGGTTGGTGTTCCCCAAAATAAGTTGTAGGAAATGCTAGATTACTGCTAAGTGCTTATGAACGTAAACATATTCTATTCAGAAACGTCCATGAAGGGGATCACAGACCTAGTGTCCCCTAGCACCTGTAGCACAAAACAAGGCTGTCACTTGGGAAACCAACAAAAGCCCCCACTGTAACTCATGTGAAGTGGATAGCAAGTCAAAGATCCCGTACTGGTCCCCTTTATCTTTTCAGCAAGCACTAGGCTGTGGAGGAGGAAGGCGAGGGCACAAACCGGAACAAAATGGAACATCAACCTGGGCAGAGGGGGGCAGGAACCAAGTAGGAAGTGGGGTGCCTTGGCTTGCTACTGGCCTGTGAGCTTGCTTCCACAAACGGAAGCTGACCCTTGTGGTTCCATTTTCCCCTCTGGGGTGGGTGGAGCTTGAGGAAGCAGGCTGGAATACTGCTCCAGGCCAGGCTCTGGGTTTAGCAGACTCTAGCACAGTTGAACGTTCATCCCATGGATGGTAAACTTGGCTTGTCTGTAGTTGAAAGTGCTTTTCTTCCAGTTCTGAGACGGAAATGAAGATCCTGGTCACCAAGAGCTTCAAGTAAGCCCCTGAGCAGTGGGGAATCATGCTGGCCTCTGTCTGAGACTAAGTGGATTTTTGTTGTTGTTGTTGTTGTTGCTCATTTAAATTAGAAATTGAACATAGGGTTTCACATAATATCCTACACTGTGCCATACTCCAGTGCCTTTCTGTATCTTTCATTTAGAGAGAGGGACCCACTAAGGTCTCCAGGCAGGTCTTGAACTTGGCAATCCCAGAGCCTCAAACAGCTAGGATTACAGGCCTGTGCTACTACTGTCTGGTCCTCAGACTGGTCTTAAGGTGACTCTACCCGAAGTCATAATTAGTCATAAAAACAGGTTTCATTGAGTCTCTTCTGCCTCATCAGAAGCTCATAGCACTCTGGTTCTTAAAGGGCTGCACAAGCAGATGGCAAATGTGTACTGGAGATGGGGAAACACAAACAACATCACAAAAGTTGCTGATGTGAATGTCAAGATACTGACATGTTCTATTCTGATACATGGTTTGGAAGCTGAATGGCTAGTGAGCTGTTGCCATGCCTTTGTTGACATCTAGAGTGAGTGAGTGAGTGTGAGTGTGTGTGTGTGTGTATGTGTGTGTGTGTGTGTGTGTGTGTGTGTGTTTGCTCAAGTTTTAAGGCCAGAGGACAGCCTCTAGTATACTCCTCAGGCTCTGGACATTTTTTGTGGGGGGTGGGGTTTGTGGGGGGTTGTTGATTTGTTTTTTCTTCTTTTTTTAAGACAAAGTCTCTCAGTGCCTCAGAGCTGAACGAGTATCTAGTCTGGCAGGCAGGAGGCCTGGAGTAGAGGGTGGGGGTAGCCTGGTCCACCTACCTCTGCTAGCACTGGGGTTAAAGGCATGCACCACCACCAAGGATTTTTCTTTGTTTTTTGTTTTTGTTGTTGTTAGATAGATTCTAGCCATTGAGCTGGTCTTTGTGCTTGCAAGCCAAGTGCTTTGCCCCCTGAACCATCTCCCCATCCCAGCATTTGAAACATAACTCTTTGGCTTACTCCAATCTTTTCCCACATTAAAATATAAACTTATGTACAAGTTTTAATAATTCTGAGTCTTTTTATTTTGTCTTGCTTTAAGATTAATCATTAAGAAAGTGGGGAACACACCGCCCCTCTCCCTCCCCCTCCCCCTCCCCCTTACCCGTTTTCATGGTGCCCTGGTTTAATTTCTGTTGACGTAATAAAACACCCAGCGGGATCAACAGCAACTTTGGGACGAAGAGGCCTGTTTCAGTTTGCAATTTTAGGTCGACACCTGTTATTGTGGCGGTGAAGTCAGTGAAAGAGAGCCACAGCCTCAGCCAGGAGAGGAGGAAGAAGGATGCACAAAGCCCTGCCGCTCACTGCTTTCTTAGTTTTTACACAGTTCACTGGTTCATGAAATGCTACCACCTACATTTAGGACGGGCCTTTACACCTAACTAACAAGACACCCCCCCCCAAACACACCCACACACACCCTCAGGCCAACCCCATCTAGATAACTCATTACTAATGCTCTGCCTGGGTGATTCTAGGTTCTGTTGGGACTACAGTTAAAATTAACAGGCACACAGGGTGTCCCTGGAGCAATTTTAGTATTTTCTCAATGGAAAACACTTTGTTCTAAAGGTGAAATGACTTTGAAATCATTTTGGTTTTAGGTATTATTTTGTTTCTCGTTAGATAACAAGAAAAAGAAAGTGGATCACCCTTAGGTGACAGATTCCACCATCTTATAAGCAGGGGTCCTTAAATCTTCCACTGGGCATGGATTCCTCTGCCAGCTGCCCACAGCATTCAGCTCTGGATTTTATTTTTTTCATCAAGTCTAAGTGTTGACAAAGGCACAGAAGGACAGACTGCCTTGCTGAGGTGTAGGCATCTTCTAAAATGCAGAGGGAGAAAGGAACAACTACTGAGTGAAATACAGAGAGGGAGGGGCCAGCCTGCAGGGGAGGGGCGGAGAGCAGAGGGAGCTGCTGGGTGTTGGGGTAGCTGAGGAGCCAGAGCACAGACCACATTCTGGACTGGCTCAACAGCTGACTCAGCACCTTTAGCCTCTTATCTACCTGATACCCTTTCATGGCTAAGATTCCGTGATCTAAGATAAAGGAAAGAGAAAGAAAGAAAGAAAGAAAGAAAGAAAGAAAGAAAGAAAGAAAGAAAAGAGAGAAAGAGAAAGAAAGGAAGGAAAGAAGGAAGGAAGACACTAAGCATACTGGCAACTTGTAAGCCTGAGGCAGGAGGATCATTAGTAGTTCAAAATCAATGTATACAACACAGAGACTCAATATCAAAATATAACAGCAAACAATAGAACAAAAAATTATTCGTCATTTTTCTTCTCTGATCCTAAGACCCTCATGGGCTGTGATGTGTTCTTGAGTGCCCCCTGAAGGCTGCACAGACCTCTGGAGGGGTCTGCAGAGCCACATCACCAGGAATTGGTGCTGTGCTGTGGGGACCTGAACTCCACAGCCGTCTGCTGCTGAGGTGGCTCCACCAGCCTTCGATGCCTTCATGCCACAGGGACCAGGGGCATCTGCCACACTCTCCTGTGGGCTGCCAGCTGCCACACTTGTTCATGGGGACGTTTCCTCTTTCAGTCGGAGACCATTCTGTAGTAAGGGTTCGCTCTCCTCGTTGCCCTGAAGAAGGCTCTTCCAGAGCCTATAGCAACAGTTCTGTGTCTGTTAGGGTCCTTTAGGTACAAGTAACAGAAGTGCCATGGAGTGAGGCAGAAGAGAAGCCACTCCAAAGTACAGTGGCTGTGGAGGGCAGGCCTGAGAGCAGCAGAAAGCCTGTAACAGGAGCGCTGGGTAGTCCATTTCTCTGCTGAATTCTGTGGTGGGAAGAGCCACAGCAAGGCTCGGGTGGTACTGCCCTCTGGGGTTACAGGTGACCCCCATCTCAGACGCCACCCTATCTCTGGTAGGACACATCCTCAGGGTCCCATCCCAGATATCACAGCATTCTGGGAAATTTGCTGAATAAAGGGGTGGAGACAGAAGAAAGGGCACAGGGTAGCTAACTTTAACAGCAGATTCCCTAGAGTTTCCTGCAGAGCAAGGGCAAATGCCGCCTTTCCAATAGACCACCAGCTCTCAACCTCTGTCAATGGCTGCAAGCAGATGACGTGTGCTCTCTGCTCTGGCACCCATGTCTCCCGGTGAGAGCAACAGAGGCATTGGACAGAGACTCATCATGTCCTGCCCCTCCTGTTAGCTCACAGGTCCTCTGAGCTCCAGCTCTCTGGTCCAAAACTCAAGGCACACGACCCAGGGAGTAGATCTTGCTACTCTATCTGCCAGCCATCGAAGTCTCTCCATCTCCCTCTGGCCTCCCTCCCAACTGCCCAAACACGAGCCAGTCAAGAGTCATATCAGCCCTCATCAGTAGCTTCCTGATGTCAAGCATCAGTCCTGTGGTATAGATTGTATCCTTTGCACAGAACAGACTCTGTAAAAGCAGGCAGCCATTTTGTTCCTGATGCTGACGGGTCTTCTAACCCCCTTTAGATGTGAACCAGTAATTCTCCCTTAATAACCCAGAACTAAAGGGGTTTGAAGGCTCTCTGCCTTGAGGACCACCTTCATGCTACTCACAGTGTGTGTCTCTCCTAACAGTCTTCAACTTCACAGCCTCCTGTGGCCATGAGCCTAAAGCTCCCCTAAGAAAAGAAATCTCCCGAAAGGCAACTCATCTCAGCTTCCGTTTTCCATGAACTTTATTGTCTCGGATTTGCAAAGTGACTCAGACATGTGATCACAGTCACAGCAACTCATGAAATGGTAAAGAATTCTCTCCCACAGGACTGCAGGGCAAGGTATCCAAGAGGATGATGGGAAATGCTTCTGGGGTCCACTGGGACCTGGAGCCAGAAGAAGGAGCAGTTTGGAGATTTGAGCTGCTCTGTGAGGTCTTCATGCAGCTGCCCCATCAACGCCCTTGAATACCCTCTCCTCACCATCCATCCCCCAGACGGCCCTGACTCAGGCTGAGCATGTGCCTCCCCAACTGTCACATGTGTGCCTTCTCTGCCTCTCTACAGTCAACAGAGAAGCACCAGATAGATGGAAAGACATTATCAAACTGGATGCTAATGACACCCAGCACAGTTAACCAGGGGCCAGAAACTGAGAGAGACAACAGGTGACATCATCGAATCAGGGATGCAACAAGATCTATACTGGTACAGCTGTTAACTCCACCGTGAGTCGGGGTGTGTGTGTGTCTCCTTGTCTGTCTCTGTCTGTCTGTCTGTCTCAGTCTCTGACTATCTGTCTCTCTGTCTCCCTCGCTCTGTGTGTGTGTGTGTGTGTGTGTGTGTGTGTGTGTGTGTGTGTCTGTCTGTCTGTCTCCCTCATCATTTCAGTAGGAAGAACCTGGAAGCTTCCTGGCTGTGGGAATGGTAATTGGAACTCAATCTGGGTGCCGAAGCCTGCATGTGGACAGGACAGACACGGAGTGGGATGTCCCCCAGCCGTGCTCTCCTATCCCTGATCTGTAGCTATACACGCTCTAAGTGGGGCTTTGATGTTTTCAGGAGTATGAAGTGGCCTTCTTGGACTTCTTTGTCTGGTGGATCTCTTTCTGGAACTTGACCGTGCCTCACGAGTTCTGTGTGTTTGCAACTTTACAATATGCCACTAGAGGGCGATAAGTCCGCGTCCACAGAGCAGCACTTGCAGACTCGGCCCTGCCAGTATTTATAGCCTTCCAGAGCCTTTAAATAGCTCTCCGAAGCCAGGCACTGTGCTAGAAAGAGCCCTCCAGGCGACACCACCAGCCAGAGTTTGTTTCTGGTTCCTTCTACAGCCTGTATAGGCGACTGCCGGCCCTGAGTTCTGAACAGAACATGGGATCGTGCTCTGATGGTGTGTACTGAGAGAAGCTGAGAATTGTAAATCTCACCATAGACCTGCACTGGTGGAAAGCCTTGAGATGGTGGTGTCGTTGGAAACCAAGGCACTGGTTGTTTCTCCAGTGGGAGGGTTTAGATGCCTTCCTCAGAGGGCAGGCAAGCTGTTATATAAGGACTTTAGGGGAGTTTTGGAGGAGAATTATTTTATTTTGTTTTGTTGTTGTTGTTTTTGTTGAAACAGGGTCTCCTTCACTGAGTAACACAGGGTAGCCTTGAACTTCTGCCTCAGCCTCCTGAAAACTGGATTAGACGCATTTGCCAAGCCCTGTAATAAATATGTTTACTCTTTAAAACAAAGGAGTATTTTTAAGTGTGTGTGTGTATGTGTGTGTGTGTGTGTGTGTGTGTATCAAGATCAGCCAATTTTTCTTCAGCCTTGTTTTTGAGGCAGGATCTGTCTTGTTTCTGCTGCAGTTCAGCTTATGTGATTTTGGAGGATTCTCCTGTCTCCACCTTCCACTGTGGTAGGCATGCCAGGATTTCAAATGAGTGCTACCAAATACAGATTTTTATGTGGGTTCCGAGGATCACACCAGGTCATCAGGCCTGCTGGTGGGTTTCTAGACTGCTGAGCCATCTTCCCTCACTGGTCGCAGTACCCACTTCAGGCATCTCCTCTCCCTCCCCTCCCTGGTCTCAACACTACCCCCACCAAGGTCTGATCATTTATTTGTTACTTTTGTTGTTGTTGTTGTTTTGAGACAGGATTTCTGTGCGCCACCACTGCCAGGCTTATTTGTTATTTCTTTTTTAAAAAAAGATTTATATATTTTCTGTATATGAGTATACTGTCGTCCTCTTCAGACACACCAGAAGAGGGCATCAGATCCCATGATAGATGGTTGTGATTTAGGACCTCTGGAAGAGCAGTCAGTGCTCTAAACCACTGAGCCATCTCTCCAGCCCTCTTATTTGTTACTCTTAAAGTCCTAACTTAGACTGGACTTAGAAGTAGAAGCTCTCGGTGAAGACAGCCTACGACTCTTAACAATCTGTTTGTGGCATTTTCTTTCTTTGGCTTCTCTCAGACTCTTGGCCAGAAGTTTAGCGTACCCACAGCCCCTTGGTGCATTCTTTCTTCAAATCAATATACGCTGGTATCTGTGTCACAGGACACAGATGCAGAGTAACAAGATGCTCACGCATGGGTACTTTGGTCCTGGGTTTTTCCCCTTCTTGGTTTGAGACCTTTCTGATAACATATTTTCAGGTATCTTCTCTTTCTTAAAATTTCTTTTCATTTTATATGTGTTGGCATTTTGCCTACATATGTGAGGGTGTCGGATCCCCTGGAACTGGAGTTATAGCCAAGTGTGAGCTGCCATGTGATTGCTGGGAATTGAACCCAGTTTTTCTGGAAGAGCAGTCATCTCTCTAGCCCCTGCAATACCATCTTCTTTGGAGAGATTGAAAAGATTTTGGCTTCTGCTTGTCTTTTTGGACTACAACCACCAAGACACAGTAGTGTCTGTCAGTCCTGAGATACCATTCTCCCCTTTGTTTGTTTGTTTGCTTGCTTTTTAAACAAAAGAAACCAATAAGACAAAACCACTCAGATTGGCACCCACAATCTATCCTTAAACAGATTTCCACTTCCTTTCTTGGGTACCCTTGGTCTATAACAAGAATGTGCCCTTGCTCAATAGCAAGGGCACTTTGTGTGTCAAGGCCTCCTTTACTCAAAGGTGTCCTGGTAACTCCTGACCTGGGTTGTCCCTCCACCTTACCATAGCCCCTGTCAGCAGCCTTGGCTGGGTCTCCTCAAACTTACTCCATAACCAACTCAGCATTCCACTGAAATGGCTCTGCCCAGCCCTCGGCAGCTCTCATCCTGGAGGAGGTCCAGGTTCCTGGTCTACCTGTGACCTTGGCCAGTCCCTGCTATGGCTGTCCACTGTGACTCTGTGCTTCAGTGCTCGTGTTTGGCAGCCCACACAGAGCCACGTACTACCTGTGGATGTTGACATCTAAATTACTTCAGTGCAATTCCAATTTTACTTCTGTGGCTACTTAGCCACACTCCAAATGCTCACTCACCTTAGGCTTGTGGCCATTGTTGTAGACGCATGGATGGTAACCATTCTGTTCCCACCCCCAGGGGTTGGTGTCATGTTCTACGCAATCTTCTGGTTCAGGATTTACAAGTCAGGAACAGCTCCAGCAAGTTCCCAGAAGAGGAACAATGAAAGAGAACAAGTAGCTTGCAGAACTTCCAGAGAGCAGGAGATCGGGCCCGGGGCCATGTGGCTGCGAAGAACCAATGTCACTTGAGGCTCAGCCTATAGGACTCTGCACTCTGTAAACTACTCAGTTCCCATCAGCAGGGCCTCAGTGGTCATATCTGCTCCAGCACTGACAGAACCATGATCTCTTTCCAGTGCAAGCAGATTGCACCACCACGTACGGCCACTGCCCACTTCAGTCCAGGCTTCTGAGAACAGTTCATGGCACAGGGAAAATGAGTGCTTCAAAAAAGTCCTATGTTGACCCCATCCTTCGAATGTGCAGAGAGGTAAACGACTGATGGTCACACCTCACTAAGTCTGTCTCACAGCATCTGGACACCCTCATTGTCCCGTGTCTCCACTTATCCCACAGCACTAATGACAGTAGTAAGCCCTAGTTTCCTAGCAGAGCACAGCCCCTCCTCATAGAACTGTGAGGTGCACACTGTTCCTAGCAGGAGCCGTGGTCTCAGCAGCCTCTCCAAATGGTTCTGGTGACTTTGATCTTCTAGTTTAGTCACCTGAAAATTGTGACCAAATAGACAAGTTGGTGACGGTCAGCACTTGCTAGATGTGAGTGGGGAGCACTTGAGTGGGGAGGAAGAAGAGTGCTCATGCGCAAATCCAAGAGAAAACTCTAGGTGACTGTTGTTGAAGATGTGACCATGTCCCCACCCCCTTCCAACTTACCTCCTACTGAAGTTCTGACCCCCAGGACCTGAGAGTGTGGCTGGACTTGGAGATGGGGACTTCACTTGGCCATCCAGTCGAGATGAGGCCATGTGGGGGTGGCCCTTGTAGGCATTTCTTCTACACTCTGTGCAACAGTTACCTAGCAACAGTCAGGTAGGCCCGGCTTGCTATAAAAGGAACTGTTTGGCCTCTCTCTCTCTCTCTGACTCTCTGTCCCTATTCTTACTCTGAGCCCCTTCTCTCTCTCTCACCTTCCCTCTCCTCATCTCTCTCCAAGGTTCCTGGCCAGCCAGCCTCTCTCTCTCTCTCTTTCTCTCCTCTCTCTCTCTCTCCTCTTCTTCCTCTTCCTCCTCTCTTTTTCTGCCTCTACTCCCATCTCAAATAAACTCTATCATACACTACACCAGTTGTATGGCTGGTACCTCGGGGTGAGGTGGGGGGGGGGATGCCTCAGCATGGGCCCACCCCTCCCACCTCACCATACCACACTGTATAAAACATATCCTTGGCTTTACAAAACACATCAGCCGTAAGCAAACATAACTAGTATCTTTATTAAAAGGGGAGATTTGGGGGTCTGAGAAGCTGACTCATGGGTAAGAGCATGTCAACAATATAACAATAACAATTATGATTGTTAACAATAACAATTATAAGGGTGGGTTTGGATCCCAGCACACAGGTACCAACCTGGGTATTTAGTGCATACCTGTAACCCCAGCTCCAAAAGGGAGCAGAGGCAGGAGGATTCCTGGGGTTTGTTATTCCATCTAGAGGAAAATAACACCAGCACACACAAGTGCACATACACACATGCAACTAAATAGTTTTTTTAAAAATATTTGGATGCAGAGACAGCTTATACAGAGGACAATGCCGTGTAGAGCTGCAAAGACAAGACACCATTGGGAAGCCAAAGGGAGGGGCCTTGAAAGACCAACCCTGCTGCTATTAATGGTTTGACTCTGAAATGTCCTTCACGGCTTCCTGGTTTGTTCCCAGTTGGCAGTGCTGTCTGGCTAAACCAGGTGACACGAGGCAGGACTTTGGTGACACCTATCCTGGGATCTGGCCTGTCTTTCTCTTTCCAGGTCCAATGTGACATGAGCCACCTCACTCCATTCTCCTGTCTCTATGAACGAGTCCTTCTCTCTACTTTGCCTTCCCTGCCATGACAGACTGAACCATGAGCTAAATAACCCATCCTTCCTTCTTTCTCTCAGGTATCATGAATGAGTTGATGAAAGAAGTAGGTAGTATTCCAGCTGGCATCTCGATCGTAGACTTCCCGCCTCCTTGAGTGTGAGAAATGTGTCTATTTAAGCCATCCACTCATGGGAGTTTGTTATAACAGCCCTAGAAATCTCTCATATGGCTACCATACATGGTCCTCATCCCCCAAGTAGGTCCCAGGGCCCACTGGAATTCCCAACAGACATGCCCTTTGTTCCTTTTCCCATCAGTCACTTGACCTATTTGGGAGCTGTGTTCACTTTCTGTGACTGTGACAAAATAACAGAAATCATTATATTAAAAACAGGAAATGCCAGGTGGTGGGGGTGCATGCCTTTAGTCCCAGCAGAGACAGTCAGATCTCTGAGTTCGAGGCCAACCTGGTCTACAAAGCATGTTCCAGGACAGCCAGGGCTACACTGAGAAACACTTTTCTTAAAAAACCAAAACCAAACCAAACCAACAAAACCCCAAACCAGGAAAGGTTTCATTGTAGAAGACTCAGTCTATAGCTGACTGGTCCCATTGCTCTGAACATAGTACATGATAGCACATGATGGTGGGTTTGTGTGGTACAGGAAGCTCATAGTTGGAACATGAGAAGAAAGGTCTGTGAATCTCATAACCCTCTTTCAGAGCATGCCTCTAATAAACTTCCATCTCCAGCTCAGTTCCTAAGGTCTCCATAGTCTCTCCCACAGCTCCAAGCTAAGGATTAAAAGCCTTTAGTATATCTCAGCCTTTGGGGAAATTCCAGATTACTAAGACAACAGAAACTTTCCTTGTGATTTTCCGTTTCCTGTGCATGGCATTGTAGATATCTTTGACAGCAATTTCCTACCAGGCAAGGCAGTTCAGGGAGAGCCCTCGACCCATTTCCACTGTGGAGGAGCCCAGGAGCCCATAGGTCAGCACTTTGGGATACACACTGGTGAGCTATAGACTGGCTACATCTCAGGCTTCCTTGTCAGAGACTGCCCTTATCTCCTGAGGGCTCAGGGAAAGTCGTGTGGGCAGGTTCCCCAGGACAGAGGCTGTTCCTCACATCAGGAAGCTATGCTTGGGGACTTGGCCAGCTGGAAGACAAGATATCTACTCCCCAGTCATGAGGCACCCCTGCTGGGCACATCCAAGTGTGCTGGTTGTGGTTTGTGAATTGTCAGGTCAGGTCTAAAAGCACAACGACTGTACTCTGAGAGTCATCCAGGACCTGGGAAAAATCCAGAGGCTAGTTTTCAAAAAGAGAAAGGGGAGAGGGCAGGGAGCCATGGGAGAATTCTACATAATATACAATATAGATTTGTAGGAAAACGGCCATTAGGTAATAGCACTATGTACGATGGGTATACACCGTGAGTTTTATTTTACTTGCTGAAGGGAACATGGTGTTTTCTGAAGCTGTTGGAGCTGATTGTGGTTCCTGGGACCTAGACCCAAAGAGATACTTGTAGCACCACTGTCCTGTAGGTACCAGAGTGCCTGCCACCTTGTTCTGTGCTTGCTTGCCCTGCATCCCGGGCTGGAGTCCTTGTAGCATATCCCTCCTGGTGGTGAAATGCCTGGCCCTGTGGCCCCATGGCTCTGCCAGCTACTTAACACCACCTCTCCAGCCTCTGAGCACAGTCCCTCAAGGTTTAAGCCTCCTGTTCTCAAAGAAGCATGCTGGTTGTCCTGTCTACATCCTATGAATCCGTTAGGTCATTCCTCCTCCGGGCATACAGCAGAGCCTGGGATGGATGCAACCCTGCCCCTTCAGCTTCTCCTGTTTCTGCTGGAGGGTGAGCCCTGAAGAAGCCTTATCTATGTGTTGGCTACAACACCACCTGCCACCAGTCTTTGGTGTCTGATGACACTTGTGGGCAGACAGTGAATTAACAGTGAATGGGAGAGACGAAAAATCAAACAAGGACCTGCCACACACAGGTCTGATCCGAAGTCAATGTGTTAGGAAAAACTCCTCTGCCTTCTGATCCTGTCTCAATCCCCACAGAGTCCCTGGGAAACCTAACGTAGACATGTGGCATTGGCCATATGGAGGGAAAATGTATGTGCTTGGGCTGGTATCTCAGGCTAAAGCTCTAGTCCTAAGCCTTGTGGGGATGAACTCCTGTCTCAGGTGCTTTGGGAAGGAGGGCTGTGACATGCAGTCACACGACCTTCTCAGAGCTAAGGGGTCCATGGGCAGCACTCCCTTCTCCACTGGTGGGATGCTGGAATGCAGCTGCTGTCTGCTGGCTCCCCCCGGACAACTGATGAGCACACAGCAAATATTAGCTTGCAGATAAGCCACTCTGGTCGTCAGGGCTTCCACGTGGAAGTGTCTTTGAAGTTGAGTAAGCAAAGCTAACTCAGTTAGACTTTGACCTGTTGTCTGAGTGAGAACAGGCGAAGACGGCCACACTTCCATGTGCATGGCTCACTAGGCAGAGTCAGCTGGCCAGGTCAGATATTCTCCTACATCACACTGACTGAGTCCAGCTGGCAAACGTAGGCTTCTTTGATTTTGTTACCCTTAGCAAACCATTCCACCGAGGCTGAGTCCTCAGAACCCAAGGTGGCCTGTGGCTTCCTGCTAACGAGGCACAGGTGCAGTGCCGTCTTGAACAACAGAAAAGGTCTCAACTAAGGCGAACCTGAGTAAGGGGAGGAAGGACAATCACTATAAGAAGGCATTCCCAGAAAATTTGCATGTCTATCCTCCCTGCACTGGCAATAGGAGACAGGAGGATCCGAGCTGGAAGCGAGACTGTGCCAAGACCAGCATGCTCTGCCTGGTGCCCTGCAGGGCAGAGGCTGAAGCCTCTGGTTAAGGAGACAGCACCGGGGAGGGAGCCTAGCCTCTATGACACTGGAGTTTGGCTAGGCTCCTTTTCATAAGGCCTGGAACATTAACATCCCAAACACACCTAAGCTACACCACTTAAATCTTAAGTGGATAACAGAGACTCAGGGCTAGTACACCCCAGGGTCTCTGGCATGAAGAGAAACCTTGCTGAATACAGTCTAATGGAGCACAGGCATTGGAACCTTCCAGCATGTCAGCTACAGGTAGACAGACTGATTCTGTCCCAACAGAGGTGTCCTGTTATGTTGACACCCTGGGCTTACCTGAAACTGGACAGTGAGGATACATGCTAAGGAGTAGTATCTCTGAGGGCCAATGCTAACTGTCAGCTGTGCTGGGAGCCATGGGAGAAATGTGGCCATTGTGCTGGTTAATGTGTTTTGATGTGGGTCATCAGAGAAGACTGTTGAGATGTGAGTTTAAGCCAACAGAAAGTCTTTATTAGCCAGCAACAACACTGGGTGTTTGAATCCCAATGTAGCACCGAGCCTTTCTCAGGGTGAGCTTTTAAGCACAAAACCATGTTCTGGGTTGACATACTTTGGTCAACAAGAACAGTTTCCAGGAGCGGAACTACAGAATCCAAACAGCAAGGTAGACATATTCCCAGAACTATGGACTCTGATGGATTCAGTCTTTGTGTTCATTTTGGCAGGTGGTACTGTCAGTCTACTGTGTTCTATGGCCTGAATGGTGCTTCTATCATGGACTCCATTGTGCTAAGGTCTGGGGCCCTGTTACAGTTTCAGTAGAGCTTTATAAGGATTTATTCTGAGTCCAATTCTAGAATTTCTGTGGTTTTTTTTTTTTTTTTTCTGAGACAGGGTTTCTCTGTGTAGCCCTGGCTGTCCTGGAACTCACTCTGTAGACCAGGCTGGCCTCGAACTCAGAAATCCACCTGCCTCTGCCTTCCAAGTGCTGGGATTAAATACGTGCGCCACCACTGCCCAGCTCTAGAATTTCTGCAATAAAATGTTTGGCAAATATAAGAAATCAAAGGTGACAATGGTAGCAACGTTTGCTTACCAAATCCCCAGACAGAGGAAAGACTGAACATGTGGTACAGGGTGTCCTGAGAAAGCTCAGTTAGGACCAAGTTGGCTATGAGGATGCCTTTGCCACTAAGACTTCTGGGACATAATCAGCAAGAGCAACTTCAGATGCCTTAGCTTGAGCACAGGTTCCAACTGTGGTAGATCACACTACGCACATTAGACGCTAATACTCCTCGCCAGAGTGAAGAGCTGGTCTTCAGCTGTAATGATCCGTGGGTTTCACGTTAATGCAACTGAGGAGGTGTGAGAGTGGAGGAACTAAGATGTGATGGTGCAGGCCTGGGATCCTGGCACTAGCAAAGCAGGCACAGGGGATCTCGAGTTGCAGGCCAGCTTGGGCTATGTGGTGAGAAGTGAAACTCTGAGGGGAGGAAGAGAAGCAGACGAGGGGAGAGAGATGGATAAGAGAGGAGAGAAGGTAAGAATTGACCTGAAGTGCTATCATTTTAAAAATGTCATGTTTGCTTCAAAGCAATTGAATAATTCTCCTGAAGATGGGCCCACTTTGGAAAACTCTTCAGTTTGACTATTTTCTAAAGATTACATTTTGTGAAATTCAAATACAGATCACGTTTTGTCAGTTAAGATCTAGCATCTGAATTGAATCATGTATGTAAAATATAGGACAAGAAGGAAATAAAATTCAATAATGATTGCTGAGGGCCTCTCCTTGTGTGTGGTTTTCAGCTCCCTGGTGTAATGAGCACCTGCACCATCCTGTGCTTGGCGGCTCTGCTTCGGAGAAAAGTCTCCTCACATTCTCTGCTTATTAACAGGTTGTCATTTAATTGGGAATCTTGAGCTCCTTGTGCATTTCAGATATGGATTCCTGTGATAGTTTGTATATACTCAGCCCAGGGAGTGGCACTATTAGAAGGTGTGGCCCTGTTGGAGTAGGCGTGTCACTGTGGATGAGGGCTTTAAGACCCTCACCCTAGCTGCCTGGAAGTCAGTACTCTGCTAGCAGCCTTTGGGTGAAGATGTACAACTCTCAGCTCCTCCTGCACCATGCCTGCCTGGATGCTGGCATTTTCCTGCCTTAATGATAATGGACTGAATCTCTGAACAGGTAAGGCAGCCTCAATTAAATGTTGTCCTTGTGAGTTCCCTAGGTCACAGTGTCTGTTCACAGCAGTAAAACCCTAAGACTATCCCTAAACAGATAGATGATCTGAAAACACTGTCTCCCACTCTACAGTCTCGTTACTCTTCTTCCCTTTGAGGATCAGGAATTAACAGAACTTTATGTCAATGCTTCAACACCTGTAGTAAGTATTCTTTTCAATGTTCACGTTCTCCTATATGTGGCCACTGGGAGCCCCTAAAAGATAGCTTCCTGCTTGCTTTGTTGCTATTGGTAGAATTCCAGGCAGTATGCTGAGCAGACTGGGAGGATGTCTGACACTCTGGCAGCCACAGACCCTGCTCCTGCTGGCTGTGGTCGGGTGACTCTGCTTTCTCACGAAACCTCTGTAAGCAGAGACATGTCACTTTGCTGTTGATCTGGCTTCCTGGAACTTGGTTGTCACCTTCATGGAAACAGGGTATTGTGCAAGAGAAGCATACATGCAGGCTAGGAAAGCCAGCAAGAGTAGCCACAGCCCCGACCTTCCCCAAGGTCAGAAATCACCAGGGATAGTCTGTAGCCCTTTGCCCTGTGAGGGGACAGCTAAGGCATGCAGCGTCTGAGGGCTGCAACCCATCTTATTAGCCAGAGAAGGGTAGCAGGTAGAGTGGCCTGAGGTTCCTTAAAGAGGGGAGAAGGGGCAGGTAAGGTATTGTGCTGTATATGATAGTACCTAGCCCTCATTCCTTTTCTGTCTGTCTGGTTGCTACTGGGAACCAAACTGGGTCCCAACTCACAGTAAGCACATGCTCCATCATTGGTTTGTCTGGTTGCCATGGATGTTATCCCTATTCATTTTCTTAAGAATTCAATAACCCATAGGGTCTAACATAAGAGCTACTGTGTCCATTTTATAGATTAGGAAAGTGAGGCCCCATAAGATTTAGTGACTTCCAGTTGTGGGCAACTCTGAGCATTCTAGGGTGCCCCAACTCACAAAGCTCAAGTAGTCAAGACAGGATCACCAAGTCCAACCTGTAAGAAGTTCTCTGCAGACTGGCTCTGGGGCTAAGGAACTCTGGATGCAGACTGCTCTCAGACTCTCAGTTCACCACATCTTGTGAGGACTCACAAAACTACACTCACAAACATTCTGATGCAAGCAGGCTTCCTACTTACATGACCAGGAAGCTCCCCTTTCTGTCTGAGCTCCTGAGGACACGGTCCTTAAGACCAACCAGAAAGTTGGTTGTGCACATGAGTCTTCGTGCCACTATTACCTGCCATATTTTGCCTGGCACTTTCATAGTGTAGCATGCAGGGTCCGCCGCTGAGGAGAGCTCTGGACCATAACTCTCCCCAGCAGTCTTCAGGACACCTTCCAGTACTCCAATCGCTAGTCAGCAGGCAGGGGACAGTTCTAGTCCAGTCCCAGCTGGATAGCTCCAAGTCATACAAGCAAAGTGTGTGGTGTCTTCAGCAACTGGGCTTTACTATCTAACTTTGGCAAGCAACCAGCAGCCATGGCAATGGCCTTTATCAGTTTTGGAACATCTAGGGCCTCCTAGGGTCAAAAGCTCACAGGGAGGGAACCCACATTGCTCTGGGAGCATCTCTCTCCACCCAGAACTGGTACCTTCATTCATGCGTTAACCAGGGTATTGACATGTGTAGGCACAGGTTACTGCAGAACTTCCTTGGTCGCAGTGGGTACCATTACTCAGACATAAAGCTTTCTAGAATTTTACAGCTGGTCTGACCCTGTGGGAAATGACTTCCCACCCGTGCAGCTTAGTCTCTCAAACGTGTTTCTAAATCTAGAAAACACTCAGAAGCATTATTCTGTCCATACAATGAAACATTGACTGATTGATTGATTGATTGAACCTCACTACGAAGCTCTAGCTGTCCTGGAACTCACTATGTAGTCCAGGCTGGCCTCAAGCTTATAGATCTGCCTCTATAGTTCTGGGATTAGACGGGTTCACCACCATGCCCAGATTACAATAAAATCTTTTTAACAGAGGATGGACAGGAGGACTGTCACAAGTTCCAGGCCAGCCAGGGCTACACAGTAAGAAAAGAAGATAAAATTACTTTTCTCCATCTCATATCCCTTCTGTTGTACTTAGGGGTAGCCACTGACAATATTGTCCCAATATCTTTACACACACAGACATCCCTGTGCACAACTGGGTAGAATACTTTCCACAATAGTCCACACATTTTTCCTGCAAATAAATACTGTAATTACTTAACACCAGAACATAAACAACTTCCGTTTTCTTGGCAACTTGCTATCTATACCAGACTGGCCTCATAGAGGTCTGCCTGCCTCTGCCTCCCACCAGTAAGGACTAAAGGTGTGCACTACCAAGCCTGGTTTATTACTAGTTTACAGTTATTTGAGACAGGATGTCATGTACCCAGGCCAGCCTTGAACGGGTCCTCCTTTCTCTATCTCTCACCTGCTGAGTTACATGCCACTTCACAAGCTGGAACTCCCTGAGGGTTATTTCCATATTAAAACAAGGTGCACAAACTAGCCTAGCCCAGGGACTGCTTAGAAAGAGAACCACTGGGTCAAAGGGGATGCCCATTAATATTTATATATCCCCTTGAGTGCTTGGTTTAACTTCCTATATCAATTTCTGTCAGTGCATTCCAGAGTCCATATTCCCTAGAAGCATTCTAAATTACTCAGTTTTCCTTGTTTTGAGGTATAATCCCCAAATTCTGTTTTTGTTGTTGCTGTTGTTTGTTTTTTAAATTTTGTTTGAGACAGGGTTTCTCTGAGTAGCCGCCAGGGCTACAGAAATAGTTCTATAGATCAGGCTGGTCTCGAATTCTAATCCTCCTGTCTCTGCCTCTGCAGTGCTGGGATCAACGTCGTCGTTTGCCAGCAAGCCCAGCTTCAAGTTCGGTTTTTGTAAGGAAGAGAGTTCTCTCTACTCTCCGAAGGTTTTTAGGATAAGCCGGAAAAATTAAATCTGAGGAAAGCTGCACATATTTACTATACGCAGAAGGGGAAAACCACAGATTACCATTCACTTAACAACATTCATCCCAGTCCCCACTCCGAGGACTCAGTGGTGACCTTGAACTTCCCACCACCCCGTCTGGTTTACGGCAGTGCTGGGGATGGAACCTAGCCAAGGTTTACAGAGCAAAGCTCGCATGAACGCTACAATTCCAGCCCTACAGACCCTTCCCTATAAGGGGAATGTCGTCTTCAGTCTGCTTTTGGTAAACAAAGACTGACATTTGCTTGAACTCCGGGGACAGGCTATAGGGAGCATGTTCAGGAGGCCTACTCAGGTGTGGCTGGGCGCGGCCTTATCTTCTGAGTGGGGATTGATGGTAGTTGTGTTCTTCCTGCGATCCGGTTTAAAGCCGAGGGAATTCGATTGCCTTTCCTTTCCTCAGGGGTGGTTGTGGTGACTGGAAAAGTAGCCAGGCCCTTCTCATTTCCTCCCGCTCAACTCAGCATTCTGGCCCCGCCCCCGGCATGTCTGGGGCGTGGCTCTGAGCCTGTGCGGGTTTCCCAGCTAACGCTTCTGCGGTATGCACGCTCGGGGGACTTACGTAACCTGTGCTTTCCACACGTGGGCAGCCACACTTTTGGAGACTGAAGCTCATAGCTATTTTTAACTGTCTCCCTCCTCTGCACTCGGTGACTCTATCCCAAGCCGGTCGCCGCCGGTTTGCAGGATCTCACTGTCTCTGTGCAGTCGCCCGAGGAACAAAGGGACCGGTGCTGGGTGACCGAAGCCCGACCTGCCCGCCGCGCCCAGCAGAGACCCGGGAAGCCTGCCCAGGGCCCCCAGGAAGAGGAGTGTCACCCTCGCAGCCCCTAGCAACCGCCAGCCGTCCTGGCCGCAGGGGTCCTTTTACGACGGCAGGCCCGCTGCAAGCACCGCCCGGAGGCAGGCGGGGGGTGTGTCGATTGCGTCAGCCAATCCTGGACGCGATCTGCGGCTCGGCGCGTTCTCATTGGTGGAGCTCCAAGCGGCCGTAAGGCGTCTCTGGGTGTCGTGAGGCGGGCGCGGGGGGAGAGAGCGCAGAGGGCCTTAGCCGGTCGACACTGGTGTCATCTGTCTGGGTAGCGGCTTCACTGCCAACGGCACGGCCATGGCTGGAGCGCTGGTTCGCAAAGCGGCTGACTATGTCCGGAGCAAGGACTTCCGGGACTATCTCATGAGGTGAGCGTCCGGGTAGGCCACGGGGGAGCCGCCCGCCGCGGGACAACCCTGCGGCGCGGTGCCAAGGTGGGAGAGCCGCGCACGAGTGGAACGCGCTCCTACCAGTGCCCGAGGGGACAGCGCTTCCACCCATGACTGGTGGGACGGAGGGGACGGCGCTCCCGAGGGTACACCAAGTGACCAAGGCGGCAGAAGGGACGGCGCTCCCGCCGGCGCCCGAGGGTACAGTGTTCTTGATCAAGACGCCCTAGGGAATGGCAGGTGACATGGAACAGAGCTGCAGCCCCGCGAACTAAAAGGTGTGGTGTGACTGGGGACCCCGCCCCAACCCGTGCGGGAGGTGACGCCGCTCCCACTCGTGCCCTGAGAGGACGGCAGGTGACCGAGGGGACGCGCTCCCGGGCAGGACGACCTAGGGAATGGCAGGTGACAAGGAACAGAGCTCCAGTCCTTGACTGAAAAACGCAGTGTGGCTGCAGGGACGCTGCTCTGGCTCGTGACCGGGCGAACATTGCTCCTGGGCAGGCAGTCAGGGTGCCCTTGCGTGGGTTGACGTGGGGACACTGGGTGCCGCCATCACCCTCCTCGTCTCCCCATCGTCACGGGCCTGGAACTTGGCGGGAGCGGTACTGGAATGTGTCCGGAGCCGAGGAATGGGAGCTAGAATTCGCAGCACCGAAGTCGCTTTTTTCCGTTTGACAGTGTGTGGGGGAAGGGGACGGGACGGTCCGGTGTTCGTCAGTCACAGCCACGCAGTGCGTCTGAGAACCGGCTTTTACTTGCAATGTGCGTGTGTCCCAAAGGCTTGACATTGAGAGATTGCAGGAGCACTTTACAGAATTCATTTTCAGTTATACTTTCCTGGTGCCTGACTCTATTTATAAGTATCTCAAAAACTTAGAAACGGATTACAATATTTCCAATGATAGTTTTATTTTCTTGTGATTTTTCAAGTTAGATAACTGGAGGGCTGTTTTTTAATTTTCGTTTCAATAGTCAGTACTGAGCCTGGCAGTTGTGGTGTCATTCAAGGCCAGCCAATCTACAGTAGTACTGTAGCTAGCAGTATTTACTTAATTGGGTTTCTATAACTGTCTTACCCATCAGTCTTCACCATCCTGATAAATATATCTTTTCCTTTGAAAAGAGCTTCTACTTTCCTGGGACCTGCCTTCATGCTTGGACTCAACTAGCTTGACCACTTTCAACCCCTAGAGCACCGCGCTGCCACACTTGGTTTTTGATAAGACTCTCACATCAAGAACTTTCTACATTTTAAACTCTATTTTCTTAATAGTTCTTTTTTTTTCTTTTTCTTTCTTGTTTAACGTTGAGGCTCAAACTCAGGACCTGTGCCTTCCAAGGCCTACAAAGTTATACTCTCAGCTCTCAGTCTTTTTTTTTTTTTTTTTTTAATTTTATGTGTTTGATGTGTGCCTGAGCATATGTACCTATGGAGGTCAGAACAGGCATTAGATCTGGAAGAAGCCTTGCAGACTGTTGTGAGCCTCCATGTGGGTGGTGCCATGGAAACCCGGTCTTTCATAAGAGCAGTAGTGCTGTTACCTGCTGAGCCACCTCTCCAACCACTTTCTTAGTTTTAGTTTTGGGTGTTTTGTTTTACTTTGCTTTGTTTTTGAGACAGGATCTCTACATATCTCTGGCTGTCCTGGAGCTCACTAAATCAGGCTGGGCTTGAACTCACAAAGATCTTCCTACCTCTGCCTCCTGAGTGCTGAGAATAAAGGTGTACACCACCACATCTGACTTTTCAAAGTCTTCTTTAAAAAAAAAAATATTTCCTTATGTACCTTACTGACAGAAAGTTTATAGAGCAGAGGTGACTCTATGTACACACACACACACACACACACACACACTCACACTCTTTTCTTTTTTTGTCTCTGTCTCTCTCACACACATACACACACACTCTCTTCTCTCTCTCTCTCTCTCTCTCTCTCTCTCTCTCTCTCTCTCTCTCTCACACACACACACTTTCGTATATATCTCAGGTTTCTTAAGTAGAACCCAGGTTGTCCAGTGCTTTAAGATTGGTCACTCAGCATGCTTACAGCTCTGAGGTTAGTGAAATGTTGGCAGTGAATATTCTCAAGTTAATAAGGTTAACTTCTGAATTAACTCCTGAGTTCTCAGAAAAGCTTTGTTTATATCATTTACCCAAATGAAAAGTTGTAGTAGATAAAAGGAATGCTTCCTAAACATGGAATATTAGAGTTGGGGGATAACCTAGCACTTCGTCTGCCACATGAGAGAACTGATATTTAGACCATTAGAAAACCTAAGGTCTTCAACACTCTACTTGTGAAGCCAAAACAGAGTTGTCAGCCTAGGACTGATGCACAGAGTGATGGTTTTGAAAGACTTGCAGGGCTGGGGAGATAGAGACTGGGCAGAGGGGTGAGACAAATTCTCCTTGTGTGGCCACAGTGGGCCTGGAACTTGCTTTATAGATCAGGCTAACCTTGAACTCACAGAGAGAGCTGCTTGCCTCTGCCCTCCCTAGTGCTGGGAGTAATGGTGTGTGCTGCCACACCCAGTCTGGTGCTCATTAGGAAATAAAATAAGCTTGGGGGGGAACCCTTGAGCCAGCCAAGCATTACTATAATTTCAGGGAAAAACAAGCTTATTCCAAGGTAATTGTTCTTTATCATTTATTGAGACCCGAGCTCTGTCTGGCTTGGGGCTAAGTGCTCTGGTGAAGAGAGAGAGTGGGGCTGTAGGGGAAGAAACTCGTAGAGACAAGCCAGAGGATCTGTAGTCAAGACTTGTTTACTGTCTCCACCATACACACACCACTACACCTACTACTACTATAACCCCTACACTACAAGGAAATCCTGGGTATTTATAAGCACAAGCAGGAGAACACAGGTGAAAACATTTTACCACGTGCACCATGCAGCTGGGGTCACTAAACAGCAAAACAAGCTATGTGGGATAAACAAGATGTTTGTCAGAGTTCGCTCAGCTGTTGTAGGCTGCTGAAAACCAAGTCTCTATCAGGGTATATGGCTCCAGATGACTGCAAAGATGATAGCTGCTTTCTAGCCACTTTCTGCTAAAAGTCGGCTCCCAACAATCATTCTGCTTCATCGAATTTCTAACTGAATAATAGAATCAGCTCTTGATTAAATTGTAGTGCTTACTGTGTTTCTCAGTGTGGAAGGAACAGTAATGGGCAGTTATTGACTGTTTACAAGATAGATTATTCAAAGGGAATATGCAAAGATATTTATTTCCTAGTACTATTTTTTTTTACATCATATAAGAAGTTCCGACTAATGCTTTTTAAAAAAAGATAGCCATACACATTGAGAAGAAAGGAGCAAAACTTAAAGATGATATAATTGTCTATGTAGACAATCCAAAAGGACCAAAGATTTTATGCAAAAATGGTATTAGTAAGGACTAGGGTCAATTGCTTTTCTCCATACTTTCAACTAATAAATACAATTTAAAATTAAAATACAATGTCATTTACGTTATCACTTTTGAAGGCTGGAGACTGACGAATCGAGGGCCTTGTGTGTGTTACCATACATTCTACCACTAAGCTACATACCTTGTTTCTAAATGAAATAGATGTAGATAAAAATCTTAACAAAATGATACGTAAGAGCTATTAAAAAAAACAGTGTAAGATATTGAAGGTATCAAATGGAGAGGAGGTATGTGGATAGAAAGATTATATTTTCAAGATTTCCATTCTTCCCAGCTTAACTTAGAAAAAACATACTGTACCAGCCAAAATTCCAGCAAAATTAATTTGTGGCTATCAGTAAATAGATTCTGGACTTACTGTAGAGTTTGATGCCCAGCAACACACAAAAAGAATTGATAAGTTAGATATATGGAGAGCAGAAGTCCAGTGTAACCAGTACAGTATTGTGGAAGAGCAAGTTGGGAGGCTGACAATATCCAGTTTTACAACTTAATATAGAGCTACAGTCATCAAATCTGTGGTGCTAGCAATGGAATTGACAAACAGATCAATGGGGCACAGAAATAGACAGGTCATAAGTAAACACATAAGTACTGTCAACTGAACATTGGCTAAGGGGCAAAGACAAAACAATGAAGCAAAGATAATCTTCAACAAATGGCACTTGGCAACTGGCCATCCACGCTAAACAAAACATTTAGACATATCCTATGTCTTTAACAAAAAATTATTCAATTTACATTTATAGATTAAAACATGAAGTGCAAACTATAGAATATGGGAGAAAATCTAAATTACTTGGATTTCACAATGACTTTTTAGATAGAATGCCAAAGGCATGACCCATAAAAGAATGGGTGGGCCAGCCTTCATTAAGACTGGATGCGTGGTTCATGTCTGTATGTGGAGGCAAGATGGTTGAGAATTCCAAATGAACCTGGGCTACATGAGGAGACCTTGTTCAGAAAACAATTTTTAAAAATCTGCTATGTGAAATAGAAAATCGAAGCCACAGACCTAAAAAAAAGTATTTGAAAAAGATAACTGATAAAGGAATAAGCATACAAAAACTTGCTCCTCAGTTTAAGTCATCATGTAAATGCAAACTAAAGCAATGAAATATAACAAAGTGCCTATTGTAATAGCCCACCCAGTCTTACCACATTGACAGTGCAAGCCCTGGAGCTCTGTTGGAGCCACAAGATCTCTTCACTGCTGCTGGGAGTACAAATGGTACAGCTTCTCCGGAGGACAGCTCAGCCTTTCTTGAAAAACTTGACATCAGAAATCATACTCCTTGATATAAATGGAGAACTTGAGATTTATTTTCACACAGGGATCTACATATTTTTTTATGGTAGCTCTATGCATAATTGCTCAAACTGGGCATCAAATAATTTGTCTTGTTGGGAGTGGGTGAGTGGTTAATGCTATATCCAGACAGTAGAGTATTGTTTAGTGCCAAAAGGAAATGAGCTACGAAATCATAAAAAGACATATAGGAAACTTAAGCTCAGATTACTAAATGAAATAAGTCAATTTGAAAATAGCATATAGTACATGATCCTGTAACCAGGATTCAGGGTTCTTTTGCTGGAAGCTCTGAGCCTGCAAATAGATGTCTGGTGGGCAAAGCAGGATAAATGTCAGCATTCACCTGGGGTGATCGTTGAGTTTCGTGCTGGCTGGTTTTTATATTAACAGAAGCTAGAGGAGGGAACCTGACTGAGATAAATGTCTCTGTAAGACAGCTGTAGCAAGCCTGTACAGCATTTTCTTAATTGGTGATGATGTGGGAGGCCAAGTCCATTGTGGCTAGTGCCACCTGTGGGCTGGTGGTTCTGGGCTCTAAAGGAAAGCTGGGTAAGCCAGAGGGAACAAGCTAATAAGCAGCACTCCTCTATGGCTGGCTTCTGCATCAGCTCCTCCCTTTTCTGAAGGCCCCTGCTTAACTTGAATTCCTTCCCTGACTTCCTTGGATGATGGGCCGTTACCTGGACACATACTCAAAGTAAATTTTTTCCTCCCCAAGGTGCTTTTTGTTTATGGTGATTTATCACTTATCACAGTAATAGAAATGCTAACTAAGGCAAAATTGATCTTTAGAACATTAAAAAGAGCTGCCTGCCAGGTAGGGATCCATACCTCCTTAAACCCAGTACTTGGGAGACAGAGGAAGGTGAGTATCTTCAAGTTCAGAGCTAGCCTGGTGTATACAACTGTGAATTCTAGACCAGCCAAGGATACACAATGAGGCTGTTTTATTTTAGTTAAGGTTTTCATTGTTGCAAAGAGACACCATGACCAAGGCAACTCTTGTAAAGGACAACATTTGAATGGGGCTGACTTACAGGTTCAGAGGTTCAGTCCATCATCATCAAGGTGGGAACATGGCAGTATCCAGGCAGGCATGGTGCTGCAGAAGCTGAGAGTTCTACATCTTTATATAAAGTCCGCTGGGAGAAGACTGGCATGCTTCAGGCAGCTAGGAGGAAGCTCTCAAAGCCCATCCCCACAGTGACACATTTCCTTCAACAAGGCACCACTCGCTGGGCCAGGCATGTTCAAACCACCACAGAGACCGTGTCTTAAAAGGGGGATTGCCCTGGATGTGGTGGCACCCCTGAAACTGCAATGCTGGGGCAGTGGAGACAGGTAGATTTCTGGGGTTTGCTGACCGGTATGCCTAGTCTACTTTGCAAGCTCCATGCCAATGCAAACAAACAAACAAGAAACCAGGATGGGAAGGACCTGAGGAATCACAGTTGAGGCTGTCTTCTGGCTTACATGTATGTGCACATAAATATGTGCACACACCTTTGCCCTAGTTTGCATGCATCGTCTTTGCTACCTTAAACTTGAGGTCAGATTTCTGCCCAGCTCTGCAAGCAAACATGTTAATTATTTAAGGAGTGTTAGTCTAAAACTGGTAATACAAAGCTAATTTATAATAAAGTGACCTAATCTTCTTCCCCTCTGAAGTTGAGGACACCAAGATTAAGATAACTAAGATATTTTCAAAAATCCAGGAACAATGAGACTTGCCAACAGCTCACACAATGATGGAACTGAGACTGTCCCTCAAGTGAGAGAAATTATTTCATGGCCAGAGCTGAACACTCCCCCCCACCCCCCACCAAAGTAATTTTCCACAGCAAGATCACACAGAACCAGACCTGAGAGCATGACCAACCAGAACACAACTGACCATCTCTGCTTGCTATGCATACATCTTGTCCCTGCTTTTATTCTTTCACCATAGAACCTTCAGGTATTGCCAGCTCTCAGAATGCCAGTTCCCTCTTCCTCCTGTTCAGCCATGTGAAGTAAAGTGCTTCGTGTCACATCTTTGGTTGGACTTGGAGGGCTGTGAGTAGACAAATCTGGCCTGTCAGGACACTTACTCAGGCCTAATGACACAAGCTAGGGTAGACTGGGAAGAGGGGGACCTCATTTGAAGAATTCCCCCATCAGAGTGGTCTGTGGACCATTTTCTTGATTACTGGTTGATACAGGAGGGCTCACTGTGAGCAGTGCCACCCCTGGGCACATGGTCCTAGGTTGTGTAAGAAATGAACAAGCCATGGAGGGCAGCCAGTAACCAGGGTTTCTGTGGTCCTCCTTCAGTTTCTGCCTCTAGGTTCCTGTCAGAGGTTTTACTCTGACTTCCCTTCATGATGGATTGTAGGTCATAATAGGAAATAAACTCCAAGTGGTTTTTGGCTATGCTCTTTATCACAGTAACAGAAAACAAACTAGGATGGACCCCAGTTGCATGACATTCTGGAAAAGGCAAAATTAGAGTCAGGAAAAGGGGTTAGGAGTTAAGGGCAAGAAGAAGGTGTGGAGGATATTTAGGGCAGAACTACTGGTGACATTATCTGATAGAGCATCTAAACCCAGAGGAAAGTTTCTCTGCAATGACAGTTGGAGTTCACTGTGTCTATCCAAGAAATCAGCACAGTTTTTTCATATCCAGCTGAAGTAAAGCAGATAGATGATCAAATAAAGGGAAACTCAAGCATAGTTTCCACATGATTTTCATTACTGTTCTAAGTTATAGTTTGGAAATTAGCCATGCTTGCAGCTATACCACAGATGTCAAGTTGTAATCTGTTTGGTACTCTGATTTCTAGAAAAATAGCTGAGCCATCTCTCTAGTTCTTCCTTTTCTGATTTTTTGTTTTGTTTTTTTTTTTTAAGTTTTTTTTTTTAATATGTATGGTTGTGAACCTGCATAAGTAGGTCTATGTACACCTGCATGCAGGTGCCCACATGAGGCCACAAGAAAGCATAGGATCTTCTGGAATGGATTTATACATAGTTGTAAGCCTGCATATGGGTACTGGGGACTGAACCTAGGTCCTGTAAAAGCAGCAGACGCTCTTAGCTAAGTGATCTCTCCTCCAGCCCTTCAAAAAAATTTTTTTTTTGGTTTTTTGAGACAGGGTTTTTCTGTGTAGCCCTGGCTGTCCTGGAACTCACTCTGTAGACCAGGCTGGCCTCTCAGAAATCCACCTGCCTCTGCCTCCCAAGTGCTGGGATTAAAGGCTTGCGCCACCACCGCCCTGGCAAACTTTTTTTTTTTTTTTAGCCAGGTGATGATGGTGGTGATGGTGCCTACGGTGCATACCTTTAATCTCAGCACTCAGGAGGCAGAGGCAGGCAGATCTCTTGAGTTGAAGGCCAGATTAGTCTATAGAGCAAGTTCTAGAACCAGCCAGGGTTACACAGAGAAACACGGTCTCACAGAAAATAAAATAAATATGGTTTGTGTTTAATTTTTAAAGATACAAAACTCAACATTCCAGAAAATACCACTGATTCATGAATTCACTAATTGATTCAACAATTACTTTGCAAACCAGGTGCCACTTTTAGGTATTTCAGTTGTAAGGAAAATAGGCCTTTGATGAGACTAACTTTATGTGACAGTGGAAGTTCATTGCCTATTAAAGTTCAGCAGTGTTTCCAAGGCCGTGCCGTCCACACTGGCCTGCACTTGAACGATGGCAAGTCCAAACTAAGATGTTCATTAAGTGTGGAATCACACTAGACTTTAATAATGAGTACAAAAGTATGTAAATAGCTAAGTTGGTAACTTTAGTGATGACATGTTCATATTAAAGTGTTAATACTAGGGTAACTTTAAGAATCTGTGTCCCACACACTCACACTCTCACAAGGTCTCACTATGTAGTTCAAGCCTCAAACTTGCTTTGTATCCTTAAATAATCTCTAACAATCCTCCTGCTGGAACCTCCTGAGTGCTAAAATTATAGATGTGCCCCCCACCCCCGTACTCTGCTCTTTATTTAAGATGACTTGTAGAAAATTTTAATTCCATATTCATCCCAAGTGTTTATTCACATTGTATTTTATTAGGCAGCTCAGATCTAAAGATGAAGCTTACTTTTGTAGAATAAAATTTAATTTCACCTATTATTACATGTGATTCCTTTAAAAAACTGTGTGAGGAGGTTCGTGTGTCAGCACGCTTGTGAAGGTCAGAGGACAACTTGGGACTCAGTCCTCTCAGAGTATGTGGGTCTCAGCAATCAACGGCAGGTTGTTAGGCTCGGTAGCAGGCACCTTTGCCCACTGGGCCGTCTGGTTTATTATATTCGCAAACAAAAACAAACTGTGTCTAGCATGCAGCTAAAACTTAAATGCATGTGAGTTTGAAATGGACTAGAACTATTTGGAAGTATCTGATTCTTTTTCTTTTTGTTTTATTCCCTCCATGTTTCTTCTGTTTGAACCTTGATGACTCCACAAAATAGTACGGTAAGAAAATTGTAGCCATTCTGGGCACTTGTGGACTTTCTGCTTTCATAGAGTTAGAGCTGACTCCTATGGTAGATGGTAAGCTGTAGGTGAAGCACATTCTGGGCCCTGCCTCTGTGGACCACAGTTGTCCTGTGTTTGGAAAGGAGCCTGCAATACTGACTTAACAATAGTCACCTCAGAACTTGGCAGCCAGGCAGAGAGAGAAGGAGCCGACTAAGGTGGTTCTTTCTGCGCAGGGACTTGTTCCTTTGGCTTGCTTTCCAAATACAGAGAGAGATCTCACACCATGCTGCTTCCTGTTTCTGTTTCAACTTTTTATAGCTGCAATAAAAATAGCAAAGTAAAAACATTTTTTCATGTAATTGATAAATACTAACCACAAAAAAAAAAATCCCTTATTTTTTTATAAATTGACTTCAATCTCTGACAGCCTAGACCAGACACATATTTTAGAACAGGGAAGAGAGAATTAAAATTTGTGCCAGATAGAAAATATACATTATAATGGCTGGAGAGACAGCTCAGAAGGTAAGAGCACTGGCTGCTCTTACAGGGTCCCCAGTTCAATTCCCAGCACTCACATGGTTGCCTTACAACTAGGACCCGATCAATGTCCTCTTCTGGCATGCAGCTGTACATGCAAATAGAGTGCTCATGCATAAAATAAATACATCTTTAAAAAAAAGAAGGAAAATAGGCATTATAAACTTTCTTTTTTGAAATAGTTTCTGTTTTATGTGTGTTTGTTAGTAATAGAGACTCACCATGTAGGCCAGGTTGACTTATCATTCATCTGTTTATCCAGTCAGTCAGTCAATCAGTCAGTCAGTCAGTAATTTGAGACAGGGTTGGTCTTGGCTGGTCTGGACCTTGATATGGAGACCAGGCTAGCCTCTAACTGAGATCCCCCCACACCCCCGCCCCGCCTATGACTCCCAAAGTCAGGACCGAGTGTGCATGGCCATACCTGGCTCATTAACTTGAATTCACCATTTTTGTGCTGTAGATGCCAGAGTGCCTGGATTTAGAGCATATACTATCACAGCTAGCACCCTTTGTGTTTTTAGGGAGTGTGTTTTAATGTAGCTCAGTAATAAAATTCTCTGTTTCTTAGCTTTCAGAATTCCAATTATATAGTCATATAATTGAAAACTTATTATTCTTAAATTTGCCATCATTTATGTTGAAATCCTTCAGGCTTCCAGATGGCTTCAGATCTATGCCATTGTCTGTCCTCCTTTAGCATAAGGCAAGTCATTCCTGGTGGTAGAGAGCAGGGCTGGCAATCCCCTCGTAGAGTAACTATAGGCTTTGTTCCAGACCTCACAGTCTGTGCACGGTAAAGCAGACATGAAGAGCAGCATACAGTGCAGAGTGGTGGGAAGAGATTAGTGAGAGAAATAGATCAGTGGAGAATATAGGCTTTGTTCCAGACCTCACAGTCTGTGCACGGTAAAGCAGACATGAAGACCAGCATACAGTGCAGAGTGCTGGGAAGAGATTAGTGAGAGAAATAGATCAGTGGGGAAAGAAAGGAGCAAAGTTGGGCAGAACTTGCTTAGCCTCAGAACTTAGTATTTAATCTAAGCATGCTAGGTTACCTTTTAACATAGTCTCATATCATGCTACATGTTGCCCTAAATTATTTTTCTTGTATTGCCCTTTTTTCCCACTTCCTGCAGAATTTTTAAGATTATAAATGTATTTCACAGTCTGTATCCATCACAATCGATGGCAGCCAGAAGGCCAGTGAAGGCCAGTCTCACTCTTCAGTGTGTTCAACCTCTATGCAAACAATTTTAATTCTGTTGACAAAAACCATTGGTTTAATACATTTTCCCTCAGGAATGAAAATAAATTCGACATGGCTGCTATTAAATGGCTCAATTTTGTTTACTTTAGATGCAGCTAGTTTTGAAATGGAAAATGATGTACTTTTTTAAAAATATTACTTCAAAAGTACTTTCAAACAGTCTTAATTTCTTAGTGTGGGGGACCCTGGCTGTAGATTTCCAAGTTCATGTATAGTCTAAAAGATATTTGTTTACTTGGACTCTAGAGATGTCTCAGCAGCTAAAAGCAGGTGTTGTTCTCGCATAGGACCTGAGTTTGGTTCCCAGTGTCCATGGTGGGTAGCCCACAGCCACTTGTAACTAGCTTCCAGAGTATCTGGTGCCCCCTTCTGAACTCCAAGGGCACCCACACTTAGATCTGTAGTACACACACACACACACACACACACACACACACACACACACAAATACATATATACACACAAAAATCTTAAAACATCTTTTAAGTCGGGCATGGTGGTGCGTGCCTTTAATCCCTGTAGAAGCAGGGAGATCTGTGTGAGTTGACGCTAGCCTGGTCTACATAATAAGTTCTAGGCTAGCCAGCATTGCATAATGAGACCGTATTTGAAATAAACAAAATCAAGCCACATCATGGTGGTGTAACATGTCTTTGATCCCAGCACTTGGGAGGCAGAGGCAGGTGGATTTCTGAGTTTGAGGCCAGTCTGGTCTATAGAGTGAGTTCCAGGACAGCCAGGGTTACACTTGTTGACTCTTAAAAAACAAAACAGCAACAATAAAAAAAAATAATCTTTTAAAAGGTATCCTTAAAAAATATAAATGTATTATTTCCTTAGAAAAAGTGTCCAGGGCTGGAGAGATGACTCAGTGTTAAGAGCACTCACTGTCTGTTCTTTCAGAGGTCTTGAGTTCATTTCCTAGCAACCACATGGTGGGTCACAACCATCTGTAATGGGATTTGATGCCCTCTTCTGGCATGCAGACATGTAATCAGATAGAGCATTCATATGTATGAAATAAACAGAATCTTAATTTTTAAAAAAGGAAAGAAAAAGTGTCCAATTTAAGCTCTGCATTTTACTAATAATAGCTTAATGAAAATTTAGAGAAAAGCATTTTGATAGATATAAGCATTAAAGACAATAGTTATAACAAGGTTTAAATTATGTAGGAATAGATGATGTAAGAAGTTGGTATCAAATGAGAGATTGCTGACTTGTGATGTGGAAATTAGTAAGGAGCTTGAATAAACAGCCGGATCCTTCTTAGTTCTGGGCTCACCCTGAAAGAACTGGCTCACTGAAACATGAGCAACCATGGAACTGTAAGCTGGGTAACCTGAAGACCTGAGGGTGAGGATTCCTTTCACACATCTATGTTTAAAGTGGTGGGATGCAGCTGTTTATGGTTTCTCTCTAACTTCCCCACCCTTCTTCCCCTCTCCTTCACTGCAGCACTTCTGGGGCCCAGTTGCCAACTGGGGTCTCCCCATTGCTGCTATCAATGACATGAAGAAATCTCCAGAGATTATCAGTGGGCGGATGACTTTCGGTAAGAAAGAGGAAAAGGAGGGCGTTACACATAACATCTCCTGCATACAGCTGAGCACGTGCTATGGTTGCTAAGGGTGCAGAGGTGGAAAAGGTTCTTTTTCACTATGGCGTTAGATATACTGACTTCTGTTTCCTTCAGCCTGGTATCCTAGATATTCATGTTGTTTGTGTTGATGTTTTTGCAGCCCTCTGTTGCTATTCTCTGACGTTCATGAGATTTGCCTACAAGGTACAACCTCGAAACTGGCTTCTGTTTGCATGCCATGTAACAAATGAAGTAGCTCAGCTTATTCAGGGAGGACGACTTATCAACTACCAGTAAGCAAATTTTAATGTATTGTTTTGAGGAATTAGTGAGAAACTCAATTTTAAAAAAACATAAAAATTAACATGGAGTAGGATGTACCTTTGTTACAAAACCCTGTTATAGAAACTTGTCCTCTAAAGCCATGCAGAGAGCCTCGGTGGGGCTGGCAGGAGACTTTGTTTGTCATTGAAATTGTCTCTGATTGTTTACAGGATGAATAAGCGGCCATCTGCATAGCAGTGCAAGGACCAGCTCTTGAAAGGGACAGTGCTCCAGCCACTGCTGCTGCCACAGATCACATCAGCATGAATAGTCGTGCTGAGGGGAAAACACGGAACGCTATCTTTAATGACCATGCCAACATTATTGAATAGCCGAGAGTCCTAAACCAACTCTCTGCTGCCTTATCAATGCTAAACTTTATTTGTCTTCATCAAGAGTAGTTCAAAATGTGCAACTAATTTAATAATCTTGAATAATGGTTTTAGCTATAGCAATCTGTAGTAATATGTATATTATCTACTGGGATTTGTGTAATAAAAAAATCTAAGGGAACAAAATTTTAAAACTACAAGCACTTAAGTACTCAAAATTCTTGACTTTTTCTTTAATACCTATAATATAACCCTCAGTTGGTCACATGTCTACACATAATTTCCAGTGATAACAACTATCGGTGTTTTCCATATGTAATTCAGATCTGTAACTTAATGGCAATAAATGGTTTAAATATTTGCTATTTGAGTGTGAGTGTATATCTTGTTGTGTTGGTTAGGAAACTGCAGAAGTAAATGTCTGAAAGGACAGTTTCAGGAGAAAACAGGACTCCTAGAAGCTGTTCCTGTGACCCGAGAAGTGGACAGCTGGAGGAGCTGTTCCTGTGCAGAGTACTCCAGGCCTGGCTGTCACAGTGCACGCGCCTGAGTCGCTGTTCTCTCTTAGAGCCTCACAGCCTTGGGAAGCAACTAAACTCCCTTTTTGGTGGTGGTGGTGGTAGCAGCAGGGATGGGGTGGGGCTCTCCCTGCCAAGCTGCATCTGCAGACAAAGCCCAGACAGCCCCACTGGGAATGGTACCAGTCCACAGTTATCATCATAGACTCCTAGCACAGACACTCAAAGAGCCAGCACTGGGAGCCACGGGTTATCTCATTCAGCTTGATAATTTCTCCTGCTTAGCTTGTTATATAAAATGCAGTTACAGAATAACAAATGTACCCTCCCTAGGCCTCTCTGACCCTCAGGGGTTAGCCCCTCACAAAATTTATGGATTTGAATCTTGTTCTTGCAACCTTTGGGGGAAGTTCACCTCTGGGGCAGAGGTGGCAGTTGCGAAACCACCCTGTACAACTGACAATCTCCTGCCCACACAGTGAAGTCTTGCCCCTGGGGGTTGGAAGAACACGGCACAGGCTGCCTGCTGGAGAAAACTGGAAGGGAAATCAATGGCCTTTTTGTTTCATAATTCTCTGACCTTAGCTGGCTCTTTGTTCACACTCCTCCGGGTTTCTTCTGCCCCCTGTCACACTGTACTCAGGGTAGTTATCATTCAGAAGCTTAAGTTGAACACAGTTCCTTTGACTACCTGAGATTTCTTAGGCATTGTCTAGATCATTGTGCGGAATTTACAGACAGTAGTGACCCTGTGAACACAAGTTGGCACAATACATTGGATTACTAAAGACATTTAAAAGTTTCAATACAAGGCACATGCATAGAAGACACACACACATACACTAAGACTGTAGCATCTCAGGTGAGGGCTGAGGAACTGCTACAGGCCTGACATGTTCATGTTCTTTGGGTCTATGGAGAGGAGCCATCAAGGTTAGAAATCAAACCTGGCTTTGCCATAAGGGCTTTTGGAGGAGAGGACTCATTGCCTGTCTTCTTAGGGTGCCTTAATAATGGATTGGTTGTTTCCCTGACCTTTTAGTTATGAAAACTAACATATTTCACTTCACAATCACCACACCTCAGGCAATTTAGCCAACATTCAATGGCCTACAGGCACCAGACCTCACTAGTCTCCTGGCAGGGCTGGTCATTCCCCAGTGCTCTGAGAGGATCACCCATCTGACTCATGTCAACGTTCAGTCACCACTGAAAATTCTTCCCTAAACCAACAGTTCCATTAGGGCAATGGTTCTCAACCTGTGGGTCTCCACCCATTTGGGGGGTCACATATCCTGCATATCGAATAATTTTGATTACAATTCATAACAGTAGCAGTAATACCTGCATTTTCTGTCTGTCTGGAGTTTAACAAGAATCTGGCCTTCCAGGCAATCCTGGGGCACAGAATATCTCTCCAGGCTAGGTATGGTGCCTGGAACTTTGCTCCCTGTCTTTACATGGATTCCTGTACATCAGGCCCTGAGTAGACCTCCAAAGCCATGGACAAAAGTAACAGTAGAAATAGATGTTTGGAGACAATTGCTATGGCTTGAATATCTTCCTCAGTGTACCACATGCCATGGTTACAGGATATAGAAACACTGAATTGGAAGTGAACTGGGAACTTCCTTCTGGGCAGCCCTCATAGCACTGGGAGGTGCTGGAGAATTACAATCAACAGCAGTAGTCAGCTATGAATCCTATGTGGAGCAGGACAGACTGGCCAGGCAAGACGTGTACGGGATTGCAGGTGTGACAAGTCTACTATTGGTGTAACAGACTATTTTTTTAATTAGATTTGACTCAACAGGAGGGAATTCACGTTTACTGTAAATCTGGTTAAAAGCCTGGATCTGGACAGGTTTTATAGGGGAGCTATTGCTGTTTTCCCTCCTAAATGGACATGATATGCTGGTTAAATTGCCCTGCAAATAAATATGTCTATAATGTTAAAAAAAAAAGAGAGAAAGAAATAGAGGAAAGAAGAGAAAAAAAGGAGGGGTAGAGGTACGGAGGCAAGAACAGATGAATAGACTTGTCTGGCTTAGTAACTGCGTGCGTGCATGCGTGTGCGTGCGTCTCCATATATCTTCATCTGTATACGGGGCTTTCCTCTTTGGGACTTGAGCACATGGCATCACAAATTAGCAGATACTCTTCCAGCATCCTCAGCCCCATTTTTTTTCAAGACTTTTGGGTTCTCAGCATTGAATCCAGGGCTTTGCTCATGCTAGATGAGGCTCTACCATTGATGAATTAAGTATTTTGAGCTTACCATAAAACATCAGTAAAGCTTGCAGCTGTTGTGGCAAAATTGTACCACCTTGTGGTGTCACAAAATTTGGACTTTGAGACCAACAATAGGTCACTGTTCACTTTGATAGTCGTGGTAGGGAACATAAAAAAATCTTCAAAACCAGTTTCCTTCTAGAATGTCCTTCCTGCCTACATGACAGCCTGGGACAAAACCCTCACCTTTGTCAATCTCAACTCTTAGGAGTAAGGTAGTTCAAGTAGATTAGAGCAAGGAGGGACGAGCGGAGGACTTCATTCTTGCTTTCATGCAGCTCTGACTGTGATTGACAAGTGGCCTCATGTTCTTAATGCTTAAAGGGGGAAGGGCAGGTGTACTCCTTGCCTCTTGTCTCCATGAGTGTTTACAGTAAGACTTGTGGGGAGGGGGAAGGAGGCTGTGTGTCTTGTCCTCAGCCACCTCCCACCCACATCAATGGAGAAAAGGCTCTGTCTACAAAAGGCTGGTTAATCTGAGGGTCTTTTGCTTAGGTTCCTAACCCACTGTACAATTTCGAGAAAGTCATTAGCAAAGCCCTTGGGCCTTTAGGTTGTTCAGAAGAATAATGTGTGATGAAAGATAACTTCAGTGAACCTTTGGGACTACAGTCCTTTGCTTGTTCATCTGCACAAAACATATATTTGTGGGACACCTACATTACATGACTGTGCTGACTGTAGGAAGATACAAAGAGAAAATGATGGGAAGGATGCCATCTAAGGGCCATTTTAGGAAATGCAACAGTTGGATTCGTAACACAGTACAGGATCACTGGGCTGGAAGTCCAGAAATCTGCCCACATCCTCGATTCATCCTATGTACAAGTACCACAAACCACTTCATGTTAAGAGAAATATGATATTCGTGTGCCACTAATTCAGATGGTTTCCTTTTAACTTTAGACACGTGTGTGTGTGTGTGTGTGTGTGTGTGTGTGTGTGTGTACTCACGTACATGCATGTTTGTGTGAGTGTGGGCCACACATGCCACTGTGTATTCGTGTACACTGTGTATGGTTCCATCTTGTGTGAGAAGTGTCTCTTGGTGTTCACCACTACCTATGTCATGCTAGTTATCCTGTGAGCTTCCAAAGATTCTCCTGTCCCTCCTCCCATCTTGTGCCTTGGCTTCATGTAGGTTCTGTCACAGCTTTTTCTGCCTGTGCTTTGACAATGAGTGCTAAATGAGAGAGCAGCAAGATCCCAGAAAGTAAAGGCTTTCTCGGTGGAGGAGGTGTGGGGAGAAGAGAGGAAAGTGCAAGGCACAGACATGTCTCTGAACCTTGGCAACCATGTCCTGCTTCTTGTTCACACACCCTTCTGGGACAACCTCTTGAATAAAAAGAGGTTTTAGTCCCCCTTCTAGCTTTCTGTGAGTACCGTGAAACTTCAGCTGGGATTTTGAGTCCTTTGTTGAGACAGTGGGTTAGTAGGACCTGGGGCTGCATTTTGAGCCAGGTTCAGGGATAGCTGGTGGTCTGCAGGCCACTGTCAAGGGTGGGGTGTTGGATGCAGAAGCAGGGTTACCTTTGTTCATTTTCATCAGCTTTTCAAAGTCAATAAACTCTTGAAGAGCAATGACAGCATCATTTTCCTCCTTGAGTCCAGCCCTGAACATACAAGCACATGTTAATCGGTTAACTTCTGAAAGACAAGATCCGTTATTCTTTTTTGTTGTTTGTTTGAGCCTGGATGTAGTGAGAATTTTGGTTTCCTTTAAAACCGATTTACGATATATGAACATATGTTATGTTTGTTTTAATCCCAGGTGTGGGATGTGGGACTGCTTCAGTTTGTCCACAGATGCTGACTATAATTGTCTTCCACTCTAAGAGGGACATGATTTTTGCCATCTGCAGATAGTTTACATTTTGAATTCTGAGGACTCTTCAGAGGGTATAAATGCCAGTGCCCCGAGAGGAGCTAGGGTAGGCTCTGAGGCAGCTGCTGCTCCCCCTGTTCCTGCTCCCTGTTGTTGCTGTTTGTCAAGGGGTCATGAGCAGAGAGACAGGTGTGGGGCAAGACACCAGACAGAAGAACTGGTATGGCTGAAACAGGTTCAAAAACCCCAGTAAACCTCATAGTTGAGAAAAGCAGGTATTAGAAACAGCTCCCAGCCAGGTGCTACCTGTCCTGGAACATGTAACCTTGACACCCCACTGAGAGGACCACAATAATCAGTCATGTTGCATAAACATCTAGAGTTCTCCATGCTAATGAGCTATCTAGATGGCCCCCAAGTGTTTATTTTAGGCAGTGAGCTTCCATTCCCGGGCATCTCATCCCACAAAAGGTTTTTAGTCCCTGGTTCACCTGGAGTAAGACATATGCAGTCATATCCCACATACAAATAAAGCAGTTTGGACAAGCAAGGACCATCTCTTTATCAAGGGTTGCCTGGGGGCGGGGCAAGGCAGTTCATTGTAAAGAACTGCACCTCAATCTCCTGGAGAAGGCCTTCTCTCCTTCATCCCCCTCAGTATTGTCAGCACTCACTTGGAACCAAACCAGATACTGCCCTGTCCAGGACTTAGACACCCATTTCCTGCCTGACAAGTAGGGGAAGGGTGGACCCTCAGACCACTATTGTCAACTCCTCCTGGTCCCCAGCGGTGTCTGGGTACACAGGAGATTGAGAGCCACAGCATCCTTCCCTGTCCCTGCTGTTTCCCACACTGGCTGGAACTCCCTCTTTTGGACTACATTCTGCTTTCTCTGAACAGCATGCCAGCGTTGATCTAGCATGCCAGAGTTACTCCAGCATGCCAGCGGCGAGGCAGACAGGAAGCCCGACAGAAGAGAAGTCGGAGACATCCTGATGATGAAGATTGAACCTGCGCTAAGGAACTCAATGCCCCTAATCAGCAGGAAGTAGTCTAAAGAGGCCTATTCCCCCTTTCCCCTAACCTCCTTTCTTTCCTACCTAGTGTGGAGGGGTTGGAAGGGATTAAGGTGGAATAAGGTTTAGAAGATGGACTGATAAGAGAACTCAATAAAAGAGCTAAAGAAATAAATATGCCAACACTGGATCCCAGGCTGGCCTTAAAGTCACTACATTCAAGGCCAAGGGATGATGTTCAACTCCAAATCCTCCTGCCTCCACACCCTGAGTGCTGGGATTATACGCACATGGCACTGTGCTTGGGTTTGTACAGTGCTAGAGGTCGAACCCAGGGTCTAGTGCATGCTAGGCAAACACTATTAACTGAGATACATCCCCACCCATTTCTGTCATTTTTAATTAGGTCAAATGCAGTTACCCTGACACAAACTGACAGTTGCCATTTCCCTGGGAATCTGTAGCTGTAGAGGCTACACGAGGGTATTTTAATTGATCTGTGTAATGCTGGTTACGTTTCCATGAACTGATGATTACGTGTATATAACCACAGGATCTGGGGAATTAATTTTACTTTTCCTTTTTAAGCAAGTCACATCCAAACCTTGATAGTTGGCTTACCAGTTTAAAATATCAATTAATGAATACTTGGTTTTCATGGACTATCGGATGAGTCTCATGAATGCCTCAACTGGACAGTCACAGAGGGCATCAGCCACAAGACACAGCGTGACTCTGCTGCCAGAAAGGAAAAGAAAGCACTTTGTCATTAAGGCACAGAGTGCTTCCCGCTGGCTTTTCAGAGACAGGGTTTGGGGAAGGCATTTTCTCTTATGGTGGGGTTTGAGGTATGAAAACAGATCTCCCAGGAAACTGTAAAGGCCACAGGTGAGCACATAAATTACCATGGTGTCTTTTTTGGGTTGCTGTGCACCAGCAAAGTAGGAGACCTGGATATTTTCTATAAGCTGTTCTTCAACCGCTCTTTCTGCTCAGAAAATGGGAAAGGAAACTTAGCCTAAGGCAATCTGCACCACACCCAGCACACTGCCAGGGCTGTTGTCAGCAGTGATGGTCTGCAGGCACCCTGAAGCAGAACTGGCATCTGCTGTCTTTGAGCCATGTCAAAGTCAATTGTATCACTTCCTGTCTCACTGGCCCTTGGAAAACAGACTTACAGAAAGAGACAAGACTTAGCCCTTTGCCTCAGCAGGCCAGCGTCACTGACGACATCCCTCCTGCTCCCCTCTCACCCTTGTTCTCATTTTTGTGTCAGAATGCCAAAGGCCCCTTTCTGCACCCACAGCCTCTTGGGAGTTCTTCACTTCCAGGCCTCTTGCCAGCTCGGCCTTTCAAGTCTCTCTCACACCATCAGCGTGTGGATGCTAACATGCAATGGCAAACCCCATGACTCCTTCTGATACAAGCACCACCCTTCCCTCTGTAACCTCATCACCACACCACCTCCACAGCATCCAAGTGTCCATTCCTGCCTACAAAATCTGCTTGTTTCTGCCCTCTGCAGGCCACTGCCACCAGAGCTTCCGTGGCCCTCCTCTGATCTCCCACCAGCACCTCTGACAGGCCGCAGTACATTCATTTCTGGGCCTAGTACCTACCTTCCTTGCCTGAGCCCAAATGAGCTTCCCAGAATGCAAACCTGCTTCTACCCTAAGCTCATAGCTCAGTGGTCCCTGTGGTTGTTGAGGACATGGTCGTGAAGCAGGCCTCAATGGCTCCCTCAGTAGCCTGACTCTTCCTTGTTCTGCTCCTCTCTCACCCCAGGTCTCTTAGTGCCAACACAAGCCCACACACTGTCCTTCCTCTCTCCTGCAGGGCCCTGAGGCCCAGCTGTCAGCTCTGTTGTAGTGGGCGAGTGGGCACATGTGGTCCCAAGTGGGATGGACACCCAAGGGAATCACTGTTTCATGTTAACAGCTTCGTCTTTTTTAATAGTTTGAAGCATAAACAGAAAACAGAAGGACCCTCCCTTCTCTCTCTACATCTGAAGATGAGAGTTCTGCTCCTGACGAACCAACTTGCATGTTTCTGTTAAAGTTCACTGTCCATTATAGGAGTCATATTTGGTGCTGCACATGATGCATACTGCCATGTGTCTTAGTTAGGGTTTTATTGTGAAGAGACACCATGACCTTGGCAAAACTTTATAAAGGCAAACATTTAATTGGGTCTGGCTTACAGTTCAGAGGTTTAGTCCACTATCATCATGGCAGGAAGCATGGAAGCACACTGGCAGAGATGGTGCTGGAGAGACAGCTGAGAGTTCTACATCTGAACCGAAGGCAACAGGAAGTGACAGTGACACTCTGGCCAAGCTTGAACTTCTGAATCCTCAAAGCCCGCCCCTATTGACATACTTCTGCCCACAAGGCCACAGCAACTCCAACAAGACCACAGATCCTAATAGTGTTTGCTACTCTCTATAGGCCTATGGGGGCCATTTTTGTCCACCGTGTGTCCATCATCACATCCAGAAGCAGTTCCGCTGTTCCAGAAGTCTTCTGTGTCCGTTTGACTCATCCACACACACCCCACCCCAATCTCAGAAACCAGCAACTAGTTTTACCTTTTTTGGAATGTCACATGACATTGTGCAGTATGGAGTCTTGATAGATGTTGTCTTTTGCATTCAAGGGTCCCATGTCTTTTCCTGCCTAGATTGTTTGTTTGTTTGTTTGTAAAGATGGGGGCTTTCTATGTAGCCCTGGTTGGGATTGGACTTGCTATGTTGATCAGACTGGTCTTGAACTCACCGAGACCTGTCTCTCCCCCTCCCAAGTTCTGGGATTAAAGGTATGTACCATCAAACCTGGCTTAATAGCCAGTAACTTATCTCAGTGCCTTGGAAGGACTTGTTTTCCCAGAGGTCCAGCCTCTCTCCATTCAGAACCTTATTTTACACCTGAGTTGCCTTTGGTTTGGAAAGAAAGGATTTCTCTGCCCCTGGAAAACCCCTGTATTTGGGAACAGGGAAAATATGGAAGCTGGAAGTTCTTCTAGTTTTTCTGGGCAATACACTAAAAGAAGAGAAACCCAGAGCTGGGTGTGTACACGCTGAGCAGTGGCAGGAGGACAGACAGCACCGTTTGTGCAGCAGTCAGTGAGTGCCAGCCCGATTCCGAGTGTTTCCACTCCAGATGCTGGCTATTTGGGCCTTTATGTTCAGGAAAGTCACCACAAAGGCTGACTTGGGGTGTGCTGAGCCTTTTCTTGGGCACAAAAATCGGGTTCTTGAAAACCTGTGGTTACATCCTTGTCAGTTGATCATTATGTAACCTTGCTTGCTTTGTGTTATATGGATTTCTTGAACTGTCTTCCTAAGAAGGCACTTAGTAGCCTGGGCAGGATACATGGTGCCTGGCCCATCAAATAGTGAGACCACCACCACCACCACCACCACCACCACCACCACCACCACCAATAATAGCACAACAATGTGAAAACTGGGGCACTGAATGGGGCCCAGAAGGAACATTTGTTTACAACATGAACTAAGTCAGCCTCACGCTCTGGATCTCAGCTAGGATAGTGGGCTTGAGGTTTACCAACACTCTGACCCTGAACTTGCATCACCTGGAAAGTGCTAGAAGGATTGACTGATTTGTAGCATAGACAACCCCACCTGTTAGTGATGAGGATGGTTTCAGTGTTTTTCCATTTAGTCCCCTTAACAGCTCTGTAAGGTGGGAACAGATGTTAGGTCCACATTTGTTTGTTTGTTTTAGAGACAGGGGCTATGTAGCTCTGGCTGTCCCTCACACTCACTATGTAGACCAGGCTGGCTTGAATTCACAGGGATCCACTGCCTCTGCCTCTCAAGTGCTGGGTTTAAAGGCTTGCGCCATTATGCCCTCCTTATTTCCACATCTGAATCCAATCTGTGGTGATTTATGCCAAATCCAGAGGCTACAGGGGTGGGGGCAAGATTCCAACCCTGGCTTCTCTCCAGAGCCTAGGCCCTCACTCATTGCATTATCCCCCACAGTGATCTCATAAATTCTGTGGAGCATTGTTCAGAAGACAGGTTTGGCTTCTAGGATACAAGAAGCAATAAAATCTATACATCAGCCTTTTGTTTAGTTGGTTGTATGGGTTTTTGAGAGGGTTTCTCCGTGTAGTCCTGGTTGTCCTAGAACTCACTTTGTAGACCAGGCTAACCTCAAACTCAAGAGACCTGCCTGCCTCTGCCTCCTGAGTGCTGGTACTAAAGGCATGTGCCACCACCTCTAGCTCAGACATTATTTTGTTTTTAAGATTTATGCTCTATATAATAATATAAATTAATGTTATATATTAATAAATAAATACAGTTATTTATTTGTTTGCATGTATGCCTGCATGACAAAAGGGGGCATCAGGTCCCTTTATAGATGGTTGTGAGCCACCATGTGGTTGCTGGGAATCAAACTCAGCACCTCTGGAAGAGCATCCAGTGCTCTTAATCTCTGAGCCATCTCTCCAGCCCCCAAGCCTTGTTTTTAATAGTTACGTTTTATTATGTATAGTTAAATTTGTCATGAAATTTACACTTCAAGACATGTGTCTTGTCCAGGGTTTTTATTCTACATAAGATCTTACTGAGCCTTAAAAATAACAGAAGGGCTAGAGAGATGGGCTCAGTGGTTAAGAGTACTGGCTGCTTTTCCAGAGGATTCACAGTTTCCCAGCACCCACACAGCAGCTCACAACCTTCCCTAATTCCAGTTCCAGGAAATCTATGCCTTCTTCTGATATCTATGGGCAGTGCATAAATATGGTACACAGACACATAGGCAGGTAAAACATCCATATAAATAAACTTTTTAAAAAATGACAGAAGGGGGGTCACATATATCAAATCAGAACACTAAGAGGTTAAGTCTCAGGCAAAACTGGGTTACTAAATGACTTTTTCTCTGTAACACATTCTAGGATCCAGTTTATTCTTGTTATTATAATTAACACCCTATCATTTGTACAAATTAATGGGTTTCACTGTGACATTTCCACATATGTCACCAGCGTTCTTGAACTGCCACTAATTGACTCCTTGAAATGTGGGTTTCAAGCCGGGAGGTGGTGGTGCACGCCTTTAATCCCAGCACTTGGAAAGTAGAGGCTGGCGGATTTCTGAGTTCGAGGCCAGCCTGGTCTACAGAGTGAGCTCCAGGACAGCCAGGACTACACAGAGAAACCCTGTCTCGAAAACCCCAAAAAAAAAAAAAAAAAGAAATAGGGGTTTCAACTATATATGTGAGCGCTGCCAATTTCATATACATTGGAAAACAGACTTTTCCTAACTACTGGTATCAGATTTTTTAATATAGAAGAGTTATACTTCAAAAGGAAAACGTATAAATATATTAAAAACAATTTTATTGTACATTCGTTATCATCTTTGTGATCTTTCAAAGGGCAAAGGGACAGGGTTTTCGTACTTTTGCTCGTTCAGGTCCAACTCCCCGAGAATGCTGGAGCAGTTTCATGAGTACAAGATCTCCTTCTCTGGAGTTCCAGTAATGACTATCTTTCGAGACGCAGTATGTTAGACAATTAACCCTTTTTTTCTTGATCCAATATTAAGGAGGAAGCTGTAAGCGAAGTAGTTAAAATAAAGGACATTTCATTACCATCTTTCCAATCGAAAACAATCGTGGCAGGACTTATCACTCGGTGACTGGAGAGCCATGAAGCCGGACAGACAGCTCTAACTCTGCGTCCCTCCCTGCTGATTTTGAAGATAAGAACAACCTTCTACAGGCACCAGTGGGCGCGCCGGAAGTGACGTAGCCCGCCCCGGCGTCTAAAGAGCGAGAAGGTGCGCATGCTCGAAGGAAGCGGAAGTTTGGATTTCCGGCCGGCACGTGAAGGTGCGGATTCCTGGCTTCCGGGTGGGCGTGTGGGGCTGTCTAGCTAGTGGCCGGCGGCGCAGCCGGAGGACAGGGCCATGGAGAAGCTACGGCGTGTCCTGAGCGGCCAGGATGACGAAGAGCAAGGCCTGACGGCGCAGGTAACGTCCCCCGGCTGCGGCGACTATGGGAGGGGGGCCGCGAACCGCCGTGGGGAAGTCGGCCCCGGATGTCCGGGGCTGTCTAGTTCCAGCTGCTTCCCTGAGGCCTTTCTCGGGGCCCTCCCCTTCTGCACCCGTGTTCCGTGGTCCCTACAGCGAACTCTGAGGCTCAAGCCTCAGGACCGGGCTACCTGTGGCCAGCTCAGGCATTCCAGGCTTTATGAGACCTGGACGAGAGACTGGAGAGAGAGCACAGACGTGAAGCTACACCATTCCAAAGGTTGCCTGTGAAATCAGCCCTCCTTAGCGATGCGTACTTTTTATTAGCAGAGTCCTTGCTGTTTGCATGTGACCCAGACTTGAGACTTGATAAAGACTTCCTCCAGTAAGAATTTAAAATAGGCAAACAGGAACTGCTTTGTGTTTTGCATGCTAGCACATTTTGGTGTGTCTTGGACTTGAATTTGTATTACATGAAGATGTTTGTTCCTTTTTCGTTTCTGACTTCTTTGTTGGCGGGACTGAGGTAGCCTGTGTTAAGACAAGTGAAATCTATATTGTGTCTTGTGTTTTGTTTGTTTGTTCTTTTTGGTTTTGTTGTGAGACAAGGTCTCACTGTGTAGCCCTCGCTAGCCTGGAACTACAAAGGTCCTCCTGCTTCTCTGCCTCTTGAGAACTGAAATCTGTATTGTAATTGCAATACAAAAGCCTATACATAGTAACATCAGAAATGGCAGTATATATGGCTTATCCAAGATGCTCGATAGTAACAACTGTTTCATGTTCCACTCTATGTTCTAGACCTGTGCTGTAGCTATGACCCCATGTAGCCATTTAAATTTAAACAGATTAAAATTTAGAATTTATTTCGTTAGTGGTACATCCCATTTTTAGGTGTGCAGTAGCATGTGGTCAGATATTATGCCTAAGGAGTGATTCTACCGCCAGAGTGTTGTCAGGCAGTGCTCTTGTAAATCCTGGGGACAAAGAAGTGAACTTGTTCCTTGAAGCTGTTTCTGGAGGAGAGAAAATTGTGTAGAGAAAAGTTCACTGAACAAAGTTCAGCCCTCTTTGTTCTGCAGGTCAGGGTCTAGCAAGAGAGAGAGTGGGGGGAAGAAGGGGAAGAGACAAGAAGAATAGAGACAAGCCAGAGGGGTCTGTAAGTCTTGTTTACTGTCTCTCATAGACTATATTCACACGTCCTATTGACTGTATTGACAAGATTACAAGGAAATCCTGGGTATTTATAAGCACAAGCAGGAGAACACAGGTGAAGACATTTTACCACGTGCACCATGCAGCTGGGGTCACTAAACAGCAAAACAAGCTATGTGGGATAAACAAGATATTTGTTAGAGTGTGCTCAGCTGCTGTAGGCTGTTGAAAACCAAGTCTCTATCAGGGTAAATAGCTCCAGATGGCTGCAAAGATGATAGCTGCTTTCTAGCCGCTTTCTGCTAAAAGTCGGCTCCCTACAAAAGGTCAAAGGCTCTGGTGGTGATAGCCTGTTAAGTGTGAAGTGGTTGTCCAACAGATCTTCAGGTCCCAGCATTGTTGGCACTGTCGATGGAGTAACGGTGACTGATAGAGGCCTCTGGTGTACAAAATTACATCTCAAACAAGAGAACCATCTCAAACAAGAGAACTGTTACAGTGTTGGTGGAAGTGGATTGCGAAGCTTAGGGTTGCCATAGTGCATAGGGTAGTCAGCCTCTCAGGTAGGGTGGTCTATGGTGAAGAGCTTCCCACCAGGAGTGGCAGGTGTGGCTCTGTGTGTGCTAGGCTAGTAACTGGAACAGAGGGAAAGAGGGACACAGGTAGGAGACAAAGGCAGGCAGGCACAGGGTGAAAGATTCTTCATCCCATTGCATCTCCTAGGCTGTGGAGAGGATGTTGATTTACTGTGAGTGTATTAGCCACTTTGCCATCACTGACCAGTTTCAGAGCTTTAGTCCATCATGATGGGGAAGGTATGGTGGACAGTTGAGTTCTCGGATAGATATGGGTCGGGATTTGCTTCACAGCTCCAGGAAGGAGAGCAAGCAGAAGTCAGCCCTAGTGAGTGACTTCTGCCAAACAGGCCTTAGCATCTCAAGTTTCCAGAACCTCTCAAAGTAGTGCTACCCTGAGAAGAGGGCATGAGAGCCCAAGCCTGTTCACGGGGAAAGCTCAGCCATGTTGATACAGTGTTCCAATTTTCTTAATTTTTAAGATTTATTTATATTTCATATATATAAATATTTTGCTCTCCGAGGATGAGAGGTGTGACAGTGATGAGGGACAGGAGTACAGTGTTATGGTGGCCTTGAAAATAGAAGGTGTCTGGGCAAGAACATGGGCCTAGAGGGAAGAGTGCTTAGCCCACTGCAGGATGTGGGCATGCCCCTGGGGAGGATATACCACAAGATGAGAGATGCTTACAAGATGGGGAGGACCAGAAAATTTGTGTGGTGCTCAGGGTGTTCTGCAATTGTAGATGCCCAGATTTAGCAGGGCAGCGGGTGTCCTGAGTGGTGACTTCCTTCTTTTCTTTCCTTCTTTCTTTCTCTCTCTCTCTTTCCCTCTTTCTCTCTTTCTCTCTCTCTCTCTTTTGTTTTTAAACTGATTTCCTTTTTTTTTCTTTAAAAAAATCTTGTTTACTCTCCCCCC
>JANHMN010000004.1:156668765-156705808 GCA_030674055.1 Rhabdomys pumilio
CCAAAGGTTTTTATTTATTTATTATATGTAAGTACACTGTAGCTGTCTTTAGACACCCCATAAGAGGGCATCAGATCTCATTACGAATGGTTGTTAGCCACCATGTGGTTGCTGGGATTTGAACTCATGACCTCTGGAAGAGCAGTCAGTGATCTTAATGACTGAGCCATCTCACCAGCCCAAGTGGTGACTTCTTGTACTGCAGGATGGAATAGGTCCTCTACAGATTCCAAGTTAGATAAGGGTGTTGGGCACCCTGGAATTTGAGCTACTCTATCCTGCTGCTGAGAGGCTTGAGGCCCAGGATTGACTAGATGCTAGGGTTCTGGACCCTTCCTAGGAGGTGTCTAGGACATCTTCCTAGAGGGAAAGGCCTGGAGGAGGCCTCAGAGAAGCCCATCCTGCTCTTCCACCACTGTGTGCCCAGAGTTAAACCCAGGTTAGCTTCTCAGACCTGCATGTACCTGGCTCCTCCTCCACCTGCCAGGACTCAACTGTGTTTCAGGTGTTTTAGCTTCCTTGTCTGAGTCCTTTCTTATCTGTACAACTTGGCAAACTTTTAACAAAGTCATTCTTTCTGGAATGCTCCAACCTGGCTCTTCTAGTGGAGTCAGCATTGAATGTCTTCAGAGAGACTAGGCCTGTTCCTAGCTTAGAAACCACAGAAGTTTATATTTACTATTCTAGAGGCTGACAGTCCCAAGATTATGGTCACAGCGGAATCTGTGTCTCCCAAGGGCCACTTCCTGGCTCATAGATGTACCGTTCTAGTTTCAGTGGAAAGGGTGTGGAATTCCCTGGGAAAGAAAACTAATCCCACTCCCAAAGCTTCTGTTCCTATGTCCTGCATGTCCCTGAGGCTCCACGTTCTAGTACCAGTTTCTGAAAGGCTAGGATTTGAGGGAACACTTATGTGCATATTGTAGCACAGCATGGCAGGTAAGTCATTTGTGTGTGGATGACTAGTCCATGTTAACAAAGGAAACTGCCATGTTCCACCTTCAAGTTCTCCACATGGAAGATGGTAATAAAAGCCCCTGTTACATAAGCCAAGCAGTGGCTCTCTCAGAAGACTGAATATGACCTGTGTGGGCTGTAAGACCCTCAGCCTAGGTGCTTGGAAGTCAGTATTCTGCTAGTAGCCTTCAGTTGGAAATGTAGGACTCTCACCTCCTCCTGCACCATCCCTGCCTGGATACTGGCATGTTCTTGCCTTGATGATAACAGACTGAACCTCTGAACCTTAAGCCAGCCCCAATTAAATGGTGTCCTTGTGAGTTCCCTTGGTCATAGCAGTAAAACCCTAACTAAGACTTTTTTTTGTCATATAACTCCAAAAATTTGTGTGGTCTCTGAGCTGAATCTTCTGTATGGTATTGAGCTGCCTAGTGGCTGGGGCCTCTACATAGCTGCAGAATTAGGACAGTCACAGAAAAAGACCAAGCAGTTAAGGTTAGAGAATCAAGCCTCTCAGGCGTGTCTTCAGGGCCGGGGTACACTGTGTGAAAATGAAAGGCCACAGCCAGTGAGGGAGCATCTGCAGGTCAGGACTGCAGCTCCCTTCAGAGCCGATGGTGCTCCAGGCCCATGTGGAATGGCAGCTTCCCAGGAGGCTGTGCCACTGCTCATGGTCAGGCCCGAACAGTCACATCCAGTGCTCCATTCTGAGTGCTCCCCAAATTCATATGCCAAGGCCTAACTCTCAGCGTGATAAGTCTTAAGAGAAGGTGTCTTTAAAAGATACCTCAGGGAGACCATTTGCCCCTTCTATCATGTGCAGAGGCAGCAGACACTATGTCTGCTAACACTTGATTTTAGACTCACAGTTTCCAGAATCAAGAGGAGGAAGAGAAGGTGGTGATGCTAGTTGAGGTGGAAGATGGTAATAAAAGCCCCTGTTATGTAAGCCAGTATGTAACAGGGGATATGATGATGGTGATGGTGTTTTGTTACAGCATCTGGCATGCTGGTTTGTTTGGTTTTTAGACAAGGTGTCTATGTGGCTGGCTTGGAACTCACTGTGTAGACAAGGGTAGTCTTGAACCCACAAGTTCCTCTTGCCTCTGTCTCCGAAGGACTGGGGTTAAAGACAGGCACCACCATGCCCAATCAGCATATAGTGTTTGTTTGTAACCAGGAGCTGAGCCCCTCACCTAGCTCTTAGAAGTACATAGTTGCTCTCAGTATCAGGGAGTGGCTGGCTGGCTGGAGAGGCTGGAGGGAGACATCTTTTTAGATTTTGTTTCAAGGTAGATCCTGCAGCAGACCTGAGGGCTGGGGCCCTAAAGCAGGTAGGCAAGTGTGTACCTCCCTGAGACAGATAGGAAGAGTACCCTCCTGGGAGCCAGAGCAGGGGCCTGGGTGCTCTTTTAAGTGGATGTCTTAGGTACTTTTCTATTGCTGTGATAAGACATGACCAAGGCAGCTTACAGAAGAGTTTATTTGAGGCTTATGGTTGCAGAGTGTGAGTGACCATCATGGTAGGGAGCGTGACACTCAGGTAGGTGAACATGGCTCTGGAGCAGTAGCTGAGAGCTCACGTCTTGAGACACAACATGAGGCAGAGAGCTAACTGGGAAGGGCATGGGCCTTCAAAACCTCAAAATCCACCCCACCCCCACCCCAGTGACATACACCTTAATCCTGCCCAAACAGTTCCAACAACTGGGGACCAAGCTGTTAATTGCCAGGGGAGCTATGAGCTCCCACTGCTGCCTCCAGTTTCCTCTGCTGTCAGTAGGTGGAGTTGTCTGCCCAGAGAAGGGCACTGAAGCAGAACTAGGAGGCTTGAGGTAGTTCTTGTAAGGAAGCAGGTTGTGGGTGGGGAGATCAAAAATAGACTTGATAAAGAGTGATGCTCAGCTAATGTTGCTGAAATGAGGAGAAGCTGAGGGCCTGATAAGGGGCGTCCTGTGAGGCAGGCAAGGTAGCAGCTCCTAGGCATTGGTTATTTTTTAAGACTAATTTCCTGTTGTGTATATGACTGTTTTGTCTACATGTATGTATGTGCACCATATGCACAGCTGATGTCTACTGAGGCCAGAAAACAGCAAAGGATGCCCTGGAACTTGAATTGGAAATGGTTGTGACTGCCGTATGCATGCTGGGAGTTGAACCCAGGTTCAGTGTATCTGAAAGTACTCTTAGCTCCTGACCCCCACCCAGCGCCAAGACTGGGGGATTTTGAACAAGATTTCAGAGACGGAGGAATTGCAGGAAAGAAGGCTCTGGCAGTAGGTCAGTGGGTGGGATAAAAGAGCAAAGCCACTGGAGATGGGTTGAAGAACAGAGCGGATGGGCTGTCCATGTTGAATACGGAGAACAGGCGAGATCTACCAGGTGGTTAGGATTGGCCTTGTGGCCAGGAGTCCTGAAGGAGAGGGTGAAGAAAGCTGGTGGGCACACCTGGGGTCACAATGGCTCTTTACCTCATGAACCCTAGGCGGAGAGGGGGCAAGCAGGTGTGCTGCTCAGAATAGCCCTGAGGAGCAGGTCCTTCAGCTTCTGCTGATCATTGATTTTTTTATGTGCCAGCCATTTGGGGAGAAAATGGAGGGATGTAGAAATAAGGGCTTTTTCTAATTGAGAGGCACAGCAAGTGTTCTGGAGGACTGGACTCTCCCTGACCTGCAAGTGGTATGGCCCTGGGCCTTAGCCTGGCATCAGATACAGGTGCAAAGCTGGGGTCACTGTGTGGTGTGTCCATTCATTCTCACTGCCTGTACAACTGAGGAGTTAGTCAGTGGTTCATCTTTCAATTCTGATTCCTTGCAGTGTCTTCTCAGTGGCCTCCTGGTCAAAGGCTTTACTGTCTCATGTGACAGCAAGAAGTTCTGAAGCTGGAAAGTGAAAATTGTATGCATGTATGACATGTATGCATTGTGACAGAGCATGATATTCTAATGTGTATGACAACAGGTTGTTAAGTGATGTACACATTTGGGGTGTTTTATTCTGTGACTAAAATACATGTAGTGTGTAAATTCCTGGTAAGAAGGGGCTTTGGGTGTCTGTAGCCTGTTCACCCAATTTACAACCACATGTCCAGTTAGGCTGTAGCAGGTGGCATTGCTGGAATCAGGATGTCTAAATTAAATTGCAAAGATACTAAGATACATTAAACGTGGTGTGTTGTGCTGACAGAGCTCTTACTTTTCTCTGCCTTTCATGCTTCATAAGGATTCCCAGATGATCTGCTGAGGTAAGGAGTGGAGACCAAGGGGATTGCAAGCTGATGCCCACAAATTCCTATTGTGATTTCACCACTGAAAATGTTCTGAGCTGCTGTTCTTACTCTTTTTAAGTGTATATGGTAGTGTCCATTAGAAATTTAAATTTTGGGATAGAAATTCTTGTAAATTTCTAGTTCTAGCTTTGAATTTGCTGATAGTTGGAGCTAGCTTTGAACTCCTGATCCTCCCGCCTCTTATTTCCCAAATCTTGGGATTACAGGTATGCACTACCATGCCTGGCTAAATTTCTAGTTTCTTCAAGGGCCCCAGAAGCCAGCTCCTTAGGCTCCTTAGGCTGGGCATCCATTGCAGTATGGTTCACTGAGCATCCAGGCTCACCTCTGGGTGAAGCACACCCCTGCTGGGTGCCTTCCATTTCTCTCTCCAGTTCCCCCTGCTTCCTTAAAGGTTTCTACTGAGATCATCCTTGCCTCACTCCTCAGGCCTGGCGGAAGTTAGCAGGTGTAGGATGAGCCTGTGTGCAGGCCCAGCCTCCGCAGTTTCCAACACGCAGCCCACCTGGCTCTATCCCAGTTTAAAGGTGGATGTATCTCTACCATTGTGTTGTTCTGCCTAGATGAACATGCATGTGCTGCACCCAACCAGAAAGGACTTTATGAGACCCAAAACACACCTACCAGGTCGTTTCCGGCATCAGCTGATGTTCATTGTCCTTATAACCACAGAAGTGACAGTATCATAGAGCCAGGTCCATGTTAACAATGAATGCTGCCAGGCATGGTGGCACACACCTTTAATCCCTGCACTTGGGAGGCATGTCTATATGAGTTCAAGTCAACCTGGTCTATGTAATGAGTTCTAGGACAGCCAGAGATATGTAGAGAATCCCTGTCTGCAAAAGACAAAGAAGCTTGCTCAATGTAGTATAGAGTCAGACTTATACATGCTGATCTAACTTTCTTAACTGTCCCTCTTTTTTTCTAAGGTCCTGGATGCCTCATCCCTGAGCTTCAACACCAGGTTGAAGTGGTTTGTCATATGCTTTGTTGCTGGCATTTTCTTTTCAATCCTTGTGAGTTAAGGCATTGTCTTTTTATTAAATAGTCTTATATTGTTCTAAACGAATAATTTAACTTAGAACCAATAGAAGTAGCCTGCTTTATCTAAATGTTAGATTATTTTGATGGAACACAGTGACCTTAAATAAGTGTATAGGGATTGATTAAAAATAAACAGAAATTAATGTTATGGTAATTTGGAGAAAATGTTAAAATTGTATTTTGAACATCAATTTTTCTTGAAAACTAGACAATCAGTAATTTAGATGTGTTTTAGTAAGCCTGTTTTAACTTGGCTTCAGTTGAATCCTTAGTTTCAGACAAGTGTAGAGACAGTTCTGCGAGAGCACATTGTGTACACTGATATAAGAGGTTATATCACCGTAGTTGTATTTAAGCATTACTGTGTAGTACTTAGTGTCAGCCACCACACTAGAACTTTGTGATTCTGGGCTCTGAAGACCATATTGTCATCCACTACATCTAACTATGATTTCTGCTTTAGGGAACTGGGTTGCTGTGGCTTCCTAATGGCATGAAACTCTTTGCAGTATTTTATACCCTTGGAAACCTTGCTGCATTGGCCAGGTGTGTATATACTTTGGCTTCTTAAAATGCCTTGTTTGCTGTTGGTACCAGATTTTCTTTCTAATAAGTCTTTGTAAGTATCATGTTTTCGTTGATTGTTTATAATGTCAATTCTGCAGTAAACTTATGTTCATATTGTAGTACTGCTGTTGTATGACTGAATACCGGGATGTTGAGTGGCCAGCAGTGCATTTGGGGAGCACAGAGGCTAAGTCCCAGCATGGGGTCTGCTCCAGAACCCAGCTCTGTAGTTGCTACCCTTCAGTCCTGGCTCTGTGGAGTGAAGGTTTTGTGATGCAGAGCTCACACAGGAAGCTAGGAACAGATGTGGCAGTGTTGGTGCAGTGCAGAAAACTGAAGCTGTGATGCTTTAACAACACGTTTCTGAAGGGCTGGGAGTCCAAGATTGGTGCCTCAGTTGTCTACTCAGAGCGGCACCCTGTATCCCTGAGGGGTTGTATGCACTCCCATGTTTGGAGGGTCACCTTAGGGTCTTGTTCCACCCATGTGAGGATGGGAGTTGTGGCCTCTTCACCCTTCATGCCATCAATACCGTGTTAAGGCCATAGCGTGTCTTGAAGTGTCCTTTCAGAGGTAAAGGGAAAAACAAGCATGGTGGACATGCATATAATACTTGTTTTCTGGAGGAGAAAACAGAACTGTCACAAAGTCTAGGCCAGCCTTGGCTAGTAGCAAGATTGTGTGTCAAAATGACAACAAAATGAAAGTAACTGCTCAGTACTCAGAAGGTGAGGCTGGAGGATTTCGAGTTTATGGCCAGCCTGGGCTACGTAGAAAGACCATGTCTCAAAGGAGCAACAACGAACTAAGTAACGGGGGAAGTTTCCAGTACAGAAGGGTGAGGTGTTTAAGGCTAGCCTAGGCTTTGTCCTAAACAGCAACGAAGACAACAGATCCACAGACAAGTAAAACAAGAAATAAAACAACTCACACAGTTTATTTTATAGCAATTTTATTTCTGCATAGCCAGACAAATTAGTAGAGCCATCTTTTACTTTGTTTCAAATAGTACATGCTTTTTAATGGGACCCGTGAAGCAACTGAAGAAAATGTTTGAAACAACAAGATTGCTGGCAACAATTATTATGCTTGTAAGTAATGTTAATTTTATAAACTTACTAATGTCTTTTCTGCATTATTGCTGTTTGTGTGTGTGTCTGTGTGTGTGTGTGTGTGTGTGTGTGTGTGTGTGTGAAGTAACAATGTTAAAGAGTTTGGCTTATACAGCATTGTCTAATATGATTGGCTGGGTGGAACATGCTTGCTGTTCCATGTGCATTGTATAGCTGGAAGTTGCTGTGAAAATCAGCTGTCACAGTTCATGTTTAAGCCCTTCACATGCTGGGATGTCTGTTCCTCAGTGGGGAGAAGTTACAGTACTGTGAATTCACAGGAATCTTCTCAGGGAGAATTGGAATTGTAACTTGTGTGGTTTCTGTCTTCTGCTATTTGCTGACTTGAGCCTTGTTGTGGGGCAGCTTCTCAGCTCTGAGTTGAGTCCCTTCATGTAACAGGCTCCTACCATGGCTGTCACTCAGTGCTCTGAGTTACTGTGGCTGTCGTCCAGCGCTGGTTGTTGAGCCACACTTTGTAGGAGAATGTTGAACATGAGTTAAGTTGCTGCATACACAGATTCTGCCTCACAGTAATGGTGAAGACAACCGCTGTCCCAGTGCAGATGAAGCAGTGTGCAGGTGCTCTCTCTGGTTAGAGAGGAAAGCTGAGCCTTACACATGAACCAGTCCCCACCAGGCCCTGAGCTGACGAGGGTCAGACTGGGGTCACATTAGGCCTTCCTAGCTTAGACTCCCACTTCTGTTCTTCCTAGCCTGTTCAGATGACATGGGTGTGCAGCGAGCTCATGCCGTCTTCTGTGAAGCATATTCCAATGCTGTAAAGTGAACATGGTGGAGCATGCTGACGCTAATGGCAGTGCCTTTGCCACTGTCTGGTGGCACTGTCGTGAGCATCAACACGGCACAGGAGTGGCCTCTTGCTGCTCTAAACTTTACTTTCCAGTCTTTCCCTTTATTTGACCAGCACATTATTTAGGACTTCAGTTTGCTGGGACAGCGAGTATTGCTTCTACAGGCTTTAAGGTGGCAGCAGAGTCCACTGTCTCATTTATTTATTCTGTTGCATGTTACCCAAGCAGATGAATGCAGAGGTTTGTGCACTTTTGTTGGGCCCTTAAAGAACCTCAGGTTTCTCATGAACTCTTTCCTTCCCTATAGTTGTGCCTGGTATTTACCCTGTGTGCTGCTCTCTGGGTAAGTTATATCAGCCATGCTGGCTATCTGCTCACTGTCCCCACTCCACCATTGTCCTAGAGCGGAGGCTAGTTTCATGAGGCCCTCAAGAGAGTCAGTGTCCCTGAAACAGATGTAAGGTGGAGTCTGCTGTCTATAACCTACACAGAGGAGGTTGTTAAGCATAGGGTCCCTGTGAGCACACTCGTACTGAGACTGGTTGCTGCTCTGACAGCATCCTAGACTGGGCCTGTGTCCTCTGCTTTGCCTGCTGTAGACTCTCTGTGTGCCTTGGAAGCAACAGTGTGAAAAGCTCCCAGAGAAGGGCGGTCCAGAGAAAAAACAAATCAACAAGTAAGACTAAAAAAGATCTCCATCAGGACCACATGTGGTGGTGATATCTTTAATCGGCATCCTGGAGATTGAGTAACTTGCAGGTCAGATAAGGGCTCCATATGTGTGTGGTTGTGCCATCGTGCACATAGGGAAGTCAGGACAATGTGCAAGAACCAGTTTTCTCCTTCCACAGTGCCAGGCTGTCAGGCTTGGCAGACAATTGCTTTACCCACTGATCCATCCTATCTCCTCTCCTTTAAGGGCAGGGGCTAGGCAGGTGGCTCGGTGGTAGAAAGCATTTATCCACCTGGAGACAAGTCCTGGTTCTGACCCTCAGCACCTGCCCACCTCCTTCCCCCAAAAGATGAGGAATTCTCAAATCAGTTATCTTAGAGCATTGTAGGAACCTTATGTTATCTCAGAAAACTGCAGCAGTGTAACTGTCCTTTTAAAAAACACAAAAACAAGAGACAAAAAACTCTCTGGGTGATGGTTGCACACACCTTTAATCCCAGCACTGAGGAGGCAGAGGCAGGAGAATCTTTGTGAGTTTGATGCCAAAGTGAGTTCCAGGACAGCCAGAACTACACAGAGAAATCCTATCTCAAAAAAAGAAGCAAAACCAAAAACCTAAAGAAGCCAGCATCATAGTACGTGCTATAATCCCAGTATGTAGGAGAGCGAGGCAGGAGGATTGCAGTAGGTTCAAGGCCAGTCTGGGCTGTATAGCAAAACATCTCCAAGAACAACATGTAGGGAGGTAAGTAATTGTGTGGAGCTTTACGGGGTTTTAAATGCCGATTCTAGGAAAGGCACATGCGTCACTCTGTAGTATCAGGGTTACACCGAGCTGAGACCTAAGAATTCTATCTCCAGCCTTTGCATAACTGTAACAGTCACTTACGCTGTGTAGTTTATAGTATTTAAGATAACAGAGATGGCATTGGAAAGGAAATGTACTTTCATGGGTGATATTTAAAATTTTAAAATATATAGAGATAAAATTGAATAAACAAACAGGCTATCCATTTTAAAGTGAAGAATTGAACCTGATTTGTAATGCTACTTTTTAAAACCCTAAATGTGTTGTTTGTTGCTAGTGGCGGAAGAAGGGGCTGGCCTTACTCTTCTGTATCTTGCAGTTCTTGTCGATGACCTGGTAAGTCTCTTTGTATACCATAAACAACTGTCTAGGATGTTTCAGGCATCATTTAGATTCCAGAGAGCCCTTGAAAAGGGGGCCAGAGGCCTATGCCTGTGAGCCAGACTCCTGCAAAGTCAGATGGAGTGAGGCCCATTCTGAACAGTGCCTTCCTGGTACTTGTAGAGAGAGCTGTGGTATCAGGGTGCACTGGTTATGGGGCAGGCTACCATGGGAAGAGAACTGATCAGAAATGGAGACAAAGCCACCTGAATTCTGACAAGAGGAAGCTCACAGGGTGCGCCCACGGGTGTCAGGTGCCCCAGGCATTCCACCTGCTGTTGCTGTGTGCCTTCTTTCCAGTGCTACATCCTCACAGCCCCATGTGACTCACTCTGCCTCCACTCACCTGCCTGGAAAGCCCCAGCCAGCCACTTCTTACCCTGCTCCCCGTTGGACTACAGAGCAACTTTCCTTGCTTTTCTCAATTTCGTTGTTTAGTGTCTTCCCATTGCTGTCACCCAGCTGGGCTCAGCTCCTCTTCTGGGTGTTTCTACCTTTCCACTGACAGATAGATAACCACATCAGTGTATTTCAGTCTCACCGTGTAAGGTTGCTTGACTCATTGGAATGTGAAGAATTTAGGCTAAATCACATAGGCTACTCTCTTACATTTTGCTTTCCTTTAATGTACTCCGGTTAGCTTTTCTCCAGAAGGTTGTCATCATACTTAGTAATGTTAGCTTTTGCTGGAAAGAGAGTAACTTCTGCAAAAGGCCTCAGCATTAGCATCAGAGTCTCGGAAGTTTACTGAACACAATATCAGTTGTGTCTGTAGCTCAGTGACAGAGGACCTGGGGCCCATCCCCAGCACAGCAAGTCTTCAAGTTGCTTATGAGGCAGTCTTGTGACTCGGAGCTGTAGGTCTCGGAAAGTCGGAATCTTCCACAATTTCCTAGTCAATGCTATTGCTCAAGATGGAGTTGCAGTTTGAGAACCACTGGCCTGTGTTCTGCTGCTGAGGTGGCTACAGTAGATGTGGCCAGTGGGACTAGGAGGGCTAGAGATGTGTCTCTAGGTGAAGAGAAAGTGTCAACATCTTTGACTATCTTTTGCAGGTACAGTCTGTCCTACATCCCGTATGCAAGGTGAGCTCTGAATTTCATTGTACTCCTGAACATGAGTTTAAATAATTTTCATATTAAGCTATTTATGGCTGGGCATGGTAGCACAACTTTGTGAGTTCAAGGCTTATCTGGTCTGTATAGTGAGCACCAGACCAGTCAGACCTACATAATGAGACAACAAAATTTACAGAAGGCTTTTTAGTTAGCTTTGTTGACTTTGTTGCTTTAAGAATTATTTTTAAGAACAACTAAAAAGCTTGGCTTATACTGCCTGCAGGTGAATGACCATCTTGCTGCACATAGCAGCTGGAGCTGCACTTGGTCTGCCTTGCTATGTGAACACTAACAGGGAACTGGAAAAGAAATCTGGATATTTCTGTTCAGTACCCAGGAGGCAGAGACTCCAGCAAGAATAATTCTATTTTGGAAAGTAATAAGGGAAGTTAGGGTTAGGGAATCAAGGTATACGTTAATGTTCTTAGCCAGCAGAAAGCTCACTCTTTGCAGGTTGGGGGCCAGGGCTGATAGGTGAATGTCCAGACCCATGGCAGCCAGTATAGTCTACCATGCTGTTTCTTTGTGCTTCCTAGAGGAATGTGATGGTTTAGTTGTAGAAGAAAAAAACATGTGTTAATTCCAACTTTAAACCTGATAGATTGAAAAAAAAAAAAAAAACAGTTCTGGTGAAGTAGGGCTTTGTCTCTGTGGAGACACTTTACATATTTAAAAGACAGCAGAATTATATACCTAATGTGAACAGTGGAAGACATTGTTTTTATTCCATCTCTTATTGTGAGTGATTATTTTTGACAAACGCATAAAAGAAAAAGCAAAGCAATGTTGAGCTGCAGGAAGGAGCCCTGGATGAGTGCAGAGGCTCATGTGGAGCAAAGGTGAGAGACACTGTCCCTTCATATCCAAGCCAGGGCTCTGCAGGTGGCACAGCTGCTGGAAGGTGACCATGTGTCCCAGAAGTCAAGGCATGACTGGATGGAGAGTGGCAGGCAACATGCAGAATATATTTCAGATGTTATTAGTGGGTATTTTGAACAGGAAGTTTTTTGTTTTGGTTTGTTTTTGTTTTTAATTTAAGCATATTACATAATGGTTCAGACACTTAGAAAACATGAAAGCTGAATCACATCATTTTGGGGATTTTTAGGATGCAGTAATAAGATTCAGTCTGCTTCCTGGACTCTGGAGCGAGTGGCTTTGCTTGCACTTTGCCACCATGATGTCCTGCCTCTTTCTGGCCAGATCTCAACTGGTCAATGACCAGGACACAGACTGATTCCACATAGGAGAGAACATAAGTGAAGCTTGCTGCCCAGAAATGGGTTTATCTGGTTCACGTTTCCAGGTCACAGTCTGTCACTGACAGAAGCAGGAACCATGGAGGATCACTGTTTGCTGCCTTTCTTGGGAACTTAGGTGTGGCCAGCTTTGCCGTAAGGCACAGGAGCACTTCCTGCGGACTGGCACTGTCCACAGTGGGCTGAACCCGCCTGTATCAATGAATAAAACAGTTCCCACAGACATGCCCACAGGCATGTCCAATCTATCAGTCCCTCAACTGAGATTCCTTCTCAGGTAATTCTTTTAAGCCTAATAGGACAGTGTCATCTCCAGGTCAGCCTGTTTTCCTGCAAGCAGCAGGATTCTGTTCTATCTGTGGCTGACTAACACCCCATTGTGGGGGCCCGAAGAGATGGCTCAGGAGTGCTTGCTGCTCTTCTGACCAAAACCACCCACATCAGGTGGCTCATCCTTCTGTAGTTCCAGCCTCAACTCCTGGAGGTCCATTTGCCTTTTCTGGACTCCACAGGCACCCACATTCATGTGGCAGACACACAGACATATACCACATACACAAAAATAAAATAAATGTTTTAAAAAGACCAACACATTTTCTTCATCCATTTATACCGACTGTTGGCCATGTAGGCTGACTCCACTAATGACTGTTGTGACCATTACATGGGTATGCAAGTTTTTAAAAAAAAAAAAAACACACAAAAACATTAATTCTTATAAAAACTTAATTCCCAGATTATCTTGTTATTGAGAGTCATTTTATTAAAAATCAAGGTTATGTGTTAGTAAAAATTCCTGTGGCAAATACAATTTCAAAAGTTAGCAAGAAAATTTCAAAAGTACTTGCAGGTATTCTGAGTGGATCTCAGGGAAGCCTTGGTTCCTTGGAAACTGCTGCAGAGTCCACCCCTGCTTGGAAGTTGCTGGTGTGTGGAAGGCCTGTGCTGATGCTCCTGCACACTGCTGCCTCATGGCCCTTTCTCCTTCCTTCCCTCAGGGACGCGGTGCTCAAATGCTGCTCCTCTCTCTTCAGTTGAAAGTCGCATCTGCCCAGGAGGAGTGCTTGGGAACAGCACTGATGCTGTGCCTGCTCCAGTGATCACTGCAGCACAGCAGCAGCCTCAGCCCGTGCGTGCACTGCCTGCTGAGGCTCACTGTGTAGCCCCTGTTCCCTGCCTGGTAACCTCTGCTTCCAAAGACAAGGAGGTCATAATCATTGCCACTTGTAAATAATTTGTACTCAGTTTTTAATCTTTACAAACAGCTTTCAAAATGTGAATATTTAAGGTATGAACCTGTGTTGTAAGATATATCCAGCTTACTTGGCTCTTTAAATGCTCCACAACTTTAAAGGATTTTTTTTTTAACTTTAAAAATGTGAAACTTTATATACTTTAAGCTTAAAACTACTTATTACGTGTAATAAAAAGTAATATATGTATCTTTACAGTTTTGAAATAAACCACTCTTGGAAATGTAACCTTTTCTGGATCAGCTGTATAATACATTAAGTAGCTTAGCGCAAAGAAATGCAGCTTCAGCTCTGTATGAGGCGTAGCCTCTGCCTATGTGACAGCATATGGTGTGAGAATTACGGGACTGAAAAGCAGCTCTCAGAAGTCAAGGGCCAGACATGCACACTTAATGCCAGCTCTCGGGAGGCCAGCCCGAGGCCCACAGTGAGGCTCCACATGGGCGCTAGGAATAAACTTGGGTTTTCTCGAGAGCAACAAGTGTTCTTAACCAGAGTTAACCAACCAACCCAACCCAACTCAACCAAATAAACAACCCATCCACCCAAGGATCCAAGGAGAGATGTGTGGGGTCGCTGGTCAGAAGGTGGCCCCAGAGGTGGCAAGGACAGCATACTGCTTTCATTCCCAGGATAGAGATGAGGGAGGAGGAGGAGGAAGTTTTGGCCATCACAGAGTTGGCTTTGTTGGGCAACAGGATGAGGAAGCAGTGACTTGCTGTCTCCTTCAGGTCCCCACAGGCAGACAGTGGCCCAGTGGCAGCAGGAATACACTTGTCTGGACAGAAGGAGTGGCTCAGGCAGGTGCAAATGAAGAGGGGAGGCGTCCTCGGGTGTGCCGGAAGAATTGCTCTTGTCTCTGGCCTGGTGAGTGCCACAGCAACCATGTCCTGGACATTAGTCTGTAGGAAGGCAGAGAAGGTGCAGGCACTGTGGGCAGTTCACGTCGCTCAGTATCTCAGAGTACAGAAACGGTGGGAGGGGACAAGGAAACTAGGGGCACATTGTGGACTTGGGGGCTGGAGAGACGACTCTGCAGAAAACCACTTTAATTCCTAGCACCCGCAGGGTGGCTCACAACTGTCTTTTAACTCTTTTTAGGGGATCTGAGCCCCCTCCTGGCCTCCAGAGGCACCACATGCACATGATGACCAGACAGACATGTAAACAAAGCACTCATATATACAAAAATGAATCTATAAAATAACCCTGCTGACTGAGGGTTTTACCTGCCCACCCTGGAGCCTCTCTGGAGCTATGTGCTACCTTGACTCCAGATAAGAACATAGACACCCCTGCCCAATAGAGGCTCTGGGTACCATGAGGAAGTGTGTGCTGTGCTGCTCAGCGCCTGCTGAGAGAGGCAAGTACAGATGGTAATGCCGAGGCAGCTCTTGGGCTCAGGGACGAACAGTCACACGCCATGCACCCTACAGGTGCCTGGCTCCTCTAAAGTGCCTGTTTGTCCAGTTGGCCGGATTCTGGTGGGCCACGCCCTGCTCTGCATTTTACTGTGCCACTCCTTTGAGTCTCCTCATTCTGCTTCCCTGGTGTCAACTTGCTGCGTCAGCCATACCTTCTGAAGAAAGCAGAATTAGGGATCCCCTTCAAAAAATATCTCCAAGTAGACTTTAGTGCTCACCTTGAACCCTGTCCTGGCTGGGTATAGCCAGTCCAAAGGAAGGGGTCTTTCAGAACCTGGGAGAGGAAGAAGCAGGGGCCATTTGGAAGAGCTAGATCCAGGTAGCCTAGCCTGCAGACCTTGGAGTTCTTCCTGCACAAGAAACGGGGTGGCTCACAGAAAGCAAATGCTCTGTGGGGACTCAGTACTGGTACAGGTCCCAGGGCAGCGTAATTTTGAATAAAGGTGTCTACAGAGGCAGCAGAGTGGCCTGAGAATCGAGAAGTGGAATAAACCCACTGGTGTGGAGAGATGCGGGGACAACAGGATGTTGCCTTTGCTGGAAGCTTAGGACTCTGGCCCTTAGTCCCAGGCCAGGTGGCAGCAATGGTAGCAGCCTGCAGGGGCATTGCAAGATGTGGGGTGGGGCTGGCCCTGCAGCAGAGTTGGGAGAGGGGCACGCACAGTTGGTGTGCAGGGGCTGACAGTCACCGGTGCGGCACTGGAGCACTGATATTAAGTAGATCCAATCTAGCCTTCCATTTCAGCTCTGAGCCTGCCGTAGAGTTTGCAGGGCTGCTCGTGGGAGGAACAGGACAGACTGAGTTTGAGTCCTCAGTGGAAGGGAGGGGACAGGCAGGCTGCTATGCCAGAGGGCACAGCTGTTAGAATGTGAAAGCTGTAGTCAGTTAAAGTCGGGCTGTGGGGTGATGCGGTTAGAGCTCTGGAGACTGTTAGTGTCTGGTTTCTGAACACCTGGGTCAGTCCTTTGGGCAGGGATGATCGGCTTTTCTCACTCAGCATCCTGCAGTCCTCCTCATGTGCTGTGAGTTCCTCAGCACAGACCAGGGTCACACCTGGTAGCGCACGTAGTAGCATATGCTAGCTCTTGTCTTCTGGGCAGCTGACATCACTTTACACTAGAGAGGATCCCACCCACCCCCCACATCCCCCAGATCCATGACAGGGCCAGCATCAGGAGAATGGGTGCTGTTGACTGGCCTTGAGGGATCCCATGGCCCACTAAAAAAATTTAGTGTTTTCTTTAGTGTCCCATTGTCTTTTCAGAACCTCCACGGTGTGGAATGTATGCCTAGTACCAGGGCCATGGATGTCCTAAGGGGGTTATTTGGAGTAGAGGCAAATGGCCCTCACTAGGAATGTCCACACTTCACTATCATGTGGAGGTTTGAGCATCGCAAAGGTGTGGGCACTTCACAGCTTAGGCAAGAGCTCCACTCAGCCTCAGTTTTCTCGTCTGAGAGTTGTAATATGCTAGGCTTATTTCTCCACAGGACAGATGGCGGAAATGAATGGCTGCTGGTGCTTGGTAGGCAAGCACTCACTACATAGACCATTCAGAAGGGGTCCAGGCGCCAGTGGGAGGAGCCTGCAGTAAAAGGCAGAGAACACTCTTAAACTTTCCACTGAGCCTGGGATGCAAAGCCCTGGTGTCTGAGTGCTTTTAAGTTGAGCCACTATTAGAGCGACCAGGTCCAGGATCCAACTCTGTCAGCATGAGACAGTCATGGTTGATGTGGCTTGTAGCAGCTTCTCCTCCTGGGCCATCAGAGGTAGTGTCAGTGTCAGAATCCCCAACAGTGACCTGGGGACCTGTACTGTGGCAGCTCTGGTTTGCAACAGCCAGAAGAGTTAGGTGAGCAGGATCCTGAAAAGGACCAGCCCCAGGGTGGGGCAGAGGCAAGCATCCAGTGCCCTGTTTGCAAGCTGCTTTGTCTTCGCCTACACTGGTGTGACTTAAGCAAACACACCCTCTGTTCTTCTCTTCTCTTTAAATGCTGCCTAAGCCAGCGTTTGAAGTATAAAAACTACCAGGAAAAAAATGATTGTGAGGTCATTTGAAATATTAGTGCTTGTGCAAAGCATCTGTGGCTGGCACTGAATTTTCCCTGTTCCACAGAGAGCAGCGTGGGATGGCTGATGATGTTAACATGTGCCTCTATCCCACCCAGACCTGCTTCCTGCAGTGCCACTGCCCCCAGCCCACAGGGAAATGACTTGAGAGACTGCTTAAAACTGGGGTAAAGGGGCAGGCTAAAGTCCCCGCCAGTGGGGACTCTCAAAACACACCTGTCATGGCAGTGGGACCAGGATGTAATCATTTTACTCATCTTGAAAATATCTTTAAGGTTGTGGTAATTATTATATTTGAAGCCTGGAAAACAAGTTAGCTTAAGATGAGATGATAAAGAACCCGGACAGAGCCAAATATCTCTATTTGGCCTTGCTGACTTGTGCTTTTTTTCCTATCAACTGGCTTACTCAGAATAGTAAGTTGAGTGAGTGTATTGGTTACTTTTCTGTTGGTGTGAGAAAAACACCATGACTGAGGTAACTTCTGAACAAAAGCGTATGTTTCCAGAAGGTTCCAGAAAGTTGGGTTTCTGATGGTAGAGCCAGAGCATGGCAGCAGGAACAGCTGAGAGCTCACATTTCAGACCACACATGCACAGGGCAGGGAGCTGACTCAGAAATGATATGTGTCTATTGAAACTTCAGAGTTCCCAACATCCTCCAACAAGATCCAACACCCCCAAATACTCCTCACAATGCCATTCAAATATATGGGGGACATTTTTCAGTCAGACCAGCAAGTGTGGGGAGCTTTGTCAGCCTTTTTGTTTTGTGGTTTATGTGTATGTGTATGTGCATATACATGCATGTTCATTCCTGTGTATGTGCATGTACTGGGTAACAAGGTTTGGTGTCTCCTTCAGTCACTCTCCATATTATATTAAATTCCAAGTAAATTATGACTATATATAAAATTGTGTGGAAATGTACTGGTCAACTAATCACTTCAATACACCTCACATCTCACCCCCCCCCCCTTTTTTTTTTTAAAAAAAAACTACTTTAAATTGTTTTTGCATGTGTTTACTTTTGTATGTGTTTGCCTGTGTCCTGCTACAGTGCATATACAGAGCTCAGTGAGCAACTTACAGGAACCAGTTCTTTTCTTCCATTGTGTGGCTTCTGGGGACTGAACTCAGGTCATCAAGCTTGGCAGCAAGTGTCTTCATCCTCTGAGCCATCTTGGTCAGGCCCTGCATCTCCTCTTTGAAAGTCTTTTGATCACCTTCACTTAGGATGACCTCCTTTGTTCCAACTGTCACCTGTCACACACTCCCACCAAACGGAATGTGTAACGGATTCTATAACAGTCAGTGTGGTGACTGAGTCAGGGGTAGATGTCCACCCCATGCCTCCTCTCAGGTGCCCTGCTCTTTCTAACTTCTTGCAAGAGGCAGAGGGAGAGGGACAGGCAGACCAGTGTCATTGATGTGTAGACACTGCTCCCAGAGTCAGAAGTGAGCAAGCTTCTGCTGAGGTAGCTCACTCTGAGGTGCTGGAATGCAGTCCCCTGAGGTCATGCCTGGACTTGGGCTTCCTGCTTCCATTCCTCCTGACTCTAAGGACAGGAATGCTTGCAGCTTCCCGGGGTTGCAGGCTCCTGGGCTGGAGCAAGCTGCTAAGGTCACATAGAACATTCTAGTGCCTAGTCTGGACCTAGCTGTCAGTCTGATAATGGTTCACTTGCTCCTCTGGGCTTTTAACACGCCAGTCTCTACCAGTTGGAGGTGGGGTTCACTTATGCGGGTTCCCCAACCAACAGAGTCTTCCTTGTCTTTAGTGTAATAGCCCCATTTGGCTTTGGACTCCCACATGGTGCTGAGTCTAGTCCTGTCTCTCACTGCACTTGGAATCTCTGGAAGTACAACCCCCTTCCCAGTAGAATGAACAAGGTAATAGGAGTACTCAACACAGACTTACGTCAGTATGTTACCTCTTAAAGTTAGGAGACTGCGTACCACCCCCACCTCTGATCTTCAGCCCAACCACACCTTGACTTCTGAACACTTGAAGTCTTAGGAAGCAATCTAAACACAGACAGGACTCCAGACATCACACATTTCCACTGGCACACAGACATCTGGGCATCTGGCAGTTTACTGCTTTTCCTCCAAAGATGACCTCCCAGCTATACCTACAGAAATGGCTCGAGACTCCTTCCCCTAATATTCAACATGCACCCTGCTTACATCCCCATACCCATAACTAGCTAGAAACTAGAACCTGAACTAAAACAATACAGTGTCTTAGGAGCTAAGCTGCCCGTGTTCTAGTGGCCTGAGCTCAAGACAGAGGCTACTGCCCTGGGTCCCTTGGCAGGGGCAGAAGGCCCCCATGAGTGGGCAGAGCTCTCTGGAAGCTAGCTGCCTTTGCATAGAGGGGACGTGATGGAGATGCCTGTGGTCGTTGTGGGACCTATGCCAACTTCCCGGCCGCTCTGATGAGAAAAGCTTCCGCCACCCAAGTTTCCTTGGCTACCCTGGACTGTGAGTGTCCAGTTGCTGCTGGAAAAGACAAACAGAAGAGGAAGGGGTGGGGTTGACTGTTGGCACGAGGCAAAGAGGCTTACCCACTTTCCCATGTGCTCACCCCAGGCCAAAGCTATTCATTGTGCTGGGGAGCACTTTTTAAAGTCTAGCTGTCTGTTGCCCTCCCCCCGCCCCTTTAAGTGAAACAGGTGCCCCGTAAATCCCTTTGACTTCTGGGTGCGTTGTCTTATTATAACTGCTGCATGACCAGCTTATCGGATCTTTCAGTGCTGTGGCTGTTTCCATGTATAAACAGCCGGCTTCCCTTGTCTGTATAACAACACATCGCCCTGCAGGAAGTCACTTGATAAAACAGAAAATGTCATATATTTCCTATGTTGCTATTGTATAACAAAACGCCTTGTCTATTCATAGATAACAAATGGTCTTAATGTGTAAACAACTCCCAAGGAGTGGCATCAACAATGCCAGGGAAACCTAGGTAGCGCCTAAATGCCCCACCCGGTACAGTCTGCTTTCTCTGCTATTCCAGACTGGCTCGAGAGTCATCTGAAAGGATTCTCTGTCTAATGTGCAGGACTCCACCAGTGACTTGGTGCCACCCTTAAGACCTAGCTCCTGGCTTCTGATGGACTAATCCTTCACGTCTCGAGTCATGGGAGAACTAGAGAGCAGAGCCTTGGGGCACTGGGTGCCAGCTCCCGCCCCTGCAAATGTCGGGCACTTTGTCTCCAGCGTTCAGCAAGTCTGCGATAGCGGCAGCCTCTAGACTTGGCAAGCCCTTGCCAGCGCGCGCTCCTCCTCCTGCCGCCCAGCCCAGCGCGGCGCGTCTCGGAGGTGTGAACAGGGGGAACGACATCCAGATTCGCCAGCAGTGGGGCGGCTGCTGGCGGTGCCCACAGAACCTAGCTCGGGGAGCAAAAGGAGGAAGCTCTCTGGGTTGGCGAGGCGAGGGAGTAGCGGGAGACGCCTTCTTTTGAAGGGACTGGGAGGGAGCGGGAGATGCTGAGGCTGCTCGCAGGTGGGTGTTCGGGGAGCGCGCGCGCGGCGATCAGCAACAGATGGGGAGGTGCCGGGGGTCACCGGGCCAGTGGGGCGGCTCTGCGCGCGGTGACTGAGACCCGCCCCTTTCCTTCCAGGACACTGATGCTCCGGTTGCTCGGCAGAGTCATGTCATTCTCGCCTATGCCGCCTCCGCCGCCGCCGCCTCCGCCACCGCCCACCCGAATCCAGGGGGGCCCCGCCGCGCGCCAGCTATCCCGGAGACCCTGCGCGCCGCCCGTGCCCTCGCCGCCCGCCGCTGCCGCTGCCGCCGCCGCCGCCGGCGAGAAGAAGAGGAGGCCGCCCGAGATGCTACTCTCCAGCTCCTGGCCCTCCGCCACCCTCAAGAGGCCCCCGGCACGGCGCGGTCCCGGCCTGGGTCCGGGCACCCCGCAGCCGCCTACCTCCGCACGCGTCCCATCCCAGCCCTCTCCGGGCCGTGGGGGAACCTCGGCCACGTGCTCTACTCCCCGGCGGGTCGCCTGCAGCCACATCCCAGCGGCATCCACCGCCTCGGGGACCTCTGCGGGGGCGGGGGCGGGGTCTGGGCCTGACGACGCCACGCGCTTCTCCTTGAGCCTCACCCCAGAAGCCATCCTGGTCATCCAGAGGCGCCACCTGGAGAAGCAGTTGCTGGCGCGGCCCCGCAGGCCCTTCACTGCACCCTCAGCCGACCCGCGGCGCCCCCTGGTCCCCTGTCCTAGGACCAGGTCTTCGACCTTGAGGAGGGGCGGTCCCACCAGTGTCCCCGACGCGCCTCTGGCTGTGGCTGTCAGCAGCCGCCCTCCCCGAGCCTCGCTACTGCCAGGAGGTCTGCAGGCCACTATGCCCAGCCCGCACCTCTCCAGCCTGCGCCCAGTGCTTAAGGTGTCGCTGCTCAATGAGAAGCACAAGTACGATGATGAGGAGTATGAGGAGGAGGTGGAGGTGGTGGACGAGGGCCTCGTGCGCAAGTGCACCGAGTGGCTGCGTGGGGTGGAGTCCGCGGCAGCTGCGAGGGGCCGCACAGGACATCTGGACTCTCTGCCGCACCTGAGCACGCTGTGAGCTAGGTGGGCCTGTGGGACCCAGCCTGGCTTGAGGCCCACGGCCACCTCCTGCGCTCCTTGCACACCTGGGCTCTTGTGAACCAGGTAGGCCAGCAAGGAACAGGACTATTGCCTGGAACCTTACCCAGGTGTGCTTATTCATGAGTGACCCACAGCCTTTTCTAACGCCCATCACCCACCTCCTGTGCAATTAGGTCAGCGTGAGACACAGCGTGACTCCAGCAGCTGTCCCCTGCTCCTCCTCCTTCCCCCAACTCCCGTGGGGAGGCAGGACCTGTGAAATGCCTTCTAACCTCCCACCCTAACTAAGGATTGGACCCAGAGGTCCTCTGCCCCAGGTGGCATTCCACTTCCTGGGGACTCTGCAAGCCTGTGACCACCGAGGGTGGAGTGGTCTTCTATTGCAGAGCTAGGACATGGTGCTACATATATGATTTGTTTCCTTACAAATGAGAAAGATATCGGGTACTGGAAACTCTGGTTAATCGACCGTGTAACCCAGCAGCCCGGGAAACTTGTGCGTGATCCTGGAGAACTTGTGCTCCACCAGCCAGCTGAGGACTCAGCCATCCCTTACACACACACACACACACACACACACACACACACACACACACACCACTCCCCTGTCAATGTACAAGCACATCCATGCTACTAGCAGTCATGTGTGCATGCATGCATACATACACAGCCACCCACACATGCCCATGACAACACATTCATGTGGATACATGGCCATGCGCACGTAGTCACAGCCGCACACAGGTGTCTCCAGGGGCGCAGCTAAAGTTTTTTTGAGAGGTAGATCAAGGTGGGGAGCGGAGTCAGGGTTGTTGTCTGCTAAGAATGCAGTTTTTATTTGAGGGCATAGCAATGTCACCCTCACTAGCTAGGGAAGGAGCTTATCTGCACAGAGATGGCAGTGGGCGGTGGGTGAAAGCAAGGCAGGGCATGTCTGCCCACCGGAGCAGTTTGAGGTGGAAGCAGGAAGTAGCTGTGGGCCAGGGCAGGTGTCTCTCATCACTGTGAAGACCGTGACAATGGGGTTCTGTAAGCTGTAAATAGTGACCTTTTAGATTCTATTTATTATTTGAATGAAGGGTAAAACTCCTGTCTCCTAGCAGCCGAGCCCTTCCCTAATATTAACTGGAGGATGAGTTTTTTGTATTTCTTCTGTGCCTGAGTGGATTTAACCCCAAGGATGAGAAGGAAGTATTTGTTCTAATCAGATAAGGTTGCCTGTAGGAATGTAATGCATTACCTCATTTTTTTTTACTTATCTTATGCAAGTCAATAACTACTTTAACGTTTGTCTTGTTAGACTTTAATGTGTCTGTTCTCAATTGTATTTTAAATCAAAGCCTTACATTTTTAAAAAAACAATTATATATTTTCCTTGTAGAGATCTTTGCTTGCTCTCTCTGTCTCTGTCTGTCTCTGTCTCTGTCTCTCTGTCTCTCTGTCTCCATCTCTCCTCTCTTTTCTTCTTGGCACAAGCTTTGCCAACCAAGAGGCCTTAGTTCAGAGGGAACTATATCAGACACCAGATGAGTTTTGTTTTTTTTTTTTTTGAAAAGCTGCTTATTGATTTTAAATGGTTAATGCCAAAGGGGCAAAATTAACAACACTGGTGAGGGCAGGGGGCGAGAGGGGAGGGCTGTTCCTCTAGGCAAGTCAGGTGGAGAGGGTACTGCCTCTGTGCTCAAGCCTGGCACAGCATGGCTTTCCCCCCCCACACACACACACATCCTCCCCACCCCCATCCCCACCCTCCCACCCCCACCTCCACCCCGCCTGCACTCAGTTCTTCACATGCTCTGCTCCCTGCCCTCAGCAGCCTTAACAACACCAAAAAGAGTTCCTGGTACCTCCTAAAGGAGTTCCTCTAGGGAAATCTTCCTCCGCTTTTGTCCCTTTGTCCGTCATGTAGGGACCATGTAGGACTGTCAATGCATACCATTCTGTCCATCTCTGTCTGTCTGCTTTGATTTTCCTTCCTCACTGTCTCCTCCAGGCAGCCCTCCCCTCTCCCTTTCTAACTGGCCTCAGTACAGAGCTCAATACGTTCTCCCTGGTTGGTGACTCAAAGGGGCTTTGTGTGCCTGGATCTTCACTTCAGAGATGGGGGCCTGTTTGTGTTGAATGGCTGATGACTCTGTAAGGAGAGGAAGGCCTGCACCTGTCTTGTGAGGTCTCTTCCTCGTTGCGGACATTCTGAAGACATTTTCTAGTCACTGTGTTACAATTTCTTAATGCTTAAATAAAAAAAGTAATTGAATGTTGTGTGCGGCTTCTCAGAGAAGATAACGGATAACCGTCCAGGAGAAGATAATGGATAACCATCCAGAAAGGGACCTTTAAACAGTTGTAAGACCCCTGAGATGGTTTCTTCACTGCCCACCCTCTTTAGGCCTGGGGACTTCTTGGCTCACCAAAGGTCACACTACTAGTGATTTTTCTGGATTTCTAAGAATTTTAAGAACAAATGCTTTCTAAGAATGCTATTGAAAAATGACAAACTTGTGAAAGATTGCAAATTTCCCATGAGAGCTCTATCCCAAACACACCACTTTATTCCAAATACACTCCACAGAGCGAGAAAAGTACATATTTCAGGAAGATTATGAAACCTAGGTGGTGACACCGTGTCCTGCATATACCCAGTAGAACGTTTGCTTCTGCTTAACATACGTTCTACCTTGTAGGCCATCCTAGCCAGAAGTAAACGGTCCATTTGAGTAACAGCCTGGATTGCTACTGGATTGTGTAATAAGTGTAATTTGCCGTTAACTCTCAAGCCCATGTAGGAAAGAACGGTGAGCCTAAGTCATGAACCATTCCCTCTCTTTCTCACATATGTTTACGGGATAGGTTGCGTGCATCCTAGACTGTAACCTTGCATGTGAAATGGGAGAGAAGATTATGCACCGTGCCTGTGGTCTGTGCCTGTGAGGCTGACCCTGTGACGTCATCTCCGTACCTTGTGGGACACTTGTGGGACACTTAGAGGGTTTGTTACTGTTTTCCTTAATTTGTAGAATAACAGTCAATGCCAAACTGTCAGGACCGTTAGTTTTTGTGGTTTCTTCTGAAAAGGTCCAGTTCAGTTCAGGGTGGTTGGTCTTGGGATCCTGTGGGGTCCCAGCATGTTACGTTTGCCATGAGGACACTTTCATTTATTTTTTTTAGCATGATAACTTTGTAGTATATCATTCAAAGGAACTGTCTCCATCAACGCAAGCAGCTCATTCCTTGACCTCGGTGCACAGGCCATTGTGACTATGAGGAATCCATCCATTGGTTACTTTACCCCTTTACTTTATGACAAATAGCTGTCAAAAGCAGCTTAAAGAAGAAAGGGTTTTCTTTCTTTTTATCTCAGAGCCTGCCAGGATCAAGTCCATTGTGGAATGGACGTTCGTTACCTGGCAGCCAAGAGAGTGTTGCTCATTGCATCTTCCCTTGGAAAACAGTGAGGGGGAAACACTGAAACTCGATTGCTTTCTCCCTTTTACTTATTATTACACTTCACTTAAAGTACCAACCTGTGGGATAGCACTGCCTATATCCCAAAAGGGCCTTCCCTTCTTAATTCTCTCTGGAACCCCCTTCACAGATGTGGTGTGTCTCCTAGGTGATTCTAGGTTGGCAACTCCACCCCTTAGCAACTTAACAGCCAGACACAGTACTTCTAAATGGAAACATTCTTCCTCTGTCCTTTAAAGGGACATTTACTAGCTTATTCCAGCTAATAAAATACATGCTAGTAAATACATGCTAACAAATAAAGTGGAAACTTAAGTGTTCTTTGGAAAGTCGGTTGGATGGTGTTTTGCTGGGGCAAACACATGAAGGAATGTTTCATTAAAGTGGACATGGGTGTGAAAGACTAAGGTAGACTCCTGAGGGAAGGTTTCACTGAAGCAGACGCAGAGAGGATATCCTGCTAAAGCAAGCATGTTAAAGGACACACAATGAAGGATTCTTTGCTAATGACATGCGTGTATTGGTTCACATTACATTGCATAGTTGAGCTGTATTTATCAGGACTCCATAGAGAGAAATGCATCAAAAAACTTCTGGTGGTGTGCTGCAGTTTCTTGCCACTTCCGTGAACTTGGGCCGAATGGATGCAGGTGCTGAGGCAAGACACGTGGAGAACACATGACATTTGGAGGGTATAAATAGGACTCCATGGAATGACAGAGACGGAGCATGGCTTGTTAGTAGAGCTATCTGTGCAATGGCTGTGGGTCTCTTGTCTTTGCTGATCTTCTCTTCCCTGAGAGAGATGCTTCTCCTAGTGCTGACAACTTCTGGTGTTTCTGCTGGTCCCTCTTGCTGACTTGAGCAGAGGCTGAGGCCTGGCTGTCTCTGCTAGGGTCATGTCACTGCTGTTGCTAAGCCGACTCCACCGAACTGAACTGCTGGTGTATCCACGAAGTGTTTGCGAGTGGATCGCGCTGCCTCTGCCTGCTAACCTGTGAACTGAGCTGCCAGTTTCCACACAACACAGATGGGAGTTGCTCCAAAGAACCTTTCTAAACAGCTCCACTCCCACACCACCCCTGCATCCTTTCTTCTCCACTATTTCTGGTGGATGATGGGCTACAAGGAAGGTTAAACGTTTAAGAACCATCATTGAAAGTAAGGTTTGAAGAAAATTAAAGCTACAAGTAAAATACACCCGAAAGCCTCTGTAACATCTGCTAGTTCCTACAGCGCTCCAGAGTCCAAAGTCTCTTCTGTGACTCAAGATAAACTCGAAACTTTGAGCCTTTATAAAACCCAGTAAACAAGTTACGTGCTCCTGACATACAGTGGCACAGAATAAATATTCTTGTTCCAAGTGGGAGCGACGGGAGCATGGCAAAGGAGGATTGGGCCAATGTGAGACCAACATACAGCTGAGCAGACACTGAGTGCTGCAGTTTCCTGCCTTGGGCTCAGCTGCCTTTCCCTCCAGCTTTCTACCTGCAGCACACCTGGCCTCTCCCATGAGATCTTCATGCTGTGTGTCCAGCTTTCCATGGTGGACATACCACAGTTTGGGTATCTCAGCATCCCAGGGTCTCTGCTCTGATTTAGGGCTCAGTGCTTTCTCTGGGCTTCCTATAGGGAATCCAGTCTTTCTGCCAATTCCCAAGCCTTAGTGGCTTTCTGGAACTTGGGTGCAAACCTCTGTGATCCCATAATTTTTGCATTTCCCACGTCACAAAAATGCCACCAAGCAGATGCTGCTGCTGAGGTCTGTTGCCAGCTGGTATCTTTCTACCACAGCGAGAGTGGCATCTATGCACCACAGCAGATGAAACTTGGAAAACACTTCCGCAAATAGATGTTTCTGAGTAGGGAAAGCCTTCCAGCAATAACACCAGCTCAGTCTCTGTTTAAATAATCCTGCATTTTTACTAGCCGGCCCGTGCCTCTTGTTTTAGTATTTATTTTTATGTATATGAGTGTTTTGCTGGCTTATGTATGTGTGTGTGTGCACTATTGTGTGTCTGGTACCTCTGGAGGCCAGAAGAGGGCATTGGATTTTCTAGAACTGGAGTTACTGACTGGTTGTGAGCCATCATGTGAGTTCTGGGAATTGAACCCAGGCTGTAAGAGCAACCCCCACTGAGCCACCACTCCAGCTCTTCCAGTTTAGAAGCTGTTTTGTCTGTACCCTTCTTGTTGGCATCTTTAAACCCATCTATACTCTTTGTATTTTCCAAACAGCGCATCTCCCCCCTCCCCAAACCTTTCTGTTCTCATTCACTGTAGATCTAAGAGCAATGAGCAATAACCCTCCCACATCCTGAATGGTGTACTTATCTTACAACATTTCCTCCCCAAACAACTACACGCCCCACCCCCTCTCACTCTTTATTTCCTCCAGAGACAGAGTTTCTGTTTATCCCTGCCTGCCCTGGAACTCAGTGCACTACCACCACCAGGCTTCATTAGTTTTAAACTTAGCTTCCCTCATATTTTTAGGGATAAAGGAAAAACTCAGTCAGGTTCTCTGCCAGAATAGAAGGTAAATGTCCTCTAGTCCCTTTGCATACCTCCCTGAAGCCTCATGCACACATTTCTCTTAGCCCCCGGGCTTTGGAAGTCTCCTTTACATGGTTCATGAAACCCTTCTCTAGCCCTAGGCTTCAATCTCTTCCACATTTCCCCCACATCCAGGTCCAAAGGTCTGTGACCCACATGGTCATGGGTATCACAGCCACGCCCCTACTCCTCCAGCATCTTAGTCAGTTTCCCCATTTCTGTTACAAAGACTCTGAAGAAAGCAGCCAAAGAAGGGCATGCGTGTGTTTAAGATCACAGTTTGAGATTGCAATCCATGCAGGCGTGACAGTGCAAATGGCTTTGGCTGTGTGGGCAGGAACGTGAGTGGCCGGTCACATCACATCAGTCAGGAAGCAGGTAGAGTCGGGAGTTAAGGGTCAGCTCACTTTCTTCTTCCTGGCCAGAATCTCGCCCATGAGAGATTCACACATTCTCTCACATTCAGAGCTGCTCACATTCAGGATGGGTTTGTCCTCAGTTAATCCTTTCTGGAAGTAAGAATCTTGTGTATAGTCCACTCCAGCCAGTGACTCAATACTCTCAGTATGAACAAGACAAATATCCACAGGTGATGGACTTTCGTCAGGGCAGCCTCCAGTGGATAGAATCATTCAGAGATTCATTTGGAAAAGAATGGCATTTCTGCTGAGTCCTGTTCTCCACAGACTTCACGGACTTGGCCTGTGCGAAGAGGACTTTAAAGATTGTCTATCCATGGTGATAGGAGGTTGGACTAAGCAGTTCCTTTCAAAAGCCACTGGTCGGTGTCTGCTCAAGCAGCCGTAGCAGAACCTATAGGCTGGGGAGCTTGAAAGACAAGGCTTTGCCAGTATTAGAGGTACACACCTTTAATTCCAGCGTTCAAGAGGCAGAGGCAGCAAGGTTTCTGTGAGTTCAAGGCTAGCCTGGACTATTGAGACACAGGAAGCTGTCTGACAATCTCCCCAAAACCATAGAATCTATGGGTAAAGCCTGCTGTCAGCCCTCATCTTAGTTTTTAACTTTATCAACCTTGTGGGAACTTGCTCCATACAACTAATTTTTAAAGTAACCAACTTTGGACTTTGCTGATTTCTGTTTGTGACTTATTTGTCTGTTTCTTATTGTGATTCTTTTACATTTATTTTTTTTATACATTAAGTGTGTGTGTCTGTATGTGCGTATGTGATGTGTGTGTATGTGTGTGGTGTGAGTGTATATGCATGTGTCTGTATATGCATGTGTGTTGTATGTGTGCATGTATGTGTATGTATGTGTGTTGTGTGTATAGTATGTATATGTATGTGTGTATGTGTGTGGTGTATGTGTGTATGTGTGCATGTATGTATGTATGTGTGTGTATGTGTGGTGTGTGTGTGTGTGTGGGTGTGTTGTGTGTGTATGTGTGTAGTGTGTGGGTTCGTGCATGCCCTCATATTGGACCTTCTAGTCTGCTACAGTGATGGTGTGTGAATGAGCTCTAACCAATAATTTTCTTGTGTTATTTTTAAAAACTATCTTGTCTGTGATTGCCTCTAAGTGGTCACCCATTCAGGACATCTGATATACACATGACTGGAGCTAACCTTTCATCAGTGAAAGTAAGCACTCTCCAGTAGTCACTGGCCTACCTCTCATGAGTCCTCCTGCTCTCTGTTTCCAGGATCCTGATATGTCAGTCACAGTGCTCAGCAGAGGGGTATGTGTGGCATCCCTGGTCATCTACCTTCCCTGCCCTATGCTGGAATCCACATGGAGTTAGATTCAGGCCTTAGTGAGTCACTCCACCCCTGGACAAATGATGAAGAGATGCCAAGGAACAGTCACCATAACCTCCTTATAACATAGCAAAGGGACCAGGCTTCATTTCTGAGCTCTTGCCTTTGCCCTCAATTTGCGTGCAATTCCTTGGCCCAACTCTCAGTTAAAGGGGGACTCTGCTGTGAGTGTGGTGACTGTCCAGTCACAGCTGTGACCATCCTGCCCTTTCTGTGCACATCCCCAAAGGGATCAAGGTATTCCCACTAACACACCCTCAACAACCTCCCCAAATCCTTCTCACTCTCCTCAACAAGAGCTGGTCCCATCAGAATTCAGATGGTTGTTCAGGGAGCACAGGTGATGACTTTCTTACATCACAGCAGGGTGCAGTGGTGGCGCCACTTAGCTCTGTTCATGAAGTATGGGCTCCTTCCTTTTGGGAGCTGCTAAAATATACCCTTGGGTGAAACCAGCCATGCGATGACATGGTAAGAAAGCAAGGGGACACTGGCAACCACGGAGGGGACAATATTTCTAGTTGGATCACACACTGTCAGGCAGTGCCTGAGCCCAGCTACCTGGCTCATTGCTCAGGCATCAGTCAGTCGCTTAGCCTCTCCTTGCCCTGATGTCTCCCGCGTGTGGAAGCCGGGCCTGGCACACAACAGCATGATCCTCACTATCCTCTGTCCCCATGGTGTCTCATTCCCTGGCACGACCTCGGGCTGTGAGCCTTACTTGACCACAACATGTGCAGCTCGGGGACAATCAAGCTAAAGAGTTCTGAGACAATTGCCCCTGTCTGAATCCTTTGGTTGTGGTGCCGTCACACTCCGGAACAAAACACATTCGAGGCACAGTGAGTTCAGACAAAGGGCCCTTTGATCACACCCGCTCCTGTGTCAGGTCTGTGGAGAAGCAGCAGCAGTACACATGTCATCTAATGAGACCCTCAGATGCAAGCTCACCCAAGGTCACATGTACAAATGTTGACCGACACAGAAAGATGGGGGCAGCAGACAGTAGCACTGGTGGCGTTCTCAGATTTTCAGCCCTGAAGGTTCCTAAGGCAGGTGTTTCCTGCAGATGGTGCCTTGTCAGACATTTTAGAGGTGCTGGAGGAGGGCCCAGCCCATTGTAGGTGCCTCCATCCCTGGCTGGTAGTCCTGGGTTCTATAAGAAAGCAGGCTGGAGCAAGCCAGCAAGCAGCACCTCTTCATGGTCTCTGCATCAGCTCCTACCTCCAGGTTCCTGCCCTGTTTGAGGTCCTGTGTGATGCGTTTGTGTGTACACCATGTGCATGCCTGGTGCCTGGGAGGCCAGGAAGCCGGAAGGAGGCATCAGATCCCCTGGAACTGGACTTACAGGCAGTTGGGAGCCACCATGTGCGTGCTGGGAACTGAATGCAGGTCCTTCATAAGAGCAACAAGTGCTCTTATCACTGGACCATCTCTCCAGCCCCAGGAGTGTTCCTAATATCATGCACCTACTCTGGGTCCTGGGAGACTACCAAGCACTGCCTTCTCAGTGCTTGGTTGTGGAAATGCTCCCCAAGAAGAGGCTCCTCAAAGGCTGAGGGAGCTGGAATCATTGCAAGCACATCATGCTGAAGACTTGGCATGGAAGGACCCAGGAACACGGCTGTAACAGCTCTGCCTGACAGTTGAGCTCAAAGTGGTTGCTTCCATGTGGAAGAATAAATGCAGCATTGCTTGCATTTCCACAGTTAGTCTAAGTAGGTGTGGAAGGAATGCTAGCAGCATGCGCTGCTCTGCAGCTTTCTGCAGTTCACTAGCTTGTGGGGGGGGAGGCACGGATGTGAACTATTGCCAAGCAATCGAGAGCCAGAGTCCGATCTCAACACAAAAAGGAACTTTACTTAGGGAAAAAAGATCCAAAAAGAGTAAGAAAGCTGTACCTGGGAGAACTCAAGTCTCTCCAGAGCCTGAGAGATTGTGCCACAGGGCCAGAGGCGCAGCACTGGGTAGGCAGAACACACCAAGTCTCCTTCACTCTTGTCACTAGGGCTGCCTTGTTGTGACAACAGTGTCCTGGAGCCCGTGGTGTGTCTGCCTGAACCTGACTGTGGAATCCATAAGGTCCCAGCCTCTTTGGGTGGGCACAGCTGAGATCCTTGGTGTAGAGGTGGGTGGGGTATTTGGGGGGAGGACAAGCCAGAAGGAGCTGGGGTACACACCTGCTCTCAGAGCATCTGGACACCAACTGTGTGAGCCCAGAACGGCCTGGCCCGATGAGTCTCTCTAGGGACTGGGGGTGGCAGGCCTGGGGGGTGAGGGCATTCATAATAGCCCTGGCTTTAGTGAGATGTAGATAGTTTGGTACCTGGTAGGGAAAGGTGTCTTTTCTAAAATTAAATCTAGCTGCTGGTGTTAGATTGCTGTCCCATCTAATTTTCATGAAGACTCAGAAAAATCAGGGGGTGGGGTTTTAGCCCAGTTGACAGAGTGGGTTACTTAACATGCATGAAGCCCTTGATTTGATCACAGCATAAACTTTGAGGTCCCAAACCTGTCATGCCAGCACTGGGAGGATTCAGGCAGGAGAATCAGGAACACGATGTCATCCTTGGTTCTATAATTAATTAGAGGGCAGCCTGGGCTATATAAGACAGTAGCAAAAATATTTTTTATTACATACCTAAATACTCTCTGTTATCATGTGTTTTCCCACTTCCATTCTGGTGACAAAAAGCAAAAGTGTCAAACCACTTGCTTTTCTTCCCATCTGTTTTGTGTGAGAAACAGACATGCTCAGTCCTGGCTGGTTAAAACAACCAACAAACTCACCAACTTAGGCCAGTAGGCAGTGTGGTTGGCTCTAGGATGGCCAGGGCACATTGCCTGGCTCTGGAGTGGGTCTGCCACATGAGGCACTTCCTAAGACAATTCCATTGCAAGCTGTCTGAAGATATCCACTCGGGTAACCTGTAGTCTGTGTTCTTCCTTCTCCACCCCTCATGAAGATACAGTCTGAGGAAAACTCCATGCTTGGAGTATAAGGGGAAGGGACAGAAAGTTCCAGAGAAAAATTAGTTCCCAATAAATCTGAAGAAAGCTGCTGTCTGACTTTCTGCATAGTTGAACTGTCCCTAAAACAGTGTTGAGGAGTCAGATGAAGTGAGGCTCTTATGGGGTCTGGATAAGATACACCCCTCCCCTTGCACATAGAGGGTCCTAGGATAGAACCATAGATGCTGACTCGGGATCTTAACAATCCATTGGCAAATAAGGTTTTAGGATCTACAGGGAGACAGAGCGTCCTAAGGTGTTGGGTTCACCTGTAAAGAACTTGTACTTTGTAGCCAGGTGGTTTTGGGCTCAGTAATTAAAGTCATGTGGCTATAGCTGAGGTGCCTGAGCCATAGGGCTGTTGCCTTAAGGTTCCCTGTCACCTGTAAGCCTCTCTCTTTCGCCGTAGGCTTGGCTCTAGGCCTGTCCTGTGCTAAGTGTGTTCTGTCTTCACAGGTGTAACTCCTCAGAACATGCCCACGGGCCTCCACACTTACCACAAGAGCTTGAGTCGGCCTCTCCTCAGTAGCCGCCTAGCACAAAGCCCTCACCAACAGGTAATTGCTTTGATGAGTGGCCAGAGAGGATAAGAAATTATATCTAAGAGGAAAGAGACAATGTGTCTCATGACAGAAGCCTGCAGACTCCTAATTGCTTTAGCTCCTGGACACAGAGGTGACATACTCAAATAAATGTTAACACAGATAAAACTCCTTACAGTCAAGTTGTGTGTGTGTGTGTGTGTGTGTGTGTGTGTGTGTGTGTAAAAAACCAAACTCAACTCAACTCTGTGGTACAACAAAGGTCTTAACAAAACTGAGAAATCAAAGTCCTGTTCTAGTTAGGACCCTCCCTGTCAGGACATGTGCCTTCTGGTGGTATAGTAAGTCCAGGTTGATGAGGAGGAGGTGGGGGAAGAGGAGGAAGAGTCAGAAGAAAAGGGAGGAGTGACAGCATACTGAGGAGGGGGAAAGAGGGAAACTTTGAAGTCCATTTGCTACCGTCCAATCCTGGAGGCAGCTGTCCTCAGAAGATGAGGCTCTGTTGCTTGGGCATGGCTGATGTCGCTTGGTGTCTCCATCAGTAGAAAACTCATGTGGCATCTGCCTCTTGTTCTTGGGGCTCTTGGTCCCATACTGCTCTGTTCAGGGTTCCTTTTAGGGAGGAAAGCCTTAGGGACTTTTGTGCATGTGGGGCCCAGAATGCCCATCATTGGGCTGCTTGACCTCTTTCTTGTTCTGGAATATTCATATCTGAGGGTGCACAGACCCAGAGTCTGTGGCAGCTTTGGCCATGTGGAAAGGAGCACCCCAGGGGCATCAGCCTGGCCTCAGACCTGGTGAGTAAGAGTTTTCACAGAGGTGCCCAGACATAGCTCACAACCATCTACACCTCCAGTCTCCCTCTGCTGGCCTCCTCAGGCGCCAGGCATGCATGGGTCCATAAATACACACGTAGTCAAAACACTCATACACAATAAATAAATTAATTTTTAAAAAGAAGAGACTCAGGGAGGTAGCAAAACAAACAAACAAACAAACAAACAAGACAACTAGCAGCCCTCCTGGTTATTAACATTTGCAACACGCATCATGGGGAGAAACATCTGAGGTGCCTCAGAGCAGCACCCCCAAGCTGGCTTCTGCAGGGGCAAGAGAGCTGGAAATTAAAAGGCTTAGTAGAACACAACCTTCAGAGGCAGCGAACAAACATGGTGGTTGTCTATGTGTAGAAGATGGTTTTGATGTTAAGATCCTAATTGGTTTGTGATCAATCAATAAAGATGTCAGGGGCCAATTGCTTAAAGCGGGCCAGATTAAAAAAAAAAAAAAACCTATATGCTACATCTGTGGAGCTTGTCCTGTGAACTCCCGTGTGTGACCTCAAGGCTAACTTCACAGTTATCTGTGGATTTCCCTGGTGGAGCAGACTTTAATGGCACTACAAACCTGTATCCCAATTTTAGACAAATGGGAGGAACTGAGAGACCTCCTATGCTTGCTTTTTTCTGCCCTTAGCTCAGGCATCCCTCAAATTTGGGAGGCATGTTGGTCTGCTTTCCACAGTCTGTTTCCACGAGCCACCTGGTGCTTGGTCCCTGTAGAGGCCACCACATCCAGCTACCTCACTGCTCCGTGGTCACGGCACCAAGGATATCGGTCTGTTGTTCCTACCGATATCCGATATGTTGCTCCCTGACCCGCCCGCTGCCTCCTTCTTTCTCTGAGGTTCTGCCATCATCACTGGGGCATCCCCAACCAAGACAGCAGTGCCTGTGGGTCAGTAAAGGGCACGGAGATAAACCATTCTGAAGACATTTTCAGGGAACGCTGTCTGCTTTATTGCACATGAACAACCACTAATATAGCGGGAGCCTATCGGCTGTGATTGGTTAGCATACTACCTGGGATTGGAGGGATGGTGAGCTCTCTCAGACCATCACAGTCTATATGCTGATGAAGCATATTAAAGACGTGCAGTGTGCAGACTCGTGTTCAGACCAGCTACTCACACTACTTGAGAATTCAGTGTTCTGACTTCTGGAGCAGGATGCCCTATGCTTCTTATTTCGAAGGACAGTGTGCCAAGTAGGCTGCCCGCCAGGCCATGCCTGCATCTTCTTCTACAATGCCTCGCCAGACAGACCCTGCACCGGGCCTTATTTCCTAGGCTGTTCTGGCCAAAGCTTGTTCTCCTCTCAAATTGTTGCCCACTCAAATCCTACAGGAGTCAGCTCAAGGCTTTCTGTACCCATCCAAGGTTTTCCCTTATTTGGTTTCCTTTCAATTGCTCCCCCAAAGACCTTAGGATAGCAACTACTGCTTTTCTCTTACATCCTACCTGCCTCTTGAAAAAGCATAGGGAAAACTGGTAATAAAAAGAATAACCAAGGGCAAGAAAGGGCAGAATGTCTGTTGAACTATTTAAAGAGGCAACAGGTGAGTCCCAGAGAAGGCAGCATGAATGAGGGGTGCTGGTGTTTAGAGCCTTTGAGGAAGATACTGGATCTTATCTCCTGGGTTCCACAGGGCATCGCACTATCTTGGTAAGTGGTAATTTTGTAGCCTAAGTTGCTCTTCTTGAGGCTCGCTATTTTGTTTCAGGAAACAATGGGTCATTGGGAGCTAGGCTCAGACATCTGTGTAAGAAGGCACTGTAGCTCTGAATTAGTTAAACTGCTTGATGCTCCCCACCGGTTGTACCCACCCACGAGCTCTGGATTCACAAACAAAAGATACAAGTGCATTCGTGTGCACACACACACACACACCAGCTAATTTTGATATGCCTTGACTAGCTCAATGGTTGGACACTTCTCAACCTCCCCTCGACTAGCGCACACTCCCCACCAATATTCCTGGCTTAACATCTTCTAAATCTATATTTTATCTTTGCTGCCCTGTTACCTTTTGGGCAGCCACTGCCTCGGTGTTCACTACAGACCTGCCATGCATGGAGGTGACAGAAGCATGTAGGCTCCTCTAGGAGGCCAAGGTCGGGAGAGAAGCAGGTACAGGGTTATAGGAGCCCAGAGCAAAGCTGGTTTCTGTATCAGAGACCTGTGCATAATGTTGTTCCTGTTTGTTTTATTTTTGTTTTTTTTTAATGTTTTTATTTCTTTATTGGTGTATGTGTGTGAGAAAGAAAGAGATGAGGAGGAAGAAGAGGAGGAGGATGCAGATGATGCAGATGCAAGTGTGGAGGTTAGGAAAAAACTTGAAGTAGTTTCTTCTCTCTTCACCATGTGGACCCACCATGTGGGTCCCTAGGATAGAACTCAGGACATCAGGCTTGGCATCAATTGCCTTTGTCTGTTGAGTCATCTTGTAGGCTCTACACTCATCTTCTACGGCTCTCTCCATGGCTGGAGGTTGTTAAGCCTCAATGAAGAACATGGAGGAGAGGAATGGGGGAAGGGAATTAATGAAGTTTTCCAGGGGCATGAGATAAACTTGTTTCCCTCCATCACCTTTGACAACCACTACCTCAGGCTGAATGTCTGTATCTGGGGCCTAAGGGTCCAAGACAGCCTCTTGTCTCCTTGTCCCATCAAACGGAACGTTTTGTTCTGCGTCTTTACGGCCTTTCCGCCTCACCACCTTCATTGCTGTCACCCTGTGTCAGTGACCTCAAGAGTTCTCCCTTCACTGCTGTATTGTGTTCTCACCCATTCCATCCTCATTCCAGGGACCCCACCTTGTACATCAGGGCCTCTTGGAAGCTTCCAGGAAATATCTGCGGGGCGCGGGGGATTCACCTGACTTAAGTCAGAATGTTTAGGAATCGTGCCTTGAACTGCAATACTTTTAACCAAGCTGGGGTTGGAGCAGAGGGCATGACAGGCCTGATAAAGAGTTACCCTATTCTCCTCCAATGGAGGTGGCCTGTCCAACAATAGCAGTACCCCAGGGGATCCGGCCAGATGCAGACAGAGAAGTTCCCGCTCTCAGAGGTGATCTTTGCCTTGCGAGCTGTAGTTCTGCAGAGCTGGGAGGCCATGATTCCTGGGGAATAAGTTCTCTGAACCTTTTGAGCATTCTTTCTCCTCCTCTTCCTCCTCCTCTTCTTCTTCCTCCTCCTCCTCCTCCTCACCCTCACCTGGCTCCAGCTCCAGTCCTGACCCCCGCTTTTCTTGACTACAGTCCAGCACAGAGCAGCCTTGCCATCTGGCAGCATTTGCAAACTCCCAGATGCATCCTCTCTTCTCTTTCCCACTCACAGGACTCACAGTGATTGTTAGCTGCTGCCGTCTGAATGTGATGTTTCAGCCACAGGTCTGTGTGTTTAAACACTTGTTCCCCAGCTGGGGGCACTGTTGGAGGAGGCTGTGAAAGCCTTAGGGTTTGTGGAGAACAC
>JANHMN010000004.1:156705818-156747703 GCA_030674055.1 Rhabdomys pumilio
GGCTGTGGGTCATCTTCAGTGACTAAAGCTCACAGGACCTGGGATGACACCTTACTGCTGAAAGCTGCATCTCTCCTTCCTGCCTCAAGTTGCTGGTTTCCAGAGTCCCTCCACTAGAAAGCATTCTGTCCCACTGACAGCTCCACTCCTGCACAGTCTCTCTACTGGAAGGCTTCAAATGTTGATTGTCCTTGTTGGTGACTTTTAAAACTGAGTCATGGATTCTTGAACAGAGGATAACCCCCTTTTCCTTAGTGCCCGTTTTCTGCAGTGCCTCATTCTGATGTGGTCAACACTCATTGATCCTTTGCCTCCAGGCATCTGGTCCTCATCCTGTGTGGGCAGCCCAGCTCCAGGGGTTACCTAGATTGTGCCTTCAGTTTCCAGGAGAGGCTTTGGGTTATCTATGGACAGCTCTGGGGATTGAATGCAGAACTGTGTGCATGTTAGTCAGAACTCACCCACTAAGTATATCCCAAGTCCAGCTAAGTCTTTTATATGCCATTTCATATATTATTTATATGCTAAATTTATTATTTTATTTTAAACCACATTTTAAATTTAGATGAAACAAGAAACTTATAAAACACACGCCAACTCTCTTTAGTATTAACTATAGCAGAACGTTTCTCTGCTCAATTTTCTATGAAAATTCCTAGTTCTGCCAATTTCTGTGCTTGCCTTCATGAGACCACATGGAATAGCATCTTTTTAAGTAAATGAAGCTCAGTCTGCCTTTCAGTGTGCATGTGCATGCATTTGTGTGTCAGTGTGTGCATATGTGTGTGTGCATATGTGTGTGTGCATATGTGTGTGTGCATGTGCATATGTGCATGTGTACATGCATGTGTGTGTGCCTGTGCATATGTATGCATGTGTCTCTGTGTGCATATGTGTGTAGACAGACTCTGGCTACTTTGTGGATTCTTTTATCTTCCACCCTTCTCCACCCTTCTTCTTCTACCCTTTCAACCCCCTAACACTAGGTAGGAGAGAAAAAAAAGATGAAAGGGGGTGATGCTATAATTAGGCTACTCCCTGCTGATTAGGGGTATCAAATTCCTGGGGGCAAGTTTGATCTTCACTGTCAGGATATCTAATTTCTTCTTTTTGCCTCTTCACACACAACTATTTGACAAACCACAAGCAACAACGAGCCAACCAACCTCTTCTTTCCAGGCTCCAGCATTTATCTATCATCTGAAAAGTTCCCAGAATTCCAAAGTCATAAACTCGAAGAAACTATATGCAGCTGGCAAAGTCATGCCTCTGCTAGAGCACGAGGTAAATCATAGTCACCTGCTGTGGACAATCTGAAACAGCCCCGTATCTCACGCCTGGGATTAAAATGACAAACATTCTTATAATAGTTCTGTAGTTTTGAAGAAACAAAAGTTCTCACTATATATATATGTGCATGTGTATGTGTATATCTGTGTATGCTTGTGTGCCTGCTCACGTGTGTGTGCTTTGTATGCACATGTGCTTGTGTCTGTGAGTGTGTACACATGTGTGCCTATGTCTCTGCCTGTGTGTCTGTGTGCCTGTGTATGTGAGTGTGCATGCTTGTGTGTGTGATAGCCTAAGTCTTTCATATTTGCCTTTAAGATCAGGAAAACCTGCTCCTCCGTTTTATTTTCCCATTTAACTGTGTGTATTTGTCTCTGTGCGAGTCGGTGCACACGAATGCAGTGCCTGCAGAGGCTGAAGAGGCCACCAGATCCTCTGGAGCTGGAGTTGCAGGAGAGAATGAGCAGTCCTATGTGGGAGATGAGAACAGAACTGGGGTCCTCTGCAGGACAGCAAGATGCACCTTAACTACTGAGCCATCTCTCCAGCAACCCTTGCTTTTGGATAAACAGAAAGAAAGAATTTACTTAAATTCATTGAATGCATCTAACCTAAATTCCAGGTGTCGCAGGAAGACAGAACTTAGAAATCAGCCTTTGGGGGTGGGGGGCATCAGCCCATGAGGTACCCTCCTGAGAATAGAGTCAAAATCCCTGTAAGAGGAGGCTTCAGCAGTCCCCTCTCCCCCTTGCTTTCTGCCATTCAAAGATCAGTACGGGTGTGGACATCACTACACGCTAGTGGCTCGTTCTATTATCGCAACCTTAGCCTCAGAACTGTTATGCAGCAGACTTTCGTCCTTTGAGAACAAGGACAGTTCTTGTGTGACTCTGTGTGACTCTGCTGTAGCCCCATAAATGGACCAAGAGAATTGGCTCGCACGTGTATTGAATCTTTTCCTGGGGCTTCATCTTCTTTTTCTCATTTAACCCTACCTGTCTTACATTTTGTCATTTTTCCATTGAAATGATTAATTTTTAAGATGGATATGATAGTGTATGCTTTTGATCACAACACTGGGAAGGGAGAGGCAGAGACAGAGGCAGGAGACATCTGAGTTTGAGGACAGTCTGGTCTGAAGCGTGAGTTCCAGGACAACCAGGGCTACTCAGAGAAACCCTGTCTCAAAAACAAACAAACAAAGATTAGTTTTCAACAGCTCCTCTTTGTTCCCTCTGGACACTGATGCTAATGTGTGCAAGTGTGGGCTTGCCTTCTTTGGCTCCTGAGTGAGAGGTGCCTATTCCGTGCTTAGGTAAAGCTCCCCGCTTCAACTTGGTCTTAGAATCTGTTTGGGAACACACTTGGCTTGCTTAGGAGGAGTTAGCACACAGTCCCTGCTGCCCCACAAGACCCAGCAGCACCTCTGAACATATTCACACCTGCCTGATTTGTGTGCAGATGGATCTCTCTGCTTTCCTTCTTGATAACTTTTATTCAACAGATGTTTGCTGTGTTCTTTCTAGTGTCAAGCACGTGAAGGAATCTGGGCTATGCCAGTTCCACTGTTTGGCTCCACACCGCAGTGTTAACTTCTGGATAAAACTTAAGCAAAATAAAACGTATATACATTTTGTACAGTTGACACGGAGAGGGACAGAGAGACCCCCAAAACAGATGGGGAATATCAGAGAAGTTTACCAAGTGACAGAAGAGAGAGACTTGGTAATGAGGAAGCCAGCTGTGCAGGTAACAGGGCTACACGCACAGGAATCGTGTGCACACACACAGGGCTGTACACACAGGGAATAGCAAGCCAGGAACATCTTCCCTCTGCGGACATAGTACTGGGGAGGCAGAAATGGCTGAGGCCAACAGAATGTTCAGGCTTGCTGAGAAGATGGTTACATCCTCTCAGCTGGGGCTCCTCCATCTTATACCACTGGGGTTTTAAGATGAGGACTCTTGGCTGTAGTAGGGTGGATGTGAGGCATAGTAGGGGCTTTTTTGAATACTGTGGAATGTGTGGTGCACTGCTCCAAATGCTGCTGCTTCCTAGATACAATACAACCCACCCTTAGCCAAGAGAAGAAATCTATGCAGGAGCATGTGTAGGAAATGGTTCTGGTGCTAAGATTCTTGATCTGTCAGTAAAGAAAGCTATCGGCCAATTGTTGGGTGGAAGGGACAGGCAGGACTTCCAGGTCCCTGGAGGCAAGGGGAGATGCAAGGAAGAAGAATGGAGTTTGCTGTGCTTTGGAGAGAGAACTAAAACTAAGAGCCACGGGAGCTGCTCTTATAGGCGGGTGAGTGGTCAGGGGAGTTTAGCAACTGAAGTTCTGGGCAGGTGGGAGAGACAGAGATAAGAAATTGGTAAGGGCACGCTTTTCCAGGCAGGAGATATCATCGCCCAACTACTGTGCCAAGAAGGCAAGTTGAAAATGAACAACTGTGTGTCTGTGTCATTTATCCATGGATTCAATGGAAGCTGGGAGGAGGCTGGTAGTGCAGCCACTTCCTGGGGCAAAGGCAGGTAGAATGTAAAGCAACAACAACAACGTCCCAAAGGGTGTATAGTAGAAACTGGAGCACAGTGGGGATCAGTGGGAGTAGGCCGTGAGAAGGTGAAGGCGAGAACAGGCAGCTGACAGAAGTGTGGAGCCTGCAGAAGCTAAGAGGGGTGCTTGCTGATTTTCATAGTCTTTCTGGGATGTGGAATCACACAACACACTGCACATCCCCAGGCCTGGGCTTGGACACATGGGGTGCACCTCCCCACGGTGAAACCCTGACTACACCTCTGCCTCCACCCCCAGGTCCTTTGAGGTGCCTCTTTCTGCTTCTTTCAGTCTCACACTAGAACAGCCTCCAAGTGCTTTGCTCACCGTAGCTTAGTTTGCACTGGCTTGAATTCTCCGTGTGAAAAACCCTCCAATCTGGACTCTTCTGTCATGCTGGTCTCAGAGAGCTGACCCTGCTGGAGTTGTGTCAGTGCCCTATTTCACCTTGTTATCCAGTCACATCCTGATGGACATTTGGGATGTTTCCAGTCAGAGCTGTTCAAACAGAGTATTGTGTGCTTGCTAGTTGCAGGCTTTGTGCACATGGGCTATCTCTTGGGTGGAGTGGAAAAGGAATCTCACAGTAAAGTATTGTCTTATCTCTCTCTCTCTCTCTCTCTCTCTCTCTCTCTCTCTCTCTCTTTCCTTTTTTTCATTTGTCTGAGAACTCACTCTGTAGACCAGGCTGGTCCTGAACTCACAGAGATCCTCCACCTGTCTCTGCCTTCCAAGTGCTGGGTTTAAAGGCATGTGCCACCACCACCCAGGCATCCCTATATCTTTTCAATAAGAGACACTTTTGACTATTTTTTTTTACATGTATGTGGGTGTGTGACAGTCCCCAGCACTGCTCAGTCTTCACATGTCACTCAGCTTGTGTCTGTTGTTGTTTTGACCCTGGTCTGACTTGTTGAGTAAGTCAGATGGGTCGGCCAGGGATTTTCAGGGATTTGCCTACCTAGGCCTTCCCAGTTCCAGGATTATAGTCCATACCACAGCACCTAGCCTTGGTAATGTAGGCTCTGGGGATCTAACTTGGGTCCTTGAGCTTATGCAGCAAACACTTTACTCCCAGTGCTGCCATGGAGCCACTAGCTTGCCCATTTGAAGACTGACTTCAAATCACTGCAGTCTTGAAAAGTCCTTGACCTCAGAGGAAAGTGATGGAGATCTGAGGAAGGCAGTTTCCTTTTTTGACGGTCAGAATAGGATAAGAGGACTACACACACACACACACACACACACACACACACACACACACATACACCTCTGCTACAAGCTGTCAGAACATACTGGTGAGCTCCATGCAGGCAGAGGCTTTATTTAAGCTTATCTCACGGGGAGACATCTGCAAGCCAGCAGAAGCTTTCTTGATGAACTCTGCACGGACTGTGGATGTAGAGGCTGGGTCCCAAATGCTGAGGAATTAGATAAGACGCTGAAAGCCCCCCTTCTGCATGTGAGAGCTGGAGTGGATCTCAGAGCACAGTGCCAGGATAATTTAATTCTCTGTAAATTCAACTCAGAGGTTTGGTTTGGTTTGGTTTGGTTTGGTTTGGTTTGGTTTGGTTTTCCAAGACAGGTTTCTCTGTGTATCTATGGCTGTCCTGGAACTCACTCTGTAGACCAGGCTGGCCTCAAATTTAGAGATCTGCCTGCCTCTGCTTCCCGAGTCAGTGCTGGGGTTAAATGTATGCCCCACCACTTAACCCAGATTTTTTTTTAAAGCCCGTATCCACCCAGGTAACAGCTGACTACCAGCTCTTACTCTATTCTTCCCAGTTTCTGATTCTTCTCCCCTCTCAAAACTTTTTGATAGGATTTTGCTTTGCCTGAATATTCTTACTTTATTACCCATCATGCACCGAGCACAATAGGGACTCCACTAGGGTCCTTGTAGGGACCCGCCGCTCTGCCTCAGTAAACTATTGCTGAATCTTCCACTGTTCTCCTTCATCTGCCTAGCCTTGAACTCACAGAGATCTGCCTGCCTCTGCTGCTCGAGTGCTGGAATTAAACCCATGTGCCACCACACTCAGCAATTCTTGCTACTCTTTTAAAAACAATATTTATTTGGGGGCTTGAGAGACTGCTCACTAGTTAGGAACACTGGCTGCTATTCCAGGGGAATCTCCATTCAGTTCCCAGCACCCACCTGGCAGTTCTCAACTGCCTGTAACTCCACCCCCTGGGGATCTTGCACCCTCACTCTGACTGGCATGCAGGCAAAATGCCAATGCACATACAATAAAAATAAATCATTAAAATGGTTTATGTTTATGCACATTAGTGTTTCCTCATGCCTATCTGTGCACCATGCTGTATGTACATAGTATGAGATGACCAATCTGGCTCAGAGTGACTTGGGTGGCCACTGTATTTCCAGAGCCCTCAGTCATTGTGTTAAATCCATCTAAGCCATGAAACAAGCTGTCACACTCAAAGACCCTGTGACAGAGGACTCAGAGTTCCGTGGAAGGAACACATAAGACGCAGAACCCACGGGTCTGGATGCAGACACAGATGCAGCTAGCTCTTGTTTTGCTTAAACATTGTCATCTGTTGCTTTTGCTTTAAGAACTCGAGTTCTCTTCCCTCGGTGACTGAAACATCAGCATGCCAATGTGTCCTGGGCATGAAGCAGGGAATGGATGAAAGCCAGACCCTGGTCCAAAGCCAATCCTCCTTTCTGCACTAGCCGCCTGCAGCTGTCTCCGGTGTTCTAGGGTGGCCTTTGTTCTCCTTAGAGCCCTTGAGACCCGGGGGTCTTCTTCTTTTCTCTAGTTTCACCATTGCTGACTTGCAGGGATCTTCTTTGAATCTACTGCTGGGCCCTGATCCAAGTTTCTGCTGTCACTGAGGAAGTGGGATCGTGTCTGTCCCCCAACCCCCACCCCGGGGTCTCTAGACCAGCCTCTGACAGAAGGCGAAGACCTGCCAGAGCAGGCTGCTGTGTAACTCTGCTTGGGATACCTCCCTTCCCACCTGCCCTGAGGAGGTGGTAGTAACAACTGGAGGTTTGCCCCGGGGGTAGGGTGGGGCAGGAGGATGGGGGATGGAGGTTTGCGGTGGGGGTGGGGTGAGGTGGAGGTTTGTGGAGCCGGGCCCTGCCCAGCACGGCAGCCGGTTTTCACAGCCAAAGGAAGCGGCATGATGAGATAATGGTGACAGGCTGGGAAAAACGTTGCTATGGCAACACAGCAGCAGGCCTCTCTTGGGATGCTGCATCATAGCATACACCCTACAGATGAAGTCGGTATCTTGTTGGCCTCCGCGGAGCTGGCATACTTTCCCTCCTGCTCAGACTCACCTAAGATACTGAATTCAGCTTCAGGAGAAAATCGGGGCCAGACATCTGGTGCCTGATCAGACCTTAGTATGGGCAACTCACCATGGTGACACTACCTGGGGCAGCCTTGCTCAGCCCTGCAGGCTCAGCTCTTCTGATGCTTGCTTTGTTTCCAGAGCTAATTAATGCCAGGCTGCACCAGTGTGCTGTGAAGTTCCCAGAAGCGCCCTGGGCCCGACCACCTGCTCTTCCATCTCTTCCTGACTTCCCTCCTTTCCTCAAGCATAGGGTGCTGTTCTGACCTTGTCTGAGACCCAGCCCTCAAAGCAAATGTGTGTGTGTGTGTGTGTGTGTGTGTGTGTGTGTGTGTGTGTACTTGGAACACAAGATTAATGAGAGATGGTGTTCCCTCTCATTAACTACCCTCACTGTGTAAATGCAAATCTTTCCCATATTACATAGAACGGAGTACAGTTTTTTCTCTATTACATATGGTATTTTGCTGGCCACACCTACCTGATTATATGACCCAGTAGTTTTATAGTTTAGGATGTCCTGTTCAGGTCATGTGCCTGACAAAGGATGGCTCAGACCCCTCTCTCCTCCCTCCCCATTCCAAGGCTGAATGGGAAGGGTTAGCTAATGTCATCCTTCCAGGGAGGATACCAAAGATGATGCAGACATGAAGTCCTTCCTCCCATCCCACTATCCACAGGTTCAGAAGCTGCTTACCTTTCTCATTGTTTGGCCAACGATCAAAAGAAGATTACTTTGTAAACCCTAGTAACTCATTAAAAAGAACACAGCCAAACTCCAGTCCAGTTTGTTAATCTCTCTCTCTCTCTCTCTCTCTCTCTCTCTCTCTCCCTTTCCTTCTTATCTCTGTCCCTCTCTTTTTATTAGAGGAGTATTGGATAGCCAACACAGGTCTTAATGCATGCCAAGCAGAGGCTCTACCACACCCTGGCATAAAAATCTTGGAAGAAATTCAGGATAAAGAATGTAGAAAGAATTAATATATGCCTACTTCTGATTCTTCAGCTAAATCTTGTTTGAGACCAGGATACTAAATTAACAATTATTTCCCCAAGTTCCACTGGGCTATTAGACTTTACCATCAAGAGTCAATGACAGCTGGGGGTTGGTGATATACATTCAACATCTGGGCACTCGTCTCAGGGGAGTTGCTTCAAGTTCAAAGCTAGCCTCAGCTGCATAGTGAAACTCTGTCTTGAAAGAAGAAGACTCAGTGGTGACTGCAGCAAATATTTTTAAAAGTTCAAATAAAAAGTTAGGAAAAGTTAAACCACACTTTGGAAAGAAGCAGAAATTTGATCTTGAGTTTGACAGTACACCTGTCATTGACCATGAGTTAGCAGATCAGTTGGTATGGCTACAATCTCAGACTTAGGGCCTGTGTGAGTCACATAGATACTCTACCCTCAGACACTATGGTGCACATACACGCAGACAAAACACCCATACACATAAAAGAAATCCAGTATTTTTGGTTTTGAGCCTAACCTTTAATGGCTGAGCTACCTCTCCAGCCCCAAATAAATAAACCAAAAGCCAAAAACAAACATTTAGTTGGTGGTTTTGCCATTGGCTTCTGTCTGTTTCAGTTAGGATTTCTATTGTTTTGATGAAACACGATGACCAAAAAGGAAGCTGGTGGTGAGTTATTTGAAATATCTCACTGTTCATCATGAAGGAAGTCAGGACAGGAGCTCAAACAGGGCAGGAACCTGGAGGCAGGAACTGATACAAAGTCCATGGAGGAATGCTGCTTACTGGCTTGCTCCCTATGGCTTGCTCAGCTTGCTTTCTTACAGAACCCAGGACCACTAGCTCAGGGATGATCCCACCCACAATGGACTGGGCTCTTCCCCCATTGATCACTAATTAAGAAAATGTCTTAAAGCTGGATCTTAAGGAGGCATTTTCTCAATTGAGGTTTGCTCCTTTCAGATAGCTCTAGCTTGTGTCAAGTTGACATAAGACTAGTCAGCACACTGCCCTCCCCCACCGAATACCCCAGTCTTCATTTCTCATCTTGCAGGCTCCTGTCTCCTGTGTAGCATTCTGGAGTGATCTCAGTGACCCTGAGAGGCAGGAAGATGTTTAGGGTTTCACCACTATGACGAAATATGCAGGGAAGTAAGAAAGGAAATATTTATTTGGGCTCCCAGGTTCATAGTGGAGTGGGGTCTGTGGTCAGCTGAACCTGTGCTGGGTCAGATCACAGCAGGAGGGCATGGAGGACCCAAGCCTCAGCTGCTGCCATGTGGCCTGCTGCTCTCTGGCCACTCTCTTTGCTGGCAGCCCATGCTCCCTATAGCTCCTCATACATGTCAGTGTCTATGTAGCCATGTTTCCTCTCACAAGGACACTGGGTTAGATCAGGGCCCATTCTGTGACCTCATTTAACTCAATGGCTCTTTCAAGGCTCTGTCTCCAAATGCAGTCATATTCTGAGGTACTGGGGTTGGGGCTTCAACTTGTGAGTATTGGGGACTGTGACTCAGCCTGAAACATCTCCAAAGTCGGAGTGTAGATAAAACTGTAAGCAATGGGACGCCGTGTTCCTTTGGGGGCAACCAAAATGCTCAGAACTTGATTAAATGACGACTGCACATCCCTGAAAAACCCTACCGAAACCCATTGAACCATAGGCTTTCAAGGGGTGACTTCTGAGTATATGTATTACATGCCTCAATTTTTAAAAGTATTTTTAATTAAGTGTATACATGTATGTCTGTGTGGGGGTATGTTTATGTGCACGCAGGCAGAAGCCAGAAGGCATTAGATACCTCTAAAGCTGGTGGTTGTGAACTGTCTAACATGCATGCTGGGTCTTCTGAAAGAGCGTGCATGCTCTTAATCTCTGAGGTGTCTATTCAGTTCCTATTTCAACCTCCTATATAAGAAAACATCCTGCAAAGGGCAAGAAGAGGTTATATACATGGTTATGGGAAAAGAGAGGGGAAGGAAAGGGTGGAATCATGAAGATAGTCTTTCAGGAGCCCTGTGATAGCTGTCTGCGATGGCTGCCAAGTCTCCCATATAAGCCCTAAGAATGCTCTGCCCCCATTTCCAGCGTCTCTGACAAACCACCTGCCAGGGCTTCTTTCCACCATCCAGCACCCCTCGGTCCCGTTGCTCAGCTACGGAAATCAGAGCATGGCTTGCTGCTGGGATCACAAAGCCAAGAAACAGAAGGAGCATGCTTGGTGGGAGGGGGCTGGGCTGGAGGCGGAGCTTGTGGCCAGCCAGAGCCGGGTGGTGGCTGTAGTCCTGCAGCCCCTCCCTGCCTTGATCTGGCTGCTGTGCTTAAAAAAGCAATTTCCTTTCCAGTGGCGTCTGGGAGGCTCAGAATTGTCTTGCCTGCTTCCTCACCTTCTGTAACTGTTCCTGTTGCGTGCCCACTTGGAGCCTCAGCTAGCACGGGAAGACGGCCAGTTTGCAGCATCAAGGAGCTGAAGTTTCAGTGTACTTTGTGAAAGGGCTTTCTGCTCGTGTTCCCAACTGCTTCCAGAACTGGCTTGTGCATCTTTTTGTTTTGGGGTACACACAGGACACTTAGCTAAGCGTTCAGCACATCACAGTATAAAAAAGTGTCTTACTCTATTCTTTAAATGCTGTAATTCAAAATTTGACGTGCATTTTGTTGTTGTTCGTATGACTTAGGATGTCCCTGATCTTGAGAGACCATTTAAGAACACCAAAGGAAAGAAACACAGGGGGCGTCACACCCAAATGGAGGACAAAGATTAGGAAGCACAGCAGATCTTGCCGGAACAGGTAGCCACTGTTTGTGTCGTTGTGAACAAAGGGAGCCAGTCTTGTCTTTGATCTTTCTCTATTTAATGTCTCCGTACAAATTCTGACCACAAAACCACAATGCGCGGTGGGACACACCACCGCCCACTTAGAACCAGTCAGTAGCTTTAGACAATTAAAACTGTGAGAACACAAACTTACAACAAAGTTTTTTTTTTAGTTTTTGTTTTTTAACGTCAGTAGCAGTCTGTCATCCGAGGTCGCGTGCTGAATTAAAATCACCCAAAAGAATTACATGAAAAGTCTACGAACAAAGGCTTCTTGTTCTACGGCGCCCTCTGGTAGGGCTGAGAGGAAATAGCATCTCTGAAGCAAGGGACAAAAATAGGAAATAAAAATAGGAACCAAAAGCTTCCCTGGCTTTCATTCCAGTCACTGTAACACCAAGGATCAAACTCTGAAAATCCTGTGTTCTGTGAATCCACCCTTGACTTCTTTTGTTTGGTCATTTCTTTCTTGTTGTTTTTTTCTGGACAGAGCTTCTTTGTGTAGCTTTGGCTTCCCTGAAACTCCCTTTGTAGACGAGGCTGGCCACATTCATCTGCCTGTCTCTCAAGTGCTGGAATTAAAGGCATGTGCCACCACCACCTGGCTTTTCTTTCCTTTTTTTCTTTTTCCTTCTTTCTCTCTCTCCCTTCTTTCTCTCTCTCTCTCTTTCTTTCTTTCTTTCTTTCTTTCTCTTTCTTTCAATTCTTTTACTCTTGAGTTTCAAAATCCAGAAACTTGAGGTCTAGAGGAGAGATTGTGTATCTACCTCAGGCAGATTCTGAGACCAAGGTTCTGAGGAGGGCCCTTCCCACTCTGCAGGATCCCCAGCTAATGAGGGAGAACTGGCCAGGCAGTAAATTTTGGAGACTTGGTGGAAGGAACTTCGTTCCTTTGAAGGAGGCCTGAGGCCACTGAGGTGGGTGGTGTATTGGAGACACTGGGCAGCATCAGAAGTGGCTGCTGCATATATCAGGCAGCAATCCGGCTGCAGGACACAGGGACACTAAGCAGTGGGGTCGAGGAGCAAGACTAGAGTGTAGACACTCAGTCCTGGCACCTTGATCCTGCCACCTGAGCCCAAGCAGTGTGGTTTCGTGCCTCTGCTTGGTGGTGAATGGGCTGGGGCTGTGCTAGGGACTCTGTGAGCTTAGGGCCTGTGCTCCGGTGTAGACAGAGCTACGAGGGCTGGCAAAGACAGAGAAAGAATTGCCATCTCAAGAGCCTTAGGAGCTGTGCTGGTGCTCTCCACAGAGGTGATCTCATTTGGGAAGGAATCCATTTGACCCTCTTGGTACTCACCTGATAGGTGTTTGAGACCCCTGGGGCACAGTCTCCAGGTTTCTGTATCTCACAGCTGACTAGATTTTAAATTAAGCACAATGAAGAAAATACCCCCTTTTTGCTCATAGATTAAAGGATACTAATGAGAGTACCCCCTTTTTGCTCATAGATTAAAGGATACTAATGAGAGATCCATGGATTTCTTTAAAAAAACAAAACAAAACAATAAATAAATAAATAAATAAATAAACCAAGCCCCCAAGTTTCAGTACCAGAAAAAGTACAGATTTAGTCTTCAATGCCACGTGCCTATCTCACAACCCTGGAAAGCCCACAGACATGCACACAAATATGAACACACACACAAAGCCCAAGAAGATATTTTTAAAAAGATGCCCTAGTTGAGTGGTGGTGGCACATGAATTTGATCCCAGCACTTGGGGGGCAGAGGTAAGCATATCTGTATAAGTTCAAGGGCAGCCTGGTCTACAGATCGAGTTCCAGGACTGCCAGGGATACACAGAAAAACCCTCTCTCGAAAAACCTAATAAAGTAAGATGGCCAGCCAGAAGCCAAGCTTCCACAGTGGAGGGTGGAGGGTTGTGTGAGCTTCAGAGTAAATAGACCCCTGTTTAACAAATTACTTCTTACACTGGAGAGATAGTAAAGAACTTTCTTTACAAGGGTAAGGATCTGAGTTCTGTTCCCCAAACCCATATAAAGCAGCCTGGTGTGAGCCCACACCTGTGATTGTAGCAATGGGATCGAGGGATGGTGGGATCCCTGGGTCACTGTCCCGACAGCTTAGCCTACTGTGGTCCAGGCTAGTGAGCGACCCTCTCTCAAAAGTGAGGTGGACGGTGTCCTGAGGGACAACACCCAGGGTTGACTCTGACCTTCGTGTATACACATTGCAGCACACATATGGGTGTACACACACACACACACACACACACTCTTACACACTTATTTGATAAAGAGAAAGAGGGCTGGAGAGATGGTTCAGTGGTTAAGAATGCTTGCTCTTCTCAGAGCTGGAATCTGGAGGCAGGAACTGGAGCACAAGCTACAGAGGAGCGCTGTTTGTTACGTTCTATAAAATGTGGTATGATGCGGCAGGAGAGGGTCCCTTAGCAGGCCCGTGCAGAGGCATCCCTCCTGAGGTACCAGCCATACTGACAGGCCTAGTATAAAGGGCAGTTTACTTGGGACCTGGGAAGGAGATCTGAAGAAGGGAGTAGAGGAAGAAAAAGAAAAGGGCAGAGCCTAGAGGAAATACTAACACTACTTATTGGCTGGATCCCCATGGCTTGCTCAGTTTGCTTTCTTATAATACCCAGAACCACCACCCACATGGCTTGCCTACAGGCCAATCTAGTGGGGAGTATTTTTTCAACAGAGATTTCCTCTCCCTAAATGACTCTAGCTTGTGTCAAACTGACATAAAACTAGCTGGAACAACACTCATACACATAACATTTTTTTTTTTTAAAGTACAGGAGAAACAACTTAAAGACCTGGCCCATAGTGGTCAGCTGTGTGAGAGCTTGTTCCAAGAACCCTCAAGAGCCACTCAGGCACAAAAATAAAGCTACAGCTGTCTGTAGCCTCCCAACCTAGCAACCTCCTCTAGGGTTCCCTCCAGATATCGCTGGCACAAGGGCAAAATGAGCTGAGACCGTGTTGTGGACGACAGGTTGATCTGTGCAGCCACAAGATGGGATGACACTAAAGTTTTGCATATCTGAGAGAACAGTAAAGCTTGGGCCCCCTAGTCTCTAATGTGGTCCTTTCCTAGCAGGAACCCCAAGCTGCTGCTGGGCCCCCTAGGGTGGACCCCTTAAGCTCACCCTCAAGTTTGTAAACCTTTACCAGGACAGGGTGGGTAAGTACCTTACATAGAGTTACCTGAAAGCTTTGTGGGCAAAGTTCACACCTTTCGAAGAGGTCCTTGATATGGAAATAATTTCTCCTGTCACCGGCTCTGCTGGTCTGAGTCAGTCCCCAAACCTGTCACCGGGATCTCCCACCTCCCCTCCCACCTCCCGTAGATGGAATTAAAATACTCCCATGCCCTTCTGTTGACAAGATGACTTAGTGTCAAATGCCATCCTCCTTGCAGGGGGCAAGGATTACCATTTGATTAGTATGCACATAAGATGTTGTCTGAGCCCAAATACACAAGTTGGGAAATCAAAGGGCTCCTTCACACCCTTTCCCAGCTTCATCCTGGACGTTTATTTTGTTTTGAAACAACTTCCTCAGTTTCCTTCCTAAAAAGAAAGGGAGAATCTCCATTTTAAAGTGAACCCCCCACCCCAAACACCCCAAGCACATCCCACGACGGTGGAGCTTGAGCCCTTTTTGGGTCCCTCTGTAAGGCTGAGGTGAGACTCATATACATCCCCAGGAAACTTAGGAGCTACAAAGGGCTGTGTTTTGTCTGGAATCTATATTAATACTCAAGTAATGTTTATGGGTTTGTGGTGTGTGTGTAATAATTGCTAAAGTACTGTATGTTTCAAATTATGTTTCCATAAATAAATGTACAATATCTTTAACGAAATATTTGTATGAAAGAGTGGGTTTCCTACTGGAAATTCCACCCATGACTGTGGTTTTTTGTTTTTTTTTTGATTGTGGCCATTTTCTTTCTTTCTTTTTTTTTATTTTATGTATGCAAATACACTGTTGCTGTCTTCACACACCAGAAGACAGAATTTACAAATGGTTGTGAGCCACCATGTGGTTGCTGGGAATTGAACTCAGGACCTTTGGAAGAGCAGTCAGTGCTCTTAACCACTGAGCCATCTCTCCAGCCCCCATGATTGTGCTTTTTAGGTGCTACCCACAGAGTGTACGGACAGGAAAGTTGGGACTTGAGGTACTTATGTTTTAAGAGCTTACTTAGCGTACACCCTCAGAAGACACAATTGACACATAAATGGTTAATGGTTTGTTTAAGCCACAGTTTGCTTCTGAGACAGATTTATTTGAGACTTAAAGTTATAACAACTTGTTAGTGACTTCATTTTTTCCTCTTGACCCAAACAAAACTGTACAAACAAGCAAGAAAACAAAACGAAAAAATACACTTCTGAAATCCCACAAACTTTAAAAATATACCCCCCCCCCCCCTTTTTTTTTTTTTCTGCTTTCCAACAAAGACAGGGAGAGTCTAGGAATTTGCCAGTGGCTATAAGAAGGTGAATATCCCAGCCCAGATATTTTGAATGAAAAGCTTCATAAATGATTACTTTTTGGAATAGTATTCAACAATTTTTGTCCACTAAAGCCATCTGTTGTTTTGCAAATTAGCAGTGATTGGAGGGTACTTTCATGGTGTGTGTGTACCTCAGTCTGAGTCTTTCATGGATCCCCTTCTTTACGGGTTTAATTAGGCATCTCTCTCTCTCTCTCTCTCTCTCTCTCTCTCTGTGTGTGTGTGTGTGTGTGTGTGTGTGTGTGTGTGTGTTGCGTGTACATGCACATGCATGCCTGTCTGTCTTGTGTTTGTCTATCTGTCTTTGAGACAGAGTCTGGCTATGCAGCCCTGGACGGCCTGGGACTGTTCCTTCTCCTACTTCATTCTGCTGTGTTGGTAACCAAAGGCATTAGTCATCTGTATTTGTTTGTAAAAATCTTCAATAGAGTTTGAGGTCTATCTCAATGAAACCTTGGGGCCCAGATCTGAGTTTTAGTATTCAAAAATTTAAGGTGCCTTTGACTTCACCTGTTGCTAAGATACATCGTGTAAGGGTCAGGGTGCTGGTGTACACAGAGAGACTGTGGACAAACTGTGGGGTGCATGGTATCTGAGTCTCACTTCCCACTTTAGTAATGAGACTCAAAGGTCACATGTTCCTGGATCTTCCTGGATACTATGGAGTAAAGGTGGGCACCGCCTTCAAAGACATTCTTACACTTGACATTTGAGAGACAGGCATCACTGGGGCTGGAGAGATGGCTCAGGGGTTAAGAGCACTGGCTGCTCTTCCAGAGGTGCTGAGTTCAATTCCTAGCAACCACATGGTGACTCCCAACTATCTGTAGTGAGATCTGGTGCCCTCTTCTGGCTTGCAAGCATGCATACATGCAGGCAGAACACTATTCATAATAAATCTAAAAAAAGAGAGAAACCATTGTCACACAGTCATTTTGCAGGAGACATAATTAGAGTGACTGTCCAATGAGAAGATGCAGGGATTGAAGGGCCTGGTGTCATTCTGGAGGAAGAGAGATGAGATGGATCTAGAGCTATGAGAGGAAGGAGCTTTTCTACTCTGATTTTTAAAAATTGACTTGGAGTTTTGGGAGGTAACGAACGCTAGGAGTAAAATCCCAGGGCCTGATGCTTAGATGCACACACTCTGCTGAGTTCAATCTTTGGCTCAGGGATTCATCTTAGTCAGAACTAACTCTAATGAAGATTTATTTTTATTTTATGTGTATGAGTGTTTTGTCTGCATACTTGCACGTGCACACACACACACACACACACACACACACACACACACACAAGCTTACATACCATGTACATGCAGTGTTCATGGAAACTAGGAGAGGTGTAGATCCCCAGAACTGATGGTTGTGAGCTGCCCTTTCGGTGTTAAGAGACTAAACCAAGGTCCTCTGCAAGAGCAGACAATACTCTTAACTGCTGAACTGTTTCTTCTATCCCAAGAGCTAACTCTAGAGAGCACAGATGGTCTCCCATCTTCAGGGGTCACAGGTGCTTATGTGTTGCTGTCTAACTCACAGGAACAGCACAAACTTGTGTCCATCTCTTAATTATACTAATGGCAGGAAAAACTCTTAGACTCTTAATTAACTTACTCTGTTTTCAATCAGTTGCAGTTTTTAAATGGGTTATTTCCTCAATAGTACATTGTATTAATGTCTCTCTCCGGACTTTTGGCTTGAAGGCACTATTTTGAGACTTAAGCAATGATGCCTTCCGAGGAAACACCACAGGTTGGCGTGCTAAATCGCTCCATTTAACTCTGTTTTCGCTTTTCCATGGCTATTTTCCCCATTCTGCCAAAATGAAAGGCTCCGGAGATAAAGCAGGGAGACTGGCAGAGGACAGAGGGCTGTGAGAGAGTACAGAAGGCCAGACTTGTCATTATGACTAGACATGGGAAAGGTTAGATGGGTGGCTTCAAGTCACCAACGTGTCCTGGGGCCTCTGCACCACAACACCCTCTGAGACAGCTCTAGACTCCTAGAAGAACAGTGAAGGGGGCTCTGAACCATGATACAGCATATATATTGCAAGCCTTTAGTCCAGCCACAGAGAAGGGAGTGTAGAATCAGTGCCATCTCTCAGCTCTGTGGCTCATGCTAACCATCAGTGGGATGCACAATTTTTAGTGTATGTATTTATTCTCGTGTGTATGTGCTTGAGCATGTGTGCGTGCACATGCACCATGGTACAAAGGACCTCTGTCAGGGGACAATGTAGGGGACTAGGTTGTCTGTTTCCATCATGTGGGTCCCAGGGATTAGACTCAAGATAGTCAGGCTTGGCAGCTAATACCTTTAAACACTAAGCAATCTTGCAGGCTCCCCAAAGTACCAAAGCTGTTTTTAATCAGTTTTTAAGTGGGTAAGTTTTTAAGTACCAAAAGCAAATTTTCAATTTGCTTATTTAAGTGTTGGAAAGGATGTTCGTTTTTGTCTGCTGGGGAACAGGATTTTAGGCTTCCCTAAAGAACATTATGAAGACTTTGGTATATAATGAAAACATCTTTCCTATTTTAGGAAAGCCAATGAAATGTAAAATGTAAAAAGAGAGAAAAAAAACCAAAAACAATTAAATGTAAATGGAGCCGAGCAGTGGTGGCTCACACCTTTAGTCCTGTCACTGGGAGGCAGAGGCAGGAAGATCTCTGTGAGTTCCAGGCCAGCCTAGTCTACACAGATAGTTCCAGGACAGCCAGAGCTCTACAGAGAAACCCCCTTTCCAAAAGCAAGCAAGCAAACAAGCAAACAAGCAAACAAACAAATAAAACAGTAAATGTGAAAACATGCTAAATTCTTAAAGTTGAATTGATACTGGTGTACAAACATTGTTGAGTAAATTCTCAAAGAATATTCTCCATTAACAAAAACAACACCAGATACACTGTTACCGTAACAGTGACAGACTACTTTAAGCTGTATAGCCTGGGCTGCAGGGTGTGGCCTTCACTCTCCTCCTCCCATGGCAGCACCTGTAAGAGAACCAGGGATAAGGAAGCAGAAACAACAGACTGCCACATGAAAACACTTTGCAATTGTGGTATCTCTAATTGTCACTGCTCACAGAGCTGAAAACAGTTCCCACAGAAATAAAAACTAAACATGGCAAGGCCTGGAGAGAGAGAGAGATGTCTTAGAGGGTAAGAACACTTACTGATCTTGTGAAGAACTTGTGTTTGATTCCCAACATTTGTATGATGGCTCACAATCATCTATAACGAGATCCAGCAGATGTACACATGGTACATATGCATGTAGAATTTAGGCCTGCTTCTTCCTCTCAGCCCCATGCTCCCAGAAATAAGACTCAGACTCAAAGTATATTTACAAATACCTTGGCCATATAGCTAGGCTCTGCTCTGACTAGATCATAACTAAAGATACTCCATTTATTTTTAACCTACGTTCTACAATGTGACTGGCTACCAAGCTCAGGTAATCCTGTGTCCATCTCTTTACATCTTCCCAGGGTAATCTTCCTGGAACTGGCTCTATCCCAGAATTCCTTCTCTCTTTAGGATGTCCCATCTCTTTTTCCTGCCTAAGTCATAGGCTATAGTCTTTTTAATTGACAGATGATGTGTCCATACACAATACACAAGATATTCTCTCTACAATTACCATTTTTAGTTCAATAAAAGGCTCCCTTTCTTTCAAATATAAATTGAATACAATTATAATGATTATTAAATTATGAAAATTATAAGGTATGATATACATTTATAATATCCAATCTATAGTGTTTGGCAATTAAGGAAAAATTTCTATTATCTATCCTATCTTGGTGTATTTACAGTTCTGCATCTAAATCAATTTCTATCCTAATTTGTATTATTAACTTAAAAATACTTTCTTAAACTAAAAACATCTTTTAAAATCCTAAACAACTTAAGCTTATAGTTGAAGACTATGACTATCTAGTCTTCAACCTCATCAAAGACCTGAGAAGGAATAAATATTATCTGAGTATGTAGGAAGTGCTGGAACACAGCTTCCAAAAATAATAGAAATGACAGAGACAGCTGATTGCCTGGACAGTGCCCAATATTCTCTATAATGTTGGGACATCCATCTTCAGCCCTCTGGCCAGAATAGTCCACAGACCTTTTGTGAAGCAAGAATTATGAAGGACTTGCTTACTCTGTCTTGGCAGAGTTAGGCAGTTGACATCCCTGTGTCTGTTTGTCCTTTCTGGACAGCATTTTGTCAGCAGATGAAGTTAGGGCATTTTCTTTGCCTAATGGCTGGCTTGCCATAATTGAAGTAACTCCATATGGAAGCCACTGAAGTTCATCATCTGCTTTGAAGTGGACTGGGGGTGCTGCCAGGAGCAGATCTGACTCATAGTTAAAAGATCTTGTAATAATGAAATAATTTTAAATGTCATATTCTGTGGATCTCTGAGGTTATTGAAGACCAATTATCAATCTATATTATCTATGAATTGTCATTGTTTATTCTTAGTTATATACTATCTAAATAACCTTGTAAACATTCCATTGTTATTAACTAAACTAGTATCTGATATGACGACTTTGACTATGACTATTAATTTGTATTTCTTAACCAACCCTAATAGTTCAAGCTTTGCATTTTTATCATTTCTTACGGTTTGTTATAGCAGCTTTCGAAAGTACTAGAACTTTATATTGCATCTTTAAGAATTATATAAGCACAATACCTCAAATAAATGTTAAAAACATATATACATTTTCTTCTTTTCTGTTAACACAAATACAGAGCGTCTGTCCTAACATAGCATATCCATGGTCTGGCAGCCTAAAGTCATTAAGAGTATGGACTGATTTTATCCAGCAGCCTCCTTTGTACATAGGTCTGTTCTATTTTGACCTCTCTCATAGAGGATTTATAATACCATCACAACCATAAAACTTATAACCAACTTCATTTTAATAATTTAAAACAATTAAAATAATTTAAATCTATTATTATTATAATTATTGTTATTGTTATTATTTATGGAGATAGGGTTTCTCTGTGTAGCCTGGGCTGATTTGAACTTGCTTTGTAGATTAGGGTGCCGTCAAACTCACAAGGAACCTATCTGTCCCTGCCTTGTCTCTCCAGTTTGAGATCAAAGGCGTGGATTTATTTATTTATTACCTATGTACCTTTGAAAACATTTGTATCAATTCCCATTTCCTTTTCCCTTCCTTGGAAATTAATGTCTATGTGGATAAATACACCTATATTTCCCTTTCTCTTTAGATAAATTTAAGATTGATGTGCATTTATTTTTATTTATTATTAAGCAAAAACCTACATAGTATCCTTAAGGGAAAAAAATGTGACATTTCTAATTTTAGACTGTTGTTTGCAAGTGGCTGTATCTATCAGTAGTATTGTGTAGACCAGGTTGGTCTAGAATTCACAGAGATCTGCCTGCGTGTCTGTCTCTTGTGTCTGCTGTTCTGTAGCTCAGCTGTGCTGCCTCTGGCCACGCCCCTGTCCTTTTGTTTACAGGAAGAGGGGTTTTGTCCTTCTGCAACCGGCAACCTAGGGCTGCATTTTTTGCACACCATGAACGCAAAGCATTAATTCCCTTAAGGCAGGATTGGGCCGACTCAAGTTTGGGAGAACCCGAAGTGGCTTATCTCACAGCTGTGGTCTCCTGGAAGTCTCCACGGGTTTTGCCATCCTTGTGGGCTGCAGTGTAAACTGCCTGAGTGTAAACAGGAGCCTGGTTCCTCTCCCTCCTCCACTGCTGTGCTCTGCCCTTGGGAGAAACCCCAACTTCTGTGTTCCTCCTTTGAATTTAGTAGGAGCTTCTTTCAAAAGCCACCTTTCCTACTATCTCTTTTTAGGTTCCTGCTCCTTGGCTAGAAACTTCCTTCTGAGCTGCTCATCTTGGGATGTTCTGAAAGGCTTTGATCTGTATCCTTTCTTCCTTCCTTCCTTTGTACCATGCATCTATCTCACATCTTGCTGAGACTGACTATCCCAGAATTCTTTCTCTTCCCGGAAGTCCCGCCTTCTATTTCCTGCCTAAGCCATAGGCCATAGGTTTTCTAACTGACAGGTTATGCATCCATACAACACAAGGATATTCTCTCTACCTATACATGCATGTGGGTAAAACATTCATAAACACAAAGTAAAATAAATAAATCTTTAAAAATGCATGGCAAAGATTTAATTCAACAAAATAGTTGACAAGGGGATAAGTTAGATGTTAAGATTGACTCTCCTTTGGAGTTGTTGGTCATTGAAATCCTAGACCCACAAACCCTACAGGCTGATGCTCTAGGACCCAGAAACTACAGTCTAAGCCAATGTTCTCAGTCACCCTTCAGAACTTGACTGTAAGACCTTATTGTTAAGACTCCACATAGTTGAGTCATAGACCACAGAAAGAGGCTGGGGAGACAGCTCAGTGATTAAGAACACTCTCCTCTTCTGGTGGTCCCAAGTTCAATTCCCAGCACCTACATGGTGACTCACAGCCATCTCTAACTTCAGTTCCAGGGGTTCTGACAACCCTCTCTGACATCCACAGGGACTGCACATGCAGTATACATACATACATACATACATACATACATACATACATACATACAAAAATATACCTTTAAAAAACCAAAAGACCATGGAGACACCATGCTGGTACTAACTCGGAAGCTTCATCTTTATTAGGTAGCTTTTATAGGGCTGGAGAGTACTAATATATAGAGCATGCTAAGAGGAGAAAAGTGGTCATCAGCCTTACCCAGACGAGAACACTGAGCTGTGGTAATGACTGGCCTGGCAAGACATGCCCACTAGTGCAATAGACACACAAATGTTCTGGGAGTGACCAACCATTTTCTGATTGAATATAAGTCCTACTCCACCAGTTTGAACCCATATCTGGTCCCATTATTGGAGCCAAGAACCTGTGGCTAGACAGGCCATGGGCCCCAGAGACATAGCATTTAACTGATTCCTACTGACATATTATTACACCCATAGATTAGTGAATTGGACAACTATCCCAAGAGAAGCTTTTACCAGCTGTAGATGGCAATCAATTAACAGCCACCCACTCCTGACCACTGTGCAGAGAATAAGAAACTCTGCAAGGTTTAACCCTGGATGGGACACCTCCATCACAACCCTTAAGAGAGGGCGGGAGGATTATAGGAGCCATAGGTAGTGGATGATTACACAGAAACAATGCATTTTGGACACAGCAGGGCAGCTGCACATATGAATCCACAGCAGTTGAGACTGTGCACAAGACTCAGGACTTGAGCCAAACAAGATTACAGCATGGGGGGAGGGGTGACTTGCAGCCCCTCCCACCCCTAGCTAAGGGCTATTGGCAGTTGACCTTTGCTTGGAGATGGAGAGTCAGTTTTAAGGCTGTGGTTCATTTGAATGTGCTTGGCCCAAGGAGTGGCACAATTTGGAGGTGTGGCCTTATTGGAGTAGGTGTGGCCTTGTAGGAGGAAGTGTGTCACTGTGGGCGTGGGCTTTAAGACCCTTGTCCTAGCTGCCTGGAAACCAGTCTTCTCTTAGCCACCTTTGGAACAAGAAGTGGAACTCTCAGCTCCTCCAGCCCCCTGCCTGCCTAGCTGCTGCCATGCTCTCACTTTGATGATAATGGACTGAACCTCTGAACCTGTAAGGCAGCCCCAGTTAAATGTTGTCCTTATAAGAGTTGCCTTGGTCATGGTGTCTGTTCACAGCAGTAAATCCCTAACCAAGACAAAGAGTGTGGCCCCTGGTGGGTAGTGAATGCCAGAACTCTGTGAGTGTGAGGGCAGCATGAAGTGTACTTGATGAATTAAAACATACAAAAAAAAAAAAAAAAAAAAAAAAAAAAAAAAGAACTCAGGCCTCTATCCCCACCTTGGCAAGATTAGAATCGCCACAGCCCTTCTATACTTGGAGAAGGGAGGAGATGTCAGGGACAACCCTGCTTATACACTGAAAACCTAAAATCAGTCATAAGCCTAAAACAGCAATAGGCCGGACATATATGCCTGCTAACACAAAGACTTGGGTCTCTATGGAAAAACACTGAAACAGAGCGCTATAAACTATTGTAAACAGGCAGCTTTTGTTGAAAACTACTAGCCTGAGTAGTCATAAACCTTGTAAATAGGCAGCCTTTGGCAGATAGTACTAAATTAGATTATGATAAGGGAATCATAGGAAGAGTCATAGTGATCTGACCCCTAAACCTTCACCCAGATGATACTCTGTTCTGAAAGATATCTGTACTCCCCCTGAACATCTATGTTCCTGTGTCATCCCCTTCCCCACATTCTGCATTTTTGTGTTTATAACCCCTGTGTTAAAAAGTAAAAATTATGATTAGATAAAAACAAACAAATAAACAAACAAACAAAAAATTAACACACAGTGTACCCCTGGTTCTGCTGATTTAGTTCCTGACAATCTATTTTCTTGTTCTCAGAAATACTTTGAATTATAAAACGTTATTGTGGTTTGTGTTAGTATGCTGGGTGAAATAATTTTTTTATTGATCTTATTTTGAACTTCAAAGTTTGTAGTGAGTTGAGATGTCCTTCCACATGGTTGTAGGTCATATTTGCTTTCATATTGTGAAGTGTTGGTTGGTCTGTTGAACATTTTGAAAAACTGGATTCCTTTTTGAGAATTTCATATATGAACACTAACTTTCCCCTTTCTTTCCTTCCTCCCACTCTTCTCAACCCCCCCCCATACTTTTTGAATGCATTTTATTGTTTGATTATCATTTATATGTGTATGTATATATGTATGCATGTATGTGTTTATACAAATATTGATAAATAAAGTGTTAAAAAAAATAAAAATAAAAAAAATAAAAAATAAAAAGAACTCAGAAAGTTGGGCAGATAGAAAAGGGGGTGGGTAAACATGATCTAAGTGCATTGTACAAAATTCTCAAAAAATTAATAGAAATGAGAAAGGAGTTATTGTATGAAGACTACATAGTAGACAATAAAGAAAGGCTGAATAATTCTTGCCAATAATGTAAATCAGGTTATCATCCCACAAGACCACAGACCATAGCCGGTGTAACTGTCTTTACATTGGAAAGAAATCTTAAACCTCTAATTCTAGATGAAGTTGCAGTTTGGGATCCGAGTTCCAGTTAAATCAGTAGTACATTGTGAGTCTCACCACAGACAACTGCTTTTGAGTGTATCTACTCAACATCACAGAATGGCTCTCTTGACTTCTAGCTTTTGAGAAGAATTTATATGTATTCATGTGTGAGTGTGTGCATGTATGGGTGCCCTTGGAGGTCAGAAGAGGGGGTCAGGTTTCCTAGATCTGGAGTAACAGGTTGCGAGCTGCCAGTGATGGGGTCAGGGAATCAGAGGTCTCTGAAGGCAAGAGGAAACCCTCCTAGTCTCTCTGTAGCTGAACGTCTCTCCAGTCCTCTGCCTTCCTATTTTTCTTGCCAGTGCCAAAGCCAACTCTTCTAACTTTTTCCAAGTTTATTTTTTTGACAATTTATCACACCAGAAAAAGATCTTTAAAAATCTTTTGTATTTATAGATTTCGTTCTGTGTTTCTATGGGAAATATTTTCTTAAAATATTCAAAGAGTCAGCTCTGCAGTTGTGGCACACACATTTAATCCAAGCACTTGGGAGGCATAGGCAGGGTAGTTTCTGAGTTTGAGGCCCGCCTGGTATTCAGAGAGAGAGTTCTAGGACAGCTAGGGGTACACAGGGAAACCTTGTCTAGAAAACAAACAAACAAACAAACACAGCCCTCAAAACAAATGTGTGTGTGTGTGTATATATATATATATGTATATATATATATTTACTGAAAAAGGCAAACTTTGCATTGCAGAATTTACTTTATAAAAATATAGCACATAGATACTAATATTTATAACAGCTGAGAGCTGACATTTCCCACAGTAATTGAATTTTCATCTTTCTGTGGATGGATTTATCTTCCCTTTCAGGTGTGAGCCCTGGAAATGAATTACGGGGTGTCGTATAGAGGCTTTGAAAATTCTGGTTACAGGTAGATATAAGCCAACAAACCACCAAGCTACTGAACTTCTTTTGCTGTAGAGAATTCTGGGAGACTGAGTTAATCTTCAAACAACCAAGGAGAATCTCTCAGGAGACCTGAGATTTGTGTAAGGAAGAGTCTCTGGATGCCCTGCATTGTTCTGAGAGCTCTCACAACAAACGAGAAGGGAACCTGTCAAAACTATATATCCAAAGGAGAGGAGGAAAGGGGAAGGTGGGGGGTGCAATCCTTCTCTTGGATGGTGGTTATTCTTCTGTTCCTTACCTGGTCACATGTGATATTCAATGGAAGTGGACCACGTATTGTCACTGTAAGTTTGCATTGGGAGTGAGGTAGGAAAATCTGATGTTTTAAGATTTCTGTGCACTTTGAGTTATTACAAACTACACATCTGTACTATATGTTAAGTAAAATTACTAGGAACCATGTCTCCTAGCTGCACTAGGGGCTGAAGGCTGAAGAAGGCATTGAATCCAAGATATCGAGAAGTTGTAGATTCAGAACCGTGTGTGTGTGTGTGTGTGTGTGTGTGTGTGTGTCCTGTATTAAATTCCTGCTACTTCAGTTAAAATTAACTTGTCAGGAGTTCCATTACAAACTGGTAATATGCTGTTCTAATGTTCAGTGCATGGCACATGAAATATAAAAATAAAAATATATTTAAATTTATTTTCATTGAACAAAATGAATTGACAGAAACTAAAGCGAAGACGTATGCACACACGTGTGCACACACTCAGGGACTCCAGCAAGGCATGTGTGCCCAGGCTCACTCAGGGACCCTAGATGACATCCACTCTTTACCACAGTTCCTATTGGGGTCATTTAAAGTGATTTGTTGTGGCTCTTTAAATATGACTAAGTTGTTTACGGCGATCTATTTATATGATATATCCCCGTCTTCCCATAAAGGATGGAAAACAAGTTTTAGGCGATTCTAAGAGAACATCTGCACATACATCTAGAGACCTCCTTGAAACCTATCCTCAGTTGGTTTTCTCACACCCTTCTTCAACCATCTCAGATGCGAGGGCTTTAAAGGCTAGGAATTCCTAAACCTCTCTCTGTGTATGGTCTGGGAATATGTCCTTGAGAAGGACCTGTGAGGCTAAGGTTCTGGGTACCCAGGACTGGGAATGGCAGGTGCGAAGCATGGCCGCTGGGTGTCGCTGCTGTAAGGACAAGAAGGTGCGAAGACCTGCATCCCTGAGGATGCTCGGAATGTGCGCTAGAAGTAGGGCCGCCCCTACAGCGTCTGCAAGAGGCTGGGACCCACCCCTGCCGTGGAAGAATTCCAGCTCAGTCGTAAGCATTTTGAAGTATCTTAGACAAGCCTCTGCTTTTTTAAGCAATTTGGAAGCATGGTTTACAACTTGGCGGAAATTCTGCGGAACGTTAGGGAAGTCAAATGACTTCTTTTAAAAGGAAAAACTGTTTCAAAAGCCTCTGGAAGGTGGACTTAACACCCCTAGTCTCCCACTGTGGCCAGCAAAGGGTGTGTTGGAGGTGGGGGGTGGGGAGGCAGGCAGTCCTTTACCTTGGAGTTGGAAGCCCATCTGCCCCCTACAACTGCAGGTCCTGAGAAGAGATCACAGCATCCGATGGTCTTTCCTCTTCACCCCTAACGACACAAACTTGAAGGGGGAACCGATGGAGACTACAAACAGGTTTATAGCCTGCCAGCAGGGCTCTGGGCTCCAAATTGCCCGGCGAGGCAGTCCCCGGTGGTTTTGGCGGGGCGGGTGCGCAGGGCCCCGCCGTGCACTCATTAGCGCCCACTCTGCTTAATGGCTTCCTGTGGTTGCTTGTTTACTTCTCCTTTGCCTGAGGCTTTGTTCCTGGCTACCGCTCGCCTTGCTCACCACCTTTCTTTGCTTGTTTGCAGTCCGAAGCTTGGCCAGCATCCCCGCCCAAGGCCTCAACCGGGTTCCCTCCCCGGTCCAACACCTACCTGGTAAGACAGGACCCTGGGCATGAACTCTTGTGAGAAGGAGCACACTGCGCATCCCAAAGGCTCAGGAAAGAGGGACCTGTTCCCTGCTGGGTCAGGCAGGCATTTGTCACAAATCCCTCCACCAGAAACAACCGCCAATCACCTGCCTAACAGGCAGAGGGGAGGGAGACCCAACACCTCTTCCCTAGAACACCAGTGAGCCTCAGGGCCTGGCTCTAAGTTTGAGTAGGCAGGGACACCCACCCTCATCCTCCGACCTCCAGCCCTGGTCCTTTAATCACTTCCTGCAGAGGGGGTAAGAGTTCTTCCTTTAGAGAGCCACAGCCTGAATCTGAGGTAGTCCATAGTCTCCACCAAAAACCAGTTTAACACTCCTCCCATTTCTGCATCAGAATTAGACTGGGGTCGGGTGGTGTCTGTGGAATGTAAGCTGCATTTTGATTATCCAAAAACAAATGAATGAACGCCAACCAACCCGTAGCTAGAGGCCAGTGCACAGCCGATTTTATTTTTCTCTTGGATTTGTTAAATCCCAGGCCACTGTTTTGCAGGAGAGCCTGCTCGCCCTCCCTGCCCTCCTCTCCCGCAAATCAGATCAAACTCAATGGTCTCTTGTGCCAGATGCATTGTTAGCTTTTAGGCGATTCCACTAGGCTCCTCTCAGGGACCTAGCAGTGACTTAGGCAACGTTTGTCTGGTGCCAGGTGCCCTGATGTGGCCTATGTATAAAAGGACTACCTGCCATCCCAGCCCTTTCTGTTCTGTTCTGTCCTCTGAGCCCCCTTCCTCGCCTTCTCTGCTTCTATCTCTGTGTCCTCCAGGCTTACTTACTGCTTCTACCTCTTCTCAGGTCGTTACTCCTCTCCCTTCTCCCAACAAGGCTCCTTTATACCAGATCTGTTACCTGGCATAACTTCTCAGGGGCATACCTTGGCATAGGCCCACCAGGTAACCCCTCGCTGCATTATATTTCATAATAGTCCTGAACTCCAGCTAAGCTCTGTGTCTGCCAGCTTCCAGAAGAGATTCCCTTACCCGAGGCAGCCCAAGAAGTCCAGGGGTTGATCTCTGCACAGAAAGTGACTTTGGAATGGCCTTTCCATAGAACAGCTATGGCCTTGGTTGCTTGATGCTAGAATCACATATAAAAGCCACTTAGAAAAGTAAATGGGTGCATTTGCCTTTTCATAAACTGACTTCCCTCAAGTTCTAAGTCCCCGAGCTCATGGGAGGTTTCTCCTCACCCCAGTTTTGGAGGCAGCTGTTCCATCATGTGTCTGAGACTCCCCTAAGAGTGGTCCTAAAGATGGACCCTTGTATCTACAAAGCAGAATTATATTTCAAATATATTGGAAAGAGGAAGAATCCCAAGGCCTCCTTTCTGCTAAATTGGCAAGCATAGCAAATAGCAAGCTTCTATGTGGCAATAAGGGTACAGGATGGTGGTCACAGAAACTATTAGAAGCTCACTTCTTCTGGTTGTCTTCAGACCAGTCCTCCTCCCAGCCAAGCTAGTGTTGACTTCAGGTTGCTACTAATTATCTTAAAAAAAAAAAAAAAAAAAAAAGTACTCTGGCTGCCTGCCTTCTGATTGGTCCCTTTAATTGTTGAAATGTAAGTGAATGCACAGAATTTAGGGAGAGAAAACTTTAAAAGCATGATGTATGGTATTAATTCTTGTGTCCCTCTTGACAGTCTGAGCTGAGTAAGCCGAGGTTACCCAGAAGTTACACTCTGATGTTTAGAAACACGATTAATATTTTCACTCAGCTTCTGGCGTACAATTTGTCACTTAAAATGTCGTTCCGTAGTATCGATTTAACTCTATGCCCATTCTTTTTGGAAATAAGATTATAGGGTTGCAAAACCATCTGACCAAGTGTGGGATCTTGAAGAGCATGAGCGACTACGAGGATTTCTGGAAACTGGTTCAGGAGGAAGCTCTTGGAGTGGCAACTAAAGAAAAGCTCCAAAAGATACAATCTAAGTGTTTGTATACTTCTTCTCTCCTCTCTTGGGGGTTTTTGTTCCTTTGAGCATGCAGGTCTAGGAAGCATCAGGTGGTCTGTTTTTCTTCTGGGTTGAGCTCTCAAGACAGACTGTGGTTAGAGATTTTAAAGCTGTATTGACTTCTAATAATTTTATTAACACAATGAAGGATTTTTTTGATAAAATGAGTACCAGTGATGTTCTTTCTGCAGAGTTAGCCCCTCTGGGAACCAGGTCCCTGCAAAGGATTACAGAGTTTTTCCCCTGGATCTTGTCAGGGCCTGTCTCTCGCACTAGAGTGATTATTCATTGTTATAACTATTGACTGTTGACCTCTTGCCAAGAACTGAGGGATTGTCATATGCATGTATGTGACAAACGGGTGGAGTGTTGGAGGAAAGGATCCTTGACTTGTGTCTATGGGTGCCATGCCCTGAAGGCAGCATGGTTGTTTTATGAGGCTCCAGGAAGGTGGCCCAGCTGGTACATGGGCTTTCACAGTGAGCTCTCTGTCAGTATGCCATCAGATCTGAAGTCTTCTGGAGGAACTCTTAGGCTGCAAGTCTTCCTGGATGAACACAGACAGCCACACAGCTTAGGCAAAGGGTTTAAACTGTGTGCAGGAGTTGAGTATGCAAACTGTTTTCATGGTTGGAAACCCTTTTGTGTGAAGATAAAACGAGTCATTTCCAAGGTCAGTTTAGAAGTGTGTCTGCTGCCAAAGCTGCTGCATTTGGCCCTTAAGGATTGTCCATATTTTAAAAAGAGCAGTGTGGGGCTGGGAAAGTCAGCTCAGTCAATGAAGTGCTTGTTGTGCAAGCATGAGGTCCTCAGTTCCATCTCTAGCATCCAGGTAACAGCCAGGTGTGAGCAGAGCATGTAATCCCCACATCAGGGAGACAGAGAACAAGGATTCATAGGGCTCGCTGCCTGGCCAGCCTAGCTGACTGGGCATCGAGAGACCCTATTTTTTTAAAGGTGGAGAGTGACTGATACAGACCTGATAACAATCTCTGGCCTTCACACAAATCAGTATACTTGTATGCATGCACACCTGCATACACACACATATGCATGCACCCCCCACATGTACACACCTGCAGGCATGTACACACACATACACACATACACACACATAAAACAGTGGCATCTTTTTATTGCATCTCAATTGGACCCATGTCCACAAGCATGTTGGACAAGTATTCTAACACTTACATCCTCAGGTCTTTATGTGAAACAAAACCCAAACAAAAGCAATCACAACAACAATAACAATTTTGAGGCAGTCTTATTAGGTTGCCCAGATTGATCTCAAACTTCCAGTATGCTACCAGTCTCTGCTCTATGATGTCAAACATTTTAAAAGACAAGATCTTCAAACGTAGTGTAGCAAGCTTCTCTCAAACTCCTGTTGACAGTTCCTCCTAAGCTTCCTGGGTACCAGGGGTTCAGGTGTAGGATGCCACATCTAGCTCCATAAATAAAAATATCTATTATCATTTAGATATACCAATTAGACAAATTAATGCTGAAATTCAAAAGTATGTCTTACATTGATGAGAAGCTTGTAAATTTCTAGTTTTATGCCCAAGGGAACAGCCTGCTCAATCTCTGAGCTGGAATTTTAACCTTAAGCAGCCCATCTCAACACAAATTCACACTTTTTCTACATATAGGATAATGGACATTTATACAATTACAAATTTGGCTGTTGATAACACTTTAGTCTCTCTCCCTAGTGATGAATCCCAGGCCCTGGCTGCCAGCTGCTTCCCGGAGAAAGGAGACCAGGATGTTGGTCAGCACTGATCAGGACAGTGGGACATGCCAGGGGATACAGGTAAGAAGAGTTCCTCCCAGCATGAAAAATGCATTTTGCAATACAAAGTTTTCTTTCTATTAAGAAAAAAATGTTCCATGTCTACCACATTACAGTTCTTTTATTTGGTTAGCAGTAAGTAGCCATTTAAGAAAGCAACTGGAATGACCTACATTTTTAAATCCTTACGACTTGAAAAGTAGTATTTTTACATCACCTACCTAATTTCATTTGAAGAATGTACAACAAAAACATTCTTGATTCCCGCCTTCCTGGTGCATCTTGGGAGAAAAAAACATGGAATTGAAATAACTCAGGGAAGGAGACAGGTTAGCAAAGATAAGTGTGAGTTGCTTCTACATCACTATGACCAAAACATCAGATAATGGAACAGAATCCATACTTACTGTGATTCTTGGTCCACCGTGGTGGGGAGGGCATGGTGCTTATGGCCTGTGAGGGCATGTGGTCAGGAGGCTCCCATCATCGCCGAACAGGAAGCTGAAATCAGCTGAACCTAGGGGAAATCCTCTGAGCCCCATCCCTGGGGAACTGCCAGCAGCCAGGCATTACTTTCTCAGATGATCCACAGTCTCTCCAGTAATGCCTGCAGTCAGGGAATGAGAGTCTATGGGGAATATGTTGTGGTCAAACCACAATGGTGGCCAATTGGAAGCAACTGTTTGGAAAGAAAATTATTCCATTTTTTATTCCATAAAACCATACTACAAGCAATTCAGGAAGCCTTGTTGGGGATGGAGAAACCATTTAGTGGTTAAGAGAACTTGCTGCTTTTCCAGGAGGCCACTAGTTCAGTTCCCAGCACCCACATCAGGCAGATCACAACTGCCTGTATAATCCTACTTCAGGAGATCTGATACCTCTGGCCTCCATGGGCACACATGCGCGCGCGCACACACACACACACACACACACACACATACCTCTTGTGATCTCAAAGGGACTTGTTTTTTGATGAGGGAGGGCTCTGTTCTGTGGAGTGCAGGCTGCTTAGCGGAGCTGCATTCAGCTGCTGCCTTAGTGAGATACTTGGCTTTGCCTCCGTCTAGTGCTCAGTTTTGCTGCAGGACATGGGGCTGGTGATCTGGTCCACCACAAGCCTCCAGTCCCCACCCTACCCTGCTGTTCTGTGCATCTTCATTCCCTCCAGCTAACTGACACCATGCTAAAGGGCCTCAGGGCTACAGTTTGGATATTGAAGACTGAAGGATCTCAGGAGTCAGTGTGGACTGTGCACGCATGTCCAGGCTGCACTGGCCAATGGTATTTCAATTTTACTTGCTAAATTTTAATATAAGAAAAGTAATTTTATATACTTTTTGTGGTGATGGAGAAGCCTAGTCCTGGGGAAGGAAATCTGAGTTTGACTTTTGATCTTGCTCCCTAAAAGGTGGTTTGGGTAGTGACCCCCCGCCATGTCATATCTTCCTAGAGGTATAGAAACAATGTGTGTTTAAAAGGTCCTTATAAAATCAAGTGGTGGCTGCACTGTGTGGCCTTTAATCCCAGCACTTGGGAGGCAGGCAGATCTATGAGTTTGAAGCCAGCCTAATCTACAGAGTGAGTTCCAGGACAGGCAAGGCTACATAGCAAAACTCTGTCTCAAAAAACAAAACAAAACAAATAAAAAGAGTAAATAAATGATAAATAAACAAAACCCTCATAAGCGGGGTCCACATGCAAAGGTCCTGGTGTCAACTGCTCTGAGCATAAGCATGAAGACTGAATTGTTACTGCGGATATTTTTTTCAACTACAGATGTTGTGTGCACACCTTGATTTTTTTTTTTTAGAAAGGGGCTTGCTACATAGGTTGACCTCAAACTCACACTCTTCCTGTCTTAGTGTCCCAAATGCCGGGATTGTAGATGGCTGCCACTACATTCAGCTCAAATAATTTTATTAACTTAATGTGTTGTGTTTTGAACTTCTCTACCGCAACGCTATTTTAGCCCAAGAGGGAGCCAACACACTTAGACACATTCTTTCTACACTGTCCAGGCTGTCAGCAGAGCTGAGACGTGCTCTTATGGAAGACTGCTTCACACTCAAGTGCAAGGAGCACCTCATCTGCTGCTTGCCACACAGACTATACTGGGGAGGGGCAGTCTGTCAGATGGCTGAACTTGGCTGAAGGTTTAATTTACAGCCAAAGGTTTAATTTACTTACCAACTGTATTCGCTGGAGAAGACAGACTGGCCCTTGACTGCAGACTGCAGATCTGTCTAGCAATTTTGAAACAAAGTAACTCTTAGCGTTCAGGAGAGGTGGTTTTCTCAATGAGCGGTAGAAACAGGCAACAACTGAATGAAAATAATCACCATCTTTCTCATCTTTGTAGAAATCGCAACACAATGGGGTTTGGAGGTGGGTGTGTGGGAGGTGGCTGGGTTTAGGTGAGGTTGTGATGTTATGATGAGTGTCCTCATGAGGGGCATGTTGGTGGGACTTGCTGTCCCCATCCTCTACACGCGAGCACATAGAGGGGAAATCTCCATTCCTAGGACCTACTCTGCTGGCTTCATGATCTCTAGACTTCCACCTTTTGAACTATGAGAAAACAGATTACTGCCATTTAAACAACCCAGCCTGTGATATTCTGTGATAGCCACTGGAACTAAGTGGCTTATATATAAGTCCAATATATACATTGCATGGTTCTTTCTTTATCCTGAGTAGCTTCAGAGACCAGAAGGTGGACCCATGGGAAGGTCAGGGAATTTCAGATCAATATAGGTGGCGTTCTCTTTTGTTTATTGACATTGGTGCATGCCTTTAATCCCAGCACTTGGAAGGCAGAGGCAGGTGGATCTTTGTGAGTTCCAGACAGCCAGTAATGAGACTGTGTCTCAAAAAGGGGGCTGACTTTGACATTGTGGTTGTGTGCATGCTCCCCTCTCCCCGCCAGAGCATATTGTTGTGCCAGGAAGGGTCACTTAACGCTTCAGTTAACTCAAAATGTGCAATAACTTAGATATAAAACAGAAAGCCACTAGAAAAATGAACACACAATGTGGTGACCTATTACATCTGTCTTAGCACCTAACAGTTACCTATAGCTCTAGGGGTGGGACCATGTGAGATTTTCCCCATTCAGGTTGGCATGTCAAATGGTGATGTCATCTTCATGTTGGCATGTCAGCTGGTGACGTCATCATTTAGTGAGGTGACCGTATTGTTGAGATTTCATGGGTGCAGCTTCCCTGCCAGTAGAAGACACAATCTTGCAGCAGATGTCCAGAGCCTCTGGCTCTTACAATCTGTCCCGCTCTGTTGTCTGTGATGCCCCATAAGCATTAAGAGCAACATTGTAGATGTATCAGTTTGGACTGGTCAGTTGTTATCTGTGTTTTGACCATTTGTGGATTTCTGAATGATCTCTCTACCTGCTACAAAAAAGAAGCTTCATTGATAAGATATGTATATTTTAAATAATTTATTTTTATTTTATGTGCATTGGTGTTTTGCCTGCATGTACGTCTGTGTGAAAGTGTCGGGTCCCCTGGAACTAGAGTTACAGACAGTTGTGAACTACTATGTCGGTGCTGGGAATTGAACCTGCATCCTCTGGAAGAGCGTGCTTTTAACTGCTGAGCCATCTATCTCTCCAGCCCAAAATATAGACTTTTTAATGTTATATAAGTCATTAATCAGTTTTTTAGATTACTTTTTAGTTTATATGTGCAAGTGTTTTGTCTGCATGGATGTAAGGACACCAGGAACACGCACTATGCACTGTCTGTAGAAGCCAGACCTGTCAGATCCTTGGGAAACGGATCACAAACACTTGTGAGTCTCTGAGTGAGTTCTGAGAACCAAACTCAGGTCCTCTAATGAAGCAGCAGCTGCCTTTCACATCTGAATCATTTCTCTGCCCCATGGCTTCTGACCCTTGATCCTCTTGTCTTAGCTGGGTGGACAGGCCTGTATCGTCATACCCAACTACAACTCAGTTCAACTCATTTCTACAGGATGTTAATATTATTATAACCTCCGAATTTAAATGGGGCTTACTTAAAGGACCATCTGTAATAATGAACGGGCTTTTGGAAAAGACTCTGGACGATGAACTAAAAACAGTGTCCTGGGTAAGTATTTGATGTATGGACGTCTGATCCTCATGGAAGACAGTGAGCTATCGACCCGGCAGGCGACCACCAACAGCACTGGATATGGACTGGACACTGTCTTAGTTAATCTGCCCTCTTTGCCTGGGGATTTTTAGCAGACTCACTTTATTTTTTAAATTTTTTTATTGGTTATTTTATTTATTTACATTTCAAATGTCTTCTTTCCCAGTTTCCCTTCTGCAAATCCCCCATCCCATCCCCCTCTCCTTTGCCTCTATGAGGGTGCTCCCCCACCTACCCATTCACACCTCACTATTCTAGCATCCCTGTATGCTGGGGTATAGAGCCTTCACAAGACTAAGGGCCTCCCTTCCCACTGAGGCCAGACAAGGCCATCCTCTGCTACATATGTATCTGGAGCCATGGGTCCCTCCATGTGTATTCTTTGGTTAGTGGTTTAGTCCCTGGGAGCTCTGGGGGGGAGGCCCGGTTAGTTGATATTGTTGTTCTTCCTATGGGGTTGCAATCCTCTTCAGCTCCTTCAGTTCCTCCTCTAACTCTTCATTGGGGTCCCTGTGCTCAGTCAGATGGTTGGCTGTGAGTATCTGCATCTGTATTGGTCATATTGGGGGTAACCAGATTGGTAGGACAGTGTATGTAGGAAACTTCTCATGGACAATGACTGTGAGTTAATGATTCCAACAATGCATTTATTTTATTTTATTTATTTTTATTTTTTTTTTAAAAAAGACTTATTTTATGTATGTGAGTACACTGCTGCTCTCTTCAGACACACCAGAAGAGGGCATCAGATCCCATTATAGATGGTTGTGAGCCACCATGTGGTTGCTGGGAGTTGAACTCAGGACCTCTGGAAAAGCAGCCAGTGCTCTTAACCACTGAGCCATCTCTCCAGCCTGTATTTGTTTATTTTTAAGGATGCATTGTATTGCCTATGTGTGTGTGTTTCTATGTTCATAAGCATGAGGGTGCTTGAGGAGGAGGCCAGGAGAGGGTGTCAGATCCCCCAGAGTGAGTGCTGGGAACTGGACTCTGGTCCCTTGTAACAACAGCAAGCTCTCAGCCACTGAGCCATCTTTCCTGCCTCCAATGTCAAAATTTATGAGTAATTCAGAGTGTCTTTTAAGCCTGAGAGGCCTTCCTCAAATTGCTTTCTGCTGTGTTACTCTTCCCTGCTGAGGAAAGTCAGGTGAATTTGAAATTAGTTTCCATACAGAAGCTGATGCAGCTCACACCAAACTGTGAGAAAGTGCCCCTCCCCTCCTTTAATCTGGCCTGGCCCATGGGAGGCCAAGCTCCTGTTTGGTCTGAAGGAGCAAGGCACACACATCTGGGATCCACATGATGACTCAGGAGGCCGCCAGGAGGAGGGGATGGTTCACAGCAAGGTGAGAAAAAAAATAAAGCTGAAATGAGACAAGACTCTTTTAAACATGAAAAGGAGAAGAAGTGCCTCTGAAATTAAATCCAAAATGAATCTAAGGTAATGGCTGGCATCTTGTCAACAAGCAGGACCATCGAGGGAGGGCACAGGAAGCTGTGGAGGATGGCCCGAAGAAGGAGAGAAAAAACCAGGGCCGGCATCAACCTGGCTTGGAGCCACTCAAGCACCCAGGGGACACAGCGGTATGTTTTCACAGCGTGTGCGTGTGCGTGCGCGTGCGCGCAGGCACACATATTCGGGTTCACTGAATTGTCTAACCCCATGATGCTCCATGCAGTTTCGATTGAGATGAGATTTCAGTTGGTGCGTCCTGAAATCGATGCTGAGTGAGGTGTAACCACCACACCACAGGGCTTCTGAATTAGGGCTTCCATGGTACCCGTAATGTGGTATGCTTAAGCCTGACTGTGTGGACCAGAGGCAACTGCCAGTAGGCTTTGTACCATGGGGAAAGCCTTGTCTCCCCTCACCGCACAGATACAGGCAAGATGGCAATAGTGCTGGTTCAGAAAGCCCGAGAGCAGCCGTCCGTCCGTCTGTCTGTCTGCTGTGTCTGTCCACTGTGGGGACTGTCCACTACACTGTGGGAACATGGCACTTCCCGTTGTTCCCGTCGTCATGTCCTCGGTGTTGCTCTGCTTTCAAACAGTGTGCGCCCATCGACCTTGCTATTAGCCCTTTGCCAGTGGAGGGGTCAGTTTGCTATGCTAAAGGAGATAGCTGGCATTTTTGCAGCAAACTGCCCCTGGGGTCAGCTTAGCTGATGATCAAATACAGCTCACCTCCTGAGGGTGTTCTCTACATGCCTGTCATAGAGCAGGTGACCCTCTCACAGGAAAATGGCACAGAGGGCCACTATTGTACACAGATGGAGCAGTAGCCCTAATGTCCACCAGTCCTATAGGTCGTACTACATGTATGGCTCAGTGATATGGATTAGTGATCCTGGGTTATGTTAGAATGTAAATCCTCAGGCTGTCCTCACTTCCTGAGTCTGAAACTGTGGGCTTGGGCCAACCCTCCAGGGGCTTCTGGTGTGAGACCCTAGCTTGAGACCCTAGCTAGGCCCCAGCTCAGCGCAGGCATTAGACATCCACATTGGATTAGGAGCTGTGCTCTGGATCTGTTAGGACAGATTGCCGGACTTCTGTGTTTTGCACACCAGCCCTGTGTGGCACCTCTCAGATTTTCCTGTCACACTTCCCTGGCCTTTCGTGGTGAAGGGCAAAATATGCCACCTGATATACTTGTTCACTGGCAGATTCCCCCTGTACCCCACCCTCCTGTCCTGGAACATAGGGACAATGGGACATACTTGGGAATTATTCAATTGTTGTTATGTTGGGTTTGAGACAAAGGTCTCACTAGACAGTCTCCTAGACTGGCCTTCTTGCCTTAGCCTCCTAAATAGCTGGGACTGTGGGTGTGACCCATCTCAGCAGTCTTTGCAAAAGACTTAGCAATGCTGGTAGCTTTGGTTTTCAATGGTGGGACCTCACCTGTGGTAACCAACGCATATACATAAATCTCTGTCACTGAGCATATACATTAATCACCATCCCCCCCAAGTGCACTTGAACTTGCGGCCTCCCAAGTTGCTTTGTTGTGCTGGAACGTGTAAGGGACAGTGGCCACAAGGTACTGAAAGACCCTAGTAGCCTAGTATGGAAAGCAGAGGGAGACTTAGACTTGTGTGTGTGTGTATGTGAGTGTGTGAGAGTGTGTGAGAGTGTGGTGTGTGTGTGTGAGAGTGTGTGGTGTGTGTGGTGTGTGTGTGTGGTGTGTGTGTATGGTGTGTGTGGTGTGTGTGTGTGTGTGTGTGGTGTGTGTGTGTGTGTGTGTGTGTGTGGTATGTGTGTATGGTGTGTGGTGTGTGTGTGTGTGTGTGTGTGTGTGTGTGTGTGTGATCACTGCTGTCAGTCCATGTTGTATACTGCAACACATGGTATCTGAGACCCATTTCTCACACTTCTGAAGGCTGAGAGGTTCAAGGTCAAGGAACTTGCATCTGGAGCGAACCTTCTTGAGTCATCCATTGCTCTTTGGAGTAAGGAGAGACAGGGAACGGGGAGAGGGACAGGAAGAGAGAGAGAGGGGGAGAGGGAGAGAGAGAGATTATGAGAGGAAGGAAGGAAGAGAATAGGGCACGTGTGTGCGCAAACTCATTTTTCTGTCAGCTACCCACATCCATGAGAAGACTACTGACCCATTCCCGAGGGCAGAGCCTAGTGGCCCAGTTACCTCCTGATCAGCCCCACCTTTAGCAGTTGCACCAGGCATTCCCTCCAACAGGTGCATCTGACAGCCCATCAGACCACAGCCACTGCCGTTCATCACTCAGCCTGCAGGCACATGGCCTGAGCAGGGGGACAATGAGCAAACTGATCACTAAAAGTGCAGCAGTGTGGCTTCCAAACCAAATGGAGGGCCCATCCCTCAGGCCTCAGACATTGCCCCCACCCCCAGGTTGGTAAGCCAGTGAGGTCTGAGCACAGTGTGCATGGCTGGTTATGTTCTACCCTTGTTTTTTCCTGAATGGGTGTGTAGCTCAGACCGACACCCAATGTGGCACTCTGCACAGAAAGTGAGAGGAGAATCCGGGGCCAGGAAAATAGGGCAAGGGATAGGGAGGAGACTGAAACAGAAACGTCACTTGTCACAGAGAGACCTGCTGGCGGCTTCCTTCTGTTTGGTTTTGCTCTGCGTGTGTATGTGTGTTTCCAAGTCTGTGAGGAAGTCTTAAGCTGTCATTCTCATCTTACTTTTTGAGGCAGACTCTCTGATTGGGCTAGACTGGTCAGCAGTGAGCCTCAGGGATCTTCGTAGTTTTCCTCCCCCAGTGCTAGGATCCTTGGCGTCTGCTGTTGTACACCAGCTCAGCTCCCATCCTGCCTGTGCGGTTAGCACTAACTGCACCGTCTTCCTGACACGGAGGAGAGCTTGCTTGCAGAGAAGTCTGTGAGGGGCTCTGGAGGAGTGGCTTTGGGATGACAGGGCCTGTACATCATTTTATAAACTTGCTTATCTTCCTCCTTCCCCACGAGACAGGGTTTCTCTGTGTATCCCTGGCTGTCTGGAATTAACTCTGTAGACCAGGCTGGCCTCAAACACTCAGAGATCCAGCCACCTGCCTCTTTGTCCCAATTGCTGGGTTTAAAGGTGTGGTGCACCAACAGCAGCAGCTAAACTTGCTTGTCTTAAAGCCAAAGTTTTCTCCACTTTCTGACTTTCTTGTGGTTAGGCTCTTTTTTCCCTTTGTTTAATAGTTTGTGTTTTGTTGTAAATTTATTGTGCACAGTGATGGGCTTCATGGGAACGGTTTCCTTTTTAACTATATTTTGTGCTTAGGACACGGTACTTAACAAATTTGATGGGTTTGAAACTCTAAAAAAAAAATAGATCAACTTTCCTAATTATGTTATTTCTCTTGTCCATCCTTGTGTTTTGTTCAACACTAAAATGCTATTTTAAATATTTTAAGCCAGGAGGCTGTTGTGCATGCCTTTCACCCTGCACTTGGGAGGCAGAGGAAGGCAGATCTGGGAGTTCAAGGCCAGCCTGTTCTACACAGAGAAACCCTGTCTGGTGTGGGTCAGGGAGATGACTTTAAATCAGCACATGGAGCAACTGGTTTCTTGTGGCATCTCCACACAATATGCCATTACACTTGGCTCTCAGCCATCCCACTCACTCCCTTCCCCTCTCACTCTGACTGTCCTGTCCTCTCCCCATACAGTCCTCTCTTCTGTGCTTCCTGACTCCTGAGTTATTACCCACCCCCCATTCAGCCCTTCCTAAAGATCTCTTTCCTCTCTTCTGTTGGACCCTTTTTAGTCTCATGATCTACACACACACACACACACACACACACACACACACACACACAAATGTACTAGACACACACACATGTATTAGACACACACACACAGCACTAGACACACATATACACACAAGCACAAGCACTAGACACATATGCACAAGACAGACACACACACCCATGCACACACAACACACACATACCAGATACACACACACACACACACCAGATATACACACTCTCACACATAAACACACACACCAGACACACACTGGACACACACACACAAGCACTAGACACACATACGCACACTCACACCAGACAGACACACAGATAGACACACACATATACACACACACATACACACACATGCACACACACCAGATATACACACTTACATACATAAACACACACAGCAGACACACACTCATACATATAGACACACACGCATGGACACACACACCAGACACACACACTGGACACATACAACACAGACACACACAAAGACACACACACCAGACATATATAGATGCCCACAAATAGACACACATAGGTTCACAGACACACACACACTCTTACACACAGACACCCACATGCACACACCTACATGCACACATACACTCACACATGCAAACACATATACAGACAGATACACAAAAAATGCAAAAACAAGAAAACTTTGTCCACTTTTGACCCATTATTGCTTGAGACCTTTACTGACACAAATCGTTTGTGAATAGTAAATCATAATGACATTTATGTCAACCATCTTTGTTAGCACATGTCACTGCTTACTAAAGACTGATTACATACTAATGAGATGATCGCTTATTTGTTTTGCATAAAGAATTATTTCTATATTGACTATTTGATCCCTCAGAACACAACATATTCAGTGTTTATCATAGCGAGTAGATATTTAGATTTTATAATCTCCAGTGCTGAAAACGTCACTAAGCATATGTACATAACAGTGGTAACAGAAGCCTTGTCTTCAGTTCCCAGGATCCCACTAAGCACATAGACGTGATAATGGCAGAAGGATGATGGCAGCCATTCTAACATCATTTGGGGAGAAGCTCCTCTAATCCCTAGTTAACATTTTGAAAATGTCAAATTCAAGTCTCTCCTTCTAGCCCCCTGAAGCCTATCATCTATCTACTCATCCATACACCTGCTTACCTACCTGCCTGCCCATCAACCTCCCTAGACAGCCATTGTATATATACAATGTATACACTCACT
>JANHMN010000004.1:156747713-156771582 GCA_030674055.1 Rhabdomys pumilio
TGTGTGTGTGTGTGGTGTGGGTATGAGCATGTGTGATGTGTATGCTATGTGTGTGTGTGCTATATGTACTGTGTGTGTGCTGTGTGTATGTGAGTGCATTGTGCTGTATGTGTATTGTATATGTGTGAGTGTGTTGTATATATGTGTGTTGTATATGTATGAGTGTGTTATATATGTGTGAGAATGTGTGATGTGTGTGTGTGGTGTGTGTATGTGTGATATATGTATGTGTGTGATATGTGTGTGTGTGCGTGCCCTGCAGAGCCCCCTTGGTTCTGAGAGAAGGCCTGCAGAGGATTCAGTCTATCATACTTGCTTAGCATATGTCTTTTATTAGGAATGGATGAGCTGATGTCCTTGTGGGAGATGAACTGAGAGCATCTAAGCATGCCTAGTGTCACAGTGGAAAGTCAGGTCTTTTAGCCATGCCATTTGTGTGCCAGCACTGCATGGCTTGCTGCTGGCTGTGCCGTTGAGGGTCTCGCCTCCTAGCCCTCATGCCTTGTGCTCTGTTCCTAATAGCTGTCTGCCCCTTGTGGTCTCTGGCCAGCCCCTTGGCCCCTGGCTCTTCCTCACACATCCCAGCACACTCCTTGGCACATGCAGGTCCATTGCCTGGGAATCCCACGTGTCCCCGCCCACTCCTTCCGGTCAGTCAGGTCTTTGCTTGATTTGGGCTTGCGCCTTGGCTTCCTCCTCCCGTGCTGGGGGATGGATGTCCATCTGCGGCTTTAGTGGCCATTTTAGCTCTTAGCACTTCTGAACATAATTTATAGTTTATTCTGTTTTCCTCAGTTTTCCTTTTACCACTGTATTTCCAGTGTGCAGAAAGGGGTCTGGCATTCAGCATTTGGTATGCCATAAAGATCACAGAGAGTATAAGAAGTGTCCCTTGACAATGCCTCTCTGTTCACATATATGCTGTGTCTGCATGCATGCATAAGATAAATTTCACATGTGTCTGCATGCATGCATGCATAAGAAAAATTTCACATAAGTACCATGTCTGCGTGTGTGCATAAGGACACAGACAAGCTCAGTGTGCAGGCAGGGTTTTCTGTCACCTGCCGCCCCAGGTGAAGCAGCTATCCCCTACCCTCTGCCCCCTGCCTGCCATTGCCTCCTCCACCCCTGCAGATGTCCTCTGGCCATGTTCATACCTTAGCATTTCTGCAAGCCTTCCCAGTGGCTACAGTGGAAGGACAGTCTGTCTCCCCTCAAGGTTCTTACGGGCCCTGTGTTGGCGTGTGCCTCTTAGTTTCCGGTGGGTCTTTTACTGCATCATCCCAGAGTAGCCCAGAGCAGGATCCAAACACACTGCCTGGCTGAGGCTCCTGCCTGCACTTCTTTATTTGTTTTTTCATTTGTTTTGTTTGTTTGAAGACAGGGTTTCTCTTTGTAGTCCCATAGCCCTGGCTGCCCTGGAACTCACTCTGTAGACTAGGCTGGCCTTGAACTCAGAGATTCGCCTGCCTCAGCCTCTGGAGGGGTGAGATTAAAGCCCTGGACTGGACTCCTTTATGTAGAACATCCATGCTCCGGACCCCAGGTCCCCATCACTCAGTATCCAGGCTGGTATGCTGTTGTTTGTTTGCTTGTTTCTGAGTTCTTTTCTATCTCTTGTTGCTGATGCAGGCTCCTCCTTTTTACCCACACAGCATTCATCCTCAGCCCCTATCATCTGATTTAGATTAAAAATATCTCCAGGGCAGATATGCTGGTCTACCAGCATATGTATCTCAGGGATGGTTGAGAAGCGTGTTCCCAAGGCCATGGCCATTGATTGGCTTTACCTTTCTGTGGCTCTGGCATGCTGGCTTCTTTCATTTACTCACAATCAGTGACAGGTGAGCTCAGAAGGAACTAAGGGCATGTGGCTGGCTTATGTCTTTGTCAAGTGTACAGTGTCCCTCAGTTGCGTTGGTGAGCAGGCAATAGCTCAGAGTGGCCTCCTGGCGTGGCCTCCTGGCGTGACCTCCTGTTTCCTAACACTTCTGTTCTTCATTTAGAGATGGTTCTTCCTTTGCTATAACAGTGACTTAAAACGGACTTCTGCCAAGCACAGCTCATAAGCTGTTAACCTCATAGCATCTGTGAAGTAGAGGAATTTGAGGAAGGAAGGAAAGAAGGAAGGAAGAAGGAAGGAAGAAAGGAAGGAAGGAAGGAAGGAAGGAAGGAAGGAAGGAAGGAAGGAAAACCCAGCTGCTTTGTCCCTCCACCCTTGTTCTTCAGGCTGTGTCTTGCAGACCTTGGGCAAACCCTGATTCCTCCAGGTTTCAGTTTTCTTATGTCTAACCTGGGAGCTGACTGGTCCTTTGAGGGTCTGAACTTCCACACATTGAGTCGTAGAACCGGCACACAGAGTACTTCCTTTAGTACCTTATTCACAACTGCCTGTGGCTGGGATGGGGAATGAAAAATGAAAGCAAAGTCAAGAGAAACATCTAGCAGGACAAGCTAGAGTAAGTCCAGTTTTCAGATAATGCCATAGCTACTTCTTCTGTACTAAGGTCACATCTTTACAGGGGGGCTACCTATGACATTGATCACTTGACCCTTCCTTCCTATATAAACAGAGTAGAGAGAGCTGGTCACTGGTTGGAGGGTCTCTGAGGGCCTTACTGACTCAAAAAAAGCCATGGCTTGGCATTTCAGCTTCTCACCCAGTCTCAGTTGGGCTCATAGATTCTGCTTCAAGGATGCAAGCCCAGCAGCCCAGCTGGTCAGATGAGCTAACACCAGTTCCCTCAGGGTATTTAAGTGAGAAGGCTTAGGGCCTCATGGATGCAACTGAACACTCACCTAGAATGTGTGGAGCCCTGGGGTCAAGCCTCAGGACCATTTAAAGAAAAAAGAGAGTTCTATTCATGCTTCTGAATATTTTCTCCCCCCTCACCCTCCCCACCCCAAATTCATAGAAACAAAAGTCAGCTTGCTGCCACCTACACCCTCAAGTCCATCCAGCAATATCATTAACAAACAGTCCATTTGGAAGCATGTCTTCTTTCCAAACCAGGAAACTCAACAGAACCCTCTGGGGCTGTCAAGATTTGTCAGTAAGTTCTGTGCTATAGGATAGGATAGGAACCGGCTTTGTGTAGATGCAGCAGGCAGTGGTCCCTTTAAGATCTGCTGGCACTTAACCAGAGTTGGAACCAGCTGTTGGTTCTCCCTTCCTCCCAGCTGCAGTTGGCTTTTATAGGCAATCACCTAATTGTGGCAGACAAAATGCCCGGACTCAGACCCTGTAGGTCTGTGATACGGTGCAACTCCACACTGGTCTCTGTTGGATCTCAGGGCTCTGAGATGTGCCGTAGTCCTTCATCGTACAAATGGCACTAATGACCTGAAAAGACAGAAGCCAAATGGGACTATGGCTTCTAGGGACTTCTGGTATTCTGCTCTCAGACAGGACCATCATGCTCCATCTGATCTCAGGGAACGGTTTTTGTTATGTTTGTATTTAGTGATGAGATGGTCAATAAAACCAGGAAGAACCTCAAATAAGTTTCTTGTTTGAGTTTCTTTTCTTTTTAGTGTCTCTGCTTCTGAGTAAATAGAGGCTGACAACTTTTCCCTTAAAAACGTGGGACTCTCCACTCACTTCTGCTGAACTTCAAGCCAACGTAAAATGCACCAAGTTCCAATGGCTGATTGTCTCCAAGTGCTAGAGAGCCGGAGTGCAGATGTCTCCATCGAATCGGGTGGCTTCACACTCTGCTCCTGGCAGATAAGGATGTAGTTTTGCTTAAGCCATGTAGATGCAATGAATAAGCGGTGGCCACAGTTTCAGTGTCAAATGGGTGTGTCCTCAGTTTTAGCTGAAACGTGCCTTGTCCCCAAGGGAAACTGGCCTGGTGATTCCCTGTACTTAGAAATCATGAACCTCCGAGCTCAGGTGATCTTCTGGCTGTGGTGGTGCACATCTTTAGTCCCAGCATTCAGGAGGCAGAGGCAGGAGGATCTCTGGTTTGAGGCCAGTCTGGTCTACAGAGCGCGGCTGGGGAGGCTAGAGGTTGTTGGAGGGGCTGGGGATGTGGGAGTGTTTGATGGGATTCAGATGATCCAAAATATGTTTGTTCTGACCCTGTGGTCTGTCGGTGTAAGAAGAATAGGGGCCTTGGTGAAGTGCTCAACGGACTGACTTTTTTTTATTAAGAAAAATGTCACGTGTCTGAGGAAACGACAGAGCCAGTGAAGGACCTGAGCAATAGCTCACAGAATAAAGCACTTGAGTGGGGTAAAGCCTGGAACAGAGCTCAGCTCCCCAGCAGCCACATAACAGAAGTGTGCTTATCACAAGCAGATCAAAACACACTGTGTGTGTGTGTGTGTGTGTGTGTGTGTGTGTGTGAGAGAGAGAGAGAGAGAGAGAGAGAGAGAGAGAGAGAGAGAGAATAAGAGGCCATCGATAAGGCAATGGAGCCGGAGAGAAAAGGTAGAGTGGAGTGAACACACTGTATTAATGTGAAATTCTCAAAAGAATAAAAAAATTGCTGGGTGTTGGTAGTACATGGCATTTGAGAGGCAGAGGCAAGTGGATCTCTGTGAGTATTTAGGGCCAGCCTGGTCTACAGAGCAAGTTCCAAGACAGCCAGGGCTACACACAGAGAAATGCTGTCTTGAAAAAAAAAAAAACCTAAATAATAATAAATGATAATAGAATAATAATAATAAATACAAATGTATACAAGATATAAACATGTTTAGTTTTTAATCTGCCCAGTAACCCTTTATGTGAACCCGTTAATATTGCTATAAGTAAACCAGTTTTCTCTTTTCCCATCTTCTGCCTCAAGACATTGGTACAAATGACGATCAAGAATTCATCTGTATTTCCTGCCAGCAGGCTCGTGGTTAGTCCATGGTTACCAGTTTCTCTCTATTGAAAAAAAAAGCCAAGTGTTTTGTGTGAGTAGCACATTAGCCTGTTATCTTGGCAAATATACATATTTGATTTTTAAAATCTCTTTGTGTGTCTCTCTGTCTCTGTGTATCTGTCTCTCTATATCTGTCTCTCTGTGTCTCTCTTTTTCTCTATGTCTGTGTGTGTGTGTGTGTGTGTGTGTGTGTGTCTAGAGATGACAGCTTACTATGTAGCCCAGGCTGGCTTGGGACTCACATTCTTTCTTTTAGCCTCCCAAGTGCTAGGATTAAGGGTGTATACCATTACCTTCAACTCATTTCTCTTGAGAAATGTAAATCGCTGTAGGACCTGTGCTTGCTGGCTCACATCACATCTCAGAACCTGAACTGAGAAGCATCTGAGATCTCTGGGGGCTCCTCCTGCCTCTAGTGGTCTTTGACTCAGAGGTTTGCATGCAAGGGGTTTCTACTGGGAGGCACACACAGGGCCTGCTGTGCTGGGATGGAGTGTGGTGGGACGAGCTCTTTATCTCATTCCAGGTGTAGCACAGGGTTGAACCCAGCACATAGGTTTGCAGTTTGTGGTGTGTACGTGGTACGTCTCTAGGCCTCCCCCGCTTCCTTTCAGCAACTCCTGAAGGAGTTAGGGACTTCACTAGGACACTTCTTTCCTCCCCTTCCACACCTGTACCCACCTCCCTGCTGTAGTTTATGGGCCCAGGAGGAGGCAGGTTTGACACAGGGACACAGTCTCTGAAGACAGCTGCAGACAAGTTAGCTCCCCAGACAGTAAAATGTAAAGAGGGGGGAGGGGCGACCTTTGAAGTTTGCAAAAAGCATGACTTTGACCACTTCCTTTTCCTCTTCACCGGGTGTCCCAGGTATTATGCTGAGAGCAACTGCCAGCTAACTTTACAAGGAAGGATGCATTTCCGTCCCCAAGGTCTGTGTCCTCAGTGTTTAGTACAGCTCTGAATGGTTGTTCACATCCCAGAAGCCCTGGGCTGAGCAAGTGGGAATGCTTGATTAGAGGTTCCCAGGGACATCCAGGAATGTACGGGAGTGTGCAGAGAACGCTCTGCAACCATCGTTTAAACTCTGAAGATACCACTGGCCTTGCTTTCTTCCTGTATGTTTCCCATGTATTTTTTTCTGTATTTGGCCTCTTTGAACTCAGGAGGAGGGCTGGTAACCAAGTGGACTGAACTGTGTGACCATGCAGTTTCTCTTCATAATACAGTAACTGAGTTTTACTCTCTGGTTGACAGATATCCCTTCCACTCTGTTTGCAATATTTTTCTGTTTATAAAAGAATTCCAGGAATTTAGATTTTGTCAGTTTTTGAAAGTTTACCATGAAATGTCTCAGGAGAGGGAGAGGGAGAGGGGGAGGGGGAGGGGGAGGGGGAGGGGGAGGGAGAAAAGAGAGGAGGGAGAGAGAGGAGAGAGGGAGGGATGGAGGGAAGATAGAGAGGGGAGAGGAGGGATCGAGGAGGGAGGAAGAAGGAGGAGAGGAGGGAAAGAGGGAGGAGGAAGAGAAAGGGAGGGAAAAAGTAAGGGGAAGGAGGAGGGAAGGGAGGAGGAAGAGAGCACACGATAAAACAACAGCACTTACTTCTGGGAACTGCTAAGCTCAAGAACCTATGAGGTAAATCTGTACCTGACCGGTTATGCTGCATCAGGAGGCCCTGAGCCCCTCATTCTCTGTCTCCTCCTATGGTAAAGAAGGCCAAGGGATGGAGTGTTGTGAAAATTAAATATGGGAGTATAAAGGGATTGATCTGCAAGCCAAAAGCCCGGGCTTCCCTTCACCCTTGCTGATACTCCCCAGTGTGTGGGAAAAAAAACCAAAAAACCAAAAAACCAAAAAACCAAAAAACCAAAAAACCAAAAAACCCAAAAACCAAAAAAACACACAACTGGCTAAAGCAACTAAATGGAGGTTTATTTCAGCTCATGGCTTAAGGGGTTGTAGTTTGTTATGGTGGGGAGGCATGGTGGCAGGAGCTGTTAACTGACTGTAGGGGGTGGAGCGTTAGGCTGGTGGGGATGAGGACATCTGGGCAGGTTTCTAGTTTTTTACTGACGTCTTGTTTGTTTGTTTTAACCATGGGTATGTGTGCTTTTGCCCATGGTTGCTCATTTGCTCAAGTGTAATTGGTGGAGAAAGGTGTGCCTTTGTTATCACGTGGGTACGGCGATCACAGGTGCATTCTGGATGGTCTGTTTCCTCCCCTGATTTCTGTGTGTGTCTCTGCTACCTATGTCATACAGAATTTATCAGTGACACTGTGTCATAAGCCTTCCTGGTGTCCTTTTTATTCAGTTTTAGCTTTTTTCTCCGCTTTCCAGTTTTTACTTTCCCATATAGATTAGAGTATACTAGTCTGTGTTTATAAAGACTGGGCTGGAATCTTTACGAAATTATTTATGTACGTGTGTGTGTGTGTGTGTGTGTGTGTGTGTGTGTGTGTGTGTGTATGCAAGCATGTATACATTTGTGCATATGCCATAGAATGCATGTGGAGGTAACAGGGCAACTGACAGGAGCAGGTTCTTTTTGAGGCTGGGTCTCCCTCCTCTTGATGCTGCTATGCTATGTGCTCCAGGCTATGTGGCCCGTGGCTTCTGTCTTCCTGACTCCACCCACTGCTTTCCTGAAGCATGCTGGGATTGCAGATGTGCAGCACTGACATGTGCACCTCCAAATACAAGCTTTGCGTGTGGGCTCCAGGATTTGAACTAGGTTCATTTCCTCAGCTCTTGGTCAGACTCTTGGTATGAATTGTGTTTACCTATATATCAATTTTACTAAATTGATGCAATCTATGAACACGGTTAGCTGTTGTTGGTTTTTTTTTTAAGTATTTAGATCTTTGATGTGTTCTGTGTGCTTTGTTGGGTTTGTACAGAAGATCGATTTGCTCCTAAATGGCTTGTTGACCTTGTGTCTTGTATCCTCATTCAGTTCTGTTGATTCAAGTTTTTCTTCGCCATGCCTCCCAGCCCCTTCGGGAAGTGTTTATGGGTATCTTAGTATGACACGCAGAGCCCACGTGATCTCTCCCCTCTTCGTTCCCCTCTGCCACTCATTATGTCCCACTTTCTCTTTTATGTTCTGACTGATGTACTGAGGTGGGTTCTAGCCATCTCACTTCTCTGAGTGAGGGTGGACACAACCTGGAGTCCTACATTGAGGGTAGGGCTGTCATGAGGTGACAGAGGTAAAGGGGCCAGTACATGGCTGCCAGGCTTGATGCAAAGGGCCCATCGGAAGACATTTGTAAGAAGACTTCTCCTGTTTTCCTCCAAGAGTCTTCTCGCTCGGCTCACGGAATTGAGAAAAAGGTGCCAACAGCGAGAAGCTGCCCAGAGGCTGCATCGAGGACCTGAGGAGGTGAATTTGTGGGACTCCACCTCAGCTTTGGGTGATCTCTCAACTGTTGGCCTTGAGAACAACTTTAACCCTGGCAAAGGGTTAAAGTCTCAGTGAGGAATGCCTATTTACATATTTTTATACATATATATATATATATATATATGTATATGTATATGTATATGTATATATATATACACACAAACACACACACATATGTATATATATACACACACATATATATATATATATACACACACACATATATACATATACATACATACATACATACATAAGTGTGTGTGTATGTGTGTGGTCTGTCTCAGGCTTAGGTGCTAGCATACTCCCTCATGCTCCCCCAGCTCAGAGACTTCCTCCATCCATCCTGCCCCTCTAGCTCCACAGTCTCAGAATTTCAAGGTCAATTTTCTTACTCTTAGACCACCCTCCCACCCACTAGTCTATCATTTGGAATTTAGTTGTATATAAGTTTTGCTTTTGTTGTTTCTTAAGCAATTTCTGGCATGGGGATGTCACCCAGTGTTTGAGTAGATAGAACTTTAACTTGCTTGAAGTCCTGGGTTTGATACCCTACCACTGGGGAGGGGGGGGAAGAAGTAGATATTTAGATAAATATAAATATTTTTCTCACTTTTTAAAGAGTGGTATAGTTCATAACTGTGTTTAGGCTTTTAAAATATTATCCTAAACAACACACTGGCTACTACCTTTAGCCGTTATAAAAAATAATGACATTTGTTCTTTCCAGTGTCAGGGTGATACAGGCTCTCTTGAGCTCCTGGCTCTCCATCTCTTGGTGCTGTTCTTTGAGATGAAGGCAGAGTAGCTTAAGTACTGACATCACACCTCCAGGAATGTGAGGCTGAGGAGGAAGGCGAGGGTGAAATGCCCACACACCACAGGCACTATAAACCGAAGATAGAGTGTGTGCTACCACTTAACTATCATGAAAAACAGGACAGGGAGACAGCTACCACATGTGGCTTGCTTGCCAGTCTGTACCAGGGTCTCACAAAGGGGTCTGTGTCCCCATGCTTGACAAATTCAAATGCTAGCTGCTAGGTGGGTTGTGAGCATAAAAGATGTGCTCACAGTGGCAAAATGCATCTTACAGAACAAGATTATGTGTAAGACAAAGACGGATTCCCAAAGCAAGATGTATCTTAGCCGGTTGTATCAGATGTATTTCACCTCTCTTGCTAACATGGAATTCTCCAGAAGGTAAGTTCCCCTCCCTTATGAGACAGGATCTTGGGGTTTTACTCTGAGCCCAAACTCAAAATCCCTCTGGATTATGATGTGAATCACTGTACTTAGGTTCCCCCTCCCTTCCCCTTCCCCTCTCTCCCTCTGTTCTTTGCTTCCTTCCTAACCCTCCCACCCCCTAGCCCCCAGCCACACCAAGCCTGGCTAAGGTAGGCCTACATAGGTCAGGACCTTAGTGACTGCTTCTGTCTTCTTTACAGTCACCTTAACTTTTTTTTTTTCACATAGACACCAAGGAATTGTCTTACTAAACAGCCTCTTACAAAAGGAAGATCGCACATAGAATCCAATCACCAGGGAGAACCTTCTGTAGTAAAAGGTGGAACCAAAGGCTCAGGCACTCTGTGAGGCTGTAAAGGAGTGTGGGAAGGAAAAGGCAGAGGTGAGGCCAGGGGCTCATCATCTACCCAGGCTGGGGATCACTGAAGCTCCTCCGTGTGAACTTGAATGCAGTACTCAGTCTAGCCAAGAGCACTTACTACTAGGATGGCCGCAAACTTACCTGTGCACCAGCAGGGCCTCTGGGCACCATTCCCTGGAGACCAAACTGCTAGGTGGGGTGAAAGTGTGTGAGGTCCAAGTGCACATAGTTTGTAAGTAATAGACGAGGCAGAGGTAAGGTAATTTACCAGAAACATGCTGTACTGAAGTCAGACGCAGCCTCTGCATGCGCTTTTTATGCACTTTTCTGCAACAGCATGGAGATGCAGGCACTACCCTCACTGTCCCCATCCTGACCAAGGACGCAGTGAACCCCAGTGTATGGTCTAGGACCTAGCCTGAGTTGCCACCTAGGAGTTGAACTTGGGCTGTTTGATTCTGGCCGGCCCTGTGAGCTCAAGAAAACAAGCAGTTAGGGCCAGCACTGCAGGCTGTGTATACCAGTGTCCATGACAGACAGGAAGCCGGCTCCCAAAGAGCTGAGAAACCAAGTCCCTCATTCAGAGTCCACAGAGGAGAGGCTATCAGAGTCTGTGATAAACTGAGGCTGTGGTCTTTCTCCTCGAAGCATCCAAAAACTTCATCCAACCTGTTAAAATGTCCTGTATTTGCCTCACAGGAGGAGGTCCGTCCAACAGGAGACCAAGTTCTTTTCCTCCCCCCACCCTTCTGGGAAATCTGTTCTCCCGCCACTCGGGTGTTTCCCATGAAACATTTAACAGAGCATACACCTGGGAGAAGCTTAACAGATTCTGGTGGCAAAGAAGCCGCTAGCTGGTCATTTGTGGGGCGGTGGGTGGTTTCAGGGGGAGTGTTTCCCTCATTTAGGGACCAATTCTGACCCCACTATTAGCATCTGAATCAGGCGGCCGTGTTGTTCTGATTGAACAGAGAAGGCAAGCCTTTGTTGTTGCAATTTAAGGAGTAAGTTGTTCCCTTGGTGTCCTTTCATCAGCTGGAATGAGGGAAACAGCAACTGCTGCTGTCTGGTCTGGGAGTGCTACGAGGCCCACCTCTAAGGCCCCCTCGGTGGTAGCCCCAGATCCAGCAGTGCTCAGGATTGGGTCCCTGCCCATTGAGACATTTCCCTCAGAACCTCTTTCAGTGACATCAAAATATTGTCTGCATTAAGCCAATCGGTAGGTATAGTCTTGGGAACACAGTAGGTCCAGACCATAAAGCCAATCTGCAGATCCCAGGGACCTAAGGCCAAGGACAGGGCCACTTGAAGGCCTAATAACTTGATGCTTACAGCCCAGCAGGTAAAAGGCCCCTTCAAGGGCATGGAACTATGTACAGCCCTTTGCAGTATTTAACTTACATGACCTGGGAAGTGTAAATTACTTTGGTAAAGTAACAAAAAGCTTCACGTTTTCGGTTAAAAAGATGGGAAGGGTGCATCTTCAAAAATCCTCCATTTTCTTCCCTTTTTTTTGTTCCCCCCTGAAGTTGGCCCTATGGTTTGTATTTTCTTACGCTGAGCACAGAAGTTACATAAAGGTTGAGGATTCTTGAGAATGGAAGTGACTTCTGGTACCCCACTGAGGGAAAAGGAAGTTGTGGTCTGCTCCAGTCAGAGCTTACTTGGAGAGTCTGCTTTGTCTCTGTGCCTGCATTTAGTAAGCTGCTTTCTGCAACTCCCGCTCTCATTTGTGCCTCCCTCCCTCCTTGCTCTCCCGGAAATGGGAGATGGCCACCCTCTGAAGCTGGCTTCAGCCTCTATGAGGCCTTGAGTGACAGTCCTCTCCCACCCATCCTTGGTGCACACAGCAAGTAGCCCTGGAACTCTGACAGTTACATTCTCCAGCTGGAGTTCCCTCAAAGGAGCCACCCAGGGTCCTAATTAGCGAGCATCCTCCCAGAGGCGGGTCTTCTCTGAGGAAAGCAGTTTGTCAAACAGCTGTTCCCAACTGATTAAAGACTGTTTGCTTCTACCTAGGTGTTTGTTGTTCCCTGTGTACAAGGACAAATGTCACCTGTCCTGTCCTAGCTCAGCAGAATCTAGTCCAGACTGCTTGCCTTTGCTCCCTGGTGACCCCACAGATTAGCCCTGAGACCTCCAGCTGTGTTGTGAGCTCAGCTGAGCCCCTTGGGCATGGGTGGCCCACTTCTTTGCCTCAGGTGTTCTGGGGACACCAGTAGCAGCACAAGAGGCAATGGAAAGCATCCACAGGCCTTGTTTGTGGCCACACTCCTCAGCCGAGTAACACAGTGTGGCTCTTTATTGGTTCTCCAGCCTAGGACCTCAAAATCAGCCCCAGGGGCTGGCAGGTTGACACAGAGACCATTAATCCCAGCACTCCAGAGGCAGAAGCAGGGAGGTCTCTGTGAGTTTGAGGCTAGCTTGGTCTACATAGTTAGTACTAGGCCAGCCAGGGCTATGTAATGAGACCTTGTCTCATAAAAACAAACAGACAGAAAAATAGTCCCAGTTTGATAACCTTGTATTCGCACAGAGCTGGTCTGAGAACCCATAAGAGTTCCCAGGAGGACTGTTAATGGAGAGATATTCCTGAGACTACACAATGAAGTATATTAACCTGGGACAGAGCCAAGGTTTATTCAAGCACCCCTGGTTCTGGAGCTAGCCAAAGATGTTAAGGAAATTCCTTACCATGCGTATATGTGCACATGTGTGTCCATACACACAAGTGTATACACACGCTTGCACACACATACACACATACATAAACACTCATCCATGCATACATACTCGTGCACACATATACACACACAGTATCTCATGTGTCTGTGCTCAGCACAGGTAAGGGACACTGAGTGCCCAGTGCACCTTTCCGTTGTGATAAACAGTATGTGAGGTGCACTCACAACACAGCGTCATTATAACGGCAGACAGCCCTCATCCCTCACTGCAGAGCTGAAACTAGGCTCAGAGGAGCTAGTAGGATCCATTAAAAAAACTGCAGTCAACCGTTTCAGAGGGTACTATCCCATAAGCCTGTTCTGGGAGCCTTCCCTCCACCGTAGTGTTCTCCTTCAGCTGCAGGCTCTCTCAGAACAGGCCCATGTTTGTGACAAATTTTATTGTTAGTACATGGTAAAAATGTCCTCTGAAATCCATGCCGCTTGTATAGCGTAACTGCATGCTGTGTGAGAGCTGGCCTGTCAGTGTGGCCTGCAGGATGACCCAGCCAAGGGTGTCCAGCCTGAGGACATGTGACTGCAGCCTCTGTGTACTCAAGGGGTGCCGAGCCTGACAGCTTCCTCTGTGTTTGCTTTTCTCTGTTTGGTACCACCCGGGCAGACTGCTGGAGAGAGATGGCCGCTTTGCAGACATGGATGCTGAGTACGGGGCTAGAAGCCTGGTCAGTGTCTTGTGGGCCCAGGGGTAACACCAACCACATCTGTCCTGCTTGGACATAGAATTGGGAGATACAGAGGGACCTGGGATGGGATGTACACTGTCTCCTGGCTGCAAGATCCAGTCCCATTTTCCTGGACTTGTTACTCAAGTCAGAATTTAGGGGTGGAGGTACAGCTGAGTTAAAGAAGTGCTTGCCTAGCATGCAAGAAACCCAGCATCACGTGAACAGGGCACAGTGGCATGTACCTGTAATCTTAACACTTGGAGAGGTAGGGGCAGGAATATTGAGAGTTCAGAGTCATCCTGAGCTATACTGTGAATGTGAGGCCAGCCTGGGATACCCAAGGGCTCTGTCTCAAAAGGAAATTATCAAGTCCACCTTAAAAATAGTACAGAGCTCAAACCACTCCACCTTCCTCCCCTTCATCTTCTGCTCTTTCCCACACTACACTGGGTCAATAAGACTGGTTATAGAGAAGAGATGGACTCATGTCCATGTCGCAAGCATGAAGGCACACCCAAGTGGTAGCTGTTGGTGATAAGGTATAGTTTTTTATAGTGGCACATATTAGTGAAACATTTCAAATATGAATATATAGATCATTGCTCACCACCCCAGTTCTGATCTAAAATCCGTTTCTCATGTTCTCGATGATGATGACAAAATCCAAGTGTTTTTTCCTTCCCAAGCTGGATTACATGGTCCCAGGGGGACGTACACTGGCAGATGTTCCACCAAGAGAACCAGGGGAGGAGAACTCCCCAGCCCCTGGCCAGCAGCCTCGAGCAGGACCTGCCCTCCGATTTCTGAAGTACCAGAGCCCAAGAAGTCCACAGAGAAGTCCTCACCTGAAGACAGGAAGACACCAAGTGACGCTGTGTGGCACGTGAGTCACCAAGTGATGAGAACAGGCCCAGGGAGATGTCTCAGAAGGGCTTGTTGCAGGCCTGATGACCTGAGATCCCTGGGACCCACATGGTAGGAAAAGGGAACTAACTCCCACAATTACCCTCTGACTTCCACATGTCCTTATACACACAGGAATGTGTACACACGTACAGAGGCATGTGCACACATATGTGTCTGACTTCCACATGTCCTTGTATACACAGGAATGTGTACACATGTACAGAGGCATGTGCACACATATGTGTCTGCACATACACACACACTCGCACACACAAGCATGTATACACACACATATGTATACACACACATACACATGCACACAAATGCTGGCATGTGCGCACACAGGCGTGCACATACAAGCATACACATACACGTGCACATGTACACACACATACACATGTACATACATATGTACACATGCACACATGCAGGCATCCATACACATATGCACATACATACACACATCACACACATGCATGCACACATACATGCACACACATACATGCAGGTAGTGCACACACACACAAGTACTAAGTAAATGTAAAAAATAAGTCAGAAATAGGAAGCTTGCAAAAGCAAACGAGTAAACAACAAAACTACAAACAGAGCTTACCATGGGCGATAGAAGAACTTGAGGTAGGGGAGAAGTGAGAAGTGGTAATTTGGATTTCACCCCCAGGTTCCCTCCCACTTTGGGTCTCTGCCAGCCTCAGACCACTTTTTCCACTGTTCTTCCCAGGGACCCCTGGTTGGGCAGGTGCCTATCCCTGCTGCCTCCAAACTCCATAACAGGCTTTCATCCCTGAGTTAAAGTGTGACCTGCTATCTCCTGCCTGCTACCCCCACCTTATAGGAAACACCCCATGAGATTCTTTTAGTTTAATCTAGGCCAGCCTGGTCTTTAGAGTGAGTTCCAGGACAGTCAGAGTGACACAGAGAAACCCCATCTTGGGGAAAAAATTAATTATTAATCAACTATTGATTAATTGACTGATTGATTAATTTTAATTGCTATTACAGTGCTGGGGTTGAACCTAGGATCTTTTCAATATCAGGCAAGTGCTGTACCACTGAGCTGTATACCTCAAGCCTGCAGTTTCTCTTCTCTACGTATCCACTCCCTGATCCCCACTGTGAGGCATGGTTGGTGTTTCATGTTGACACAGGTGGACTTAACTGTGCCTCCTTTTTCCATCTCAAGATCTCAAAGAAGCTCACTGTGTTTCGTCACCTTATACCGTATGATGATACCTGCACCTTGGGCTGTTGGAGGACTCAGTTCAGTGATGTGAACAAGATGTCCTCCAACACATTTGTCTGTGACACGTGCTCTTTTAATGTCCTGCCCATTTATGTATCAGTTGCGACTGGTATCTAGTCCATAGCCAGTTCCTCACCCTCCTGGCCAGTAATCTCATAAAGGAGAAACGGAGGACTGCAGGCTGTTAGTTAGTCCTCACTGGTCACACCAGGCTAGACACAACTCCCTGCTTGTCCTGTTAGATCCTCCCTAGGTGTGGACACTTGTGTAAGACTGCAAATCACAGGGACCCTCTGGTATAGGGTTATTCATTATGAGTGCTCTCTGAGCAAACACTTCCTGCCCAGCTTCAGCCTGACCCATGATGCCCTCTGAGAACCTGCAGGGTGGTTTTGTGGATCGACACTTTGGCTGCAGTCCAGCTTAGTGAGGCTTGGTAATAGCGCACTCCCTCCAGTCCTGTGTTACTTTAGTAATAAATGTCGCTTTTCTGTCTGGAATCCTTTCTAGAATGAGTGCAATGAGGAGACTTGGAATTTCAGCAAAGCGCCTTGTAACCAAGAATGAAGCTATCACACACCTTCTTATCTTTAAGGAGCAGCCTGCCAGGGCTGGAGAGATGGCTCGGGGTTAAGAGCCCTCCTTCTTGCAGATGAGCCAAATTCAACTTCCAACACTCACAGTTATCCATAGCTTTAGTTTTAGAGGGTTAGATGCCCTCTTTTGACCTCTGAGGACACTAAGCATGCACATGGCACACATCCCTGGTGGGAAAACATTCATATATGTAAAATAAATCTAAAAACATAAATCAACACAACTTTCTGGCCATATTATTTCAGGCAATACAGGAGAGTCTCAAGTGCTGACAAGACCCTGGCACCGTACAGGTGCTGACGGGTGAGGACCAGTGTTTCTGTTCATTATAGAGCCTCTCTGATTTCTGGTCTCCAAAGTGACATAGGTGCCGTTCATGTGGGCTCCTTTGCAGCACCATGGCTGGGGACAGGCAGGGCCAGAGTAAAGTAACTTGACTCAGCTGCTTGTGAGGAATCATTCTGTGGTTCTTCTCTAGGAGATCCCAAGGGGCCACCTACACAAAGTGGCTTCAAGTTTAAGCCAACATAACTGAGGGGAAAAAAATCTCTCATTTCTTTGGATTTTCATGCAAGCTTCAGGACAGCTGATATTTACACACACACACACACACACACACACACGCACGCACGCACACATAGATACACACATGCAGACATACACAGACACATACATACATAGAGTCCCAAACACACGCAGAAACATACAGAAACTCACACATAAACACATGTGGTCACACACACACACACACACACACACACACACACACAGATATATGTATGCCCTTACACACAGAGATACACATAGATATATGCCTTCACACGCGCACACACACAGATACACACATGCACACACTCTTACACACAGACACCTATACTCACACTTGCACACACATGCCCTTGTTATTTGACATTTGCTTCTATTTCTCTGATAAGGACCTCGATGAGGATTGAAGAAGGGTCTAGAAGCAGGCATTGTCTTAACATCTTTGGCTCTCAAACCATCTCCAAGGTGGTGCTGTTGTGTACAGATGCCAAGCCAAACTTTATTGAGTTTGTTAGGGTTAGGGTTATTGTGATTTTTGTTCATGGTCAATTCCAGTTTGCGCTAAAATATCCTTGTGGGTTCAAGTTATTTAGAAAGAAATTAGAGAGTTCATGGCTGATATACTCTGTGGCAGACACACCAGGAGAGATATGTTCAGAGCCCAGGCAAAGAGGAACCATTCTGGGAATGAGATGGTTAAGTCTCATAGCTATGGGGAGATGAGAGCCTCCTTAAAACATACCACATTTGAATGTGGATACTATTGTCTTGGAGAGAGGACTCTATTGGTTATTTTTTAATTATGGTATTGACAGGGCTGGAGAGATGGCTCCACAGTTAAGAGCATCCATTGGCTACTCTTAGAGAGGACCCAGTTTCAATTCCCTACACCCACATGGCAGCTCACAACTGCTTACTACTCCAGTTTCAGGGGATCCAGTGCCCTCTTCTGGCTTCCATGGGCACTGCATGCATGAGGTTCAAAGACATACATGCAGGCAAAGCACTCATACATGTTAAATTGTTTTTTAACTACATTGAGGAAGTCTGTGATCCCAAAAAAGTTAATGTCATAAAGATGAATAAAATGGGGGAAAAACCCTTTATTTTCAGGAAAGATGTCTGCACTGGTTGTTAACAGCATTTTGAGTTTGTGTACAGAAAACAGTCTGAATGTCATCTATAAGAGAATCTCTCCTCTCTTTGCTTGAGGAGCAAGCTTTCAGAACATGAAAGGGGTACACTTGCTCTTGCCGGGAGGACCACAGAGCATGTGAGGGACAAGCTTGCTCCTGCCGAGGTGACCCCAGACCCCAGACCTACAGCACCCCTGACCCTTGCACACGTGATCCAGACCCATCCTGTGGTGGTGGTAGGTTCCTGTTTTCTCTTTGCCTGTGCTGGGTGGAGGCTGTAGCTCTCCATGAGATCAAAGGACAGATGAGAGCAGGAGATGGTAGAAGACCGGGAGGTGGGGCAGAGGAGGGTGCCAGCAAGTGTGAGATTTCTGAGGATTTCCGGGCTGCAGATTAGATGGGCCAGCAACCAAGAGATAAAGTATGGGAGATGTTGGGTTAATGATAGGCACCAGAGAGGAATGAATAGCTCTCTAATGGCTTTCAACTCCCTGGGTGAGTTGGAGCCAATAACTCTGGGTGAGAGTGTATGTTAGCAAAGTTAGTACACAGTGCAACCCTCAGAGTGTATTGTTGAGAACAACGAAAGAGTTTGTGTGAATATCTGTTATTTTTTCTTTCTTTCACTGTAGGAGGTCAAGACAGCAAGTCGATACTGGGTGAACTATGTGGATGAAGAATAAGATTTATTTATTTTTTTTTTACAGTCATTAGATAAAAAGCCAAACAGGAAATGACAGCTTTCTTTTTCTTTGGTTCTGCATTATGATAAGCATTGAGGTTGGTATCCAGTAAAGATACTCGTGCCTGACATGAGATGCCTGGCACTTCTTTATAAAGGTGACACCATCATGCAGAGCCTGAACCGTGAATTCAGATGATGGAGATGGTCAGACAGACAGCACAGTGGGCAGCAGCAGCAGGCGGAGCACACTGAAACATGAGGCTTCAGCCCATGGCTATTCACTTCTTCTGACTCATGGTCCTTCTGCCTGGTGCTCGCTTTGCAGGGTCTTAAATAAAATAAGCTTGTTTTCTTTTTTTTTAAATTATTTTTTTATTTAAAGATTTATTTATTTATTCATATGAGCACTCTATTTGTATGTATGCCTCCATGACAGAAGAGGACATCAGAACCCATTATAGATGATTGTGATTGCTGGGAATCGAACTCAGGATCTCTGGAAGAGCAGCCAGTGCTCTTAACTGCTGAACTTTCTCTCCAGCCCTTAAAAATTATTTTAAAAACAGCTTTCAAATAATGAGTAAGGATAAAAAAGCATGAAAACGAATCAAGGGTGTTTGATGAAATGAAATGAGCGTAATAAATAAGAAAATATAATAAATAGAAGTAGATTCCAACAAGGGATTGGATTAGGCATACCAGAAGATTGAGTGCGTGAGCCAGAGAGGCCAGAGACACAATGCTGGCCTTATAGCCCAGTGGAGCTGAACCCCAGGTCCAGCAGTGATGCTGGAGGAGCTGCAGAAGGAGCTGTACTGAAGAGAAAGATATTTCCAGAAGAGATGGAAAATATCAACTATCAGATTTAGGGAACCCAAAAAATCACAAACACTAGTAGAAATGAGAGCACTGTCTGGGGATGTGACTACGGGAGAGTGCTTTACTTGATATTCAAGGCCCTGTGTTCAATCCCCAGCACTGCTAGAATACTAATAAAGGGGGGCGGGGTGGCGTGGCGAGCACTTAAAAGCCCTGGCTGCTCTTGCAGAAGACCTGGCTTTATTTCCCAGAACCCACATGGTGGCTCACTGGATTTCAATGTCAGGGGCTGATGCTCTTTTCTGGTGTCTGTGGGTAGTACATGCACATGGCACACAGACATCCATGCAGGCAAAACACCCATGCAAGTAAAAGATGATGAATAATTTTTAAAAAAATTCATTCAGGTGTTGTGGTACACACTTTTAATCCCAGCACTCAGGAGGCAGAAGCAGGTGGAGCTCTGAATTTGAGGCCAGCCTGGTTTATAGAAGGAGTTCCCCTAGGCAGCCAAGTCTACTGGAGGGGGAGGGACAAACAAACAAAAAGAAAACGGAGAGTTCAGAAGAAAAATGTAGGTCTCACCAAGGGATAACACCCAAAGTGCAGACAGCTCCCTAGTGGGAGTAACAGCAGATTCTTAGAGAATCTTTTTAAGAGGTAGAAACCCTTAGGAGTCTTATGACGACTCAGTCAAACCCACCACTTTCTTTCTCCCTCTAAGAAAATAAGAAAATGTTAGGCACACTGGTTCAGCCATTGAAGTCTGCAGGTGCATTAGAAGGAGACAATAGAACTCAAACATAAATTCTCTAGAGAAAGGGCCTGAGGAGCCGTTCCCAGCTCCTCCTGTGAGGGCAGTGTATCCTCCATCAGGAAGCCGGAGTTACACAGTTGTTCCTCACGACACAAGCAACACTCCTAAAAACACAGTGGCAACCGAACCTAGTAACATTCTACCAATCTCAGTAACTTCTTCCCACGATAAAAAAAAAAAGAGCAAATTTTGAAAGGAGGGGAAATCTTTGAATTAAGCATGTGTTTAAATATGTGTAAAAAACAAAACAAAAACAAAAACCCCAGTGTGTTCAACAGTGATCCAGTACAGCCTTTTCTTTTGAGGTTAGGAACAGCACAAGATTCCACGTCATTTTCATTCCTGTGCAATCCTATAGGAGAAGCTTGACCCACACAAGGGCAGAAAACAAACATCATTATACATTTTTATTTTTATTTATTTTACTTTATGTGTACAGGTGTCTGTGTGCCACGTGCACACAGTGCCTGAGGCGTCTAGAAGGGGATGATGGATTTCCTGGAGCTGTAACTACAGGTGTTTGTAAGCTGATGTGTCAGGCTCTGAGAGTTGAGCCTGGGTCCCCTGGAAGAGCAGGCAGTGCTCTTCTCTCTGAGCCATCTCTCCAGCTCTATAGTATACAGATTAAATGCTATAGGGGAACTTAGCTGTATTTAATTATTGTAAACATTTCTTCTATGAATAAGCAGATTTTTTTTTAAAAAAGATTAACTTTTAAATGTGTATGTGTGTCTTAGAGTTTTACTGCTGTGAACAGACACCATGACCAAGGCAACTTTTATAAGGAAAACATTTAATTGAGACTGGCTTACAGGTTCACAGATTCAGTTCATTATTATCAAGATGGGAGTATGGCAGCATCCAGGCAGACATGGTGCAGGAGGAGCTGAGAATTCTACATCTTCATCTGAAGGCTGCTAAAGAGAATACTGACTTCCAGGCAGCTAGGATGAAGGTCTTAAAGCCCACACCCACATTGACACACCTCCTCCAACAAGGCCACACCTCCAAATAGTGCCACTCCCTGGGCCAAGAACATACAAACCTCCATAGTGTGTGTGTGTGTGTGTGTGTGTGTGTGTGTGTGTGTTCATCCATGATTGGCCAGACATATCCAATCTCCTGGTGCTGCAATTATAGGTGGTTGTGAATTGGGGACTGAGTGGGTGCTAGGAACCAAACTTGGGTGTTCTTAAGAGCAAAGGCACTCTGTACCGTTGAGCCCCCTCTCCAACCTAGTAAACAGAACTTTAAAGATACTTTTAGGTGAGGCTCTTGTCTCAGGCTCAGAAGGTCCCGAGGAGGAGAAGACAGACCCAGGTTCTGAGCTGGTGCTTGCAGGTTCCTCAGAAGGAAAGCAGGGGCCATGCTCTAGTCCTTCTTTTTTTGCCCACACCTTCTGAGGTGCATCACTACTGGGCCCGTGGAAGCAGCTGGTATTTCAGGAATATAGCTGAAATCACCCTCTTCGCTTTATAGCCCTTCAAGGAGACAGTCTGAGCTTAACTTTAAGAGATAGGAGGAAAAGCTGCCACCTTGGAAGATTTTGATGAAGTTGAAGGAATAATTATATAAATATTCAATGAGGAAAATGGACTATCAAGTCATCTTAGAAATAGAATTGTAATCTGTAGAAGTATATATTTTCACAGATGAGTTGTCTGAGCCCTTGGGAAAAATCAGAAAGTTAGTTACAGCGTAGAGCTAGAGATGAGGTCAGAATATAAGAAGGTCATAGAGTCTCTTCATTCCATGCTGATACATTGCATACAGCTAGCATGTCGTCGGTGCAATAAGGATATTCATGAGAGGTGTGTGTGTGTGTGGGAGAGAGAGAGAGAGAGAGGAGGGGAGGGGGAGAGAGAGGGGAGAAAGAGAGAGAAGGACAGGGAGAGGGACAAGGAGAGGGAGAGGGAGAGAGGGAGAGAAAGGGAGAATATGATTCTCAGATTTTAGAGTAGTTGAGATGGGAAAATATTTTGAGCTCATGAGTCCGAGACCAGCCTGGTCAACATGGTATTGAGAAAGGAGGGACAGAAGGAAGGACAGGTGGGAGGAGGGAGGAGCTAAAGGAAAGGAAGACAGGCTGGCACTTTCGTTATCAGCCAGTGAACAAGGAAAAGAACTGGTCTGAGTAAACAAACACAGCCTGTTAGCACTGTTCTAAACATCAGAGGTCTGCATACTCAGCACAGAACCCAGAAGGTTGAAAACTAGCCAAACCTGTTTATGCAAGTTAAGGATTTATTAAAGTTAAGGATTCCTTGGCTCAAATGCTTGTGACCAGAAGTGTTTAAGACTTGAGTCTTCCAGGGTTTGGAATATTTGTACAAACTTTAATGGTGGAGCACCTCTCAACATCTGTCTCTTAAATACGTTGTAACAGAGGCTGGAGAGACATCTCAGTGGTTAAGAGCATTTCTTTCTCTTGCAAAGAGCCCCAGGTTCGATTCCCAGCACTCACATGATGGCTCACAACCATCTCTAAGGCCAGTTCCAGGGAGTTTGATGCCCTCTTCTGACTCCATGGGTACTACACATGTGATAATGCTTACATTCACACAGGAGGAATACTCAAACCCATACAATAAAGTAAAAGAAAATATAAAATAATCGCAACAACAAGAAAAGCCCACATTGTCGTCTAGTCAGAAGAGCTACTTGGCAGTCTAGACATGGTGGCTGGGAAGGAGAGCAGAGCTGATCTGCCCATCTCTCAGTGTGCTTCCCTGATCCTGTTTCTGAAGACCTCTGGGTCCCCAGCTGGCATGGAGCTGGAGCCCCACATTTACCGGTAGCCTGGAGGAATGACCCAGAGCCCTCTTTGGACTTTCATCCATTTCTGGTATGATCATCAACTCAGAGATAAACTTCCAAGAGGTGTTTAGTACTGGGTTAAAACTGAAGCCACTGGGCTGGGGAGATGGCTTGGAGACTAAGAACTCGAGCTGCTCTTCCAGAAGACCTGGGTTCAAGTCCCAGCTCACACATGGCAGTTCATAGCTGTCTATAGCTTGAGTTTCAGGGATCCAAAGCTCTCCTCTCGGGTGTGAGAATTTGATTTCTGGAGTCCATGTGGCAGGAGAGACCTGACTCCCATAATTTGTGCTCCCCACCTCCATGTAAGTGCTGTGAACACCTGTGCCCACACACATAAATCACACTTAAACATATATGTGCACACAATGTTATGTCTCATTACATAGCTCTGGCTGGCTTGGAACTGGCTGTGTAGACCAGGCTTAGCCTCAGACTCACAGAGATCTATCTCCTCTCTGCTACCGTGTGCACTGTCATGTTGAAAAACAAAACAAACAAACAAACAATGAATTTTTTTAGAAAATAAAGCCCTGGGGATTTGGAGAGGAGTTCAGGTCCCAGTGTCCAGGTCAGTTCAAAACTGCCAGTACTTCCAACTTCAGGGAGGTCTGATGCCTCTGGCTTCTGTAGGCACCTGTGTGCCCTAGCGCGTGTGCGTGCACGTGTGTGCACATGCACACACGTGCGCGCACACACACACACACACACACACTATGATACACTGCACACACATATACATACCCCCCATACACACACATACCATATACACACACATCACACCACTTACACACACTCTATACCATACACCACACACAGACAAATACACACAGTCTACTATATACTACACACCACACATACATACACACCATGCCATATACATACTATATACACACACACATACCATACCATATCATACCATAACACACACATACATATACACATCACATACACACTACACATATATACACACCATATCATATCATA
>JANHMN010000004.1:156771592-156816592 GCA_030674055.1 Rhabdomys pumilio
CCCCCCCACATAACTCCCCATGCCACACACACACACACACACACACACACTCACACTCACAAACACTGAAGAGTTCTCACAGGCCTGAGCAGGGCAAACATGACACCATCAGGTCTTACCCTTTTCCTAAACCATTAGATCACTTTCCTGAAGCTAACCACCAAGGTCTATTACTTCATTTGACCACTTTCTTATGCTGACTCATTCCTGAGGCTGGTCACATCATCAAGGCCTAGCAATCAAAAACCTCCATTTAGCTATCTTAATTAAAGTACATAATCAGAACCTGCCAACCTACCCCAGCTCATTCCAACACAGACCTCTCAGTTTCCTCTTAAAGTTAACTCCTGCAGAGCTATTTGCTGCTGCCTGCCAGATTCAGATTCAGCCACCTTGTCTCTTTGCCCTGCTTGGAAGATGGTACTTGGATGTGGTTTGTGCCTAATCTGGGGCCCCTCCCACACACTATTCAGGTACCATCACACATAATTAAAAATAAAATATAAAAAATTAAAATAATGGTCATGTGTAGTGTGTGTGTGTGTGTGTGTGTGTGTGTGTGTGTGTATGTGTGTGTGTGGTGGGGGGTGTGGTATGGGGATATGTAGGTGTGTGTATGTATTACAGTATATGATATGGTGTGTATATAAGATGATATGGTGTTAAGACAGAAGACGTATTTTCCTGCTGATGTTGTCTTTTGAACTGTCCCCTGTTGGTTTGTAAACCTGACACCATTAGAGTCATCTAAGAGGAGAGAACCTCAGTTGAGAAAATGTGACTATAAAATCAGCCTGTAGGCAAACCTTTAGGGCATATTCTTGATTAATAATTGATGTGGGAGGATGAAACTACCCCTGGGCTGGTGTTCCTGGATTGTGTAAATAAGCTGAAAAAGTCATACAAGAACTGAAAGACCCCCGAGAGGGGAGACCCTCACTCAAGTCTCGGGATGTCACTGCCACCCAATATCTCACAACACACTGATCTAGATGCAAACAGCAAGAGGCTTTAATCTGGGAATCAGCCGGCTGATGGTCAACTCATAACTCACACAGGAGCAGAGGAACTGACCCCGTGGCCTGGGGAGAGGAGGACTTTTAAAGGGTAAAACCACAAACCAGGGGGATGAGGGGCTAACCAAGGGAATATATCATAAAAATAGTGGAAAGTCCCAACCCACAATTTAGTCGGTCATGTGGAAAACATCCTGTACACACATTTTTCTCCAGAATGTAATCTTGTTTAACCATTCACCTTGTGGTCAGCTAGCTCCTGGAACCACCCAGATGACTTGCATCTTTCTTTGTGGTCAGCTAGTTCCTGGAACCAGCTGGCCTACATTCTTGGCTCAGCTCTAGGAGACATAAGAGAAAACTTTCTATATCTTTTAAAGAATTTTCTATATTTTTCAATTTTTTATACTTTTCAAAACAAACCACTAAGCAGCACTCCTCCCAGAGCTCTGCTTCAGTTCCTGCCTTCAGATTCCTGCCCTGATCCCCCTGGAGGATGGAGTACAAGTTACAATTGGAAATAAACCATTTCTTCCCAGATTGGTTTTTTTGCCCTGCTGGGGTTTTTTTTGATTTTTTTTTTTTTTGTTTGTTTTTTCCCCAGCAATAGAAACTGTGATAGAGAAATTGGCACAGAGCTGGGGGTGGTAGTGTTGGTTGCTGTAACAGACCTAACTATGTGTTTGGAAAGTTTTGAGCTGGAAAAGCCATGGAGCACTCAGCTCAGGGCACTGCTCTGTGGGAGCCTGGAAGAGTAGCCATATGACAGAGGCCTGGCTTGTCAAGTTTCAGAGGAGGCAAAAACTATTCTAGCCATTTATTTGATATTTCGAATGAAGACTCTGGTTCAGGTCAGTGGGGTTGAGGAATCAGCTATAATTAAGAAGAGGCCAGCATCATTGGGATGAATCTTTTGATGCTCTGGGAATTGTTTCTTTGGGAACAGCATAGACATGACTTTTTTTTTTTTTAATTTTTTTTAGATTTAAGGAGTCATTGGTAGCTCAGAGGTGGTGCCACACACCTTTAATCTCAGCACTGGGGAGGCAGATGCAGAGGGATCTTTGTGACTTTGAGGCCAGCCTGATCTACATACAGAGTGAGTTCCAGGACAGTCAGGGCTACACAGAGAAACCCTATCTTGAAAAACCAAAAATAAATACATAAATAAATAAGTGAAGTCACTAGACATGATGGGAAGACCTTTAATCATAGAATTCAGGATGCACTGGCAGTTCAAGGCCAGCCTGGTTTATACAGTAAGTTTCAGGCTTGCCTGGGATACATAGTGAGAACTTCAAAAAAAAAGTAACCAAGCCTTTACCTTCACCCTTTACCTTCCACAGGTCAAATTCCTTTTGTAATGATTTGTGTGAATGTGGTGAGCTAGCAAGAGGAAAAAGCAAAGAAACCTCCCTTCTACTTTCTACATACTTACGGTGTTTCAGTGGAAGTAAAATAGATTTAAATGAAGATAAAAATCAGAAATCAAAACTTCCTCTCATTTTCCACTCTTTTTTTGTGAGTTTTAATTGCCTTATCCACAGAAGACTGTTGCCCCTTACGGGATTGTTCCTCTAAATGACACGCATCCAATTCTGCTCTGCACACAACAGGCTTTCTTGTATTTGGTTGTGGGACTGGTGTCTGGAAGCTGGATTGTGGGTCGTAGCTTGCGCTAATTCTGACTTGCAAAGTGGGCTTTCCTCTCTTGAGTTCTACAGCTTGGTGGAGTCTGGTGTTGACAGCTACTGATGCTGAATCTGTCCTCAAGAGTGTGTTAAGAGCCCCCTCTCCATTTTTTTTTATCAGTCTTGCCCTTGATATGTGGGGAGATTTATCTTAACCCTCCCGCTTCCTGCGGCAAAGCTCCCCCGGGGGCATTCGCTACCTCTCCTCCTCTTCGGCCCTTCCTGTTGCCTAGTTGTCAGCAGGTGGGCGCAGCCTCCTTCCTCTCACCCACTCCTCCTGGAAGCTGCCAGCGGGTTTCTGCTCCACCTCCCCCTCTGGTCGCCGACCTGGGATACTCTCACAATTCCATCTTTCTCCTGCTCCTGTTACTATCTTTCCCTCGGATGCCCCCTGGAAATTCCTATTAAAAAGCTTCTTAATCAGTGTTTCAGGATTTTTGTAGGACCTCAAATTCCTTCTACCAGGACCCTGGAGACCACCGAATCTCCCCCGTATAAGCCGCCTGACAGACATCCACCTTCTCAGAGTCCTCCTTTGGGCTCATCCTTCAGCTTTTCTGTTCTTTATCAGCTCTGACCTCTGACCTCCTCTGTGGTTCTTTTTCAGTAGCTGCTGAGTCTTCTGTGTCATTTAAATTAGGGTCTGTCTCAGTTTGCTGTTCTCCTCTGGGGTCCGGGCTTTCCGCTTTCTCAGCCACTCTAGGTGTTGAGGATTCCAGTGGCCCCTGGGCCCAGAGAAGCTTTATACACTACACCCAGGTTCTCTAGGGAGCTCGGCACACCCTCCTGTCTCTCTGCTATCCTAGGTGAATGTCAGGTTCTAGCTGGAACACAGAGCTTGCTGTGACATGTGGTTTGGATATAATGGGGGAGAGAGAGAGAGGGAGAGGGAGAGGGAGAGGAAGAGAGAGAGAGAGAGAGAGAGAGAGAGAGAGAGAGAGAGAGAGAGCCAGCCTGAGGGCTCAATTAATGAGAAACAAGACAGACAGAAAAAAAATGCCAAGACTTCTGTGGCACCTGTCTTTAGACGGTGTGCAGGGCTGTAGTTCATGTGCCACTTGCAGGTGGCTGCTGCTCCTCCCGGACACAGTGACATCTGCCTTCCATGACCATCCCTGAGTTCAAGAAGATGGGAGATGAGGCACCCCATCTGAGTGGAGTCGTCCGTGCAAGATCCACTTATCTCAGACTTAGCCCAGATTGAGGAGAAACAACATGGAGTCTCCAGCAAAGGGCTAAAGGCTAATGCAGAGGTCAGGAGACCGCTCCAAGACTAAAAAGAAATAACCTACAATGGTCACGTGAAAACAGCTGTCAGGCCTAAGTATAAGGCAGAACCCGGTGGCCTCTAGGAAACACAAACAGTCCGAGGAGCAAAAGGCTGCCACAGAAGACCGTGGAATAAATACCATGGCAGAGATGCAGGGAGAACAAGGACTGCCTGAAACTCAAAGGGACAGCAGAGAAATAAAATCTGCATGGGAGGCAGTAAAACCCAAGAGTGACTTAGAGACAAATTGACAGGGTGGTGTGGTGCAAATATTTCACACACCATTCAGTCCATGCAGGAGGACCAGAGATGAAACAGCTGGGGGTGGGGGGAGAAGCAGGAGAAATGGAAAATAGGCAGGGGCTGTCATTCCCAGGCACAGATGACCTGGAGGCTTGCCTAGAGACCCCCCCCACACACACACTGGGACAAGAACAAGGCACGAGAGCTTCCCTTGACTTACTCCTGAAGAAATCTGGACCTACTGGGTGCAGAAAGCTTAGGCGTGGAAGTTGAAGCGACTCAAACTATCTGCCCTAGAAGGTACCAAGCCAGTGGCCACAGAGTCCCCTCTTGAGCCTTAGATTCAAAGATCGGGGGAGGTTTTCAGAGAAATGTTGGGTGGCTTATTTGTTTTCAGTGTGCCAACTCCTGTCCCTAAACCACCAGAACCACCTAGCTCATGAGGAGAGCTAGGATAGGATCGGACCTGAGAACACCTTCAGCTGCCCCTCAGAGCCCAGTTCTGCCCTCCCTCCTGTTGTAGCTTGGGACTTCTGGAGCCTGGTGACACTTTCCACAGTCACAGTGACCAGGACATGTAGTCCTGCTGGCTCATTTCAAAGGTCCTTCTATTTTCTTTTCTACAAAACCACAGCCACGGAAAACAAACCAATGCCCCTTTTAAAGTTCAATGGTAAGCAGTCTAGAGAATTGCGCCCTTTTAAAAGCACTCACCAAAGCCACCACTTTCGGTGACAGGATTGTTTTCATTGACCTGGGATTTGGGGATCCTGTATCTGCCTGGTCAGCTTGGGAAACAGGAAGTAGAGAAGGACTAGGTTGGGACACTGGAACCTGACTTAATTAGGGCTCATGTATCTGTGTTTTGCAACATGGATATAGATTAGCCACTCCCCCTAGTCTTCTTTCAAGAAAGAAAGACTCCAGAGTTGTGAGATCAGGACTCAGGATGGCTCCTCTTTTCTGTACTAGCTCCAAAGGAAAGGGAGGTTTGTTGTCTGAAAAGGGGTGAGATCAGGGAAACTAACCCCCCTCCCCCGAATTGCCACGGACATACATTTATGGTTCCTAGGCCTTTTCCATTGTTTGTTCTTGGTGGGAATGTTGCCTCGCAGAGGCCCAAGCATGAAGCTTTTCTGGGATAGTTGAGGCTTCCCTAGGACTGGCCAACTTGAGAAGCAGCGAGTAGTGGCCTGGCCACGCCTCTCCCAAGGAAGCGCAGGTTATTAACCGGGAATTCTTTACAGCTGGCCTGGAGGATGTTTTTGGCTGTAAACTGTCATGCACCGCAGCCCTCCTTGAAAAGGCTGTGGACAACTTTCTGGGGACAAAGATGAGAAATTAATCACAGAAGAGGGTAGGGACAGAGTAGCTAAGCCTTGAAAGAATCGCTTCTAGCCCTGAAGTCAGGCATGTGGCTTCACTGATGCCAGTTCCAGAGCAATCTTCCACCAGCTTCCTGGTCGATGGAGAAAATCCATCTTTGAGCAACCACATTCCCGGGGCCGGCTCTGCCTTCACGCCAGAGGTTAGCCGCCGTCAGTCACTTTCAGACCCAGCCTCCCTCGACCTTCACATCCCCCTCCACCTAGATTTATTCCAAGTGCCAGGGAGTCTCGTGTCTTAACATCTCCGAGAGAAAAGGTGGAATCTCCCCTTCTGCAAACCCACAACCCAAACTGGCTAGTGGGAGTTACTAGAGGGTCGGGTTGAGCACAAATGAGAGCCTTTTGGTGTCTCTGCAGAAGGAAGCATCCCCTTCTGCTTAGCCCGACGTTTCTTTATATCCTAGACTACAGAAAAGCAACGGAGCAACCCAGTAGTCAGTGGATAAGGGCGGAAGAGGGCGTGTTCCAGGACGTGTTCCTATCTCACTCTGGAGTCCCTTCCCCAGAGGTTGGCACCAGGAAAACCCTCTGTCCCAGAAGTAGGGGCAGGTAGAACCCGGAGTCGGGAGCCTGGCTTGCTCCACAACTCTGACCCTAAAGACTTCCCAGGGAGACGCTCAGAGAGACAACGGACTCAGAATTGAGTGCCCCCACCTGACACGGGCATCTTCCGAGGAGCTTCGGGGTGGGATGGGCGCATGGAAGACAGGGAAACGGAGGCTGAAACCCAGACCCTTGTTAAAGAGCTGGGCGCGAGCTCCGGCTTCCTTCCCGCTTCCTGGGCTCCCGTTTTAGAGGAATGTTATTGTTTAAAGAGACCCCATTGAACTATTTCCTGCTCTTTGTCACCTTCCCCTCTCTCTCGGCAGAGGTTCTCACCGAGAGGTAATAAACCAACTGCTGCCCACACCGCTTGGCGAGGCGGGTAGGGAAACGCGCGCAGCGTGCGTTCCAACAATCCCCGGAGCAAAAAGACCAGGGAATCCCAGGGCCACATTCGGTGCAGGCTCATCCACCGTCAAAGTCCAGCTTTTATGTGGGACACGAGGACACTTCCTATTAGGGTCGCTATCTGTTCGTCTATTTCCCTCTCTGGACAGATCCGCATTCCCTCTCCAGGCAGGTGAAGGTCGTGGGAGACCCAGACGCCGTGGTGGGAGTTAGTGGCAGTCCACGGGGGCGAGGGGATGTGTCCCGAAGCTGCTACACCTCGGGAGGCTGAAGCTTCGGAGAGGTCAAGGAGACCCGGGAGACGCTGATCCGCTGTAGTCCCGCGCAGGTGCGCGCAGCGTGGACACTCCGCGGGGCACAGCCGCAGGCGCTGGGGTGCACTTGGAGAGCGCGCGTGGGAGTGGAGAGTTTAGCGGCTTTGGGAGCCGCGGGCCTGGGTGACTCCGGCCCGGCTTCTCGCCCTCCCCCTCCCACCAGGGTCCGCCCCGCCGCTTTGATGGAGGTGCAAACATTTGGGGGAGGGCGGGGGTGTCGGGACTGCGCCCGACGCTTTCCTTACAGGAAGCGCGCGCGGGAGCCCATTGTTGGTCCCCAGCCTCCGGGCCCGCCCGGCCGGTCTGATATGGCCGCGCACCGCCAATGGGCAGCTGCTCCGTACTTCAAAGGGTGTCCCGCCCAACCCGCCGCGCCCCCCTGCGAGGCCACCTCGGCTGTATTTATGGGGAGGGGACCCATTTTCTCTCCCCCAGAGACTTACTCTTGTCGCGCCTTGCGGGAGTTCAAGTGGAACCACGGCTCCTCAGGCCCTCTCCCCCATCCCCGCCCCCTTCCCCCCACATCCCGGTCCGGGTCCTCCTTTGGCGAATGTGCTGGGACCCAGGGGTGGTCTTTGGGCTCCGCAGAGTGATCCTTTTTTCTTGGAAAAGGGGTGGCGAGAGAAGTGAAGGTGGCTGTTGGGTAGGGAGTCAAGACTCCTGGGCGGCGGAGAGGGAGGCGGGAGGATGAGCTCCCCGGGCACAGAGAGCGCTGGGAAGAGCCTGCAGTACCGAGTGGATCACCTGCTCAGCGCCGTGGAGAGCGAGCTGCAGGCGGGCAGCGAGAAGGGCGACCCCACCGAACGGGAACTGCGAGTGGGCCTGGAGGAGAGCGAGCTCTGGTTGCGTTTCAAGGAACTAACTAATGAGATGATTGTGACCAAGAACGGCAGGTAAGTGCGTGTTGCAAGCCGGCAGTCTGGGGCCTGAAGAGTGCCGCTCCGGGAGGGCATCTTTTCTGCCCAACCGGCCGACTTTGTCTCTTCCCGCTGAGTTAACAGCACCGGAGAGCATTCCTAACCCTGCTTCCTCGGGAACTTTCTCCGGACGAAACCTGAGAAGGAAGGTTTTCGAATTCTAGGGTTCCTAGGAGTACACAAGTGTGGCCAGGTTTGCCTTGGGCGGGATGGAAGACGAAATCCTTGGCTAGATTTGTTTCTCTGCTGTCTCAAGAACTCTTGGGTTTAGTGCGGGAGATGATTTGGTTCCAGAACTGAGAAAGCTCGGGCAAAGAAGCTTGCGAGACCGGTTGCAGGGGATCCTCTTTGGCCGGTAACAAACACTGTACAGGTTCCCTCTCTTCATCGGATGGGTCCTCCTGCCGTGCGCTGTCTTTTCCAGGAGGATGTTCCCGGTGCTGAAGGTAAATGTGTCAGGTCTGGACCCCAATGCCATGTACTCCTTCTTGCTGGATTTCGTGGCGGCTGACAACCACCGCTGGAAGTACGTGAATGGGGAGTGGGTACCTGGGGGCAAACCAGAGCCTCAGGCGCCCAGCTGCGTCTACATCCACCCAGACTCGCCCAATTTTGGGGCCCACTGGATGAAGGCGCCTGTGTCTTTCAGCAAAGTCAAACTCACCAACAAACTCAATGGAGGAGGGCAGGTAAGCCCATACAGGAGACAGCCGCCAGGCCCCAGGCCAGGGGGAAGAGGGCTTCACCTCTTTCAGCTGGGGAGCCTGGAAAGGCTCCACCAGCCTTTGTCAGCCCCACAGAAGCCACTGTGGCATTCCCCAATTAAATCTTTAGTACTGTTTATATTAAGCTGATGAGGGTTACACCAGGGCCTGGAGAAGGGAGCTGGGAGTCCTCACTCAACCCTGGAAGGGTTAGTGAAAGTCTTCATCTATGGCTTGGGACCCAGCTCTGGCCCTAGGTGAGCTTTGATTCTGAATTCTCACTTTAAAATCAAAAGGGAATACTGGCAAGTCTGTGCAAACGTGCACATTCCACCCTTCAGAAAAGTCTAACTGGGGCCTGTTCCAAGAAAACAAACTCCAAGTTGTGACCAAGCCAGCCAATTAAAGTTGTTTGTGGCCTTATGCTGACAGGGTTTAATAGAGTATAGCATACCTCCCACCTCAGTTCTAGACCATCTGTAGGAGACAGGTGTGTAAAATGGACCAGATGCCCTCCATACTGCTGGCAGAAGTATGTATTCCTGGAGTTTTCAGTAGCTGGATCTGTTTCTTCCTGAGCAGTCCCTATGGATGCTGTGGTGGATGCTTAGGTATTTAAGGTAAGGCGCGAGTCTCCATTCTTGCTCCGCTCCTGCAGATCATGTTAAACTCCTTGCATAAGTACGAACCTCGGATTCACATCGTGAGAGTTGGGGGCCCTCAACGCATGATCACCAGTCACTGCTTCCCTGAGACCCAGTTCATAGCTGTGACTGCCTACCAGAATGAAGAGGTGAGGCTTCGGATGGGAGTCCCCTCCCGCCGCTGGGAATGGGAGGTAGAGCCACAGTACTGAAGACAGGCAAGATTTAGTTGCGATTTACCACTTCTGTGGCTAAGAGAGAAAAAGTTTTAAGTACTCATTTGAGCATGTCAGTAGCCTCAAACGCTCTAATACACATCTACAACATGCTTGAAAGAAGCGTGAACAACTTTACGGGTTTTAAAATCTCCTGGAGAGGCTAGGGGACAGTCCCTGATCTCAGCACTGGAAAAGGCTGTCAAGGGTCCTTCCTTCCAACCCCAAGTCACAAAAAATGTGTCTCACCCGGGGCTGCTGCTGTGTTGACCTTGACTCCACAGCAACTCCAGGCTATGTTGGAACTGCTCTGATGTCTAGACGTGATAGAGACTTAAGTTTATTGGGAGTTTTACTTAGAAATTACTTTTCTTTGTAATTTCCCAGTGCTTTTAGACACAGAAAAACAAAGACTGATTCATTGGAACGTTCTAACTTGGTTCTGTTCTTTCTCAGTTTCCCTTTCTCTTCTTTGGTAGTATCTCCCCACCCCTGTTTGATACTTGCTATGTAGCCCAGGATATCCCTCAGTTCACAGTCCTCTTACTTCAGCATCTTAATTCCTGGGCTGACAGGCCTAGGATGCTTCTCCATTTTTTTTTCTCCCATCAAGCTCTCTGGTAATCAACATTGTATTAGTAAATACACTTTCTTGTTTTTCAGATCACAGCCCTTAAAATTAAATACAACCCATTTGCTAAAGCCTTCCTTGATGCAAAAGAAAGGTGAGAGTTCTAACTGCGTTCCTGGGGCAGAGGACCATGTGAACAGAAGGCTACCCACTTCCCCGCAGGCCTTCTTCTGACCATTCGAATACTTTTTGGCAGAAACGACCACAAAGATGTAATGGAGGAGCCAGGGGATTGCCAGCAGCCTGGGTATTCCCAATGTACGGTTTGTTGCACCCCCAGACCCCCCTGCCTTGTACCAGGTCTACACTTGCTAAAATCAGAACCCTTGGTGAGGCTTTGGGCTCCTGGAAGTAGTGGGGTAGCAGGATGGCTTCTTTGTGCCCCGGGCACGTACCCTTTCCTTTGGAAGCTGCCTAACCATCTTGGGCTTTGGAGACTGGCTAGCCAAAAGAACCCATGATTTGTTTGTTTTCGTTCTGTGGTGTGGACTCCTGGGAGTTTAGACTTGGGTATGATCAGGGTCCAGCTAGCACACCCACTCTTGGAGATGGCTTCCTCTTGTTGATGGCTTAAAACTGAAGGGCTATCTTTGGAGACACACAGGAGCGACCTTCCTGCTCAGTTCCCGTGGCTCCTGATTTTGGTGGCTTCTATGGTGGTTAAAAATGTCTCTTTAGGAGTTCTCATAGGCAGTAATGGGTGTAGATCTGTGCAGGCATGGGGAGAGAGAAGGCCAAGGCGGGATCTCCAAATATAGAGAAGGGTCTTGCAGGCCACTTGAGTGGCTGCCGGACCAGCCTAGCACTCTGCCCTTAAATGATGACCAGCTAGTCTGAACTGGTATTTTAATACCATCTTCTAAACAAATTTAACTAACAGGGACCCTATTGTGACTCATTGGGTAGGCACTTGACCAGGAAGAAATGGACTGTATTTGGGGTCACACCAGGGCTGTGTGGACACATGTATCCTTCCTGTGGCCCCCCGTGTTCGTCTGTCTTCTTACTAGATCCCTTTAGCATCTCCTTCCTGTTCATTTGTTAGAAATCCACCGGTCTGCAGAGCAGAAATTCCACAAAGGCTGGGAATGGTCTTAGGTCTAATCCTGTAAGACAGGGCTGTGGGTTGAGCCTCTCAAGAGTGACTCAGTGTGGTGCTCCACAGTCTGCATGGAGAGACGGGTACTGGTTATTCTTCAGTTCCAGAGTCTCCCAGGGTTAGAGCTAGGACAGGACTGAACCTCAAGCAAGGGTCAGTTACCCAGCATGCTTTTCTCACAGCAGGGGGGTGGCTTGTTCCTGGTGCTGGCACCCTCTGCCCGCCTGCCAGCTCCCATCCTCAGTTTGGAAGCTCACTCTCTCTCCCCTCCACACATGGCTGTGAGAGGTACCCGGCTCTCAGGAACCACCGGTCATCGCCCTACCCCAGCCCTTACGCCCATCGGAACAACTCTCCAAGTAGGTTCTGTACCTCCATTCACCAGCTGGGGGTGGGTGGAAGGATCCCTCTGGAGAGGCACTTCTATGGGGGTGCAAGATAGGGCTGGGGCTGGAGAGATGGCTCAGCGGATAAGAGCACTGACTGCTCTTCCAGAGGTCCTGAGTTCAACTCTCAGCAACCACATGGTGGCTCACAACCATCTGTAACAGGATCTGATGTCCTCATCTGGTGTGTCTGAGACAGCTACAGTGTATTCATATACATAAAATAGTAAAATCTTTAAAAAAAAAAAAAAAAGATAGGGAACCCAGATCCTAGTGGCTCCTGAAGAGACTTGGTCAAGGTGGTGGTTTAACCAGGGGTCTCCAGGGAGGCTTTCATTTCAATATCCATGTGCCCCAGAACATGCTCCAGGCTTTCTAAAAAACACTTTTCTGTGCCTTTCCATGGAGACATAGCTTGAGCCCCACAACGGAGCCCTGGTTTAGATGTTTCACCAACCTCTCTAAAGTGACCATATTAGATTAGCGTGATCATATTGGATTAGCCAGGTACACACATTTCTGACCAGACTGAAGACTCCCAGGTTAGAACTCTTGGCCCTCAGTGTGGATGTCAGTTGAGAACCAGGCACATTTTAGATCCACAGCGGACCCAGAAGATGGATTGCCAGCCCCAGGACAGCTTGAGACCTCTGGCAGATTCCCTAACGCTTGTCTGCTCAGACAAACCTTTGTCTGCTCCAGAGGGAGGGGAGAATGGCTAAAGAACACCATAAAACAAGCAATTACAACTGATTCAAAATGAAAGGCAGCAGCCTTGGAGACTTGCTCCATCAGAGGCTGGGTTCTGAGGTGGGGGGAATCATATTTTTAATTTGGTGAGGTCATGGTTTCCATAACCTATCCAAGCCTTGTGGAATTGCCTTTATGGAAAAGGTAAGCTAATGGGGCAGATAGTTTTTATTTACTTTTAAAATTAAGCATTCCAGGCTAGGGTGTCACTCAGTGGCTCAGAACTTGCCTAGCATTTGAGAGGCTCTGAATCTGATCTCCAAAGCCACAAAAATAATACATGCATGGCATAAAAAGAAAAAGATTATCAATACCACTGTCCGATGGACATCTCCTTGTGGGATGGTAAGAGACACCTTAGGTTAAGGTGTCTAATAACATTGACAAACATTGCCACGCTGATGAGCTAAGCAGACTCGGGGCTTGCTCTCTGAGTCTATCCATGCAGCTTTTGTTTGCAGTGTGTTGGGTTGGGCAGGTCTTTAGTTTGCATCATTTCGTTAAATTTTATTCCTTTCGGAAGACCTGTTGGCTAACTCCCCTCTCCACATCCTTCAGCCTATGCCGACAATTCCTCTGCATGCCTGTCCATGCTGCAGTCCCATGACAACTGGTCTAGCCTCGGAATGCCTGCCCACACCAGCATGCTACCTGTGAATCATAACACCAGCCCACCAACTGGCTCTAGGTATGTATGTCTGGGGAGCCACCATATGTAAAAAGATACTGAGCAGCCCCAGCCTCAGTCTGTGTCTCTCAGGCTGATGGAATTAGCATGTGTAGTTTAAAGTAACAGGGCAGATCCTTTGTTCACTGAAGGCAACATGTTTCTCGCCTTTTTTTTTTGTTTTGACAAAGGAGTAAGAGTCCTTAGTATCATTCTGAGAACCAGTAAAGGATGAAGACTGTTTGACTGTCCAGCAAGTTATAGAATAGGCTGCTGTGATACATTCCCTTTGGGCTTATCCATCTCCTAGTGTACTGAAACAATAGCAAAGAGCTACAAAGCTAGTTGCCAATACTCCATCTCCAGTGAGGAAAGGGACTGGAAGATACTGATTCTGGGACAGTGTGAGGATGAACTGTTAGTTCTCAGAGGAGTGAGCCTGCCATCATGCAACCTTGACCTCAGATGTCTAAACCAGTGGTTCTCAACCTTCCCAGTGCTGCGACCCTTTACTGTAGTTCCTCAAGTTGTGGTGACCCTCCAACACCCACCATAAAATCATTTCATCGCTACTTCATAACTGTAATTTTTCTATTATTAAATACAAATATCTGATATGCAGGATATATGATAAAGGGGTCAACCCACAACAGATTGAAGGCTAATGGTCTAGAATGTTAAACATTTATTTAAGGTCCTAGCTGTTTTTGTTTTGGAGATAATTCTTTACTAATAAGAATTTAGTTGCCCAGTGTTTCTTTGTTGTTTGGTTGATTTCACCTAGGGTCTCAGGCTAGATTTGAATTCACTACACAGTCCAGAGCTCAAGGTCTTGATTCTCCTGCCTCAACCTCCTTAGTTGTTGTGGTTATTGGCAGGTATTCCACTTTAACCTGCTCTTAAAGCAAACACACATAAAATGGCAAACTTCTTTTTTTTTTTTTTATTGGATATTTTATTTACATTTCAGATGCCAATCCCTTTCCCCATTTCCCCTCCCCAGAAAACCCCTATCCCGTGCACCCCCTTTTCCATTTGGCTTTTATACAATTTTTTTTTAAATGTTAATCAAGGGCTTTATAAGTATGGTAATGCTCAATCAGAAGTGTAACCTAATACCCAACCTAGCTATGTAAACTATCTTTGACTAGCGGAGACACGTGAACTTCTGAATGGCAAACTTCTTAATGGCCCTGAAGACATTGCATAAGGGGCCAGATGATCTGCAGGCAGCCGATGTGGTGTCTTAGTCTGAAACAGTAGCCTGCCTTAATTTACCCAGGCTTGCTCTCAAGTTCAGATGCCTTTGATGTAGAAATAGGGGATGGCATGTTAAATAACCTTATGTCAGGTCACATTATGTTTATAGAAGAACTCTAAGGAAGGTTTCCCCAAACAGAACTTCAGCAGAGTTAAATTCATTTCTAGGGCGTAGGCCACAGGGTTTAATACTTACTTCAGCATCTTCATTTTATAGAATATGAGTCAGCCTGGAAAACAGTCATGGGGCAAGATGAGGAGGCAGAGCTGGTTCTAAGCTACCTCTGGGGTCCCTTGCATATTGCCCCATGTTGACATGCTAATCCCCTGCCCACTGGGCGAGCCTGTGCCAACAATGATGGCATTCTAAGGAACACTTTCTTCTGTGAATGTGAGGATTGGTGCGGTAGGGTTGGGAACACATTGCTCTGAGCCTTGGTGCTCAGTACAAATTCTGTACGCCAGTGAGCACAGAGCCACTTGCCAGAGTCCTTGCTGCTTTTAGCAGGACTCAGCACAGTAACGTTCACTGTGCTTGTGCGTACCTTCTTGTTGATGTTGTTTGCTGCAGTAGCTTCTGTCCATGTGATAACAGTGAAAAACTAGTCCTCATAGCCATGGGATGCAAGTATCGCCAACAGTGTTCTGAGTACTGGTCTTTCTCCTACACCTCATCCGTCTGTAGCTCATTTGTAGCCTCTTCCCGGGCTCCTGACTTCTGTTTTCTCTGTTTCAGCCAGTACCCCAGCCTCTGGTCTGTGAGCAATGGCACCATTACCCCAGGCTCCCAGACAGCTGGAGTGTCCAACGGGCTGGGAGCTCAGTTCTTTCGAGGCTCTCCTGCACATTACGCTCCCCTGACACACACAGTTTCAGCTGCCACGTCCTCGTCCTCTGGCTCCCCGATGTATGAAGGGGCTGCTACAGTCACAGACATTTCTGACAGCCAGTACGACACGGCCCAAAGCCTCCTCATAGCCTCGTGGACACCTGTGTCACCTCCATCCATGTGAATTGAACTCTCCTCCATGTGCTGAGACTCGTAGCAACCGGTGTCAACTGGATCATTCAGGCTCAACGTGGCAGGCTCTTGGGACGAGGAAAAAAACAAAAAAGCTTGCTACTAATAACTCCATTTTCAAATAAGAGCAATAGTACATGTCCTATTATCATGTTCCACAGCCTCTTGCTTGGCACGTGCAGTAGTGATGTGTGTCCTACGTTAAGAAGCCAGGGACAGAGAGGAGGCTGTGACTGGCAGTCTGTCAGAGTCCTTTGCTGGAGTCCTTTATCTCGTGTTTCTCTTTAACATATGTGACTTTGAAATACTGGAATTTGTCCACCCCCTGTCCTACTTTAGTGAGACACAAAGTACACTCCTAATGTCATCCCTTGTTGCTTTAGAGTAGTTAACTTTGAGGACAGAAAAACCATAGCCAGCAGATTGTAACTGAACTGGAAACCGTTCTGTCCTCTGGAAGATGCCTACTTTAAGCACATGTAGATTTTTGTGTTGTGAAGTCAACTGTGGGATACTTTTTGTTGACAAAGTAGCCAAAGACAATCCGCGGAAAGCGTTTTCTGCACAATAAAGGCAATACACAGTAGCTGGTCTTTGCAGGTTATTGTGTACAGGTTGGTCTCCTTTTGGGAAAAGGCTTTCTCTCCCAGATGGGTTTTAGTCTGCTATGTTAACGTTGTAGACAAATCAGTTGTGGAACAGAGGGTATGCGTTTTGTGTACCTATACAATCTAAGGGCTAAAAAAATGAGTGGAAATGATGTACCTTCAAGTAATATTGAACCATAGGTGAATGTGCGTGGCCAAATTGAGATCTGCTAATGTCAAAATCCAGGATAGCCACCTTATACAAGAGAGGGTATAAATGAGTTGATAAAGTTGATTAATGTTAAGTATAGTTGCCATAGGAACCTGTCTGCCCATGTCTTTTGGAATCACTGGCTCTTATCCATTAGTGGGGAGATGCTGCAGTGTCCTGGGGGGGGGGGTAATCTCTCTGGTGGCAGCATCCATAGTCTGACCCTGGTTTTGGTTTAATCTAAACCTCTGCTTTCTTAAGGCTGCAGATGGCCAGTTTGGTCATCAGTAAAGCAGGAATACTGCTTGGAGAATGTGTATATTAAGTATGAAATAGGAAGAGACTGAGGGTTGGGGGTGCGCCCCGCAGCGCTGACTTCTTCACACTATGTTGGGGATGAGAAGTGGCTGCTTACTTGAAGACTAGGATGTGGGATTTAAGTGTAAACAACGGCTGCATTTTTTTCTTGTAATTTGCATCCATTTCTGAGAGGGCTGTGCTTAGATGCCCCAAATATTAGGTGAGTATTTCCAAAATTAGTCCACTGCCAGAATTGGGGACTGTGGGTCCTGCCCAGAGCAGGTGCTAAGATTGTGGCCATGGCCTTGGGGGATACTGAATAGGAGAAGGTGCCACCTCGTGATGGGCTCTCACCCAGTGATCATGCTCCTGACTGTGGATGGGAGTGTGGTCTTGTATTCTAAGGACTGTCACTGCCCCCGTGTTGTCTGCTGGGGTTAAAGGGCCCCGCAGGTCATTCCTAGGGATGTAGGCTGAGGAGACTTGAGCCCTCTGTCTCCTCTGAGATGAACCTTGTGTCATAGTGGGGCAAGTTCTGTGCACAGCGGTGGATGGCTCCCAGCTTTTTTAATTTCATAAAAGCATTCAGATTTCAACTATAGAAGCAATATTTTAACAATCCAATCCTTCTGGTAATAAAGTGGAAACAGAAGAGGGTCATGAAATGGGAAGAACCTGGATTTGAGTTCAGCAGTCTTCATCCACGGGGGATATGATGTAAGATCGGTTAAAAGACTGAAATCATGGGTAGTATGAGTATGTATGGCTTTCCCCATGCATCTGTCCATCTGTCTGTCCATCCATCGGTCCACCCACCCATCCAAAGTTAGGCATTGCAAGCGATTAACAAACATAACATTAAAAGTGAGCAGTTATCACAGAACATATAACAAAGTCACCACCATGACATTTGCGTATTGAGTGACGATTAGTCATTAGCACTGAGTTGGTACGTCGGGTAGCCCTGATGTCTACACAGATGTGGAAGAGGGGCTGGGGTAGGGTGTAAGCCTGGGTTCCCTGCACAGAAGGAAGAGTCACCCCGGTGTGATGGATCAGGTTTGTGCAAGATTGCTTGTTTATTTTTTAATTTTTATGGCTGTGAGTGCTTGACCTGCATGCGTGTCTGCATGCCATGTGTGTGTATAGTCCCCACAGAGGCCACGAGAGCATTATACCTGGAACTGGAGTTTCAGATGGTTGTGAGCCACCACGTGGGTGCTGGGAACTGAATCTAGATCGTCTGCCAGAGTGACCGGTGTGCTAACTACTGAGCCATCTCTCCAGTCCCTAGAGCAAGATTTTAACCACATTACTCAAAGCAGTGCACAATTTAAACCTTATACGTGGTTTTATTTCTAAAAATGTCCACTGAATATTTTAGGTTGAGATTGATGTGGGCAGTGGCCTCTGTGACTGAGGGAGGAGTGCTCTGTTAATTTCCTTTACTTGGTGGAGACCTAAGGAGGTTTGCCTTCTCCTCCCAAACTTCAGGCTCTTCACATATGACAGCAGAGAAAGTATTTAGCATGCCTGCGAGAAGCGGTTCTGGAGAGCAGGCAGAAGGCCAGGTGGGCTGTGGTGTTGTACGATTTTTGACACCAGGACAACTTAAGTCCAGCTCTCTTGATGGGGTCTTGGGATAAGATCTGCTGCACGGGGACTTTCAGACCAGCTAAGTCACCTGAAAGAGTTACCTAGGAGACTGACAAATGTCCAGGGCTCCCGAGGATGCTGGGAAATGAACCTGCATGGTCTGTAAGAGCAGCAAGTGCTCCTAACCACTGAGCCACCTTTCTGGTCCCCAAACTTGATTCTAAAAAAAAAAAAAAAAGAAAAGAAAACAAATTAATGATGTTTATTAACATGGATAGAAAAATTCTTTTAAAAACAATACAAAGGCTGGTAAGAAGGCTCAGTGGTTAAGAGCACTTGCTGCTCTTCCAGAAGTCCTGAGTTCAATTCCCAGCAATAGCATGGTGGCTCACAACCATCTGTAATGGGATCCGAAGTCGTCTTCCGGTGTGTCTGAAGACAGCTATGGTGTATTCATAAAATAAATTAATAAATACATCTTAGAAAAATACAAATGAAAGCAAGTGCAAATCAGTTCACAGAGTGGGAGGTGAACCCAGGGGCAGGGGCTCGGTGTGTCTTCCCTGTACAATGACGAGGGGGAGACTTCATCTGGTAGAATATTTTTTCTTCTGAAAGGTTTATCATAATCGCTTTTTCAGAGCCTTATATCCAAGTACACTCTTCCTAAGCCTTACCTACCTCAGAGCTTCTGAGTTTTTTCCACGAATCCCTGCTGACTTATACTTGAGAGGAATCCTGTCCTTTCGGAGACTCCAAGACACTTGCCTGGGGCAGAATAAACACTTTCCAACAAAAACCATCCAACAACAAGAAATGTTTCAACCTCTTGCCACTAGCTCAAGAAACAGCTGAGTTGCTTGCTATCAAATTTGTAGTGGCTTCTGAATGTCAGCAGCTGAACCCCCAAACCATTCCTCTATGTGGCCAGCTTCTAGCCTGGTGCCTTGCAGTCTTTCTGTTGTTGTTGTTGTTTTGTTTGTTTGTTTCTCAAATTTGCATTTTTATACCCTGAGACGTTTGACAGCAATTCATGCTTTCAATGATACCATTAACCTTTTTTTTTTTTTTAAAGATTTATTTATTTGTATGAGTGCTCTATCTGCACGTACAACTGCACACCAGAAGAGAGCATCAGACCCCATTACAGATGGTTGTGACCTCCATGTGGTTGCTGGGAATTGAACTTAGGACCTCTAGAAGAGCAGACAATGCTCTTAATTGTTGAGCCATCTGTCCAACCCTATCATCAATCTTTTTTTTTTTTAACAATTATACTTTTCTATAGTCTTGATAACTCCCATTTCCAAATCCCTTTGCTCATCTTTTTCCTCTTGATTCTCATTATAAACATGTCTAAAAGCAGCCTGCAGTAACTGTGCCCAGGTACTGTCTTGAAACTTACTCTACCACAAATGAATCCATTACTTTGAATTCCACCTCCATTTTTATACAGACATAAGATAGCTAGATCCTATGTCAGGATGTAATGTGAGTAGCCTGGAGTCATGTTGCATCTGAAACCTTATGAGCAGTCTTTGCTATACCTTGATACTGGCGGTCTCATTACCCAGAACCCACCAGAATTTCCATAAAACGTTACATCTAGCATTGCAGGCCTGCTCTAGTCTGCATTTCCCAAGTCTTCCACGTTATTCTCACGGGCAGTTTCCAAAGGTCAAAGGTTTACAGAATACATGTTTAGGCTTATCACAACAACAACAACAACAACAACAACAACAACAACACTTTTACTGGTAAGAACTTCCTGTATAAGTTACTCTTCTTGCTGCTGTTACAAAATATCGGACAGAGTTACTTAAGAGAGAACAGGTTTATTTTGGATCGTGGTTTCTGAGTTCCTCATGGCGGGAAAGGCATGGTGACTGGCACGTTTTAGTATAAGCAGAGTTCTTTGCTCTTCATGTGACAGAAGGCAGTCAAGAGTACACGCTGGAACCAGGGGTGGTTTAATCTTCAAATGTCTTCCCAACTGAAATTTCACCACCTACTGAGGGAGAAGCATTTAAAACATGAGCCTATAATCACAACTCAGCGCCAACTCAGAATGGCTGGTGATGGTGTGTGTGTGTGTGTGTGTGTGTGTGTACCTGGATATATATATCCCTGTGTATACATAGTAGTTTGCATATGGGAACCATAGTCCTAGGTTGCTTGTCTTTGAGGTGGGTCCATCATAATCTCAAAGAAGCTATAAGAGGCTGAACAAGCTAGCTATAAATTCCTGAAGTTTCTCCAGTGAGCAGAGTAATCATCCACCTCATGCCTGCGTGGTTGCTTGTGACCACAACATCATAGCAGTGACCTCCTCCTTTCGTTCCTTCTGTAGATGGTAATTTTATGTGGTGGCTTCATTCTCAATCGTTTCTTTAAATTGCTCTGATGAATTATCTCATTTCTTGATACAAAAAAAATCTCTATCTTATTCTCCCTCTTAGTAACTTTGTTTACTAATATATGAGAAACCAAATTAAAATGATCTGCAACGTTATTACATAAAGACTAGAAACATTTTTTTTTAAATCACCTTGGTCCCAGGATATTTTTTTCCAGCCCAGATTTGACCTTCCAGCCAAATTTTCTTAGAAGCTAACACACCTGAGATTTTCTGTCTAATATGTGGAAATGCCACTTTTCTGTTGAAAGCTAAAATTTTGTTATGCACATTTTGTTGGTTGTGCTGCCATGGGGAGGAAGTGTCCCAAACAGAGACAAAGGTCCCTCTGTGAGCATCGTGGGTCTGGCAGTGTGGTGAGCACACTCTGTCGTGTAGCCCTGGCTTCTTGCCCGGTCTGGGATTCAGGCAGCTTCCCGCTGAGGCTGGTTCTGTATGCTCTGTTCTTAGAGACTAAGTGTGGAAAATGCATGACATTCCTCATCTAGGTAGGAGAATGTCCTCATGGACACACGGTTCAGAGGGCACTGAGGAAAATTCCTGTGTCTGAGTGATTGATGGAAGGCAGACTGGGAAGCAGGAGATGGTGAGTCTTTGATGCAGCGGTCATAGTATTTTTGGATTTATTTCTGGTTGGATAATTAAGCACGGCTTGAACAGTGACTTGTATTTGATGGCTTTATAAAATGTCTCTTATGGAGGCTGCAAACGAGCGTTTGTGTGGCCTGTTTTGATTTTTCACTTCAGGTTGGGAGAAGATTTTCAATAGTACGTGCACTTTCAAGAGGATTTCCAAAGACCAATATTTGTGAACTAACATGCTCATAATTTGGTTGTATATAGTCATCTAATATATTGAGATGAAGTGAAAGAAAGAGCACACTTAAATTATAATTAGAAATAATCTAGCTTTGTTTTCTTCCAAGAGTACTACTAGGCTGAGAACATTGAAAAGCAAAATAGAATCTCAGTAAACAAAGCTTACGTTACAAACATTGTCAGCACTTATGGAAAACTGTCAATTATAATAATTAAAAAAAAAATTTACTTATTGTGTGAGTGTGAGCGCTTTGCTGCATATACACCTGCATGCCAGAAGAGGGCAGCAGACTCCCTTATAGGTGGTTGTGAGCCACCAAGTGGGTGCTAGGAATTGAACTCAGGAAGAGCAGCCAGTGCTCTGAGCCAGTCTCACCAGACCTGTACTTTTAAATTTTATTATCTGACCAGTAATCACCTACTTTGAATTGTTCAAGTGTGGGACTTTGGAAGCATGTTCCACTCCAGGTGTGAAAGTTTTGCAAGAAGTATGTTGCCCTACGGTCTAGATTGCAGTGAGTTACTTTATGTGTCTTGCTTCATTTCTGCACCACTGAGGACAAGGACAGTGGGGTGCACATGTGTCTCCTGTCTTTGCTGCTCATTTCCTTCATGGCCCATGCCTCTTTCTGACACAGTATCTTTCCATAATAGACACTTCTGTTCTTCTCTCACCTAAACCTTGAAGTCCTCTGATATTTCCAGAACAGCCCTTCTGTAATTCGATTTTCTATTTGCATTGTGCCTTTTATATGGAGGGTACATCTAGTATTTATTCTGTTACTTTTGTTGATTTTATGTTACTTTCTTTTTTTTTTCTTACATAAAATGTATCAGTTTTTCAAGTTGACCAATGCTTGTTATTTTTCTACGAAATGGGTATACTTCTTGTACACTGGGCATTTGTATTTTACTTCAGCAGTTCATATCATTATACAATTTTTGACGGGCCACTCAGCTTTGGTGAGGATGGTTTTATTCTATGCATTGATATCATAGAAGATATATTGTCTATTATTTCCAGTGTCATTATGGTCTTTTGAATCTCTGAAGTTTAGAATTAACTTTTTTTATATGGAAAGTAACCTGCTGAGATTTGATTGTTATCTCTTTATATATTTCAACAGTTCGTCTGGGTATAAAAGAGCCTCTTTTTCTCTGTTGGAACATCTGTAGACCTTGCTCCACTGATGTTGAGCAGGGGATATTCCTGGCCATTACTTTGGGCACAGGAGGATAGCTCTTACAGGTAACTTAACCATTTTGTTCAGCCATTTCTTTTTTTATTCTTCATAACTATTTCTATGGGTCATTGGGTCAATTTTTTCAGTGTCTCCTGTGGACTTCTCACTGTAAAAAGCACACTTTCAAAACAGAGTATCTTAAGCTTGTAACCGCAGTTTATTATTTCATTGGAGAGGCTGTCTCATGTTTTCGTGTTCTTCATTCTCTCTTTGCTATGCCTGTTGGATCTCGTTTGCGAGAGCTCATCTTTTTCGTTCTTTAGGTTTTGTGTTTGTGTGTTTGTTTGTTTCGAGACAGGGTTTCTCTCTGTAGCCCTAGCTGTCCTGGACTCTCTCTGTAGACTGGGCTGGCTTTGAACTCCCAGAGACCCACTCGCCTCTGCCTCCTGAGTGCTGGGATTAAGAGGGGTGCACCACCGCGACCAGCCACTCTTCACTCTTTACCTGATCAGTCTTCCTACTTTACTTTACTTGGTTGGGCCCCTCCCCAAACCCTGCCTCAGACATCTTCTGAGTTTGAGCAGCCTCCCTCCCATCCTGTAGCCTTCCGTCTTCTTTCTGTAATTAGGATGATCTGATGGAAGTCCCTGTGGATCTTGTTATTTTACGTTTTTATATGTGCATAAGGGTGAAGTATGTGTTGAATGTTTATGTGTGAATTCAGGCATGTGCACATGTGAGGTCAGAAGACAATGTCAGGTACTGATCTTCCCTTCCACCTTGTTTGAGACAGGGTCTCTTGCTATTTATTAACCGTTGCAGACATTAGGCTAGCTGTTCCTTGATCTCTTTGTCTCCAGCTTCCATCTTACCATAGGAGTGCTGACATTGCAAACATGCTACCACGTTCAGTTCCATGTAAGTTCTGGGGGCTTGAATTCAGCTCGTCACATTTACACAGCAGGCACCTTGCGCCTTACCCACTGAGCCATCTCCCCCTGGGCCGTTGTTGCTGAGCCTGGAGCCATATAAGGATGGAAGAGAAGGAGTACAGAAAAACAGAATCTCCCAAGTGTTCTTTAAAACTATCCAGTTCAGGGCTGGAGAGATGGCTCAGGGGTTAAGAGCACTGATTGCTCTTCTGGAGGTCCTGAGTTCAATTCCCAGCACCCACATGGTGGCTCCCAACCATCTGTAGTGGATATGATGCCCTCTTCTGGTGTGTCTGAAGAGAGCAATAGTGTGCTGCATACATAAAATAAATAAATCTTTTTTTGTTTGTTTTGTTTTTCGAGACAGGGTTTCTGTGTGTCCTGGAACTCCCTCTGTAGACCAGGCTGGCCTCGAACTCAGAAATCCGCCTGCCTCTGCCTCCCAAGTGCTGGGATTAAAGGCGTGCGCCACCACTGCCCGGAAAATAATAAATGTTTAAAAACTAGCTAGTTCAGGATTAGAGAAAATTAAACCCCAATCCATCTAATCTACTACTATTTCATCTGATGAATACAACACAATCTGCATCACCTCATTGTGGAATTTGCCGTATTTGTAAAACTTTCATTTTGCCAAAATCTTTTACATTTCTGATGAACTTAACTGGAGATTTAGGTTGATGAAGGGAAACAATGAGGGCAAAGAAGAAGATAATAGTTTAAAAAAAAGTAACACTGTGCAACTGGGACTGATGGGGAGCGGCTGCAGTCTAAGTACATTTTAGAAAATCTTTGACGGTTTTGAAAAATAAGAGCTGTCTGCCTCATGGCTTATTTTTTCTACTAATAGATATTGTCCTGGTTATTTTATTTTTTTCTATCAATTTGACACAGCTTAGAGTCATTTGAGAAGGGGAAACCTCAATTTAAAAAATACCCCCATCAGACTTGTCTCCCCAAGTTGCTTGGAGTTGTGGTGTTTTTTATCATAGCAATGCAAACCATAATTCAGAAATAAATTAAAGTGGGCCCTGCACCTCTCCTGGGCAACACAGCGGAGCTAGTACTGGTGGCAAAGGCATGGGTGAGCTAACTCTGATGGTCTATGTGCCAGAGAGCTGGCCCTGCCCCTTGCAGGCTTCAGCACTTGGGAGAGAGGACCCCATGCCTTGACTGGGCAGCGCAGCAGAGCTAGCTCTGAAGGCGTGGGTGCTGGTGAGGGCGTGAGGCCAGGAGAGCTGGCCCTGACTTCTACCAATGGTGGCACTGGGCGGCCTAGCTGTGGAGCTTGCCCTGGTGGTGTGGGTGCAATAGAGCTGGCAGACTGACCAACTCAGCTACTTCCCAGGCCCAGACCCAGAGCTTTGAGTTGGCCTATCCCAATATCCGCCCCATCTATGAACTGCTGGGGCGTGTGAGAGGGGCGGTCCTACAGACCCAAAGCTGCAGGATCTCCATGACACAGGGCAAGAACTGGGAGGAGTCCCAGTGAAGATGCAACCCTGTCGGCATCACAGAAGCCAGAGATCTCGAACCAGACTCATCTCAGTGAACATTTGCAGGGGAAGATGTGTGGACAGAGGGGTATCCCGTGGGCTGCACTGAGGCGCGCTACGGCTTCAATGATGAGACGTTTTCTATGCTTTTTGTTTTGTTTTGCTTGTTTGTGTGTGTGTGTGTTTTTTTTTATCTTGGGGGGTTGCAAGGGTGAAAAGCGGATATGAGGGGTTGGGGAGATGAGTGGGACTGGGGTACATGACATGAAACTCACAAAGAATCAATAAAAAGTAAAAAAAAGAGAGAGAGAGAGCGCTATACATTGGTACCAGGCGGTGGAGTATTGCTGTAACAGACTTGACTATGGTTTGGGGAGGCTTATGGTGGCATCTGAACTTAGGGACAGAGAAATCCCTCAGTGCTCAGAGCTCAGCAGGCTGTTCTGTGAGAACTTGAGAAATGAGAGTGTTGAGAGTAATGTGGACATTGGAGGTCTGACTTGGGAAGTTTCAGGGGGGAAGTAAAGACTCTATTGGGGCCATTCAGTATTCTGAAGTGAGAATTTGTGGTTCTGGTCAGTTGAGACTGAAGAGTCAGCTGTGGGTAACACAGGACCAGTATCCCTGAAGTAAAACCTTTCCTGAGCAATTGATGCTGGCCAGAACACAGAAGCTGTGGCCCAGCAGGGGACAAGGTTACCTCTTATGCTGCATCTGAAGCTGGTGATGTGTAAGAGTCACCCAGGTGGTGCTGGTTTTGAAGGTGTGAAGTGGGCATGGCGAGCCCCTGAGGCTTGGTGCCATGTCAGGGCTGGAGTCCCTGAAGAGAGTCCAGGAGAGGGATGTTGGTGAAAGTGGAGGCCAGTCGCAGTGGAGACCCCCAGCATGTTAGCAATGCCATACAACGACCAGTAATCACACTGAGGAGAGAAGCACATGTCAAGTGGAGCCAGCTGGAAGCCAAGGGACAAGCCGTGAGGGCTGCGAGTGGCAGAGGTGGCAAGATGGAGCAGTTTGTCGTGAGTGGGTCCCAGTCTTCAAGAACTGAATGTCTTACAACGTTGAATTTTGGTTTTCCTATGATCCGACTGTGACTTGTGTCCTGACTCTTCCCTTTTGGAATAAGAAAGCATTTAACGTACTGTTTTGATAATACCGGAGCCTACAGCTGAGAGACTTTGGACTTTGAAAGAGATTTTTTTGGTGTTTTAAAGAGACCAAAGTTTTAAACTGTTTGAATTTGTGAAACTTTTAAAATTAGGAATTAGGGCGGGGTGGGGGTGGGGGCGGCAGTGTCGGCTTGTCTCTGCGACCACCATGGCCAGCAAGAAGGGAGCTAGCTTCAACGTGACTCAGTAGCTGGTGTTGGTTTAAACTTCTAGAGTCTGACAGTGGGCAGTTCATTTTAGGCATATTTCAGTACAGCATAGTTTGGAAAAAAGTTTCCTGGTGTAACACAATGTCCAGTGCACAAGGAAGCATAATTACATCAAACTCTTCTCAGAGCACATGTTCTGTCTTCCATGAAGACGGGTTCTAGAGCTAAGTTAAATGTGTTGTCTGAAGGGCTCAGGGGAGGATTTGGTCATGCAGAGGTCATGTGGGCTGTAAGCCACCTCTGGTCCTGGTTATGGGAGCTTGGTATGGCCTGGTCCTACAGATAGTGCAAGGATCAACTAGGCTATTAGCCACCTCCATTCCCAGCCTTCTGGGTGAAAAGCAGGTTATAAAGTTTTCCTTTGAAAGACTGGAGAGATGGCTCAGTGGTTAAGAGCCCTGACTGCTCTTCCAGAGGACCTGAGTTCAATTCCCAGCACACACATGACAGCTTGCAACTGTGTGTAACTCCAATTTCAGGGGCTCTGACTCCCTCGCACAGATGCACATGCAGACAAAATATCAATGTGCATAAAATAAAAATAAATCTGGGCTAGAGAGATGGCTGGCTAGAGAGATGGCTGGCTAGAGAGATGGCTCAGCGCTTAAAAGCACTGACTTCCAGAAGTCAGAGCTCAATTCCCAGCAACCACATGGTGGCCCACAGCCATTTGCAGTGGGATCTGCTCCCCTCTTCTGGTGTGACTGAGAACAGCAACAGTGTACTCACATACATAAAAAAACAAAACAAAACAAAAAAAAACCCTTAATAAATAAATAAATAAATAAATCTTTAAAAAATATTTTTTCCTTTGAAAAGACAACTCTGTGTGTTTAATGTTCCTGGTCTCCCTAGTGCTGTGAGCCCAACGACCTCTGTGCTCCCAACAGGAAATGTTTTCTATTATGATGCTAATATTAATATGAAATATTGGGATTGATGAAGAAGGAATGGTTATGCTCAACAGTAACGTGTCTATGTGTTAAGTCGACACAAGCCAGTGCCATTTGAGAAGAGGAATCTCAATTGAAAAAAATGGCTCCATAAGCTTGTCCTGTGGGCAAGCCTGGGGAGTATCTTCTTGATGTGGAAGGGGCCAGTCCACTGTGGGTGGTGCTATCCTTGGGCTGGTTGGTGGTCCTGGCTGCTATAAGCAAGTCATGGGGAGAAAGCTAGTAAGCAGTGTTTCTCCGTCTCTTCTGCTTCTTCAGGTTCCAGCCTTGACTTTTCTTTGTGATACACTGCGACCTTTTGTTCACCAAGTTGCTTTTGATCATGGTGTTTTATCACATCGATAGAAGCCCTGACTAAGACATCTGCCTAACAGAAATGTGAATTTTATTTTTCAGAAACAGTAGTTCACACACATCCCACAATACTTTGGCACACTCAGCCCTGAAACCAGCTTAAATCTCCATCACAGACAAACAGCTAAGCATACTTTGGAATACCCACACAGTAAAATACTATTTAGTAATGAAAAAGGATAGAAGATCGATATTGGCAACCCAGGGAAGAATCTCAAGGTGATCAGCTTCTGTATATGAAGCTATACAGTATAACATACATGTTGTCATGTCTGTCAAACTTGCATAAAACACAGGCTCATTTGGTTGAGATGACATAAGTGGTATCTTGCAGATGTGAGGAAAAACAGGTCGCGGGAGAGTGTGCTTGGGTGTGAGGGATGTGTTCACTTTTGACTGCAAACTTCCAGGAGTACACACCATCTGTGAAAATGTGCATTTAAATATGCATTTGATTATATGCCATTTAAATATGCATTTAATTAATTATATACCACTGTCTTCATTACATGTCTCTGTCATGTTTCTGTATGTCATTGTTGGGGTCTCCATTGCTGTGATAAAATTACCATGACCAAAGCAACTTGGGGAGGAGAGGGTTTATTTGGCTTACATTTCTGTCACTGGGGGAAGTCAGGACAGGAACTCACACAGGGCAGGAACCTAGAGGCAGGAACTGATGTGGAGGCCGTGGAGGGAGGCTGCTTACTCATGGCTTGCTCAGCCTGCTTTCTTACAGAACTCAGAACCACCAACCCAGGGATGGTCCCACCCACAATAGTCTGGGCCCTTCCCCATCAATTACTAATTAAAACAATGCCTTACAGGCTTGCCTACAACCCGATGTTACAGAGACATTTTTTATAGCTGAAATTCTTTCCTTCCTCTCAGATGACTTTAGCGTGTGTCAACTTGACATAAAACCAGACAGCACAGTGATGTGTGTATCAATACAATGTGAATGTTTAATGTAAAGGGCATAGAGAGCAGTGGGCGGAGGCAGGCATGGAGCAGAGCAGAGACCAGCAGGAGGGTGAGTGAGCTAGGATGTGTGAGGTAAGAGGAGCAGCTTTGGACTTCTCTGGGGGAGGTGGCAGCCAAGCCAAGCGTAAGCACCCAGGTACATGACACTCCCATTTCCTGCAGAGATTGCTGTGTTCATCAAAGGGTAGGTCTCTCTCTTTCTCTCAAGGAGGGGAGGGGAGGAAAAGGCTTCACTATATGAAGTGCTGTGGGTGATTTACATACAGATCTATGTACACACAGCACACCTTTCACACATACATGCACATACACAGTCACATACTCACATAGACGTATATTCATGCAAACATGCACACTTCATTCACATTAATACTCATATTCCTGTTAACAAACACACGTACATAAGTACATACACACACATATCTTCATGTGAACATGCACACTGTTCATATTAATACATACACATACATTAATTTTGCACTACACATGTGAATATTCATCCATATACCATATATGCACATAGATACATTCTCATTTACATACTTGTGTATTATATGCAATACGATTGTATATCTAGAAGTGTCTGAAGTGCTGTGTGTGATTTTGAGGCCCAGATGGAGTGGGCTACAGGGGAATGGTCATATGTGTGTATATGCACACATTCATGTATGTAAACACACACACATTTATGCACACACAGTACCCACTGGGCTTCTTTACCTCAATAAATACAAATCCAGAAGTGCATATCCAATATACACACATGTATACTGATAAAATGTGCACACACATATATGTATACACATTTATATTTATACACATATACAATATACATTAGCATATAGGACATTTGTGGTCTTTAATGGCCACACTCCTACGCGCAACAATAATATACATATTCATATACACACATGATTTCTTCCTAGCCCATTTTGCCATCTCAGAGATGAACAACTGCTCACTAAGAATGCATAATCAATGTGAACCTAGAAGTAGGACATGAATCTATAACCCACATCTGAGTCCAGAGCTCTTCACCGTCATCCCTCTCTGGGGATGGATGCAGCCTGGGCTGCCTCTGCCTGCTACAGCCTTCCAGCTCACAAAGGGCCCTTGTGTTGGGGCCTCCAGTCTTCATCTCCTTCCTGTCTCTCTTTGGTCTCAGCAGAAGTCACCCGGTATGTGTCACATAGCCTCCTCCCGACAGTGACTAGGCTTCTCTATTTCAGGTCTGTGCTCACAGCATGGCGGGGTGAAACGGTTGCTTATGCCTTTGTCCTGCGCTGTGCCCCTGCAGTGGATTCTCAGGAGCTTCTCAGACACAGTGTATACTTAGCCTTAGTTTACTTTCCTCGTTGCATACTATCCTTCAACCCTCTTAGATTTAGGTGGTCAGAACTGGTGTTGGGAGAAGAGTGGCTTTGCCTAGCAGTGAGGGAAGGTGCTAATTCTCACACTGTGGCCATTGGTCATCTCTGGAAGCCCTTACTCAAGGACAGAGACGGAATGTTGTCCACATAAGCGGAAAATCCTTAGCTTGGATCAGTGAGGGGTGTTACTTGCGTTGGTGACTCACGTCTACTTGCTCCAGAACCCCCTCTATTGACTTGCAGGCTTCCTGCTGACTCTCAGAGACTCCCTGAGAGATACTGTCAGTACTGCCTATGGCAATGCCCCCAGCTGCTGAAGCCTTGGGCAACAGCACCCAACTATTATCTATCAAGGAGGAAATATATGGAAGGAGAGAGAGGAGAGGAGGAACACTGGGAGGTCCTTAAATCTAAGGGAAACCCTGCAAAGAGTCAGCTCCTGCCAGGAATCTACTCGGGCTTTAAAGGACACTACGCCAAGTGAGGTGCAGGGTACACAGTCTCTGCTTGATGCTAATGTCAAAGACCCAGTGAGATGCCCAGAAGGCAGGATTTACAGTAACAGTCCTACAGGAGACTGAGATGGAGGAACCTGGAGCTGGGTTCCAGCAAACCTCACTCTAAGTCAGGGTCTTACTCTGGTTCCCGCCATGACTTCTGGCCTCCAGTACTCGCTCACAGTAGCACCAAGTCTGCCAAGGGGTGCAGGCAGGCAGAGACACACTACAGTGTGCTGGAGAATGTCCAGGAGAGAATGGCGGGGGACTAGGCTCTATGTAGGTGGCAAGTTCGAGGCTAATGGGGGATTTTTCAAATGGGATTGGGCGTGTTTGGGATAGCATGGCTGTAGGAATGGACAATTTTCAAACACACCTGTCCAGTAGCTACTTCAGAGACCTTGGAGACATACTGTCCCTTCTTGCATACTTGAGCACGTTTGTGGAAATCCACCTCCCTAGAGGCGAGGTGACAGATACACACCATTACGACACCATCCAGCTTTTTATGTGGCTTTTGGGAATCTCAACTTGGGTTCTCATGCTTGGGTGGCAGGCATTTTGACCACTGAACAATCTCCCCAGTGGAAATTTGGGGTGTATTGGGAGTTTAGAGAATGGGAAGCCTTATAGTCAGACTTCCATACTCTGCTGAAAAAAGGAATTGGCATGAAAGCTCCGGAAATGACTGTCTATAGACTGGAAAACAGGAAGAAAGTGGTTAAAAGGGGTAAAGAGACAACCCAAGCTGATGGGCTGAGAGCTGAGGGAAGGGGGAGGAGCTTCAGCAAGGTAAGGAGAAAGTGCTAGTGTAAGCACTAGGAGCCAGAGGTTGTGGTAGGAGCCACAATGACTGGCTTAGATCAAGGTTTGCCAGGACACAGCTCCAGATTCCTCCTGTGCGGTCTCCTAAATGACTGTTGCTGTGAATCTTGCCTTCACTCTCCCACCCCCCCTCACCCCTGTGTCTGTCATTGTATCTTTGACATCAGCTCTCTGCACCCCACTTGGTTCATTATCCTTTGGGGCCCAAGAAGCTTATTGCAGGAGCTGACTCCTGGAGGGTTCCCTTAGGCTTCCAAGAACACAGAAGTGCTTGGCTATCTGCAGCCCTGGGTCCACTGCTGCTTCCTGGCTTTGACTCTGTACACTTGAGTCTATGCTGATCAGCTAAGGGAAATGCTGAGACTTTCTGTCTACTTCCCACAAAGACTTAAGTAAAAGAAACTGTCTCCCCAGGGCAATTGTAGATGTCTAGGGAAAATGATGTGTGTGGTTGCTAGGGACTAGCTACTGTTTCCAAGGAATCCATGAATCACCTGTGCTGAGAAAAAAAAAAAACCAAAAACATTCACACGTCTATGGGCCAGAATGAGGGTCTCCTTCTTGAATGGCAGATGGTGTCTTCATGAAAGAAGAGCAATCTAGTCGTGTGACAAATGGTCCTTGGGGGATTCCATCTCTGGGTCTCACCTGATTTCTTTTCCTTCTAGTGACAGAACAGCACACCAGGCAGAGCACTGTCAGCCATGAGGTGGTTCAGGAGCCTCTGAGCAACACACTGACTCTGGAAACTCAGGGCAGGTTTAGGGAGATGTACGTGATCATGGAGGCTCATCAGGATCCTGGTGCTGCGTTTCCATATGCTTCCCTCTCAACAGTTTATTATAAAATGAATCTAAGCAGCATTTTCAAAGAATCATGTAATGAGCACTTGACATGGTGAATGTGAAGCAATGCAAGCCATTCCCACCACGACACACACACACACACACACACACACACAGACACCCACAGATACAGACAGACAGACAGACACACACACACAAAGACACACACTGACACACACACACATAGATACATAAACACACACATAGGCACACAGACACACAGACACACACACACACACACACACACACACACACAGACATAGAGAGGGACACACACAGACACCCACAGACACAGACAGGGACACAGAGACACACACAGATACAGACACAGAGGCAAATACAGACACAGATACAGACACACACAGACACCCCCCACAGAGACACACACACACACACACACACACATACAGAAGAGCACCCACAGACACAGACACATACACATACAGAAGTACACACAGACACAGACACACAGACACGAGACAAATGCAGAAACACACACACACACACACACACACACACACACACACACACACACACGAGGTCCTTTCTCCTCAGTACTTAGATGTGCATGCCCATTCAAAGACCCACATTTTCACTGGGGTATATAAAGTGGGCTGAGCAAGCCATGGGAGTAAGTCATTAACCAATGTTCCTCTATGGTCTCTGCTTCAGTTCCTGTCTCCAGATTCCTGCCCCGGCTTCACTTCAGGACAAACTACAACTGTAAGTGGAAATGAACACAGTCCTCCACAGATTTCTTTTGGTCATGGTGTTTATCGCAGCAATAGGAGACCAAACTAACCCCCCATTCAGGATACGCCTCATCAACAGAGTCATCTGGTATGTGGTCTCTTGCCACTGGCCTCTCTCCTTTGACATTTCCAAAATTCGTTGTAGTATGTAACAGAATGCCATCTCTTCTTACTACTGAGTATTTCACTGCATGGATACATTGTATTTTGTCTCTTCAACTATCCTCGGGTGGAGATTTGAGCCATTTCTACTTTGCGGACAACATAAACATTGTATTTGTGAACATTTGTACAGATTTTCATGTGAATGTGAATGTTTATCTCCCTTTTTCTTGGATTTTTTTCTAGGAATAAAGATCCTGTGCCAAACAGTGACTCTATTTAATATTTGGAAGAACTCCTGAGACCTTTTGAAAGTTCTGTACTGGTTTTCATCCCATTGTCGATGCCGGAAGCTTCTGGTTTGTACACATTCTCACCCAGAATTCTTTCTCCTTTGCTTTAATGATACCAGTGTATATGGATATTGCATCATTCTGGTTTTGATAGTGTTGCCCTATTGGCAGTGAAAAATGATGTCTCTCTGGGCCCCTGTTGGCTTTTTCTATATTACCTGTGGAGGCATGGCTGCTCATTCAAATCCTTTACTGACCCCAAAACCTGGTTTTATTGTTGAGTTGTTAGAACTCTTTATATATTTTGAGTAAAAATACCTCATTGGGTATATGATTTGTAAATGTTTCTATTCTATTATAGTTTTTTTTGGTGGTTTACTTTAAAAAAATTAAAACCACGTGTGTGTATGTGTGTGTTTGTAGGTCCCAGAGCAACTTGTTGAAGTTGGTTCTCTCCTTCAGAGAGGTCAAGCTCATGTTCTATTTACCATCTGAGCCAGCTCACTGGCCCTGGAGGGTTCTCTTGATGTATGAGCTTTTAAATTCTAACAAGGTCCAATTTATTATTTTTCTTTAAAATGTATTTTTCAAAAAAAAATTATATGTGTGGGTATGAAAAATATATATAAATTCTAGCTAGTCCCTACAATCCAGGTATTTTATTTACAAGTTGAAAATCTAGATTGGGCAGGTTTTCGAGCTATTCTGACTTATAGTCCAGCTGTATGTCCCTTGCTACTTGCCGTTTCTCTGGACCATGAGCACATGGTCCATCTCTTCTCAAGGTCGGTTGCCTCTTTTCTCTTTGGTGTCCTTCCTTCTTTCTCCCTGTAACCCTTAGCTAGGTAACTGAAAACTTGCCTGTTTCTATCTATTGCACAATCACAGACTTTAGTCTTTTATTGACCAGTTAGTTAACTTGGGGGAATCAGTGTTCACACAACAAAAGCTGGTGTATGTGAGAGATAAAAAAGACTCACCATGGTGCCGATGAAAAAACATGGCAGACATTGTGACCCAGGGGAGCTGCACCTAAGAGCCTAGGGCTCTAGCCAGGATGTTAATCCAGTATGGAATAATTTCAGGGCAACATCTACAGAGAATTCCAACGAGGCAGGGAGGATGAATGGCATCAGGTGAAAGATATGCATCTAAGTGTTTGGATTCCAAAGCGATAAACACCTGTTATCACACACACACAGAGTCAGCTTCAAAAAGCAACCCTGGTGGGGGAGAGATCCGTTGGCAGCATCCACGCTCCTCAGTTCACAGCTGCCTGTAACTCCACCTCTGGAGAATCAGACGCCCTCTGCTGGCCACCCTAGGTACTTCCACACATGTGGCATTCTCTCATAAAATAAATCTTAAAACAAAAAGCCTTAAATTCCAATAAGTTGAGACTGTCTATAAGAACCAGATAAAGTTTGAATAGATATGTATATATTCAATATATGTACACATATATGTACACACACACACATATGAACTACCAAAGTAAAAATCAAAAGATATAATAAACAACATTAACAAGCAGACAATGATTAGTGAGCTGGATACAGGAATAGTTTCCCAACTGCAGAAAGCCCGAGGCTGCAGAGTACAGCTGCTGAATTCCGTCAGTTCTTAAAGACCAACATGGTGCTTCTCAGGTTACTACATGAGGAAAGATGAAGAATGTCAGGTATTCCTACAGAGCCAGTGTTACCCTGACACCAAAGTGAACCAAGGAAACAACAAAAACCCGTAGGGCTGGAGAGCTGGCCCAGCAGTTACAAGTGCCAAGGACCCAGGTTCGAGTCCCAGCATGCACACTGGGTGTCTTTTGACTTGTCTGTAACTCTGGCTCCAGGGAGATACAAAGTCTCTGGCCTTCGTGGATACCTGTCCTCGTGTTCACAAACATCCATACAGATATACATGTAACTAAAAATAATTTTTTAAATCCTAAAGATGACAGTGGGGTGCACACCTTTAATCCCAGTACCTGGGAGGTAGAGGCAGACAGATCTTTCAGTTTGGGGCCAGCCTGGTCTACAGAGAGAGTTCCAGGACATTCAGGGCTACACAGAGAAATCCTGTCTTGAAAAAACAATAATAAAAACAAAATAAAAAAAATTACACAGATCACGTGAAGCTTAAGAAGAAGGAAGACCGAAGGGTGGATGCTTCAATCCTTCTTAGAAGGGGGAACAAAATAATCATGGGAGGCAGAGGGAAGGAGGGCCCTAGAAGGGAACAAGGAAGGGGAGGGAAAAAAAGGGGGGCAGGATCAGGTGTGGGAAGAGACAGGAGAGAAGTACAGAAGGTCAGGAAATTAAATAGAAATATGTAGCAGTGGGGAATGGGGAACTGGGGGTAGCCACTAGAAAGTCCCAGGCACCAGGGACGCAAAAGGCTCCCAAGACCCGATGGGGATGACAGCCAAAATACCCAACAACGGGGAGATAGAACCTGTAGAGACCACCTCCAGCAGGTAGGCACGGCCCCCAGTTGAGGGATGGGACTACCTACCCATCTCAAAATTTTTAACCTAGAATTGTTCCTGTCTAAAGGAAAGACAGGGACAAAAATATGGAGCAGAGACTGAAGGAAGGGCCATCTAGAAACTGCCTCACCTAGGGATCCATCTCACCCATCCGCAGACACCAAACCTAGACACTATTGCTGATGCCAAGAAGTGTATGCTGACAGGAGCCTGGTATAGCTGTCCTCTGAGAAGCTCTGCCAGCACCTGACTAATACAGATGAAGATACTCACAGCCAACCATCAGACTGAGCCCGGAGACTCCAATGGAAGAGTTAGGGGAAGCAATGAAGGAGCTGAAGGGGATTGCAACTGATAGAAAGAACAATATCAACTAACTGGGCCCCTCAGAGCTCCCAGGGATGAAACCACCAACCAAGGAGTACACATGGAGGGATCCATGGCTCCAGTTACATATGTAGCAGAGGATTGCCTTATTTGGCATCAATGGGAGGGGAGGCCCTTGGTCCTGTGAAGGCTCAGTGCCCCAGCATAGGGGGGATGCTAGGGCAGTGATGCGGGAGTGAGTGGGTGGAGGAGGTCCCTCATAGAAGCAGGGGGGTGGTGGGATGGGAAGTTTGCAGAGTGGAGACAGGGAAGGGGGACATACATTTGAAATGTAAATAAAATAACCAAAAAAATTTAACTGGGCAGTGATGGCACACACCTTTAATCTCAGCACTTGGGAGGCAGAGGCAGGTAGATCTTTGAGTTTGAGGCCAGCCTGGTCTACAGAGAGAGTTCTAGGACAGCCAGGGCTACAAAGAGAAACCTTGTCTCAAACCAAACCAAACCAAACCAAACCAAACCAAACCAAACCAAACCAAACCAAACCAAACCAAACCAAACCAAAAAAAACAAAAAAACAAAAAAAAAAACAAAAAAAACAAAAAACAAACAAACAAAAAAAACCCAACCAACCAACCAAGGTCTGATGAGATGGCTCAGAGGTTAAGAGCACTGACTGCTCTTCAGAGGTCCTGAGTTCAATCCCCAACAACCACATGATAGCTCATAACCATCTGTAATGGGATCTGCTGCCCTCTTCTGGACTGCAGGCATACACGCAGGCAGAACACTGTATATAATAAATAAATAAATCTTAAACAAAACAAAACAATATCTAAAGAACCCCATCTCTGAGATAACATACACGCAGTAATTAACAACCCAGCAGTTGCAAACAGAGTGGGATAACATATCAAAGCAGCATTCCTACACCATGACTAAGCTGGTGTCATACCAGGGATGCAAAGACAGCTCGACAAAAGCGATCAATACAAGAGTACAGGAAGGAGTCAAAGTCACAATAATCTCAGTAGATACAGGAGAGGTTGAAGCTCAACATTCTCCCATAATAAAAACCCCGGGCGGCCAGGAGAAGGAAGGGCTGCACCTCAACGCAATAAAGGGAATTTACAGGACAAACCCACGGAGACCATTTTACTAAATGGGGAAAAACTGAAAGCATTTCATATAAAATCAGAGGAGACAGGGGCAAGAGAAAGAAATGAGAGATACAGACAGGAAAGGAAAAGATAAGTTGTTTTTAGTTGTTGATGATATGATTCTATAATTGAGGGACCCACCATCCCTCCTGCCAAATACTCCGCCAGAAAACTGCTAGATCTTATTAAAGTATGTGCTATAGAATGGAATAATGAAGCCCATATCTTCTGTACAGAAAATAAGTCTTGATTAAAAAAATGAGTTGTGTATATGTGTGTAAGCCCGGTGTGGTGGTGTACACCTATAACCCCAGCAGTCAGGATGCTGAGGTTGTGTGCTCAAGGCTTCAGCCTCGAGACTATCTCTCCTATTCCCAAAATGAATATGGATATCTGGAATATAGGATTGAACTGAAGTTATGAATTCACCAGAAAGGCTCAATAGAAGGGAGAGTGAATTTAAGTGACAGTGGGGGGGGGGGGAGAAAGTGGGGAAACATAAGGTTCCTAAAGATCAGAGATTAATGTCATTGAAAACTAAGACCTACCTCAGTGGACCGACCTGCCTCCACAACACGGAGATACCTGGGAGTTCCTTCAAATACTGCAGGTGCACATGAAGCTGCAGTAGTCAACATGGCCACATGGTGGCGATGGTGAGCAGGTCTTGTGAAGCTTCCTGTACCTCAGGACTTTGTCTTGTTAATATTAGTCTTTGGAGAGTGATGGCCGATGGCACCTCTGGTTGGGCTAATACTCTCAGTCACTGCAGTGTGCCAGGAAGGCTTCTGGGAAACCTTAGCAAGAAGGAAGGGATATTGCAGAATATCCTGAGGACACAATCAGACGTTCTCAATTTATTTTTATGTATGTGTTCTGTCCGCATGTATGTATAGGCACCATGTGTATGCCTGGTGCCTCAGAGGTCAGCAGGGCATTGGATCCCATGGAATTAAAGGCATCACTGGTTGTAAGTTAGGTGACAGGAAGCAGATCTGTGTCTTTTGCAAGACCAGCAAGTGTTCTTCACTGCTGAGCCGGCTTCTTGTTAACCCCACAAGTATGTACTCTAGAGACTAAGTTGTCTGGCTGAGACCTGGGAGGAGTTCTCTACAGAGCCTCTGAGGTGAGCAGAGTCACCTGGGCTCTGGTCAGCCACTCCTGGGCTCAAGGCCAAACAGTAGACAGTGGCTACACAAGACCAATTCTGCGTTCCCTTATCACCGTGGAATTCTCTGATTTTTCTGAGATTGAGATTGTCAGAGTAGGGAGAAGTCCCAGTGAATCTTGTAGAAGAATAACTTCAATCAGAATGTGACCAGGAGTGGGGAGTCTGCAGGGGAGGGCTGGGAGCTGGGCTGCCCAGAAGTGCTCCATGCCATCAGAGTTGGCAAATTGATACTTGTCATCAGGATGCCTCTATCTCATCCTCACCGGAAGGCTAAAGTCAGACTGAAGGAGGCCAAAGAGAATGGGACTCATAGTGGTGTCAGATGGTGGGCCAGTTCTTTCAGATGTGTGGGCAGAAGGAAGGAGCAGAGGCAGGCCTGGGGCTGTGGCCAGGCCGGAAGGGAACACTGCTCCCTTGGTCCCTGTGCTGATGTCTTTTGCCAGCCGAGTAGTCTTTACCTAGAAGAGAAGCTTGACAGGAAGCTGGGATGAGCTAAGTTAGATGATACATTGCTGTGGCAGAATCTCTGATGAAAGCCACTCTAGGAAGGACCGGCTTGGTTTGCCTCTCCATCTAATGGAGCAAACATACCTTTGTGAGGGGGTCAGAGCAGCAGCAAGAGCATGGGGCGGCTGGTCTCACTGCGTCTGCAGTCAGGCTAGTACCACAGCCCGTGGGATGGTACCACTCACACTCAGAGCGAATCTTTTCCCTCCACAGATAAACCTCTCTGGAAATACCTCATTAGACAACCCCACCCCGACCCCAGGTGATTCCAAGTCAAGGAAAGTTGACAGGGAAGCCATCAACATCAGTAGTGGAAAGCTCAAAGTGTCAAGGAAGATGCCTATAAAAACCATGGGGTTTCTGTCAATGCTAGTGTTATCTATGATGTTACCATGGCTAGACAAAGGGGCAGGGAGGGACTTGAGATTTAAACAAAGCCAAACCTGTATTGAGCCTTTGCAACCAGCAACACAGCTGTGACGGCAAGATCACCCATGTCACTGGATACTGCATGTTTGCCCACCCCAGTGCTACTCTTGTTCAGTCTTCCCACACAGTGGCACAGGGTTGTTCAGCACAGCTAAGGGAAGTGGTTTCCCAGGGCTGCAAAACACATGCTGTGCCCGCTCTCTCCAGGCAGGGGCAGCACCTACTCTCAGAGTTGTTTTAAGAATGAAAATTGACAAGTTCCATTAGAGCAGTGAGAATCAAGCAGTGGCCTTCTGGGTGTGGCAAATAAGTGTCTCTTAATCTAACCCCACATTCTGGGTGACTGTGCTTCACTGTTAAGACATGACTAACTTAACTCAGCGCATTCAGCTGTGTTAAAAAAGCCACATGACAGACAGGCTTATTGTAAATCCCCCAGAAGATAAAGAAAAGAGAAAAAATTTCCTGTCACCTCTCTGAGGCTATCTCGCACGGTAGACAGCTATGAAGTGTTCCTAGCAGGAAAGAGAATGTCAGAGATCACGTGTGTAATGCCAGAGAGATTATTCGGGTAATTCTAGCACTGGGGAAGCTGAGGCAGGAGGATTCCGAGTATGTGACCAGCATGGGTTACAGGATAAAGCTTATCTCAACCAAAGCATATGAGAGGAGAGGGAGAAGGAGGGAGAGACGGTGGGTGGGGGGGAAGAGAAGGAAGAGGGAGGGGGAGGGGGAGAGGGAGGGGGAGGGAGAAAGACTGAGACACACAGAGAGGCTCAGAGAGAGGATGGGGTGAAGGAGAGGAGGAGAGGAGAGGAGAGGGGAGGAGAGGAGAGGAGAGGAGAGGAGAGAGGAGAGGAGAGGAAGTGGGACTTCCATCAGCTGTACGGCTTCTCATCCTGCCCCCAAATGTTTCTGATTGTCTTTTTTCTGTCTTCTGGCCACATGGAATCTTTGCTTCTAGAGCTTTCCATAGATCCTTTGCCTTTGCATCTGGGAAGTGATAAAAGTGCAGATTCTGTTCGTTCCTCACGGCATTGGCCCCTGGCCTGAGAAGCCCCTGAGTGTCTCGGCAATGGGCTGGTATTCTGTAGACCCAGAGGCCTGGGACCATGCACGGGCCGCTGACTCTCTGGTCTCTGTTTGCTTTTCTGTCTTTCTGTACAGCTTTGAAGGTTGCTGAGTTTGTTAGGGACTCGCCAACTAACCTTGTCAGTAGCAGCCTTCCAACTGCCAGGACAAGCTCACCTGTTTCACGGTGACTGCTCATGCGCAGTCCTGGCTTTCCTCCCATCTTTGAGGAATGCTCACAGCTAAGTACTCGCCTAGGAAACATCACTTCATTGCTTCAAAGGCATGGGTCAGATCCAGGGCTCAGAAACACAGCCTAATGCTGGTGCTTTCTATAAATCGGGCTTACCACGTGCATTCCTCTGCTCACTCCGGTCTTACGTGTGAATGTCTTGGCCAGGTGATCAGGGAGAGAGAGGGTGGAACACATGAGGTGAAGCACAAGCTTGTGTCTCCAGAGTCCAGTGGGAGGAGCCGGGGCCTGTCAATCACCCTGCGCGGATCCCAGGTTTTCACTGTGGTGGTGAGTGTTATGGAGCAGAGTGCAGAGTAGATCCAGTGTCTCAGGGTGGGGATGACCTCATCCAGAGCTGGAGTAGCAGGGCACTGAAGAGGAGTTGGGGGTTTCGAGGACCCTGAGGATTTCTCTTGATTTTTTTGGAGACAGGGTCTCCCTGTGTAGTTCTAGTAGCCTGGAACTCACTATATAGACCAGGCTGGCTTTGAACTCACAAGATCTGCTTGCCTCTGCCTAACTAGTGTGGGATTGAAGGTGTGCTCCACAGGTCTGGCTGGCCCTGTGCATCCTTACAGAGCCCGGGTACCTCGTTTCTCCAGCTGTGTTTTCCTGGTTTATTTCCCACAGGTCTCTTGGGCTGAATCACTATTGATGGTCTGGGAGGAGGTAACCTGTAGCCTGTACTCCCTCAGGTAGCTAACCATTCTTCCAGTTTTCAGTAGGACTTTACCCAGCTGCTGTGCTCTGAGGGGGAAACTTAATAAAGCTTGTACTCAGTCACTTTATTTTAAAGTAATAGAAACAATGTATTCTAATGACATATTTAGGTAGAAAATCAAGTGAAATGAAGAAATTGAAATTACTTTTAAAAACCTTGGTATCCTTGTCAACTCCTCAGCCAGCTTCTTTCCCTAAATCTCTCTCTTTGCACCAGGACCGGCCTGTGAATATACCCCATAGGTGGCCATTTTTGCAGTACACAGAGCAAGCATTGAGGGGAGTGTCCTCTGGCCACCCTCCCCCCCTGCACACTTCCCCTCCACCCCCATAGTGTAACAGGTGTCCTGGTAGACAACCACCTGTGTGGGCAGGCACAGATAGAAGTCATTTCTTGTTTTCCACTCATTCCCGGGAGGTTGCTAACACTAAGGTCTCTGTGCACCCTTCCTGATCATCCCAAACCCTTGGACAGGCTGTCCTGAGAGCAAATGTACTCCTGTCTATGTGTCCCTGGTATTAGGATTGCAGACACACACAGCTGTGCTCAGCGGATTTTGTATTAGTTCTGGGGATTTGAACTCAGATCACCCTGTTTGCATGGCAAGCACCGAACCAACTGAGTCGTCTCCCTGGCTGAAACACATGGGTGACTAATGATTAAGTATGTGAAAAGGACCATCCTTTCATCAGGGTTCACAGGGGTAATTCTACTTCTGGGGCCTTTCCTCTCCCTGCCCACTGAACCTTTTTTCCTTTTTCCAGGGAGGGGAAAGGAGGAAGAGGGAGGGGAGCTGTGTTTTGAATCGGAAAAAACAGGCCCAGGTTTCCTGCCTTGGGAAGATTAAAAATCTGGCCAGGGTGGTGGTACACATCTGTAAGCTCAGAACCAAGGAGGTAGAGGCAGGAGGATTGCCTTGAGTTAGAGGCTCGCTTGATTTTACCTGTCTCAAAACAAAATAAAAGATAAACCAAAGGTTTGAGCCCTAGGGCCTTATCAGGCTTTCTTTCACCCAGTCCTGTGTTGTGTTAAGTGGAGAAGAGCCCACCTGCTGGAATGTTGGTAGAAATGGGGTTCCATGAAGCGATGGGATAGGGGAGACTGGATATCCCACTTGGACCAGGAGGCCCTTGCTCCGGGAGTCCTGGCCTGCAGGTTACAGATATCTAGTAGGAACTTTGTGCAGTGTTTGTGAGAACCTCCCTCCCAGTCTTCCTGATCTCCTATTCCGACGTGCCGAGCTGCTGGATTCGGTGGGATCAGTGTTATTGATCCCTAGAGGCATCAATTTCAGCTGTCTCAGACCTCAGTCTGATGGGGATGGAGCCTGAGGTTCATGGACCTCAGCGACACTCCGGAAGAAGCCACCAGAGGGCGCTTCAGGCCGCGCTGCAGGCTCCGGGCCCAAGGGATGAGGCTGGAGCCACAGCAGAGCCTTGTCCAAGGCATAGAGGAAGACGCTGCGCTAGATAGCAGCCTCATGGGTGATTAACTGCAGGGCAGGACTAGAAGGCCATAGCCAGAACTGACAAGTCTCCGCTGTGAGGACTCGGAGATTACTATCTAGCCCGGAGGCGTTGCAGGAGGCGCCCAGGACTGCAGGGTTAGGTCTGTTCTGGGATGGAGAGAGAAACAGAAACCATGCTAAACCTGCTGAGACTGTCTGGGACCCCAGTACCCACTGAGATGAACTCAGGTTCAAGAGCCAGCCCAGCTCAGTCTCCACTAGAACCCGAGGCTGGTTGGCCAGAGGAATTCAGACAAAGATTCTTAAGTTTGGAGCTCTTTAGCCTTTAAAAAAAAAATGTGCATTTTAAGTCAGATTCCCGTTTTTTGTTTTTGTTTTTGTTTTTGTTTTTTTTTTGCTGTCACGCTGTTGAGATCTGTGGATGCACAGTCAGGGCGACAGTATACAGAGGTTTTCGTGTTCTGTGAATGTCTCTGTAGTCTGTGTATTGAAACTTTTCTTGTAATGAGGCTTTAGAATTTGGAAGAATGTCACGGGTCAATCTTTTCAAGGGATGACCTCCCCCAACCCACCAACTAGGTGTCCCTACAAGCAACATGAGAGTGACTGGTGGGACCAGGAGACAGCTACCAATGTGGAAAGACTGGTTAGATATTGGGATTACCCTCCAGATGATGAGGCTAGCCTGGACTACACAGTGACCTCCAGAACAGCTACAAGACACTCTACTTTTTTTTTTTTTCTTTTTTGGTTTTTTGAGACAGAGTTTCTCTGTGTAGTCCTGGCTGTCCTGGAACTCACTCTGTAGACCAGGCTGGCCTCGAACTCAGAAATCCACCTGCCTCTGCCTCCCAAGTGTTGGGATTAAAGGTGTGCGCCGCCACCACCCGGCGACACACTCTACTTCAAAAGAACAACAAACACATAAGAAAAGGCCATCTAGAACATTTTTAAGAGTGTTAATTTAGGGCTGGAGAGATGGCCCAGTGGTTAAGAGCTCTGACTGCTCTTCCAGAGGACCTGAGTTCAATTCCCAGCAACCACATGGTGGCTCCTAATGGTCTGAAACTTGAGTTCCAGGATATCATCTACAGACATATGTGCAGACAAGCACATAAAATAAAAATAAGTGAGTTATTATAAAAATTAATTAATTCCTCAATCTACTAACACAGTGTCTCTTTTGGTTCTTGATGCGCCTTTCACTTCCTTTTGTCTGTATTTGGTAAGTTTCACTATAGAGGTGATTCATTTTGGATTATATTTCTTCCCAGGTATTTTTAGAATTTCCCATCACTATTTATTATGAATGAGACTACTCTTATGATGCCTTCCTCAGGAGTTTTGTTACTGGGATATAAAAATCTGTTAATCTGTATGCTGAGTTTATATTCGTTAGCCTTCTTGACTTTGTGGGTTAATTCTAATTATTATTTTCTGTTTTAGTTTCTATAGACACAGTTGCTTATTTATATAAACCCTGGCTATCCACATCACTTCCTTGCTCTTGTTTTATTGCTCTGGCCAAGTACACACTGATAAATGTGTCCCTTCGACCATGTTCCATAGTTCTCTTCTTAAAACTAGAGTTCTCAACTCTTTTCTTTTTTGTGTTGTTTATAAACTGCTTCAGAACATTCCAGAACCGTTCGCTGCAAGCTAGACATCTACCCCTGGCTCCCCTCTTATCCTGTTCTTCAGTATGTCTATCTTAAAGCTCTCTACCTTTTCCTATGTCCGCAGCCACCATCTTTGTCTTCAACATCAGCTAAGGAGGCACTGATGGATGTTTGGTCAAGGAGAGAGTCTTACTGAAAGGAGAGAGAACAGAGAGACTCTTTGAGTCTCAGATAACGTCCCCAGAGAAGCTATTTACCAGCTCTGAGGTACAGTATAACTCTGGAATTCTTGTGACTTGAAATTATAAATCTTTTCAATATGTTCTATTTCGAGTCCTCTTGGGTCACGCTATCCTTTGTGGCGAGCTTGCCATCATTTTAATCATAGGTTTTTGTTGTTACCTAAGGCCAGAAACACTCTGACTGATCAAATCTGCCTTGTCTTAGGGTAGATGGTTAAATGCAGCTTCGGATGAGTAAAAACACTCTCTACACAAATGGCATTATATTATTTCAAGTAAATTTGTTGATGATTTAAAATGTAAACAGATTTCAATGATTTTTCCCATCAGGATCAATATATGATATATTAAGATTTATGAATATATGCATAATAAGTGAAATATACACAGACTTCCCCTCATTTGTGGACACTGTTTAATTTGATTTGTTTTATCCTATGCAATGCAATTCTTATTGTCAAAGATAAAGATTTTCCTCTGCTCTCTAAGTATTTGTTAACTTCC
>JANHMN010000004.1:156821592-156837022 GCA_030674055.1 Rhabdomys pumilio
TGTGTGTGTGTGTCTGCGCATGCATATGTGTGCTTGTGTATGTATGCCTGGGGTTTATTTGATTGGTTTAACAAGCTGTGATCTGAGTTGTTTCATGGCTATGTAGTTCCATTCTGTAACTGAAGGCCTCGAAGACACCTGGAGGGTTTCAGTCTTCAGTCCTTATTGGAATCGCTAAGAGGGAAGACCTAACACAGGCGAAGGAGGTCTCAGCAACAGGAAAAAGGAATTTGCTGTCGAGAGTCAGGGCAAGTAGGCAAAGAATAGTTTCCTACCTCTGTGTCCTTTCTCCATGGATGCCGCTATATTTTGTGTGGCTCTTCCAGCTGCGAATGATTCAACCAAGAGAACCCCTTGCAGGAAAGCCTATCTTTTAGTTGATTCCAGATGCAGACAAGTTGACAACCAAGTTTGGCCATCACATTTAGGCTGTGGCCAGCTTCTACTTTTAAATCAACCCTGAAAATGTCTTTGGAAGCTTGCAAAGTGGCCAGTCAATCACGTGACATGAACGGTTTAGCGGGAGCCTGGCTTGCTTACTTTTCCAAGTGGATATTATAGCTACAGTCATGGAAAAGCCCCACAGTCATGTCTCTCAAAGCACACATCCCATTTCCTCTACAAAAAGGCTCCAGACAGTGAGTCCCCAACCATAATAGGTACGGGCAAGCGCTCAGAGCAGGCGAAGAGGTGGCAGATTTTACAGCGTTGACTCCAACACTCAAGAGTTTTTCCAAAGCTGTTTTTAACAGCCAATAAAATTAGTCAGTGGAGCCTGTTAAGCAGCCCAGCCTTGCTGGTTAAGAGGTTGGAAGGTTCTAGAGTCTGATGGAAATGGGCAGAAAATAAAAGGAGAAAACCAGAAGAGAAGATGGATCACTGGGGACAACAGAAATCCCATAAGCATGACCTTCCCTGTACTCTCGCCTAAGCCCACTCTGTCCTTGCATTTCATGAGACACTCGGACTTTCTGATTTTCTTAAAGTCTTAACAGTCTTGAGAAAGAGATTACTTCCATTCACACTATAGCTGTGAACAGAGAAGAAAACCACATCTCTTCCTCAGGCACTAGGAGCTGAGCCAGCATCCCTGCCCTGCCTAAGTGCTATGGACAGACTTCTCTTTGAATTTTAATTTTTGTTTATCTATTTGTATTACAAAAGAGAAGATGTTTATTTAAAAATTCAGAAGGATGTGGCTGGCAGGATGGCTCAGTGGTTAAGGTCACTGGCTTCTTCTCCCACTGGACTCAGGGTTCCCTTCCCAGGACCCCCACAGTGACTCACAACCATTCCAATTCCAGGTGATCTGACACCCTCTTCTGGACCCACAGACACAGGTCATGCATGTGATGTGATCTGAAAGGAAATTATTGTTGACCAAAAGTCTACTGACATCTCATCAGGCCCTGTAGCAGCATGGTTTCTGTGACTCAGGATTCCAGAGTCTCTCTTTGCTTGTTCTCAGTGCCCATTAAGTGGCATTGAGCTGTGTGTCTTGGGTCCCACAGGGACAATTTCAGATTTAGAACACTTATTTGTGTGACTCATCGGGCAGTCCTTGGGTCTTCTGCATCTGCTCTTTCACGGGGGTGGACAGTACCTCATGAGATAATGTAACCCGACCCAGAGGAGGAGTTCGGTGTCTGCTCTATTCATGCTTTTCTTTCACAAGTCTCAAAAATCTCTCACACCAAAAATATCTACTGTGCAATACTCTGGTGAAAGAAATATAGGTCAGAGCTCCTCACAGATTCTAGTCAAGAAGGAAAGACCTAGATACAAGAGAGGCAGGGGACAGTATCAACAGCTGGATTAGACTGGAGGTGGTGGCAACTCTTCTGTATTGGTGCAGGGACTGGACAAGGTCATCTCTGAGAAAGTGACACTCAGACATCTCCCTGCCAAAGAGCAGGTACTGCCAAAACAGACGGACAGACCGACAGACGGGCAGACGCATGTATGCTCAGATACTTTGAGTTGTAGGATTTTTCTCAGAAAACAATGGTTTTTGCCTTTTAGATGTTAAGTGCTTTAATTAATCTCACCTACCTTACCATGAGTGGCCTATTTTATACTGATAAGAACAGATATCACATTTGATCTTAGCCTAAAGGCCCCAAACAAGAAAGGACAATTTGTCTTTCTTTCTTCCTTTTTTATGTTTGAGACAAGGTTTTGCCGTGTAGCTCGAGCTAGTCTGGAACTTAATATGTAGAATAGGCTGGCCTCAAACCTGTAGAGATTTTCTTGCTTGTAGCTCTGGAGTACTGGGATTAATAGCTGTGCCGCCTTGCCCAGAAGTGTCCAGCAGTTGGTTTTAAGTGCGTGGGTTGTTTAAGAAGCTAAATAAGTGGACAGCACCCTTCCTACAGAGGCCAGTGTTCAGTGAGGAAATCCAGTACCTGTGGCCTGGCTGAGCTGGCAGTCCAGTGAATCACGATTACATGTTAGCCACCCGTGCCTCTTACCATTGGTACTATGCATCACTGGCTGTGGAAACACTCAAGGGTTTTCTTTGGCTCCAGATCCCTACTAAGTACAATCCTGGACAAACATCTCAAGTGTGCCAAACTGCAGAACTAGGAAGGGATGCCGGGGAAGGGGGATGAAGGAGAATTCATAAATAAATACATACATAGGGGGAATAAATTAAACAAGAGATTTGGATGGGTAGTGATGTGTCAAGAAGCAGGGTGAACTGAACTTAGCCTTTTATGCCAAAGGCCCCCATGAAAACCTTAAACGCACAATGCTGAGCCTGAGTGTTCACAGAGAGATGTGGATGTCCCTGGTGAAGAGTGTGTGTGTGTGTGTGTGTGTGTGTGTGTGTGTGTGTGTGTGTGAGGATTTCTTCAGCTTCACCTAAAATAAGCAAAAGCTGGGACAATTCCAAATGGTCACCAGTCAGGAATGGATAAACAGATTGGGTTTCCATGCGATGAAGTGACAGATGGCACTGAGGTATGCATCGCAGGTAAACCTTCAGAAAAGCAAAGACCAGCCCTATGCCAGCCAAGGTGAACCCATGAGAGCTCACATGATGCGGCTCTGGGTCATGCAGATCTACAATGGTGTGTGTGTGCATACACGTGTGTGTGCCTATGTGTGTAACATCACATGATACTATTCTAGGTCATACAGAGCAGACCATAGGGGTGTGTATGTGTGTGTGTGCATGCATGCATGTGTGTGTGTGTGTGAGACAGAGCGATATCACATGATGTTGTTCTAGGTCACAGAGATCCACAGGTGTGTGTGTGTGTGTGTGTGTGTGTGTGTGTGTGCCCGTATATGTGTGTGATATCATATGACGCTGTTCTCGCTCAGACAGAGCATATCCACAGGGGTGGGTGGTGTATGTGTGTGTGTGTGTGGGAGGGTCACATGATGCTGCAGTGTAGCATGATAGGATACTCAGCACATTCTCAGGTGCACATATCTGAAGTCATCAGAACCAGAGGAGAAATTCTCTCCCCCGCTGCTCACCTGTTCTAATCCAGTAGACAGATCCACAGGTATTCAGAGACTTGGCTACCTGCCTTGTTAATTTTACTCAGTACTGCAGACAAAAGTGAGGGACTCTGAACATTTACATTTCTAAGAGCCAGGGAAGTGTGTGTCCAGCTGGTAGCATTGTCTGAGAACATTAGAGTGTGTTTGTGTGGTTGACGTACGCACCTGTGCACACATGTGGAGGGCAGAGGTCAGCCTTGGGTGTTGTTCCTCAGGCACTGTCCACTTTGGTTTTTGAAAAGTTAAACATTTTTATTTTGTAACAATGTTTGCCTGCATGTATGTGTGTGTGTGTGTGTGTGTGTGTGTATGTGTATGTGTGTGTGTGTGTGTGTGTGTATACAATGTGCATGCCTAGTGCCCACAGAATCCAAAAGAAGGCATCATATCCCTCCAAACTGGAGTTCTGAATGCTTGTGACTCACCATGTGGGTGCTGGGAACTAAAGCCAGATCCTTTGCAAGTGCTCTTAGCCACTGAGCTCCCACCTTAGTGTTTTGAGACAGGAGTTTTCACCGAATCTGGACTCTACAGAGTAGGTTACTATCGCTGTAAAGAGACACCATGACCAAGGCAACTCTTAGGAAGGAAAGCCTTTAGTTAGGGGCTTGGGGGGTTTCGTCTTGATGGTATGCATGACACTGGAGCAATAGTTGAGAGCTACATCTTAATCCAGAGGTGTGGAGAGAGAGAGAAGTGGGGGTTGGATCTGGGCTTTTAAAACCTCAGAGCTCACTTCAGTGACACACTTTCTCCAGTAAGGCCACACCTCCTGATCCTTGTAATCTCTTTAAACATTTCTACTACTTGATAACCAGTCTTTCAAATATATGAACTTCCAGGGGCCATTCTTATTCAAACCACCACAGTTAGGTTGTATGGCCACCCAATCCCAGTGATCCTTTTGCCTCTGTCTTCCCAGTGCTGCGATTACAAACTTAAGCCCCAAGGCATGATTTTTATTCTTACATGGAGTTGGGGGGACTGAATTTGGGTTCTCACACTTGAGAAGCAACTTCACCAACCGAGCTTCACCTAAGCCAGGCCTCCTCCTTTTATTGCATTAAATAAGTAGATATCATGTCCTCTTTTGTTTCTTTTCTGCCCCCTAGATTTTATTTTGCGTGTGAATTTTTGCCTGCATGCATGTATGCACATACCTGGTGTCTTCAGAGGGCAAAAGAGGGCAACAGATTTCTTAGAACTGCAGTTTATGGGTGGTTGTGAGCCAATATGTTCTAGAAATTGAACCAAGATCCTCTGCAAAAGCAGTCAGAGCTCCTAATGTTCATGGCATCTCTCTAGCCCTTTGTTTTGTCCCTTTGAAGCTGAAAATCACTATTTTGTCTTTTCCTTCCCCTGGCATCCTGGATGCTCGCTCACACATGTACGCCACTTTGCCAGTATTTCTCGAAGAAGGATTTCACTATGATTTTGTTGCCTCAGGACCAACTGTGCTCAACTTGGTTGAGACTCCTTCAATATGTCCAGTGCGCACTCAGTTAGGTTCCCAATGGGGAATAATGGTGCTGGATCCTTTGTAATTTCCAAGTTTGTAAATCTTTAAACTGTTATTAGTCGGCGGACATAGTGAGAGACTTAGTAGATGCGTAGTAAGTTCCCATAGAACTTGGCAATGGATCAAGGGAGAGGCCTTAGGTTGGTATTTTTGATAAGGATTTCTTTGTTTGTTTTGTGTGTGGGGGTGTTGTTGTGTGATTTTTAAATCTAATCTGCACAATTACTATCCAACAAAGCATTTTATCTTGAATGAATGTGTCAAGCAGATAATTCTCTTCTGAGACCCAAAGTCTTCAGGTCCTAGAGGGCCCCAAAACATTCAACCAGAGTTCTTCTCCACATGGCTTTGTCCCATCACAGTGTCTGAATTTTGATGGATCAGCCTAATTATGGTCATCCAATCTTGAAAAAACTGCCTTCCATCCAGAGATAATGACTGTGAATGAACAAAGGTCAGATGTACCGAGGGGTAAGTTTCACAATAGCTAATGTGATTTTCTTTTCCTTATCCCTTAAGGCAAATCTTTTTTTCTATAGCAGTGCATGCCTGAAATGATCATCAAAATTAATGGGAAAAATGTGACAAACTTTTATCTACAAACGTCTTTTCAGACAGGACACATGATGGTACAGACAAAAGCTGGTGAGAAGGAGCTGAAAGCATGGAACCTCTGAGGTTTAGGTGAGTCAGGTCTGTGGAGCACACGGGCAGCCGATGCACTGGAGGCAGGGGGCAGTGGGAGAGGACGAGCCCCACTTGCTGCTGGACACTGTAAGAACCAGGAGACACTGACACTCTTGTCAAGGCCTGCCTGCTTGCTAGCTCTTTCCCAAGCATGGGACTTGGGGATGGAGTCATAGTAGGGGGCTCAGGTGGGGTATCTTGTTGAGAGGATTTCAGGAAGGGAGACTAAGATAGAAGCCGTGAGACTGTGAGGAAGCAATGGGCCAACTCAACTGCTCTCAAAGCTTCAGAGCAAAAAACCAGAGAGGAGGTGTGTCTGGGGGGTCACAGTCAAATACAGAAGAGGATAGAGGGACCCAGAAGAGCATTGACTGTCTAAGTTAAAAAATCACTCTGTCCTTTTGTGTGAGGATCTCAGCATGGGGTGAGGCTAAGCACAAAAGAAGAAGCTAGAAACGAGGGGAGGTGGGCAAATGTTCCCTGGAGATGAGAAGGAAGTCCTAGGGAGGAGGCCCAAGCCATCACCCCCAGGTGGGCTGAGTCTCCCCTGTTGATGTGGCTTCTTACCCTGCCTCGGTTGGCCTCTCTTTTCTGAGACTCAGGATAAGGCACTCATCCTAGAATTGAGTTAGATTGCTAACCCTTTGGAGAGGGTTGAGTCTAAGGTAAATGTGAGATTATTGTAAGAAAACATTTTCTCTTTACATAATGAATTATCACTAGTTTTGCTTCTCTTGCTCCACAGTGTGCTGAAACTCCATGAGTTTTTATGTGAGTTTTTTGTTTGGTTTATTTGCACATTATCATGGCATAGAGGTGTCTCCTTGAGTAAGTCCAACCGAGGTGGTGATTGTTCTTTGCACACAGGCTGAAAAACCACAGACAAAAATCACAGACCTTAGCATTCAAACAAAGAGAATTTGACCAATCAATTGTCATAAAGCCCATTATCAATTGCCTGATGCTTCTGGGCACCTGCCTCAGCAAAATCTCCATTCTCCTTTCTGTTAAAAACAAAGCAAACAAAACAAAAAACAAACCAACCAACCCAGCCTGAGATTTTTAATATCAGCCTCTCTTGAGAAATCAATGTGGTGTGAACTTGAACAGTTCACACTTGATTCCTGTGTTGCTTTTCTTGTGGTATTGCCACGGGCTGAGTGTAGCATGACCAAGGGGTCTTTAAAGGGAACACATGTCCTTTAAAACATTGGAGGAAATCTGGATTGAAAAGCAGAGGGTGGTTGAGAATGCTGGATGCAAGAAAGGAGCGTGTAGGAGGCAGGCTGAATGTGAGCTTCTAGCGGACAGGCTCTGCCAATTGACGTCAGCAACATGAGCCGCCCCCGGATGCTGCAGACCAGCTGGGCCAGCCAACTGTGCGGGCTGCTCGGAGTGCAGAGATGTTTGCACTGAGCCACTGACAGCATCATTCAGGCTGTCATCTGTGCTAGCACAAGCCCTGGAGAAAGGGTGTCCTTCTGAATCTGCTCCACTCAGTTACATAAGTCAGGAAGATCCAGAACTTTACATCAGATCGGAATGCAGTAATAATACCACCGAACCCACAGCCTTCAGAAACAGATGATTCTGCGAGTTCCTGTAGGGCTCAATATCTTGACCTTCCCACCCGTGCGTGATTAGGGAGTGATTTTACAGACTGATAGTGGCCTCTGTGTAAGTGCAGGGAAAGCTCAGAGAAAGAGGGCCCCTAAGTTACTAGAGACTTCACAGTCATTTCCTGGGTACTTGGGAGAGGGCAGGTGGTGTACCACGTACACTTAAAGTCAGTGCACAGAAGAAACAGTACTTCCTGCTCTCCTGTTGGCCCAGTGGAAGAAGCAGAAATTAAAAGCAGACGTAGGTAAGGTGCTCTGCATAAGATGGGGATGATATGCAAACAGCAGAGTTTGGGCGTTGGAAATAAGAAGGTAGGAGTTAGCCTGTGTCCCAGATATAGGTTTCCTTGGGAAAGTTATCTGGACAGTGCCATGAGAAGGTGAGAACACAGACATACAGATGTGCTGGGAGGAGCCTGAATCTTACAGATGTGGTGGGAGGAGCCTGAATCTCACAGATGTGGTGGGAGGAGCCTGAATCACACAGGTATGATGGGAGGAGCCTGAATCACACAGATGTGGTGGGAGGAGCCTGAACCACACAGATGTGGTAGGAGGAACATGCCAGGCCGTTGGCTGCACTCCCCACGTGCATTGTCAAAATAGCTGAGTAGGACAGCCTTCCTTTGTTGCCCATCATGTGGCAGGCACAGAGCTAGTGCCAACTTCCTAAGCATGGGTATGAACTTCTGATCTCCAGATTGTTAGAAGCAGAGAGTCTGAGTTGATTTCAGAAAATCAGACCGAGTAATGTTCTGGAAGTTTGCAGGCTCCCTCCAGGGGTGTCAAGATTACCAAAACTTGGCCATCACACGAACTTCAGAAGGCATGTATGGGACTGCATGGAGGTCAGGAAGGACAGATTTTCAGCTAGTGTTTCGTATAGGTTTTTAATCTTACCTAGAGATCCATGTGATAAAATGTTAGTCTCCAGGGTCCTAGTGGGAGGTGACAGAATATCTAAGCTGTGAGGCTTAGTGGGATGTTTTGAGGTCCTACAGGATTTGACTTTGAAGGGAGTTGCCAGACTCTTGCCTTTTCTTATCTTTTGTTTCTGGGCACGAGATAAATGGCTTGGCTTTGACATGTGTTCCTATCAAGATGAGCTGACACAGGCCCCAAAGAACCAGGGCTATGGGCTGGAAATCCCAAAACATTAAGCCAAAATAAGACCTTTCTCTTTATAAGTGGACCATCTCACATATTTTATCATGGAATCTATACTAACAGGATCTATAATATATGGAAATCTATAATAACCTGATTCAAACTAGGTTCAAAATATAGATGATGGAAATACAGAAAGAAAGGGTGTAACATAGACCTGCAGAAGGCCCCCTTTCCATCACTGAGGGAGTATTGACCCAAATACACTAGAGAAGCAATCACCTGTGGGTAAGAACAGTAAATTGTACAGTCCTGTAACCCATTCAGGACTGGGACCTTTGTGCCCACTCACATCAGTGGAAGACTTTGCTGGCAAGGCTAGCAGAGCAGATAAATGCCCCTTTGTTATTCTTCATCTCATTATGCTGGTTAGTTTTATGTAAACTTGGCACAAGCTAGAGTCTTCAAAGAGGAGCCTCAGGCGAGAAAAAGACCTCCATAAGCTTTATCTGTAGGTTACTTTCTTCATTAGTGATTGATAGGAGGGCCCAGACCATTGTGGACGGAGCCATCCCTAGGCTGGTGATTTTAGGTTCTACAAGAAAGCAGGCTGAGCAAGCCATGAGGAACAAGCCAGTAAGCAGCACTCCTCCATGGCCTCTGCATCAGTTCCGGCCTCCAGGATCCTGCCCTGTTTGAGTTCTTGTCCTGACTTCCTTCAGCGATGGACTATGGATGTGGAAGTGTCAGCCAAATAAATGCTAATGCTTTCCTCCCCAGCTTGCTTTGGTCATGGCATTTTTATCTTAGCAATAGCAATCCAAATTAAGACACTCATCAGTAAAATAATTTATAAATGGACACAGTAGGACAGCAAAGCAAATATTTTATATAAATATATATATATGAAAATGACACACACTAGTACCTACAGAACAGAGAAAGGCCTTCATTAAAAAAACAAGTGAGCAAAATAAAATGCCTTTCTAATTACTTTTCTATTGCTGTAATCAAATACTAAGACCAAGGCAACTTATAGAAGGAAGGGTCTTATGGCTAATGGTTTCAAAGGGATAAGATTCCATCGTGGCAGGGAAACATGACAGCAGGAAGGCATGGTGTCTGGAGCTGGAAACTAAGAGCTCACATCTTGAACTGTAAACAGGAAACAGAGAGCAAATTTGGAAGGGTGTGAGGCTTTGAGATCTCAAAGTTCAGTTCTGGTGACATACTTCTTCCAACAAAGTCATGCCTTCTGAGCCTCCCCAAACAGTTGAGGACCAAATATTCAAAAGACAGAGTCCATGGGGGGGGGGTGGCATCACATTCAAACCTCCTCAAACACAAGCATCAGATGCTAGCAAGGTTGTGTGGAAAAGGAGCTTTCTTCATTGTAGATGGGAATATAAATAGCGCAGCCACTGTGCCAATCAGTATGGAGATGCCTCATGTAACTAAAGTCAGAACTACTGTGTGACTCAGCTTCAACTCTACTCACACGCCAGCAAATCTAAGGTGGTGCACCTCAGCGACACCGGCTCTTCCAAGCTCACTGGGACACTATTCACAGTGGCCAAGCCGTGGGATCTACCTGTCCACCAGCAGATGAAACAGTGAAGATGGTGTTGTGTTATTCAGCTCTAAAGAAGAATGTTTTCAGGAAAATGAATGGATGTGGAAAACCTGATGTTAAGTGGAATAAGCCAGGCTTGGAAAGATACCTATCTTGTGCTGTATTTCCTAAATAGAACGTGAATTGTATGCACATAACCACACATACATGTTTGTCGTGAGAAAAGGGTGACGACAGAGGAAGGAGGGACAAGGAAGGGCGGCGCGTGATGCCCAAGAAAACACCATACTTGAACAAAATAAGGTTTGAAGCCCGTTATGTCACACAGTGAATAGTAAGTTTTAAAAGGGCAAACAAAATTGGAGACGAGAAAAAGAAAAGAAAACATCCATACTGGATAGCACTGTGTGCAACTTTGTGAGTGAGTTACACTGGCAGGAGGCTGTGGTGGTGTCTTTTATGGGCTCAGGGATGCTGATAGAGGGTGTGCCTAGTAGAACTGATTTGACTAGTCCCGCCTTTTATGGTAATTAGGCGGTGAGTTCTGCACTCTTACCTTTGGCCAACCTGAGGTGGCAGGATACACAGAGCAGAGGCGACTTTCTTTTAAATTTGCCCTTGCAGGGTGAGAACCGTTAGAAAAGGTCATATTGTCATTTAGTGGAGGGTTTAGAGCGCTGCCTCTGTTGTGGAGCTTGTAGCTGGCAGTGATGTTGAAGATCTGGGCTAGCTTCCAGGAGGGCAGAGTACCTTCCTTTTAGATTAGATAAGAGGAATGGGCGCTTGGTCTCATTGAATGTAAAACAAGGAACAGTGTAAGGAAGGGGTTGGCCGTTGCCCTGGTCTCTGACAAGCTTTGGGTTCTGTTCCCCCACCCCTTTTCTCTTCCAGCTCTTCCTATGTCACATAAATAATGGATCTTCTCTTGGGCTGGAGGATTGAGTATTGGATCTATTCTGGGCCAGATCCTGGGTGGTGCTCAGATCAAAAGGTTGAAAGACCGAGGATTTCACTGTGAACCTTGGTAATGCAGATGGGCCCTGTGTTAGGGTTTTATGCTGTGAAGAGACAACATGACCACAGCAACTCTTATAAAGTCAAACATTTAATTGGACCTGGCTTACAGTTTCAGAGGTTCAGTCCATTATTTTCGTGGTGGGAAGCATGGCAGGGTGCAGGCAGACACAGTGCTGGAGGAGCTGGGAGTTCTATGTCTTGATCTGAAGGCAGCTAGGAGAGGACTAGATTCCACACTGGGTGGAGCTTGAGCATAGGAAACCTCAAAGCCCATCCCATAGTGACATGCTTCCTCTAACAAGACCATACCTATTCCAACAAGGCCACACCTTCTAATAGTGCCACTCCCCATGGGCCAAACAAGCATTCAAATGCATATATCTATGGAGGCCAAACCTATTCAAACCACCACAAGCCCCTACAAAGTCCAAGGCCACATGGTTGCTTTCATTGTCGGTGGGAATTTTTAAAGTTAACTTTACTCATGAATCGATCTGTTCCTTCTCTGTTAGATGGGTCTGTTGGGTAGGATATGCTTTCTGCACTCTTTGACATTTTGGTGGGATTAGGTGACTTTCGATAGCAAGGGTCCCTGCTAGGAGGGGCCTTGACAAGACACTGCATAATTCCTCCCTTGGCTATGATGGGGGATGCAGTGACTTCAGAGAATAAAGACCTCCTATCTACTCACAATGAACATAAATCATGAACGAGAAACAAAGGTTGCTTGAGTCCACTTAGATGTGGGAGCTATTTGTCAGCTCAGCATAAGGTTACCCTGACTCATCCACTCAGCATAGACTTGAAGCTTCATAAGGACTGCTCACCCCCAGGGTACCAGTGTGTCGGTGCTAGCAGTCATCTTCTCCCACAGACATGCCATTTCTGTGAAATTGACACATTTTCTGACTGTAGTAGCTTGAGTGTAAACTGTCCCCCACAAACTTCTGTGTTGAAACAGTGTATCCTCAGTTGGTGATACTGTCTGGGGAGGCTTTAGACACTTGGAGGTAGGAGCTAGGGCAAAAGAGAATTGGTACAGAGAGTGGGGTTTTGTTGTGATGAGCAACAACCTGGTCATGAGGTTTGTAAACCTTCGAAACTTGATTCTGAGATGTGGGTAGAAAATTCACAGGACGATGTGAGGAGAGATTAGTGGGCTGTTGTGGGAGGAGTTTGGAAGACCAGATTAAGGTTACATGTGTGGTCAATGAAGGCTCTGCTCACCAGGGTTCAGAGGAGAGTAAGGACTCCATCAACAACTGGGCTAGCAACTTCTTGTGTACAGTTTGGCAAAAAATTTAGCTATGTCCTATCTGTGTCCTAAAAGTCTGACTGAGGTTGAATTCAGCAGGTTAAGTTTGGTGGAGAAATTTTCACGGCAATGTGTAGGCCACGGTATGCTTACTACTCACTGCACTCAGTCAAGTTTATAGTGAGAATTTAGAACAGAAAGCAGAAAGATATATAACTTTTTAGTTTTATTTACAAAGAAGACTGGATACAGAAAACACCCAGAACACATTGGATTTGGGTAGACAACAGGAAAGGCACACCGAAGGTGATGGTGGCAGGGCTTACAAATGCCAACCCATTTAAAAAAAAAACATTTAAAGTTCTCTGCTTGAACAGGGCTCCCCAGTGCAATGCTTTCTCAAGCTCAGTCATTCAGGTACTTGGAAGCCTATGAAGCCTTAACTGAGGGGGCCCAGCTACCCCTTGAGCTGGCAGCAAAACTTATCACTGTTTATAGGGTATATGGGACTATCTGTCTGTCTGTCTATCTATCTATCTATCTATCTATCTATCTATCTATCTATCTATCTATCTATCTATGTATCATGTATGTATGTATGTATGTATGTATGTATGTATCTATCTATCTATCTATCCATCTATGTCTATATGTCTGTCTATCTATCTATCTATCTATCTATCTATCTATCTATCTATCATCTATCTAATTTGAGACAGGGTTTCACACTGAAGCCTATGCTAGGCTGGAACTCAGCAGGTAACCCATGGCCTGGAATCTACAGAAAACCTTCTGTCTTGGTATTATGAATGCTGGATTGTCAGAGTGAGCCGTGTCACCCAGTTAGTGTGTTTGTGTTCAGGGTATTATCTTGCTGACTGTTTTCAGGTGTGTGTCTGTCAGGTGTGCGTTATTTTCTTTCTCTGTCTTCAGTACAACATGGCTCTTGGTTTAAAACATATTAGTGACAGAAGAGATAATTTCCTCTAATGACTAGTTTTCTTTTTAATAATTCAATTTTATTGTTACAACTAGCTTCCTAGCTGTGTTCCTTTTTTGCGATGTTGGCTGCTCTGAGTTCAGTTGTGTAGCTCAAATTAATCAAATCTTGGCTGCTTTTCTTTTGGTGTCTGTGTGGTTGCTCCAGGGTCTGCTATACATCCTAAGTTCTTCCTTTAAGTGAGCTCACACTGATTTTAGTATCTTATGCATGCAGACTACATTGAGGCAGGCCCACGCTCCCATCTTGCTTTTTTGTCATCTGTTCTGACATATTTTATATTGTCATAAGTTGTTAATTCCCCAAAACATTTTTCCTTATATTTGTCTTAAATAATCACTAGCATTTTAAGGAAAGAATTATTTATTTTATGTATATGAGTACATTGTTACTGTCTTCACACACACCAGAAGAGGGCATCAGAGCCCATTACAGATGGTTGTGAGCCGCCATGTGGTTGTTGGGAATTTAACTCAGGACCTCTGGAAGAGCAGTCAGTGTTCTTAACCACTGAGCCATCTCTCCAGCCTTATTATTCAAAACTTTTGAATCCGGAGCTGACCAGAATGCAGTGCCAGCCTCATGAGAGCCCAGATATAGAAGCTTTACAGAGAAGAAGAAATCTATTAATCATCAGGACTGCCAGTTTCGATGTTTCCTGGGGGTTTGCTCTTAAAACTCAATAATCAGTCAAGAAACATACAAGTTCTGGGATCTTTCATCCCTGCAAAGTAGCAAGTCAGGCTGACATCTCTGGGGACACTGGTGGAGCTGAAGAGGCACGAATAGTGCTCAAAGCCTAGTTCTCTGATTCCTACAAGACATGAGAGAGGACATTTTAACTTGCAGTTGTCTGCAGTACAAGAAAACAGCCTGGAAGTAGGAACTTTAAAGTATTCATAGTGAGTAAGACTTTTGACACTGGAAAATAAGCAGCTGTCTTAGGTGTGGAGGATCTTTGCATGTAGACCTCTGCAAAGGCAGCCTAGAAAGCAGCAGACAGGCCTGGAAGCCACATCTGGACACATGGAAGAACTCTCTTCCAATATCCAGCTCTTTAGATGACTGAAGTTCAGGCAGCAAGGATTTAACCTTTCCAATTATTTCAGTTTTGGAAACATTTCCATGTGTAATGCTGATGTTGACATCTGTCTTAGGGTATAAGAACAGCTAAGGAAAGAATCCAGAGGAGCTGAGGTAGCCTGGAGCTTGTAGTGTAGATCAGGCTAGCCACACTGAGTTCAGCTGTATATCTCAAATTGATCGAGTCTTGGCTGTTTTTCTTTTGGTGTCTGTGTGGTTGCTCTGGGGTCTGCTACACACCCTAAGTCTCACAGGTCTGCCTCTGCCTGCCATGTGCTGGGATTAAAGGTGTGCAGCGACGAAGCTATGCCCAGCTACGAGCTTGATAGTTTATACTGTCCTCTTAGAGGTGATTTTGCAGAGGCCATGCTGGGGATTGAACCCAGGACCTCGAAGTCAGCATTGGACTATGAAATGGCAACTCCATCTCCTTCGTAGTTAAGGCTTATATTTTATTTCCCGTCCGTATGCAACCTTACCAGATGTTGGAATCAGTTGTGTGATTTCACAAGGGCATACAGTCTATGAAAGAAAAAATCAGTCACCATCCCAGAAACTTGAGAATCTCCTTGTCCTCTTTTCTCCTGCTCTGCTGCCCCCTTTACCTTTGCCTACAGAAGCTGAACTCTCATTATCAGAGAACAACTAACCCTGAAGTGCTGACCAGGGGGAATCAGATCTGGGAACCCAGCTGAACCAATTTTACACAACCAATGGTGTGTTCATTGATAAGATTAATATGCCAAGGTTGACTTCCCATTTCTCATCTTGTTCTTGGATCAGCTTGTGATGTCTGCCTTGAGAAGCTGGGGCATCCCTCTGTGAGAAGCAGACACAGTTGCATGTTGAGTTCTTATGTGTGAGCATATCACAGCAAACACGGCTCACACATTTTATAGTATTTTGAGGGTGCACAAAGCTGTTGCTTGATTCAGCCCCTCTTGGTTTTTCTCCCAAGGGTTGCCAGGAACATCACATGCTGCTTATTTGGAACCTGGAAGCACTATAAACGAACAATTCATCTCCCACAGAACATTGCTTTTTAGGGTGATAA
>JANHMN010000004.1:156837032-156855884 GCA_030674055.1 Rhabdomys pumilio
CTATCTCTCACACACATTCTCTCTCTCTCTTACACACACACACACACGTGTGCACACACACACACACACGTGTGCACACACACACACACATCTGTACACTAACACTTTGTCTTCTTGTCCCTAAGCAACCACAGTTAAACCCGAAAGTGCCAAAGGGAGTAGTTGTCTCTGACAAAACCATAAGGGGTAACAGTAACTCAGTCACTTCCTGGTCCCCAGCAAACAGTAGAACTGGGCTTGGTGACTTTATCATGAAAGCTTCAGTTACCACATCTGGGGACTTTCTGAAGACAGAGCCTGAAGGCAGCCAGAGGTATCTCAGCAAGAGAAGCAAAAATCTCTCCAATGTCCTCGGCCTGGTTAGCCCTTGCTAGTCCTGGGGGGCGTGGTTCATTGTGTGATCACTGGCACTTGCATCTGGCTACCCACTGCCTGTGCACAGGGTCATATCTGTCCTTCCTCAAGGGCTAACATAAACCCCCAAAGGTGTTTCACTTAGATCTATGTCTGATGTGGGGTTGCTTTGCTCTGCAAAGTGAGTTTCAGAAAAGAGGGTCCATCCTATCTGAAATCCCTGGCTCTTGGGCTTTTGGGATCTTGGGTAGTACACTAGGGATGTGGCCACAGTGCCCAGCCTTGAATTGTAATCCACATAAACTGGGCCCAGTCCAGAGTAAAAGATGGAGGGTATCTGAGCTGCCTGCTCCTTGTAGAAGTTGACCCGTGGGATACAGAGTGTGGCAGAGACAGAGAACATTTTTCCATGAGAGTTAAACAAGAGAAGGTCAGGAGTCTCTAGCATTTGACTGAGTGTGGATCCCTCTTTGTCTTGCAAATAGTTTTTGGGGATCTGCAGTTGCAGAAAGGTCCCCATGAGGCTGTGACACAGCAACTCTAAGCACTGGCTGCTTAGAGCATCATCCTCAGCTCTGCCACTCTGGGCAGTGGGATCTGTGGGTATCCAGGCACCATAGCACCTGTGGATGGCCACATCACGTGAAGGACTTAGAGCTGCCTCCTAGACACCCACCCTAAATGCTGAGGAAGGTCTCAGCCACATGCCTCCAGCTAGAACTGTCCATGGGTGTGAGGACTCAATTTCAGGCTTCCCGGGTGCTGGGGGGAGTGGCCTAGCCTGGGTACCCAGGCTTCAGTCTTCCATCTTCTCCTGCTTCCCAAACTTGCATATTCCTCTAGAAGTCCATCCTTGAGAAAGGCTCGCTGAGAAGAGCTGGAATCTCTGAGCAACTCAGCCTAGATCACAAACCCCAGTTATAGAAGTGCAGGAGGCAGGTAGTTTGTGCTTAGATGCAAGAGAAGCAGGGCTGAGGGGCTGAGCTTAGAGATTCCTAAAGGCTGGCTGACCCCCTTCACAGTTCCCCATAAGTGGGCTCCTTCAACTAAGCAGACAATTAAAAGGAAATTCAGCAGAGCCCATAGGAAGTGAGTGAAAGAAAGAGTGGCTACTTCACATCTGAGGCAGGGTGGACAGGGAAAGGCTTTCCTATACCTGAGAGCTGAGCCCACAGAGGGGAAACCTTGGTTCTGATGGGGAAGTTATAGCCCCACTGCAGCACACAGGGCCTACCAAATGCAGTGCCATGCTACTGGCTCCCAGCCATCTCATCAACCCATGCATAGCTGTTGCTTTGCTGTGGGATATAAAAGTGTGAACTTCAGTCCCACCATGGTCTGGGCTTCCCTAACTCAAAACATCTAGACCAGTGGGTGTTTCTCAACCTGTGGGTTGCAACGCCTTTGGGGTGGAACGACCCTTTCACAGGGGTCACATATCAGATATTTACATTGTGATTCCTAACAGTAGCAAAAAATTACAGTTGTGAAGTAGCAACAAAAATAATTTTGTGGTTGGGGTGACCTTAATATGAGGAACTGTATTAAGTGTATTAAAGCTTGAGGAGGGCTGAGAACCTCTGGTCTAGAGCTACAAGCTGGAAGAGGCTCTCAGAGGACTGTGATAAGCAGCTACCCTCTGGCTGAGGGGAGGTTTACACAGGTTTTGTTTGTGGTCTCCTCTATTACCTCTACCATCTGTGGAAGGAACAGGGAGGGAGTGGAGAGGCCTGGGTTTCTGGTTGGCTGTGTGCTGTAAGCAGACTGGTCTCCCCCATCTTCCATAGAGGTACAACTGCAATGTATGCACACGAGTCTGGGGTGGTGTCTCCAGACTCTCCCATTTCTGGCACATGGTGACAGGCCTGCCTGGCTCCTGGCTGCCCTGTCTCAGTCCAAACATCCTGGGGAGGGCCAGACATTTGCCATTTATTTGGCTTCAAGCCTGGAGTGGAAACTTGGACTGTTAAGCTTCACTTAAAAAAAAAAAAGAGTTTATTAGCTTTAAGTACAATTTACATATGTAGAAACTAATCTCAGTAAAGTGTACTGTCTGATTAGTTCTGACAAGAGTGTACAGCAACGTAACCATTGCCATAATCTAATTATGAAATGTTTCCACTGCCCCCAACCCCCAAGCTCCTTTCAGGCAGCTCAGCTTTGAGCAGGGATAATTGCTTCTCAGCTGTGTCTCTTGAGTGTCTCAGAAAACTAGAACCATACACATTGAACTCGGGTGTTGGAGAGGCTTGTGAAGTTTATCTGGCTACGGACTGAATGTCTGAGTCCCTTAAAGTTCACACATCAAAATCTACACCTCATGGAAGTAATATTAAGAGGTGGGCCCGTGGGAGTGATTCAGCTTAAGCATGGAGCCCTAAGATGGTGTGTGTGTGTGTGTGTGTGTGTGTGTGTGTGTGTGTATGTGTGTGTGTGTGTGAACAAGGGGGCCCTCTGCTCTCTACCTGTGCAGAGACAAAGGTAGGCAGGAGTTACCTGCAAACCAGGAATTATACACCCCTCAGACACTGAATCCACAAAGATCACCCTGGACTTCCATTTCCAGAGCTGTTGGTGACTTAAGGGTCTGGCTGGTGTTTAAATCACCCGTCTATGGTCTTTGCAATACAACAGTTTGAGGAAGACGTCCACATCTTGCTGTTTAATATCTGTAGACTCTGAGTACAGGCTCTTCCACACCCAAACCACAGCTTGCACCTTCTCTGTGGGATATCTACAGGTACATGCGGGCTGGCTCTAACCTTCAGAGAGCTGTAAAGGAAAAGATATATTTATGTTGTGTTTCTCCTCTCCATTTCCCCTTGGAGAGGACAAAAGTTGCTGTGTGCTGAAGAGAGAAATCCTCAATTGAAGTGCTGTCTCTGGAGGGTTGGCTTGTAGACAAGTGTGTGTGTGAACTCTCTTTCTTTCCTTCTTTCTTTCTCTCTCTTTCTCTCCTTCCTTCCTTCTTTCCTTCCTTCCTTCTCTCCTTCCTTCCTTCCCCCTCCTCCCTCCTTCCCTCCCCCCATCTTTCTTTTTTTCTTTAAGACAGGGTTTCTCTGTTCAGTGATGGCTGTCCTGGATCAGGCTCTGAAGACCAGGCTAGCCTTGAACTCACAGAGATCCGCCTTCTGAGTGCTGGGATTAAATGTGTTCACCAGCACGGCCTGGCTTTTGAGTTTTCTAGATTAATGACTTGATAATGACTGATGTGGAAAGGACCTGCCTATTGAGGGTGATCCAATCCTATCCAGGTGTACATAAGCTGTATAAGAGAGAAAGCCTAGCAAGCTGTAATGAGCAGGACACCTAGCACCCTGTCTGTCTGTCTGTCTGTCTTCCTTCTCTGCTTCAGTTCTGACTTCCCTCCATGTTGGGCTGTGATTAGGAGCTGTAAGATGTCAGCTGTCTCTCTGTCTGTCATCCCTTTCCTCCTAGGTTTCTTTTTGGTTTTGGTGTATTGTCACAGTAACAGAAAGCAAACCAGGACACGCTCTGTCATGTGAGTACTTTTTAATCTTCTGTATTGTGTAGAAAAAATAATGGAAGATTGGTGTTATTTTCCCTCTAAGTATTAGATGGATTTTCCCAGGGAAATCTTCCTGGCTTGGAAACTTCTACATGAAAGTATTTTTTAAAAAGTAGCTTTATTTTGGCAGAATTTACATGTTCTAAGGCTCACATGTTAAAACTGCACAGATTTAAGGTGTTTCAGTTAATTTCTACAGCTGTGGGCTCCCCTCCTGCCTCTGCTCTCTGCAGTCAATCCTTGGACTCCAGGAAACAATTGACTTTTTTTTTTTGTTGTGTTTTGATGTCCTCATTTCCTGTACATTAGCTATATCACAAATAGCCCTTTGTCTTCAGTCAGTCAGTCAGTCAGCGTGTCATTTTTGAGATTCACTCATTTCATTTTGCACACCAGTGTGTATGTGTGTGTATTTTACTTCACTTGTTCAGTCAGATGGCATGAATGGACGTACCACAGTATCTTGTAATGCATGCAGTAGCTGCTGAATAGTTGAAAACATGCTTTGTTTTGTTTTTGTTTTTTTGCTTCCATGAGTAATGCTGCCATTAACCTGTAAATGTGAACACATCAATCTTTGTGAAGATGTATTTTATTTATCTAGAGGTGAGACTGCTGGGCCATGCAGTCAGGATATGTTCAACTTTTATATACTTGTTTCTGTTTATTTAATTGTTTACAGACAGTGTTTCTCTATATACCCCAGGCTGGCCTCAAACTCAGGATCTTCCTGCCTTGGCCTTTAGGGTTCTGTGGGCTTAGGAATTCGATAAAATACGAGTCCAATATGCCTTCCTTCCAGAGTAATGATGAAGAGTATCGAGGACTGTCCTTGCCTCATGGAGTCTCATGGAAGCTAGTTCTCTAGCACGAGGTGTGTTGTTAGCTCTAGGTTTTCAGTACATAGTCTGTTTCCTGCCCTGTGGAAAGTCAGCCATTGTTTCCTCTCTGTCCCTCACTGCTGACCCTCCTCATCCCTTCTTGGCTTTTGAGAGCCCAATTCTCTGTCCTTCTTTAGCTTCTTTTTTTTTCTCCCTGGCTGCACTCTCGTTCTCTGATGAATTTAATTTAGAGGCTCTCTTTATGTTTATCCCATTTGAGAGTATCTTAGTTAGGGTTTTACTGCTGAGAACAGACACCATGACCAAGGCAACTCTTATCAGGACAACATTTAATTGGGTTTGGCTTACGGGTTCAGAGGTTCAGTCCATTATCATCAAGGAGGGAGCATGGCAGCATCCAGGCAGGCATGGTGCAGGAGGAGCTGAGAGTTCTATATCTTCATCTGAAGGCTGCTAGCAGAACATTGGCTTCCAGGCAGCTAGGATGAGGTTCTTAAAGTCCACGCCCACAGTGTGGCCCAACATGGCCACAACTTCTAATAGTGCCACTACCTGGGCCAAGCATATACAAACCATGACAGAGAGCCCCCAGGCTTCCAGAGTCCGTGAACTGATTTCTTTGATCCATTCTGAGAAATTCTCAGCCATTTCTTCTCTGTTATTGTTTCCATCCCACTTGATCATTGTCTGTCTGTCTGTCTGTCTGTCTGTCTGTCTGTAGCTGTAAGTTCTGTCAGCCCTCTTCAGGTTATCCCCATTCTGCCTTCAGCTGTATCTTGCACGGCTGCTCTCGATGCACTGTAATGTACTAGTCTTGTCTATTCATTGTCTTCAAACTTTGGGCGTATCCAACTGCCCTCTTCTGCTTATGGCACGTTTCAATCCCAGGATCCATTTTTAGGTCCCTTTTCAAGCCCAGCACGGTGCTGTTGAGGTTGCTTAGTTCCCTGATAAAATGTTCAAGCTTTGGTGACTTTTTCAGAGTCTTCTCTGGGGGAGAGGTGGGTCCCATGGTGGGGAACTGTTTGCAGCTTCTCCATGGTCTGTTTGGAATACGTTGTCTGCTGTGTCCATAAGCCTTACTTTGTCTCAGTAGATTCCTCTTTCCCTTGGGTTCCTGGCACAATCTCTTCTCCCTGCCTCTCACCCTGCAGCCCGAGAAATATTCCTAAGAGGCGTCTCAGTGTAGGCTTAGATTTTTCTGAACTTAACTTTATTTAGAGTTCTTAAATGCTTCAACCTCTCTCTTAGCCAAAGGTAGGAGAAAAGACAGTTAATAGGAAAATGGGGTTGTAGACCCTGTTTAGAAGTAGATCTTTGGGGATAATTTCAATTTTCATTCGTCAGGATACCAGCAGTCCAGTCCATCAAACACAGCACAATCCAAGAGAAACTCACAAGACTCTGCGGAATCGGCAAAATGGAGGTGGCCAGTATCAGCCGGAATACCATGAGAAGTTCTTTGGTGCGTTTCTCTCTGTGTAGACCAGCGAACTTGCAATGTTAGAGCATCCTCTCACTGTCTGTAGGCTTCTCTCGATAAACACCACACGTCTTCTCAAGTGTTTGTTTTCAGCAAAACATCACATGCTCTCTCTCTCAACACAGCTTCCAGAAAACATCACGTGACACAACTGAGTTGTTAAAGATGCCAGAAACTTCCACTTCCTCTCAGATTGAGTCATCCTTCCCCAAGGTGTTGCTGTTTGTCTAATTCGAAGAGCCAAGGCACAGTCCTCAGCTGGACCTCCAGCGTTTTCCACTGCTGTTCCTGTTTTCTCCTGTTTCTCCAACACACTGGGTATACTCTCACCCAGCTTGACTCTAATGCCATTGGCTCCGCAAAGCTCACCCATATTAGCTCTTCCGGTTGCCGACTTGGGTGGGGGGGGGGGGGGGTTCTAAAGCATAGAACGTTGTATAGCATGTCACTTCTCTGTGTCCTTCATTGTCTGGTCTCTGATTTTAAGGCAGGAAGAGTTTATTCCAGCTTACATTCGAGAGGCTATCTTCCATCACTGTGGGGAAGACACGGATGGCAGCATGACAGACTGATGACTGTTCCATACTCTGGAAATGTATCCATACTCTGAAAGCAGACAGTGCACCAATGGGAAGTGGGAAATAAGCTATAAAACCTCAAGACCCGCCCCCAGTGACTCACTTCCTCCAGCAAGGCTCCACCCCCTCAAGGTTTCACAGCCTTCTCAAACAGCCCTACAGCTAGGGACCGCAAGCCTATGATATTTCACATTTGCTTCATACACGGTCTTAACAGACTGACCCAGTGCGTTCACACCATATGCCTCCACACCGTGGACCAATGTGTTCTGAGACAGAAACCAAGTGTTGACCTGACTCCTCTTCCAATGTCGCAGTCACCTCCAGAAACTGCCTTGGAAGTATCAGCACATGTCTACTGCTCCTAGACATTCAGAAACATCAATTGTGGGATACTAACCAAAGTCCAAGGCCACATTCTCAAAGGGGATCCGTGGTCTGGAAGGTCTGTGATCTCTTCTAGAAGGTTCCGGGTGCAGAGACACTTCTGGCAGACAGGAGTCTTTGTCAGCATTTCAGAGGCTTCCCTCCCAACCAGGAATGGCTACGTCCATATTAATCACGGTTCATTTTCGGGTATTTTTGCGCACTGTTTTTAACTTTTATTTTTACACGAGGCACGTTAGAAAGCAGACTTTCTCAAAGTTAAGCAATAAGGTCCTCAGAATCGTGAGGAGTCATACCATCTTGTAAAATTCAGGCCTCAAAGATTTTATGTTTATGTTATTATTTTATGTTTATGTGTTTTGCCTGCATATGTGTCTGTGCTCCATGTACCTGTCTAATGTCCCTGGAGGTCTGAGAGGACACTGGATCCCCTGAATTTGGAGCTAAGGAGGGTTGTGAACTGGGTGCTGGGACCCAACCCATCCTTTTCAAGAGCAGCAAGTGCTTTTGCCTGCTGAACTGTCACTCCAGGCGAAGGCAAAACAATTCCCATAACAAATTGCAAGATGTTTTCATTTAAACTCAGGGGTTAAGAGCATTGGCTGCTCTTCCAGAAGACCCAGGTTCAATTCTCAACATCCATATGGCAGCTTACACCGCTGTGTAACTCCAGTCCCAGGGTTTCTGACACCCTCACATAGACATACATGCAGGCAAAACACCAATGAACATAAAATACGAAGTATCTATATGTAAATAAAAAATAAAAATAAGAATAAAATAACAATTGTAAAACAGACCATTCATGTAGTTAGTGGCGTAGAGAGGGCTGAGTCCTTTCTTAAACAGATGTGCACGGCTAGGGAAGAGGCAGGACACATGCAGCCCTGGTGGTTTGTTGTAGCAGAATTGAAGCTGCAGGGTGCTGGCGTCAGCAGAGCTTAGAGACTTCCTGACAGAGAAATTCTGGGGCTGCTGGGTGCCCTTCCCCCACCACACATGCCGAGGAGTTGGATCAAAGACCATGCTAGAGTGTGCTTAAATACAGGGAAGCTACAGGTGTATTCGAGGCTAAAATACAGGCAGTGTGTTTTATGGTTCTCAGTCCTCAGGATTGCTGTTTATTTGTGAGCAGCGCTCCCGGAGAGAGAAGGAAGGCAGAGGGTTGTTTAACTGGTCTCACCGCCTCACTGCTTCCCATGCACGGACAGCCTGGCTGCGCTCCCTCTGTCCTCTGCCTGGTTCCAAAGCCAGGCGACTCTGCACTAAGCTAACACTTCCCTGTCTTTAACACCAGGGCTCTCAACTCAGGGCAGGGAGCCAGGCTGCAGCACTGACGCAAGTGCTCATGAGCACAGGGGCGGGGCCAAGCGATGACAGGCACCACCCACTCTGTCTCGTCCTTGGTGAATGTCAGCGGCTGGACTCAGTCCTCCATCAGGACCTGACCCACCTCCTTGCTCAAGTCAGCTTCTGTTTCCCTGTCTCTCCACTGACATCCGTCCACGACTCCATCTACAGATAAATTTTCAAAATGCGCCATTACACCCATTTTTGAATTATATATAAAAAAGGCCTAATAAATTTCTAATCCAACTTCCCTAATTTTCTGTAAAAAAAATATTTTATGCACTGATATCTGCCTGCAATGGACTTACCCATCAAAGTCCATCAGCCAACAATTTAAGGAAACTCAGTTATATTTGCTACATATAATCTGTTTGCTAAGCAGTTACTCATGACAGGAGATAGGCTGAGACATGACCGATGAAGGTTAATTTTAAAACTGTCTTAAGGCTAAGACCTCATGCCAATTTCTTCTTCATTGTGCACCCAAATTGCTACATGTCACATTCAATATAAAATTATGCCATCAGCAGCATTCGTGGGTCACATCCTGCTGATGTTGAGTGAAGATGTCATTAGCTTTCTTTTTACTGGTCACCTTGCCCCAGTCCCTCTCTGGAAGCACTGAATATCCATGCATCCTTGCTGGAGGATGTGGGGGAGGGAGCTGTGGGCAGCTGCTATGGTTGCTTCTTAAGTAACTTGCCTTCCTTAGCTGGCAAGCCCTGACTTATGAAGAAGTGCAGTCAGCTCACTCTGCAGTAAAGACGTGAAGTGAAGAACACGAGGGCTGAGAGAGAGATGGCTTCCCGCATGTGTATGGTTCCAGGGTGCCTCACAGCTCTGAGGCAGCGGGATCCAGATCCAGGCCAGGCTGTTTTTAACCCACACAGAGAAAACCAAGACTCCAGAAGAGAAAGATATGGAAGCCCAAAGAACAGACAGTGCTGGGTGTTATATATGGCCTTTGAGTACATTTGGGGACTGGAGAAAGGGAGTTAGAACTGTTCTGGACTTAGGAAAAGTCAGCAAAACCCTTTGCAGCTCCTTATTCTGAGGCCAGTGCTCTGAGGGCAGCACACAGAGCTCCCCCCACCCCCTGTGGATTGTAAGTAACACAGTTTATGTGATATGATGATTCTGGCATACTAGCTTCAGGACACTCCTCAGTCAGGTACCAGGCATCCTCAGCTGATCTCTGGGAGCACAGATACCCACCTTGCACTGGCCTGTGTGGATAATTCAGAGCTGGCTTCCATGGATGCAGTGAGTTCTGCTTCTACTGCATCTCTACCTCCCTAGAAGATGCTCTCTCCGCTGCTTAGTCCCTGGGTCCATCTGTGGGGCTCTCACTCCTGTTGGAGTGAGCCACCTCAGTTTGTTGATAGCCAGCCATGAGAGACATCAGAGCAAACGTGGGTTATTAGAGATCTGCATGTATGTCCACATTCCCAGTGTGAGCTGTTCAGGATCCCTGCAGCTCTTTCTAGATTGCTTTCACAGTGGATGCGCGGCTCCCTGATTCCCATGCATAGCTGAGTTTTGTTCTGTGTGACAACCGGCACCAAGGATAGGAAATGCTTACAGTCTGTGCCGCCGCCGCCAGCAGCCATCATTTGCTTGCAATTCATTTGTGCTATAGCAGAGTCCAAAGTCAACAGTTCTGTCTGATCTCCCGACCCTCACTAGCCTGAAAACCCCATTTCCCACCCTTCTTGCAATAGAGCACCTGCATAACCAGCCACCCTGTAAAAACATCTTCACTACGCAGGAGAAATGGTTCTGCACCGTTCTTGTTTGCACCAACCGCAGCATCGAAAGCATGCTCTGTGCACAGCTGAAATCCTCAAAATATAAAGACATGTATATAAAGATATATAAAAATATAAAGATAAAATATTTAAAGTGTTTTTTGTTTTTTGTTTTTTTTTTTCCCCTGTGGAGAAAGGCGCCTCTGGTCCCCTCCTCCTTCCCTGCACTGCGGGGGTGGTGGTGGGTGGATGGAGGCGGGGGTGTTGTCCACGTGCCTGGCATGACGGCCTAACAGTTTGATTTATGAGTCTGATAATAAAAATCCCATTAGGCTCCTCTCATTGAGAAAAAGGAACAGCAGAAAAAAAAAAGCAGTGTGTGTCACCAGGCAGCATTGACGCAGGCGGCTCTGACGCACCAACCTCAGGCCGGGCGGGGGGCGCAGGGGGGATCATGAGGGGAGCGCGAGGGCCGGCTGCCTGAGAGCAGGGCCGCCTGGCTTCTTCCGCATCCCCCACAATCCCAGCCCCCCTGCGGCCACTTTGCTTCTTCCATTACCCACAGTACCGCTCTAGCATTCTCTATTGCTCTCAGGTGCCACCCACTCCCACCCCGTTGTTTTTTTACAATGCTCCAGGCTCTAGGAGACCCTGCAGCATCTCAAGGACCCTCCCTGTGCCAGCAGGATGACCAAGCACCCCCTGGGGTGGGAGAACGTGGTGGGCAGCACTGGGGCTTGCAGGGCTTCTTCTCTGAGTTAACTGTGAAGCATAGGTTGGAGCTAGAGGGTATTACTTTCTGGGAGACTACCGCACTGCTAAACAGGAGACCACCCACAGATACAAGCTGTACCCCTAATTCTCTTCTCCATGCAGTGTCTTGCTCTTCAGCACCGGAGTTGTATTCTGTTTAAAAAGTCATTCAGATTGACAAAAAAGATCAGTACAGGTCTGGTGTCAGTGGGCCCCTCCCCCCACCCCTTGCGTTGTGGACTGAACCTCAGCATGACGTCTCAGGGCAGGGTGAGGACATGAATCTACAGCTTTGGTGCAGACTCTGCCCCTGTGCCTAGTAGTGATTGTGCTTCTGATAGCAAAACAAGCAGAGGCCTGCAAAAGCCTTCTAGGCCAACTGGTTTCTGCAGTCTCCAGGACCCCAGTGGTCAGCATTAGTCTCCTGAGTGTGCTTGAAAATTAATCCTTATAACATAGGCCAGAGCAGGGTACCTACGGGGACTCCAGCTAGTCTTGTCTATACTCTCTGCACACATACCCACCTTGCACTGGCCTGGGAGGGGAATGTGCACCACTTACACAGTTCCAGTAACTTGGAGGAAGACTTTGGAAAATCCCTCTTGTAACTTTGAATCCCTGTAGTCCTGAGGTAAAAAACTGAGGACCCTGTCTTTCATAAACAAAGACTCACAACAATGTATTCACAAAAGCCCAGACTTAGAAACAGCGCAGATGTTCATCAGTGGACGGCTAGGTCTGTCTAGATGAATGAATGCAATTGAGCCATAATCCAGTGAAGTTCCACACCTGCTACCACTGGGGAGACCTCGAGGGAAAGCCGCTGAGTGAAAAAAGCCAGCCACAATGGAAGCATCCTCCATGATTCCACGTATAGAAGGCACCCCCCAAAATGTCAGGGCATAGACTGATGGTTGCAAGGCTACCAAGGCTGGGGAAGAGGGGAGGAGGAGTCATTGTGTAATGAGAGCAGTCCCTGTTTGGGATAACAGAAACATTTTGAGAACTGATAGGACAAATTTAAGTGGCTATGTACTAGGTAGGGACCTGAGCCTGAGGCCTTTAGTGTACTGGACTGTATACTCAAAGATGGTTGAAATGGTTCCATTTCTGATAAAAACAAACAAGTGCCTATGCACCTGTCTCTGTGGTACATGCTTACAAACATGGCTGTGTTTAGAAATGGCGCTTTTCCAGCTGCTTTTATCAGCTGCTGCCAGTGGCCCTGGTTGTAGGGGCAGGTGAGATGAAAACTCTGAGGCGTTAGTCTTGATCTCTTCATACACTTGTGGAGGGACCACCGTGTCTACACAGGCATGTTTGGGTGTGGGCACACTTACGGAAGGATCACCATATCTCTATGTCTATATGAGCACATTTGAGCAAGGGCTAAGTTCCTGTGTCCTCCGAGCATCTCCTTTGATGGACCCCATGGCCCCAACCTCGACACAATCACAGGTGCATCCACATGGTAGACTTTATACAAGAAAAATAATTTTGACCTTTGTGGTTCCTGCTAAACTAAGTCTATACGTTTTCTATTGTTTATTATATTTTTTTGACTGAGAACAACAGAAACATACAGTCTAGTACTACAAGCCTTCTCACCTGCCCCTACAACTAGGGTCACTGGCAGCAGCTGATACAGGGCATGCTATCCCTAGAAAGTGTTGGCATTTTGTTGTGATTAAGGTGTGTGACAACTGTCCTCCTCTGGTGACACTCTTGCTAGAGTTTGTTCCTTGGCCTCTTGTAGCCTATAGAGGCACCTTCATCGCTTGGCTCATGACCCCTCGCTAACCTTAAAGCCTGTTAACAGCTCTGTGTGTCTCTCTGCCTACAGTCAACCCTCCTAAGCATTCTTAGAATGAGAAGTAGCCCACAGGCATGGCATGGGCCTCTCTCCACCTCATACCAGGTCCTTGCTCTCCTCTACAGAAGCTCCTTGTCACATCAGGTGTTAGCCCCAGGTTCTGTACATTAGGGTCTGGGCTCCGTTGGGGTCTCTTTTCTCCAACTACACTGGAGAACTATGAGAGTTGTTGTTGTTTTTCTGTGGCAACTCTGAGGTCTCCAGGCTGGATTTCTCAGAGTCTATGAAAATCCAAAGGGCAAATTAGCTGAGGCCTCTGTGCAGCGCTTCCTTTTCTTCTGTGTAGGTTTCTTGCTCCTGATGTAGGGTCCTGGCATGGCCACTGTCATCATCAACCTGAAACACTGGCTTTGTTTGTTGGCTAAGTGAATCTTGATTCATGGTCGAGGCCCATGAGCAGCCAATGGTCCCTGTGTGTGTCACCTACTTCTGCACAGAGGCAAAATTATAGTCCCTGAGCATATTACCTGGGTGGTGCCATTCTCTTTTTCTCTTTTCTCTCTGTATGTACACGTAAGTGTGTGTGTGTGTGTGTGTGTGTGTGTGTGTGTTACCAGACAAAGAAGCCAGAATCTCATGTATGCTAGGCAAGCCTTATACTAATGTTCTACAACCCACACCAAAATACTAAGCAATAATTTTGACCGAGAGACTCCGTCCTTTCATTTTGCATCAGGTCCAGCAGCTTTCAGCAAAGAAGTCTTGATGGTTACTGTTGATGGTTAACTGAACAGGATCTAGAAGCACTAAGCAGATGGGTCTCTGGGCACGTCTGTGAGGCTTGCCTTGACTGTGTTAGTTGTGGGTGTGGGAGCTCTGCCCGCTGTTGCTGGTACCATTCTGGACGATTTGAACATGCATGTTAATTCCAGCAGTCCATCAATGTTGCTGTGAGTGGACGACTCAATGCCCTCAGTCCTTTCCTGTGAGGTGGTATAAAATACTTTCTGGCCAAAGTTTGATTTTTTTTCCTGTTTCCTTGATTTTTTTCCTCTACATATGAGCTTTGGTTCCCCAGTTGACGTCATCGATGGACTCTGCTCAAGTACCATGTCTTTTTTATCATGAGTTACAGTTAAAATATTTTATTAGCTATTTCAGCTTGTACTTAAGATAAACGTGAATAAAGCAGCATGTAAAAGATAATTCGCAAGCACACACAACTTCTTTTAAAAGGAACTTCGAGGCATTTGAAATAAATTAAAGATGTCGGTCGCCGCCCTTCCCTGACTTGTATAGAATTTCCTCAGCCATGTGGTTGTGTGAAATTTTCCATCTTTGACCAAATCCAGCACATGTATGTATATGTCCTAAATCTCATCATGTACATTTATGGTTTATTTTAATATTTCCATGGTTACGAAAGGAAGTAATTGAAAAAACATTTTTGATCAGAGATCAAGTTGTAAATAGGTTCCACGCCGTGACTGCATATTCTTTTATTTGCACCACCATCTGAGTTCAAGTCTTTGCATTTCTCAATGGAAAATTCCACATTCGCAAGGGACTCTCCAACATTTCGGGCCCCTCTCAGTGTGGAGAACCATCATAAATCCAAGGTCAGCATCTTGCCAAGGTCCAGTGATGCTTACCACATTCTCACATAGGTGAGACCGTAGGAATGATAAGAAGGGACAGAGGTGACTCAAGTCTGTAGTCTCACGCACAGGTGCTGCTTCCACACTAGTTTATAGACAAATTTATCCCCCAAAGAATTGCCGGTCACTTTGAGCATATCTTCAGAAAGGGATGGGCTAGTGATATTGGTGTTTTGTGTTACTTAGTAAGTCTCTTAGTGTTTGTGTTTGTGTGTGTGTGTGTGAATAAGAGAGAGAGAGAGAGAGAGAGAGAGAGAGAGAGAGAGAGAGAATTCTGCCCCTAAAGACAGTTAACTTCTAGTTCACCAGTGCTGTCTTTTGCCACGTCCACTCAGTGGCTATTCTAAAACCTTTTTGATAAGTGATGTCTCTTTCTTTCCACAGTGTCTCAAACTCTATAGTTGCTAATGAGAGCAAACTTGAACTCTTATAAAGAAATTGAAGTCATGGGGAAAAAAACCCGTCATACCAAAGAAAAACATATTAGTGTAGTGAGCGTGAAATTGTAACTCTGCCTGGCAACTATCAGTTATGCCAAGATGGATGGGAGCCCACGTGGGGAAACCGGAAGTCCCCTCACATTGATCAGATCAAATTTGACATTTAAGGTGACCCAGGCTCCCATGAATTCTGGAGACAAGGCAGGCAGTAGAATCAGGGGTTGGGGGGACAAGAAGGCATGGGGACAATAGGGAAATGGGGGAAGAAGGTGGGTAGAGGAAGTAGGAGAGGATGGTGAAGGAGAAAGTGAGGGGTAGGGGAAGTAAGGGGACCACTGGGAGAAGGGATCCAGGTGGTTAGAGTGACAAACCTGAACCAACTTCTGGGGGGGAAAGATGATGGCTCAGGCTTGTAGGTTCTTCTCTCTTCCCCTGACTTCCTGAGGGACCCTTGGCTCTGTTTGGGGAGGTCAAGGTTCAGCCTAGGTTCTTCTGCTTTCAACTTCTGGACACTGTCCTTTAGATGTATGGAGTTAGCTGAAACTGTCTTTCCCCTTGTGATGGAGAGACATCTGTTGGCATCAATCTCTTCCTCCGTCTTTCTTCCTTGAACACAAAGTAGCACCTAGACTGGGCATTGAATTTCTTAAGAAGTTGGAAAAGGCAGCAGGTCCCAAGGGCAGGACTGGCCTTGGCGTTTATTGAGCCTCCCATGGCAGGTGTACCTACTCATTTCCAGAATAGTTTCTCTGAGACACAGAGGCTGGGCCTCTCATTCCAGAAGGAGCACACACACGCACACGCACACGCACATGCACACACTCATACACACACACTCATACACACGCACATGCACATACACACACAGACACACATACTCACGACAGACACATTCAGACAGACACAAACACAGATACTCACACATGCACGCATGCACATACACATACAGGGACAGAGAGAGAGAGAGAGAGAGAGAGAGAGAGAGAGAGAGAGAGAGACAGAGACAGACACAGACACAGACACAGAGACACAGAGAGAGAGGCAGAGATAGACATACACACATACTCTCGGCAGACAGACACACACGCACACATACTCACGCGAACAAGCACACCCTCATGCATGCACATGCGCACACACTTGCATACAGAAACAGACACACACAAACATGCACATGTACATGTATGCACGTGCGCGCGCACACACACACACACACAGAGGGAAAGACAGACACACATGCATGCACACACACATGCACACACATGCTCATGTATACATGTACTCTCTTCATTTGTGTAATGTCATCCTGATCTCCTGTCGATGGTGGAGAGAGAGCTTCCAAGAGAGGCAGAGCTGACCCAGGCACCCCGAGGGGAGGAGTCCGTGCCCAGCACTGTTGATGGCAGAGAGGAAGCAGACAAGTCTGAGGATGTCAGGTGTTTTGTGTGACTGTTAGTTTGGAGCTGAGGGGTCATGGGTGTGGGTACTAGAGGTTCCAGAGCCAGAGCCAGTGGGATGGGGAGCAGGGCAGGAGAGCCTTATGCTAAGGGAGGCCATCTCATCAGCATCTGGTAACTGATGTCTTTGATAAAGTTAGATTTTAAAACGACTCCTTGGCCATCTCTAACTGCTGTCTTCCGCTTTCCAGCTTCGTGTTCACTGTGTTCAGCCAGGCGGACATGTCCGGGCTCCTGAGCATGAGGTAGCCAGGAAGTGAGTAACCTCACCTTGAGTAAACCTTTCCTCAGTTTCCCAAATCCTTTCTGTGTTTGCCAGAACAGCTTTGAGTCCTCATTTTAGTTCTCACAGAGAAGCTAGTGGAGACAAATCAAGGAAAATTTCCCAGTCAGAGGGACCCAGGTTCCTCTCAGCTCCCTGATCCTTTTCCTTGCTGAGGCTCTTAGAGGGGAGGGGCACAGCCTTAGAGCCTTTCAGGCACATCCTTCTCACTGTGGAGAAGAAACTGAACTCTTCCAGAGAAAAATCATGAAATTACGAGCAGCAATGAACCAAAGTGTTTCCCTGATTTTCAGTTAAATGCACTTTCTTCTCATCATTTTGAGAGGGAAAGGCTTTAGCAATGGAGGTCACATGGTGGCTGCTTGCTGGGAAAGATGGGCTGATGGACAGATGGTAGATAGATGGTATAGACAGAGATCAGACAGCCATAGGTGGGGGATGGGTAAATTGGTGGATAGATAACAGACATGTTAGAGACAGGTGACAGAGCAGGGCTGGCCACCTACAGGACACACTATAGGTAGACAGATGCCTCATAGGTGACAGGTGATTGACAGATATTAAATAATGGGTGGTAGAGAGGTACAAAATAGACAGCAAATGTACAGATAAAGCATATTCGTTTGTGCCTATTAACTATTTGTATCTGACCTCAAACCTATTAGGCAATTTTGAAAAATATTTAACCCCCATTTTACGAAAAAATAGAAGCATAATCACATCAACATGATTGTAAGTTTGCATGATAAAAGTGTGGAAAGGGGCCAGAGAGATGGTTCCGAGGCTGACAGCACTCGTTGCTCTTGCGGAGAACCTGGGTTCAGTTGGATATGCATAGATATGCTGGACTTCTCCAAGGCTAAGGAGAGCACACTCAGCGTCAGCGAGCATAGCTAACAGCCATAGCCCAGATCCTAGCTTCTGCTCCCATTGAAGGCAATCAGCAATCTTGTGAGAAAGGCTGAGTCCAAGGCTGGACAAAGCAGATACCACTGGACCCAGAACATCTACGCCAGGGAGTCAAGAAGTGTGAGCAGTGGTCATGGGATACGTCATGAGGACACTGGAGCAGTTTGCATACATTCTCATTGGTCTTTTTTTTAGTGGATCAGATAGGCACAATTACAGGACATAAGAAGCAGAGATGAATGATCTCACTGTGCTGATAATTCGAATACGTGTGAATACGAAGCCTGTGACTGAGCGAGAGGAAGGTTTTTCCTCACAGAGGGGCTCATGTGCACAAAGAGCTGAGCTCCGAAGTCACCGTGCAGATGACCACCCATGGATGCCACTTCTAGGAAGGAACTCTACAAAAAAAGGGGAGACGCATTTACCTCACTCTTGTATCTCGTAATAGATTGGTCGCTAGTTACAAGTAAATAAAATAGAAATCATACTGACTGGAATCTATCCTGCCAGCCAACAGGAACCAGATGGACCCCAGCACCTACAGACACTGTGCACACAACACCCGTCCAAACCTCTGTTAGTGCTCAGCTGAGTCACACAGCCTGGACCCAATCCTGAGGAAGCAGCAATCCTCCCACACCCAGAGTGATGTATGAAAAGTCGGGGGAGGACCATTCTTCAAAAAATAAATCCAGGTTGTAAAAGACATACAAAGATTCCATAAATTGTCCAGGATGAGAGTGTCTAGGAAGTAGGGTACCCTATTCCCTAGGAGCCCGGGCAGGGCTCTGAGAGATGTCCTTGTATTAATGGACCAACAGGAGTGCAGGTAGATCAGATAAAAGGGGCGTTTGAAGGACACCAGTTCACTAGTGTTGACAGCGGTGGTGTGGAAGAAAATACCTTAGGAAACATGCTCTGAAGCTGGGGGGACTTAAAGGGCAAGGGGGTGTAGAACTCACACTGAAGGGATTTAAAAGCCGTGGGTGAGCATGCACGTGATGAAGCAGAGGGCTGCAAAGCAGAGGCGAACCGACGTTTGTTTTCCAACTTCTCTGTAGAGTTTGCGGTATACGGGACTGAGAAGCGTGAGATCTATAGAGGAGCACTGGTAGCAAATGCTCGTAATTAGCACTACCATAGAGCTATGGTGCTTCTGGAAAACAGACATAATGCCATTAGTATTTCTGGAATTGTGTGATTGATTTGGAATCTGAACACAACCACAACCACAACCACAACCACAACCACAACCACAACCACAA
>JANHMN010000004.1:156855894-156867019 GCA_030674055.1 Rhabdomys pumilio
CACAACCACAACCACAACCACAACCACAACCACAACCACAACCACAACCACAACCACAACCACAATATCTTCCCCTGACAACAGAAACCGCTTACAAAACGTGACCCGTGTGTGGCGGATCATAGTGGTTGTCAACTTGACAGGACCTGGAGTCACTGGGAGACAAGCCCCTGGGTGTGCTTGTGAGGGGTTGTCTTGGTTAGGTTAGCTGTTGGGAAGAGCCCTGGACACTCACTGTTCTGTGTTTAACTGCAGATGCAATGTGAGCAGCTTCCCCAAGATTCTGGAGCCAGGACGTCACATGATGGACTCCAACTAGGAGCTGAAGTAAACCCTCCATCTACCCTTAAGTCATTTCTGTCAGCATATATGGTAACAGGACAAACTGAACAGGGTAGATAGCCTGTTATCTCCCTCATATCTGAGGGCATTCAGGGCCCTCAGATAAACCTTAGATAATTTAATGTTCCTTCCAACTCTTGGGCTCAATGATTATACTCTGAATATTTATTTTCAGGCTCATCCTGATTACGTACATTAAAGGCTCTCTTGGGCATTCTGTGTCTCCTATAGACACCATTTGAAAACAAATCCCACAACCTGGATCTTTGTTCAAGTACAGGAACTGCTGTGTTCAGCCAGTGAATGTAATGTGACATCCCAGTCTGTACTGTGAGATTGTAACAGATGTCCGAGGCTATAAAATTTATGAAGAATAGAAACTTAGTCCTGTGGTTTGGAGTCAGGGAAGTCTGAGGCCAAGAGGCCAGCTTCTCCTGGCGTCCTGGCTGCTGCTTTGTCACACAGTGAATGACACACGGATTGAACCCTTTCTGAGGAGACATATTTAGACCCTACAATGGGGAGTACCACTTCTGGAAAAGTTATTTCTGTGGGAGCAATCTTTGTCAAATGACTTCACCTTTGCTTGTGTTTTCTGCTCTGTTCCTTCCAAGGGCTGGAATGAGCATATTTATCTGAAGGTTTTTCTTCTCAGAATAGCAAAAACCTGGAAGTACTCTTCCAAGAAAAAGGAAAAGGATGGGAGAGTCTGGCTCTGGGAAGAAGCTCTTGTGCCAAAGCCAGGTCTTCTATGTGTCAAAAGTCCCACAGCCTCAGGAATTTTATCTCGAGGGTGTGGTTGAGTCAGATGCGTTTTGAAATCAGTTGCCTGGGGGAGGGGGTGAAGAAGCAGGCAGACCATGAAGGGGATAGCTGAAGCCGGAGGAAGCTGGTCGTACATACTGCTTAGGGATGCCCTGATCCCTAGAGGCTAATGGAAATATGCCCAGCCAACTGCACTACCCCTGCAATGCCCTCAAGTTTGCTTCATTTGTGATCTTGGCAGGAGAAAGCATGACTGGAGTTGAGGGGAGGTCCTTGTTCTCACAGAGACTGATCACCACTGTGAAGTCACCAGCCATTCCCAATTCCAGGTTATACATCCATCTGTTGAATCTGCCTCAAGTTCCTCTGACTCTGCTGCTGTCCAAAAGAGAACTCAAATTTCCAAAGGTACAAGAGAACAAGTCTTCGACCCTCAACCCAGCACTCCAGCCTCAGTATCCTGGGTGAAGAGCCAGTGGGGAGTGAATTTGCCCCCACTGAAGACAAGTTAATTCAGCTCCTGCCTAGGGAAGTGCATTTGTGGTCTGGAAATCTTTCCCTTTCTGGTCTCTAGACGCTGCAACCACACACAACCGGCTCAGCTCCGATTCTGAAAACTCTTCCTTCAGCTGGTCTTGTCTATTGTCTCCTAAACCATCCAGTATTTTTTTTTCTGTTTCCTCAAACATATAAGGAAACATTTTATCTGTTTCTTAAGATCCTTCAAAACTTCAAAGTACAATCCCAACTCCTCCAAATGGCCCAGAGGTCCCACAGTGTCTTAGACCTTAACTTCAATAGTTGACCCCAGGTGGCTGAATGCTACTACTCCAGCTGCTGGCCAGGTTCTGGGCCTCTGTGCCCTACCTCTATGGCATCCATGGCATAGATGCCACCCGACCCAGAGGCAGTCCCAAAAGTGTTACCTGCTGGTCCTCCTTGCTCAAGTATACTAAGACTCCCTTGTCTTCATCAGTGTGCCCTCCATGCTTTGGCTGTCCCTGGTTCACTTCCTTTACACTGTTGAGAGAAGCCACAAGGGACCTCAGACCTCCATGGTTGTTGAACCTTTTTTGGTGAGAAGGGCTTTGAGCATCCTGACTTGGGACTGTGGGTAAGGGCAGTGTGGCTCATTGGTACCCTTCCCTCCTGTGTAGCTGTCCTCAGGATCATGCATGGCTGGAGTCTGGGCTAGATGTAAGACATCAAGAAAAGGAAAAAGGAAGAGATGTGAAGGGAAGGATAGAGGAAATAGGGACAGTGGAGCAGTTGGTAAGGTATTTGCTTCACAGGCATGAGGACCTGGCTTCAGATCCCCCGTGTACACTTAAAAAACTGCGTGTGTAATATATGAGTGTAACATCAGGCATGGGGAAACAGAGACAGGAAGACCACTGGGGTCTGCTGGCTTGTCAGACTAGTTGATTTGTCTAGCTCGGGGTTTAGTGAGAGACTGAGGAAGACATCAGACATTGACTTATGACCTTATCCGTATGCTCACACACATGAATATGTACACACATCTGCACAAATGTAAAGAAAGAAAGAAGAGTAGGAAAAAGAAGGAATTGAAGAAAGCAGCATGGGAGAGTGTCACTGTTACTTGGACATTACCAAAGAGACGGGAGTCTTAGGCAGAGACTTTGTTATGAATATAAAATATGCTAATGGACTTACAGAGGGGTGCAGCGGTTGCCTGCAGTGGGTGCTGGGAACTGAACTCAGGCCCTCTGCAAAAGCAGTACGTACTCTCAAACTCTGAGCCATCTCCCCAGCCCATACATTTATGTTTAATGTTGGGAACTGCAGACAAAAAAAAAAAAAAAAAGGTACTTACCATTCTTAAGCAATGTTTGTGTGTGTGGTAAGGGGAAGGGCTTCTGAAGAGATCGATCCAGTAGTTTTTATACAGTTATAAGCAAAGGCCAAAATGCATAACATCAGGGAGCTTTTGTTTTAGAGCTAGCCAGGTACTTCAGTGAACAAGACACATAAGTAAGGTGCGGAGGGACACCAGACAAAGAGTCCTGGGGGAGGGGGAGGGGGAGGGGGAGGGGGAGGGGGAGGAGGAAGAGGAGGAGGAGGAGGAGAAAGAGGAGGAAGAGGAAGAGGAGGAGGAGGAGGAAGACAGACTCGAGAAGATACTTCAGTCCCTGGACAGCAGCCAGCAGCTGAGAAGCCCTACCTGTAAGGATGCCTGATTGGCTCAAGGGAGACACCAAACAGAAACTCAAGGGAGACAAAGCTTATTTTACTTATGTGGATGTAATCCATCACGGAGAGGGTGGCATGGCCGGATGATCAAATCCCCCCCACCGTGGCAGCAGGCTGGCTGCTCACCTCTTAGGATCTGGGACCGGATGGATGAACCAGGGGATGGGGGATATGATGCCAGAGCCCTGCTCTCTTTGAATTTTTGTTTAGCTTGGGACTGCAGCCCATGGGATGGCGCTTCTCACCTCCGGAGTGAATCTTTTTTAATCGTTTAAACCTCTCTGAATGACCCTCACATGCGCCCCTTGCCGGTACCCTCATGTTTCTTAATACGGTCAGATTGTCAGCTGAAATGAATCATCAAAAATCCGCATCTTGTTGACTTACTACCCAAACGCATCACTTTTGTTTATTATTATTATTATTATTATTATTATTGCTTTGTCCTTTTAAAAAATTTTAAATTTATTTATTTACATCCCCATTTGCATCCATTTGCCCTCTCCTGGTCCCCTCACAGGGACCCTCCCCTATCCCCTTTCCTCTGAGAGGGTGCTCCTCCCGCCTCCGCTGGGTATCTTCCCACACTGGCTCATCAAGTCTCTGCCTGAGTAGGCACATCCTCTCCCACGGAGGCCACACAAGGCAGATCTGTTGGGGGATGGATTCCACAGACAGGCCACAGCTTTAGGGGGAACCTCTGCTCCAGTTGTTGGGGATCCCACATGGAATCTGCTACATCTGTGCTGGAGAGCTTGTTCCAGCCTGTGTGTGTTCTTTGGTTGGTGGCTCAGTCTCTGAGAGCCCCAAAGAGTCTAAGTTAGTTGACTCTGTTGGTCCTCTTGTGGGGTTCCCATCACCTTCCGTCTGTCAATCCTTCCCCCAGCTCTTCTATAAGAGTCCCTGACTTGCGTCTAATGTTTGATTGCAGGTCTGTGTCTGCTTCAGTCAGCTTCTGGGTGGAGTCTCTCAGAGGGCAGTTATGCTAGGCTCCTGTCTGCAAGCACAACAGAGTATCATTAATCAACTCTTGCTTTTTAAGTCCCATGCTTGTAACAATGCTGGATGCATTTTGTTCATCTCTAAGTTTTGTCTTAACAGTTCCAATATTGTTTGAAAATCCAAGATTAAAGTTTGCTTTGATTCTAAGACAGTCTGTTAACTGTGAGCTCCCCAAAAGTCAAGAATCAGGCTATATGCTTTCTATATGCAAGATACAAAGTAAACATTTTTAGTACAAAAGAGAATGGGAACCCAGAAAGGAAAGATTGGACCAAAGGAAAACCAAAACCCAAGAGAGCAAACACCAAATCTTGCAGCTCCCTGTTTGGCATTGGGGACTCATGGTGACATCATCTGTGCTCCACCAGCCTGGGATGTTTCTGCTTCTTCAGCTCTTTTTTCTGTAGCACACACTGCCCATCTCTCAAGTCAGCTCTATGCTGTGCTTAAGACTCTCCTTGGCGGATGTCCCATACTTTTGGCATCTTCAAGGGCTTGATGTCCCCATGACAACTTAGCCTTTCCTTCCACAGGCACTGACCTCTCAGAGCTTCCGTTCAGGGAATCCAGCCCTGCCGTGTTTACTCTGCATCTTCTAGGAATTTGATGTGAACCTCTGGGATCCCATAACCTCTGCATTTTGCATGTCTACAAAACTAGCACCAAAACTAGTGTCAAGTTCTCCCGTCAGATCAGAACATAGTCTGGCCCTTTAGACCGTGGCTGCAAAAGATGCTGACTGATTGGAAGGTTGAACATGAGAAAGCATTTTCTCAGGAGATTGTTCTTCATCAGCCTGATCCCTTTCTGCTCAGGTTCTCGCCTTGTAGGGGTTGGTCTGCTACTGCTATGTATTCAAATACTATATGTTGGCCCCCTAGACTTGGTTGCCCCATGAGGAGATCCTCATATATACTAACTTTTTTTTTTTTTTCGAGACAGGGTTTCTCTGTGTAGCCCTGGATGTCCTGGAACTCACTTTGTAGACCAGGCTGGCCTCGAACTCAGAAATTCACCTGCCTCTGCCTCCCAAGTGCTGGGATTAAAGGTGTGGGCCACCACCACCCGGCATATACTAGCTTTTGTTGTGTAAATCCTGCCTCTCCCCCAAGTTATCCCTGATTGGTTAATAGCGACGCCTACAATTCTGGGTTGGGCAGAAAGAGGAGGTCGAACAAAGGTTCCTGGTTATGGGGTCTCAGGAGAGACCAAGAGGGAGAGAAGAAGAAGAAATATGTGGGATACATGAATTGTAAACTCATGATGACAACGGCTGACTTGGTGGAGTAGGAGCAGGTTAGATAGTACATGGCAAGTGGTATCTTGGGGGTATTGACAGGGAAGTAGACAAAATACCACAGAGGGCTGATATCTGCACAGCTGTAGTGATCTTAAGGCTTATTATAAATTTTAAAGCATTTGTGTTTTTTATTTGGAAACTTTATGATTTACACGAGGTAAAAACTCCCAAAATAGCATTTTCTACAACATTCCTTCAAGTAAATTTGCATTTTTATGTCCTTCAGCTTCTTGATTGGTCAGTCTTACCCTCAAGGCACGACTTCTACTTTTCTAGTGTCCAGTGTAGTTTTCTCCTTAATTGTGATAATCTCTTCAATATGTATAACCACTATGTACCCACTCTCAACTTTAATCAGACTCAGAGTCAAACCAGATCTTCGTCCTTTCTGTCCTGTCACTGTAAATTTGGGTAAATGCAGTGAGTGCAGACTGCGCCACAATTTAAATGTTATGTTGAACTGAAATTTCCTCCGAACAACTTAGAGTGTTGTTTTAGAATTCAGACTCAGATTTTTAGAACACGTACAGATAGATCCAGATGCTTTCCCAGAATGTGACTATCTTAGTTAGGGTTTTACTGCTGAGAACAGACACCATGACCAAGGCAACTCTTATCAGAACAACATTTAACTGGGGCTGGCTTACAGGTTCAGAATTTCAGTCCATTATCATCAAAGTGTGAGCATGGCAGCATCCAGGCAGGCATAGTGCAGGCAGAGCTGAGACTTCTATATCTTTATCTGTAGGCTGCTAGGAGAAGACTGGCTTCTAGGCAGCTAGGACGAAGGTCTTAAAGCCCACACCCATGGTGACACACCTATTCCAACAAGGCTATATACCTCCTAATAGTTCCACTCCTTGGGTCAAGCATATACAAACCTTCAGTGACACAAATAGTTTTTAGCCCAGTTCCCAGCAGAGCGTTAAACTCCACTCTGAAACTTCATGAGCACTGGCCATTTTTCCACTGGCATCTGAGTTTGCACCAGAACCACCCAGTCAGCTTTGCCTATAGTATTTGAGGTTTCCTCAGCAGGCATCTCCAAACTTCCACATTCTTCCCACAGACGGGTTATCAATCCTAACAACCATATGGTCAGACTGAACTCAGCTATGGTCCCTCTTCTCAGTATCCGTTTTCTATAGTAGTTTTCTGTTCATTGGGATGTATAACTAAATTCCACAAACACCTTTTAAAAGACAGTGTAAGAAGAAGAATTTATTCTGTCCTGTAATTCAGAGGATCAGTCCGTCACAGTAGGAGGCATGGTCACAGGAGGGATTTGGCCTGTGGGGCCATCCAGGGAGTAAAGTGAACACAGACTCTCAGTTTCCACTCCTTTCCTTCTTGTTCAGTATGGGATGTCTGCCTCTGGGATGGTGCTCTCCACATCCAGGGCATGTTTTATTGCTAATCCTATTAATCCTTTCTGGAAACACTATCACAAAAATTCCCAAAGGTTTACCTCACTAATATCCTGTGCATCTATTAATCAAATCAAGTTGATAACTAAAATTAACTATCACAACTGGAGGCGAGAAGATGGACTAATAAAAGTGGAGTGGCCACAAGGTTTTGTGGAACCTCATAGGATCCTGACTGCTGCTGGTCTGTGGAGAGCCATGGGGGACTCAGCTGAGACTTGCATTTTTCTCAGCGGCCATGTTTTCTATGTTGAGTGTAGCATGGAGGTGGGGCATCAAAAGAGCAACAGCACCAACCAGGAAGTGACTCTAGAGTGGTGCTGGAGGTTTGGAGGGAGTGGTACAAGGTCCCTGGAGCCCGACACGTTCAAGGCTGAGAGGATAGATGGAATGGGGATAGGAAAGAGAGGTCAACTTCACTCCGATGGTTTGGCTTACGGTCAACAAGGAGCACATTGCTTCTACTTACTAATGTCATGGGGCCATCATGGCTGCAGTGAGGTAGAATTTGGTGGGTTTTGAGACTTTATGGGCACACAAGAGGAGCTAGTGGTTCACCTGAGTCTCAAGATCAGAGGGGAAGGTCTATGCTAAATGTAATAGCAAGACATATTTTAAAGCTACCAGGCAGGGTGAAAGCCTTACCTCAGAGGTGATGGAAAGCAAAGGGGGTCTATGAATGGTTCTGGAACTCCTCAGCATCAGGGAGGTTGGAGAGGCAAGGGAAACATGCAGGCGCTAAGCAAGGCCCCGTGTCCAAGCTAAGTGTAGGTTATTCACAGAGGCAGGGCAGGAAGAAGTGTGTTCTAGGCACGAATGCACCAGACGACAGGAAGATGGAATGATGGAGAAGGGGCTGGTGCTGACGGAACAGAGAGCATTGCTCAACAGCAGCAGGCCTGGGAAGGTGCTTCCTAGACGGCTCAGAGAAGGGTGAGCAGAGAGTAGCCAGAGAGTGTCCCAGGAGAGCACCCACCTACCGGCTCTGACAGGAGGCAAAAAACAGAAGGATAGAGCAGGCGGAGGAGTCGGGAGAGCATTCCTCTGTTCTTTCTCTGCTTGACCAGAAGGGCCCAAGTGGTGGCTAAGAAGGGCTCTCTGCTGGCACAGGCGTTCGAATGTCACTGGTGATCTTTGATAACTGGGGTAGAGAAGACATTCCTCCCTACCCACTCCCTCCTTTCCTAGCCATTGACCATGCCTGGCTTAGAACAAGCTATGCAGGAAGCTCCTCCATCCCGGGCTTCTCCCCAGCTATCCCAGCCCTGCACATAATAAACGGCCCAGATTCACTTCAAAACCGTGCAATCCCTGCCTCTCCATTTATGAAACTCCTCTGTGTACTGGGCATCTGCATTTTTAGCTTCTTGAAGCAGAAGCTTGTTCAGTGCATGGGGACACAGCCAGGGATGCAGGCGGTGATCCCTGCGTGGTTCTGGGCAGGCCTCTAGCTACAGCAGTCAAGGGTGACCAGGGATTCTCCAAGCGCTGGCTTCCTGTGGAGAAGTTCAGGTGAAGCGCCTTCACACAGCACTCCCTCCTTTCCGGTGTGGAGCGCTCTTGGGTACTCAGGTGGGGAGGGGCTAGGTCTTTCGCCACCAGCAACACCCCAGTGACTAATATAATCTTGCACCATGTGGCTGCTCCTCTAGCAATTGTCACTGTCCCAACTGACTGCAGAAAGTCCCTTGTCAAAGGTTCCATTTGGGATTGGGAGCCCCACTGTGTGCAGATTCTCAGTTCAGTGACTTTTGCCAATCCCAGTCTCATAGGGAGGGAATAAACCAGAAGGGATCGGAGGAGAGGGAGATGGCAGCAGGCCTTTGGCCTCCTTGGGGTTTGTGGTTTGTGTGCCTGGGCAAGGGTGCCAGCTCCCTCGCGGGAAGAGCGCCCCCTGTGCTAGCTACGCCTCCACGGACCTGGTGGTCCCGGAGCCTGAAGTCATCCATCCATTCATTGCGACTCCCAGAGCCAAGGCCCCATGACTCCAGCCGAATCTATGAATGGGAAGAGGAAAAAAAAAAGCCCAACATCTATTTCCACTCCCTGCTTCCCGCTCCCTGCCTCCCTTCCCGCCGAGCCAGCCCGACACAAAGTGATGGGGGGGGGGCGAGGAGGGGGGCGTGGGGGTGTGTGAGAGCGGGTGCAAGTCTGGCTGGAGACTGTACTATTTATATACGCCGGGGCTCCAGGACAAAGAGGGCAGATCCGAGTCACCCCCCTTCTGCAGCCCCATCGTCGCCCCAATCCGCTCCTCCGTGGCTTTGATTTCACTCCCTCCTCCCCCGCGGGCTGGCAGGTGCGGGGGTGGGAGCCGTCTCCGCGGGAGCAGCGTCGCCAAGGTCCGGCTGCTGACGTCCGAGCCTCTGCTCCTGTCAATGAACAGCAGCCGCCGCCTGGGGACTGCTCTGGCAACGAGGCTGCAGACGTCATCGCCTCCTGTTGGACGCGGGGGGGGGGGGCGTGGGGGGGCTGTCCAAGCATCAGCGTCGCTGGCTTAAAGGAAAACTCTCTAAGTTCCAGCAGCAGGGGAGAGTGGCTCTTCAGAGCACACGCAGCCCCCACCAACTCCACCCCCATGTCAAGTGCACGCGGACACACGGGTTGGACACTCGCCCATGCACGCACACACACGCGCGTGCACACACATGCACACTCGTGCACACACACTACTTCTAGGTGTGTGAGTCTAAAGTTGCTTCAGTCGAGAGAGGCTGAGCAGAGATGGACCAGTCTTCATTGGTGCCTAGAAAGCTCCTTACTGCTTTCCCGAGGACCCCAGAAAGGAAGGCGGGAGAGGGTAGCATCGCTCCTTCTTAGAGTTGTCTCCACCTTTTGCGAGATGATCAGCGTGGAAACTCCAAGTACCCGAAGCCCTTGGAACACTGCTGCATGGAGCGTATTCGAGCGTCTTGGACAGGTCCTGGACTTGGGCCACCCGGCCTCGGCAATTTGTTTTGAGCAGCTCTGGATCGAACCTGGACCTACTTTTCCCAGAGACTTGTCTCCACCGCCTCGCTGCCCCGCTTTGAATTTGTGAACTGGCAATGAAGCAGAAAGGAGTTTTGTACTGGAGGATACTTTGGCGGGTAAGTTGATATTTTTTTTTTTAAATCTAACATTAGCCACTGAGAGTCCAAAGGGGGATAAAAAGAAAGAAACAAAGAAACAAAAGAAGAAAAGAAAACTTATCTCTCTCTGCAAGCTTTCCAGCAGTAAGAAAATGTGTGTGTGAGCGTGCGCGCGCGCGCGCGCGTGCGTGAGCAGTGTGTCAGTGTTTGTGGATGTGACTGGGTGAGCGGGGTGAGGAGTTTTCCGGGAGAAGCACCGGACTTTATAAAGCTTATCAGGGGAGATGGGAGAGCCTACAGCCAACCCCAGTGTCAAGCGACAGCCTGGGGCTCATCACTCAGGGTTCCTGGAGTTTCCGTGTTGCAAGTTCCAGAGTAAACTGCGCCCCAGCTGCAAACTGCAGCGGCTGCCTAGCCAGACCCGCAGGTGCCTCTTGAGGTGGCGCAGAGAAGGGCTGTCAGGCACCTCAACCTCCTCCCTCCTTTCTGCTGCCAGTCTCCGGTCCTCAGTAGGGACAGATCTCCCTGCACCGGCCATACCTGCTTGTTCCTCTACCCTAGTCTCTTTTGCGAGATATCACATGATGCCATAAAGGAGGAGCGGGTCCTGCATTCTTAGTGTCTGAAAGCATCTCCGTTGCCTTCTGTAGCTTTTATTTTATTTTATTTTATTTTATTTTATTTTATTTTATTTTATTTTATTTTATTTGGCAATCCATTGAAACCACAGCCCAACCATCCCGACCAAACATTCTGAGTGTGGCTGTTTCCCCACAGCCATGCGCAGGCTTCTCATAGCCAGGAAGGACCAGGAGTCCTAAGAGGGGTGGTGGTGGTGGTGGACCCCACCCAGGCCCCCTCCCACCTTAGTAGGAGACCTCTGAAGTATCTTAGGAACCTCTTGGGTTTTGATTTCTCATCTCAGCTCACCCTTTTAGTAGAAGGAAAAGGAGGAAGGAGAGAGAGAGAGAGAGAGAGAGAGAGAGAGAGAGAGAGAGAGAGAG
>JANHMN010000004.1:156867029-156890403 GCA_030674055.1 Rhabdomys pumilio
AGAGAGAGAGAGAGAGAGAGAGAGAGAGAGAGAGAGAGAGAGAGAGAAGAGAGGACCACACTGATGGCAGCAATCCTGGGGGTTCTGCCCAAGTCCCTGCCTCTCCTGCCTGCCTTCCGGATCCCTTCCTGTCTTTCGGCAGCAATTTCTTTCCATCTCCCTCCCTGGCCTCTTCTCCCCACCCCTTTCCTCTCCACCTAACCCCACCTTCACTCTCCTCTCCGAGAGGGGAGGGCCAGGGGGAGGGGAAAAGAAAACCCCCAAACCCCAGGCCCTGGGCAGAGATGTCGAAGAAGCGCAAAGCCCTCGAGGGTGGAGGAGGTGGAGGAGAACCCCAGCTCCCAGAGGAGGAACCCACTGCCTGGTTTGGGGGCAGCAGCGAGGAGCCAGGTAGGGGGAGGGGGAGGAGACAGAGGACTGAGCACATGCGGAGAGCTTTGGAGCGGAGATGCTCCACAGGAATGCCCCAATCTTTAGAGCAACTGGGTAGACTTACCCACAGAAGGGAAATTGGGGGTGGGCTGGAGAGGAGCTGACTAGGCCAGTGCAGGGACCCAGATCCCTGAGAACTTGGAGCACACTGGGGGGAGAAGCTGGAAGGCAAGTGAAGGATGCAGGAGGGGCCAGGAAGGGCAGACTGAGGATGCTGGCCATCTCCCATTCCTGCTTGCCTTGTTGTCTGTGAGGATCCTATCCTGTGTATATATGGCCTGTGTTGGTGCCTGAGTACAGGACTCTGTCTGGAGGGTGGGGTGCTCGTGCTATCCCCTAGTGCCTGTTGCCGAGGAGGACAGCAGGGAGGGCCCATATCTTCTTCCATGCTTCTCCAATCCAGGGACGTTGAGGGTTGCGTCATGAGGAATCTTCATCCTCTACACAGGCAGGGCCTCGGGTCCTCCTGAAGTTGGAGGTGAGGGTTGAGCAGATGGATTGGTACATTTCATTTCAAGGGGAGATGGAGGAGGCAAGCAGTTGGGTTCGTCTCTGCCTGGAATGACACCAGAGAAAAAGTAAAGATGGAAAATTTCCTATGTAACAAAAGTGATACTTGGGATCTCTGATTTCCACACAAAGGAGACCTAGACAGACACCTTTGATTTCACTTAAAGCATTCTGGATTTGCTTAAAAGAAGGCCCAGATGGTGTAGGGAAGCCTTCTCTGGGCTGTCGGGATAAATGAAAAGGAGAGATCATGAGGTTTTGTTGTTGGGTCAGCTGTAGACGATTAGGTGGTGAGAAGACTCATGGGGTGATGTGTCCCAGGTGGCTGGGCAGGCATCAGGAGCTGTTCTGCTTGCCTGCTTTCTTCCCTGCAACCAGTCCACGGTCTTGACGGAGGCAGGCTCACAAGAGGCAGAGCATCCGATGGCCTGTCTCCAAGATGGAGTCTTTGGTTCATCTTCTATATTGTCACAAGGGACATGGGGCTACAAAGTCCCTCTTGCAGAGAACGTGGAGCCTTGTGTTCACTTGGAATCTTTGCAAGGCTCTGTTGCATTGAGAAGCCAAGGGTCGGGATGTGGCTCTCTCTGCACTCTGCAGTTGAGTGTTAGTGAAAGTCTTCTGTTGCCCAGTCGCCACAGAAGAGGTAGTCTCTAATGACTGTGCACTTTTCCATGGTTTATTGCTCAGTTATTATCGTAGGACAAACCAAAGCACGGCTCGCCTTAGTTTTGTTGGGTAATTGGTTAGAACTTTTGATACTGCTGATGGGTTTATTTGGATGGCTGGACTTTTCCCATCGTACGGAGGAGGGAATGATTCTATATTACCACACCATGCTTATAATATTTAGTGATTATCATAATTTTAAGATGCTTTGCTCTAACTTTGCCGTGACCTTTGTACTTGGCCAATCAAAACTACAGTGTCTACAGATACTGAAGTCATAAAAACCTTGAAGGGTGTGGACACTCAACTACCCCGTTGTGACTATTTTTGCTCGGGAGATGGAGACTGTGGCAGACAAGCCATGGCACAGACCAGGAGTGGTGGAAATGTATCTGCATGCACACGATGTGTGACCGTATGTGTTTACGACTATTGCTCTGACAGATGGGGGAGGGACACTAAGTGGGTACAGGGTTTGAATGACATGGGATCCTTGCTTGTGGGTGAGAAGCTAGCACTGCACCTGGCAGACTCCATGCTGGTTTTGCTGTGCTCCTGTCGGAATCCAGGCCCAAACTGATGACCTTCTTGGAGAAGAGGCCTTGCTGACTTTGACCCCGAGGGCTTCTCTGACGTTGCAGTGAATGGTAAAGAAATATATGTATTAAATTGAGGCAACGGGATGTTGGATTTTAGTGGTACCTTCTGGTTTCAAGTTCATGTATTAATATCTCTATTTTATCTAAAGTTTGAAATATATCTTGTTAGGGAAGAGTGACTTGGAGCCTTAGAGCCTAACAACAAAACCCACTGTCCTTTCGTGTGTCTTGATCTACAGTGCATGCTTTGTGTGGTTTTCCCCCACACCTCACCACCCCCAGCTTCTAGCAGATGTTGGATCCAAGTCCTGTATGGATGCCATAGTCTCCGATCTATGAAGTTTGGGTCATACTGAGTATACTTGGGTATACACAAGAATGATTTGGTTTTTCTCACCATCCTTGATAAATCTATCTTAATAATTGGCTAGAAAGGGAAATGAAGCACCGCACTTGTCTGAACACTTATTGAGGTGTCTATTAAAGGTTTTTTTATCTATAGACACATGTGTGTGACTATATAAAATCATAGTTATGGGCTCTGGAGAGATGGCTTAGTGGTTAAGAACACTGGCTAATCTTCCAAAGGACCTGGGTTCGAGTCCCAGAACTACATTACAGCTTACTCCAGTCCCAAGGGATCCAAAGCCCTCCTGTGGCTTCTGAGGGTACCAAGCATGCATTTAGTGTATAGACACACACCTACTCATTAAAAAAAAAATCATGGTCAGAGATTAGTTTTCCGGTAGGCCCCAGTAGGCTCTAAATCTACCATATGTACTATGGTACTTTTGGAAAATATTCACATGCAATGTTTATCTTAATGATTTAGAGAAGTTTGATGTGCAATTGAATGACGTTAGCAATTATTTTTGTTTTCTTTTGGTTATGGCTAATCTTTGTTGTCAGCTTGCTACATCTGGGAAGAGGGAACCTCAATTGAAGAGTTGCCTCCATCAGATTGGCCAGTGGTCATGTTTATAGGGCATTTTCTTAACTGATAACTGATGCAGGAGGGCCCAGTCCACTGTTGGTGATGCCCCTCGTAGGCAGGTAGACCTGAGCTGCCTTAGGAAGGTGGGTGAGCAAAGCTATGGCCTCTGCTTCCCTCCATGTCCTTATGCTAGTTCCTGCTTCCAAGATCTTGCCTTGACTTCTTACCCTGACTCCCCTCATTGATGGACTGTGACCTGAGAGTTGTAGGCTGAGATAGACCTTTCCTTTCAAGTCACGTATGGCACATTTACCACAGCAATGGAAAGCCAGCTAGGACACTCTTGTTTGTACTTTTCTTCATTGCTATGGACTTAAACATGTATGTCCTCCATGGTAGATGCCCGTGAAGCTAATGGGAATGTTGAAGCCAGTATGCAAATTATCTATGAATATATATATACTGCGTCATTGTGTTTATTGATCTTTTAAGAACAGACCTCATTTTTTTTTTCCTATTCTTGTTCTGTTTGTTTCCTGTGAGTTTCTTTTCAAGGAGTTATCATTTCCTTAGGGACTTTAGTTAATCACAAGATGTAATCACTGACTACTCTTCACTGACACCCCACTGAACCCCATTCCCTCAGGTACCCCCAGAAATCTGCTGTCAGTTCCTATAGGTTCTGTCAGGTTTATTACCCTTCTCACTGCACCTCAGCCCGATGGCTACCTACGTCTTTGCTGTTCTTTCTTCACAGCTGAACCTCCATTTCTTCTGAGATGGCTGATGGGCATGAAGTAATCTCAGCTGTCTAGTATAACACTAAATTCTTCTCACAAGTGTTTAAAAAGTAGATAGCTTCCTTCTTAGATGAGATTGATTTATGTATGAGGTAGCTAAGCTTCCTGGCCTCGTGTTCTTGGTGTCTGGAGCCAGGTATGGGACAGGGCTGGTCAGAGGTGCACAGGGGTGACCTGGGAAGGTCTTGCTTGTGGTTTTCATTCCTGGAACCATGATGATATTGTCCATGGCATTGTGGGAAGCTACTCCACTGTTGTTCGAAACAATGTCTGAAGTAAGTCAATGGTTTCCTAATAGGGAACATCTCTCTGATATCAGAATGACAGAGAACTTGACGACTTCTGTATAATGGTCATGGATGGTTGGCTTTGCGGCAGTCTAGAACTATTGATGTGATAAGTAGAATTAATTTGCTGCCTCACAAACTAGTTAAAGGTGACTGTGCTGACAGTTAACTGGTTTACATCTACGCCCCCCTAACAGCTGGGCTTGTATTCCCCACATATGAATATTCTTGATAGAATCAATAGCATTAAGGACATTGACAACTTTTTATATGTTATGGAAAATACTCTCTTCATGATATATAAAAAATGAATGGCCGGTGATCATTCCAAGGCACGACCCTTGGAAGGAGCTTATGTTAATGACAATTCTCAAAGGACACATCTTATCCAGTTAGAGGACAGAGATGTTTGGGGGTCTTTAATGCTCGAGAGTGATTTCTTTGGCTGCACAATGTGGAGGAGGTTGACATCCAGAGTATCAAAGATGGCACAGGAGGGAGGTGGGTTTGGGAAAACAGCAAGGTGTGGAATGGAATGGAGACCAAGTCCTCACTCTTGGACTTGACTCCCCCCTGAGATTTTTATTCAAACTGAGTTTATCTGAAAGATTAAAGGCACCTTTCTGTCCCCTACCCCGCTACCTGTGAACTTGGAATTTGAGTTAGACAACCTTGCTGGTAGACTATAACTGTGGTATATGAAGATAGGACAAAGCAGCCTACTGTAAACAGTAACTCATAGACGAGTCAATGAAGAGCCCTCTGTGAGGTGAGCAAAGGTCGCTCTCTACAGACTAACACACCTGAAAGGCCAGTAGCTGGGAAGACAGTGTCTGTATAGGACCAGCTCTGAACATCCTGGGGCTACAGCAGAGCCATCTTTTGACCCACAGTCTACACAAAGGCAACTTGAGAGTTTAAGATTCTCAGAGCTCTCCTGACAGCTGCCCCTCCCCTCCAGGGCAGAGCAACCTTGGGAACAAACAGGAAGGTTATGTAACAATGCTGCCTTCTAGGCCTTCTGTGGCCGGACTGGATAATACAAAGAGAACATTTGCTCCTCAGGTAAGCAGACGTTAGCTTCACCTGTTTAGCTGGATGAGCACACTTAATAAAGAACTCTTCAGCCATTAAAAAAAATCCAGTTATGAGCATGACGACTGGCTTTTCTTCCCTGACCAATACGAGGTAGCAGTCATAATGACCAGCACAGAAGTGAGCACAGAGAGGTGCAGGATGTTCTCCTCCAGCCTTGCCCTTAGGTCAACCACACTGATGTAGTCAAAGGCCATATGGTGCCCTACACCATACTAGTCTGTATAGATGATGCCTTATTGAAACTTGAGTGTCTTCTCCACTTTCCTCCTTCACCCTGTTTTATTCACTTGTATGTATTTCAAACTTTATCAGCATATACAGAGGATCTACCTTTTTCATATATATTTACATATTTTATATATTATATATATTTTATATAAAATATGTATATATTTTAGATTAATGTATTGTATGCATTTGAGTGTTTTGCTTGCATGCATGTATGCTCACAATGGCCTGCAGAGTCCAGAAGAGAGCCTCAGACTAGAACTGGAGTTACAGATAGTTGTGAGCTGACGGTGAGTGCTGGAAACCTAACCCAAGTCCTCTGCAAGAGCAGCAAGTACTTTTAACCTCTGAGCCTTCTCTCCGTCTGACCTTTGTTTTTAAAAAATTGTCTGCAAAGTATTCCATGGTATATCAATCTATAACTAATTTAATTAAACATTTAAAAATAATATTCAAGATAACAGCACTTCGCTTTAATAGCTAATGTAGGAAACAAGCAGAGAATACGTGTTGAGTGGCTATATAAATCTATATGTTTTAGAGTCCAGGATATAGAAAGTAGCTCACAGATGTGATCCCTGTGTAAATTTGTCTGAAGGTCACTTCACTCACATCAGCCTGCCTGCTGTGTTAGAACTGGGGTACCAGGTAAATATTCCCAAACCAGTGGATAAAATATTCAAAATATAAAGTCTTTGCTGAGAAGAGATTACATCTACAAATCCTTTTTAAAGGATGTTTTTGTGTTTGAGTTTTTGCCTGCATGTGTGTCTGTGCACCATGTGTATGCAGTAGCCACAGAAGCCAGAAGAGGGCGTCATATCCCTGGAAGTGGTTTTACAGGGTGGTTGTGAGCCACCTTGTGGGTACTGGGAATTTCTGTGACTTCGTGGTAATGGAACCTGACTCTGTTACAGAGGCAGCCAGTTCTCAGCAGGCGAGTCACCTCTCCAGCCCCTACAGAGAGTTTTGTAGGTGCAGGGATCATTGCTGTGGTGGCTAATGCCGACTGTCATTAAAAGAACCTAGGGATTAATAAAGCGTATTTTGAGTGAGTCTGTGATAACATTTCCAGAGAGAATTAGCCAGGGTAGGGGGAGATCCATCCTAAATCAGGTGGCTCAGTCCCACAGGCTGGTGATTTAGAGAGAGTAAGAGGCACGCTACAGACCAGCATTTTGTTTGAACCATTTGTTTGGTTTTGTTTGTTTGTTTGTGTGTTGGAGATAGGGTCTGTGCTTCTTATTTTTTCTTGACTCAAGCTAGGGTCATCTGGGAAGAAGGAATCTCAGTTGGGAAAAGTGTCTCCAATGAAATTGGCCTGTAGGTGAGTCTGTGGGACATTTTCTTGATTAGTGATTAATGTGAGAGGGCCCAGCTCACTGTGGACAGTGCCACTGCTGGACAGGTGGTCGTGAGTTATATAAAAAGCAGGCTAAGCAAGCCAGGGGAGCGAGCCTATCAGCGGCTCTCTTCCATAGCCTTTGGGTCCATTCCTGCTTCCAGGTTCCTGCCTTGTGTTCCTGCCCTGACTTCTATTACGTTGGACTATAATTTATAAGATGAAATAAACCTTTCCATCTACACATTGCTTTTGGTCATGGTGTTTATCACAGCAATGGAAAGAAAACCAGGTCAGGATCTTGTGTGGCCCAGACTGGCCTTAAATTTCCTATGTAGCAGAGGATGATCTTGAACTGGTGACCTTCTTTGCCCTCCATCTCTTATGTGCTGGGATTACAGTAGTATGCCACCACACTTGGCTCTGTCTAGTATTACATCAGTCGTTGGCAGATTTCATTCTCAAGAAAAGTTCCAGATGTGGTTTACACACCCCAGATTTTTTTTCAGTTTGGGTAAAGGACCTTATAACGAACTAGATATTTCTCCTTAATAGGTGTCAGCACAGATGGTCTTGGTTGACAGATTCAGCAAACTTCTCTCCCTGCTGCATAGAGAGTGGTCTTGTTGTGTGTGGTATTTGTAACTGTTGACTTCTGGGAAGGATGCTGGGCTGTCCCTGAGGCTGAAAGTGGGGAAGGGCTTGTGTGAACCTGTCTTGGCAGTTGTATCTCCTTCTCGGAGAGAACCCTCTAGATTTAGTAATCTCTGCCCAGGAAAGCCCAGAGTTTATTCTGAAGAGGACAAATCTTTTGTCTTTCCCTGTGTTGTAACTTTGAATTCTGTCCATCTCTTGGAGGTGCTCATACATTGAAGCATAGGGAGTCATATGCTGATCTCTCTTGTGGCTAACCCAGGCCAACTGTGAAGTAGAGCTGAAAGGGACAAGAGTGTCCCACACTTAAGTGACAGAGCCTGCGACCCCTCGCCTCCCCAGTTAGTTTATATAGCAGCGTACCACATGAAGCAACTCTCTTTGGAGCAGAAGGCTAGTGATGGAAGCTTCAGAGGCCTCTCACATCGAGGGTTTTGGTTGCTGCAGATGTCAGAAGATAAAGTATGGAAGGAGCCTGGTTAGCAGGTGGCAGATGAGGGTTTCAGAGCCCAGGAATGAGGTCATCTCCTGTGTGCTCATTGGGGTGTGGTATGAGAGATGATTCTTGAGAGACCCTTGGATAACTCAGAACAAATTCTTAAATGCCTTTGACCAAGCTCTGCCAACAGAACCAGTGTAGCCTGTGTGGTTCCTGTCTAGGTTGCTGAGGTAGATACTCACAAACATGTTGCCCACAAGTCTGCGGGGACTTGGGTCCGGAATTCTTTTCAAAATGTTAGCAAGGCTTTGAGGACCTCCAGGCTCTGAGATTATGCTACTGAAGGCAATTTTCTCCTTTCCGAGCACTGGCAAGCCCCCAACAGTGACCTGTTCTTGTGTAGCATTCTTCCTTCGCTTGAAGTCATCTGGAGCATCTCGGCGGAAGTCAGATCAGTCTTCTGTCTCTCACTTGGTGTCGGTGTCACCGCTGACTTGGGATTTCAGCAGAGATTACGGTATATTGTTACCTTTCCAGCTTCATTTCGGCCCAAGAGATTTCAGTGTCTCAACCTATTAAAAAAAAAAAAAAGGACTATGCATTTTAAATGATAAAATAATAACAAATATGCTCATGTAACAATAACAATGAATATTTTAGGATATGTGTCTAAATGTGTATTGGATAGAAAATTTGCCATAATACACAGGAAAACCATCTATACTTGGCTGACAACGTGTTAGTTTAATATATGATCTTTGCCTAATATTACCCCTTAGACCCACACTGTCCAGTTCCTGTCCAGTGTCTTACCTATTTGCTTTCTAGGACCACTGTATTTGTCTGGAATTAGGTGCAGTAGAGACACAGGTATACGTGAGTCAGTTGTGACATTATGACCTCAGAGAGACAGTGCTGAGCTAGGCTAGGTCCATCATCACAATCTTGGTTAGTAATCATTTAATAATTGAATAGCCTGACCCAAGCATGAAGACCTGAGCTCAGATCCCTGGCAGCCATGCAAAAAGCTCTCTATGACTGCATGTTGCGTTAGGCAAGTGGAAATATGAGAATTACTGGGGTTTGCTGGCCAGCCCCAACCAATGAGTTCTGGGTTCAGCAAGAGGCCCTGTCTCAATGTGATGAGGTAGAACACAATACTGGAGGACACTGGATGTAGTCCTTTGGCACCCACAGAAGCTCACACTGGTGCACATATCCACACACGTATGTACACACACACACACACAAAAACATACGTAAGAGAAAAATTATTCTTTTTTAAGGTGGTAAGTGGTTTACAGGACAGATAATTTTAAAGTGAAACATGCTATGATTTGTTAAGCCATCATGTTATTGAAGAAAAAAAACCATCTCACAGTTATCAATGAAGATGAATTACAAAAACAAACTGACGAAAACTGACCCTAAAACAACAACAAAACCCCCCACAACAAACTTCAAGGCAAGTCATGTTACTATATCCACAGGTCAAATCTGCTATGGCAGTGGTAGGCATAGTCCTTTGTCATTGGGCTTGGGGAATGGCTCAGTAGATTCCCAGCACCTGTTTAGAAAGCCAGGAGTGTGGTGTATGGTTGCCAGGAAGGTGGAGACAGGTGAATCCCTCAGTGGTCAACTTTATTAGCCTATCTGAGAGTGCCAGAAACTTTGCTGCATCCAAAAACAGTGTGAATGGCACCCTGTGTTGTCTGTGGTCCGTGCACACATGTGCACACATGTGCACACACCTGCACACACATGTGCACACACCTGCACATGCACATTCACATTCTGTCTTGCCCAGTTTAGCCAGGTAGGCCTTGGGCTCTCCTGTAGCAAACCTGATCTTTCCCCTGCAATGCCCTCAGAGCCAGGCATTCGGGAATACATCCTCAGTGTCTACCTAAAACAAACAAACAAACTTCAGCGGATAGATACATTGTTTAGAGTTCAACCCGCTTAGTGAAATTTCCATTTTTACTCTCCCCACCCGCTTCATTCAAACAATAGACTCCGGGATCCTTAGAGACTCTGGAGGAAGAACATCTTTTGGTCTCAATCAGTGTTTTCAAATTCTGGGTAGCAGCTTATTTGTGGGTCGTGAAGTCACTTTAACTGTATTTTGAAAGCCTGAATGGGGTGAGAGGAAGAGGAGGGAAGGAGGAAAGGAACGGGGGAGGGGAGGTCTAGAGAGGAGAAAAGGAAGACAGGTTGTGCTGTTTAAACTTAACTGTGTGAATAACACTTTTATAGCAATTTCAAAAAGTCGTAACTCCCCACCCCATCCAAGTACAAGAGTTGTGGGCTAGATAATTTTTTTTTTTTTTTTAGATATTAACGTCACAGTTGGGACACGGCAGTGTCAGAATTGTGGTGGCTTCTTGGGAGCAATGAATAAATAAATTGAGGCAAATCTTGTTTGGTTAATGTTTGAGTTTTAAAATGCCAAAATGCCATAAAGGTCCTTACAACCTGGGTCCTAGTCTTCTGATTCCTGTGTGAACGCCAGTGCCTGGTGTTGGTGTCTGCCATCTGAGGGTGGGTCTCTCTTGTCTGAGCTTGGACACCCCAGTTCCACTGAAAACACAGACAAGCACACCTAGGCCTCCATCTGATCAATCTTCCTATAATGAGCACCAGGGTAGGTGCCCTACAAATATCTCTCTTTTTTAATGATACATGGAGGGTTGGGGCAGAGGAGGCTGGAACACATGGGTGTTCCCAGACACCACAAAGCTTAGACCCCTTCCAGGCTGCAGGTGCCAGTCCCTCAGCAACCGGAGTCCCCGCTTCAGTGTTCAGTACAGAATGTTCCCCATGTCCTCACAGAGCAAGGGGCACACTCTTCTTTCTAACATCAATTTTATACTCTCAAAAAACCTTTTCACACCTAATTTACAATCTTTATTCCAATGTGCTTGGGGAATAATTATGTTTTATTTTTTTCTTTGAGGGAGATTCTTTGGGGCTTGCAGACTGTAGCTTTTCTTCTCACCCCCTCACGCTCCAGGAGGCCGGAGCATGGCGTGTGTTATTTGTGCCTTCATTGCTGTGTGTCAGGTGTCACTTCTTATTAAATAGTTCAGCGTGTTTAAATTAAGCTGGAAAACGTGCAGAAGTACATATAGTTCTTTAGTTTTTCTGCCATCAAGAGAAATCTGACTGATGCAGATTAGAACTAGAAGCCCAATAATTAGTTTTAAAAAAAAAATGTGGTTGCTCGCTTGCCGATTTGCTGAACTAAATCTGAATTATCTCTGGGAATGTCCCACAGTGCTACAGTTCTCTCTGCTGCTTCAACTCCCAGGCCTGATTTTTTTTTTTTTTTTTTTTTTGGTTTTTCCAGACAGGGTTTCTCTGTATAGACCTGGCTGTCCTAAAACTCACTCTGTAGACCAGGTTGGCCTTGAACTCAGAAATTCGCCTGCCTCTGCCTCCCAAGTGCTGGGATTAAAGGCATGCACCACCACTGCCTGGCTGATACTTTTAAAACTTTTTTCTTTGATCATTTTTTAAAAAAGGTTTTTATTTATTGTATTCTGTAAAAAGTGTCATGCCTGTGTATGTCATTGTGTGGGTTTGTGCACACAGATGCAGTACCTATGAAAACCAGAAGAGAGCATCAGATCCCTTTGCGGGGAGTTACAGGTATTGGGAAACACCAGAATGGGTACTAGGAACCAAATTGGGGGCTACTGCAAAAGGAGTATTTGTTCTTTTCCTCCTCTTCCTCCTCCTCCTCCTCCTCCTCCTCCTCCTCCTCTTCCTCCTCTTCTTCCTCCTCCTCCTTCTTCTTCTTCTATTTTTTTTTAAAAAATATTTTATTTCTTTATTTTATGTAGGTGAGTACACTGTAGCTATCTTCAGAAACACCAGAAGAGGGCATCGGATCCCATTACAGATGGTTGTGAGCCACCATGTGGTTGCTGGGAATTGAACTCAGGACCTCTGGAAGAGCAGTCAGTGCTCTTAACCACTGAGTCATCTCTCCAGGCCCAAGCAGTATGTGTTCTTAATGGCCCACTGTTAATGCTTCTCTTTTAAAACTGCTTTTCTTTTTAAAAATGAGAAGCAATGAATTTCTCTTGTTTTGCCTCCTCTGCTCCCACCTTTAGTAATAAATACCTGTACAACTTACTTCTTTAACTGGCAAAGCACTGCAGACAAGGGGCTGAATTTGGAAGGGAGACAGAAGAGGAAACAAAGACCTCAACCCCAGCATCTCACAGGAGGGAGGGGATGGGCAGGACTGTATTTCTAGCTTGTAGGAATTTTTTTTTTTTTTTTTTTTTTTTTTTGTCTTCGTAGAAAGATAAGAACATACAAGCAGTCAATGGGCAGTTTTATAGGAGTCTGTCATGCTAAGCCATGCAGATGTTTCCAGAGTTGAACATCCATTCCTCTTGGACTCAGATACTGTGGATCATGGACAGCTTGAGGTACCCAGGAGTTATTCCCTGCTGCTCCTGGGATCCAGGTGTCTTAGATTTAGCAATCAACAGCCATTCACTTGCAATTTAGAACTCTGTAAGGAGCTTTTATCCCCTTCAGTCAGAAAGACTGTTTGGAAGTTCCTTTCTAATGATCCGGTTACCATAGGACTCCAGCGTGTGCTCTCTGATGTTTTGGCTGGTACATTTTATATTGTTTTAAATACCATTCATTTGTTTTTGAACAAAAACTTAGTACAGCTACTAAATATTTAAAAATATGGCATATAATAAAAAGTTCTTTTATGCCATTCAGTAATATTTTAAAAATTTCTCCACATAGATATATTCCAATTTTCCACTTTGTCTTTAGTTATGGTCGTCTCCTTCTTATGCCCTTAATAAACGGAGACATTCCTTACTTTAGTTTTCTTTAAAATTATATTTATTCACACACACTCTCTCTCTCTGTGTGTGTGTGTGTGTGTGCATGCATGTAATTTTCATAGTGCTTTAGAAGTTCGAAGTTTTCTTTCTCATCCTGTTGTGTTGCCCAATGCTCCCAGGAAGTCATGGCACAGTAGGACTGATAAAGATTTCATGGGACTACTTCAGAATTTTCCCAGTTATCATGGTGGTGGCTTTTGAGCAGAGACAGATACTTTGCATCAAGGTTACAACTCTCAAATGAGAACAAATCTCACAGCAGCCGAGCCTTAAGTCTTCCGACGTTTTAGGTTTGTGTTTTCTATCTCCCAGTGGTGTCCAAAAGTCCCTGCACGCTCCCAGCCTCAGGCCTTTGGTGAAGGCCTTTCCTTTTAATCAAGAGTAGATGTCGGTGATGGGATTTTAATCAAGAAGCTTTCTAGTTCCTTTGGATGCAACTATGGGACTTTTTACTTTCATCAGATAATCGTCATCAAGGTGCCTCTTAGCAGGAAGCCCTGGGTTAGACGTGCTAAGCTTTTCCATGTCGCCATGGTCACTGGGTTGGGATTTAAGAATCTCCATGCTGGAACATGTTCCCGACTTGCCCTGTAGGCCGTGACTGCTCTTGGCATGTCTGGTTCTGCTCCCTGCTGTCTCCAAGAATATCAGATTCCATAATGTCTCTGAGGCTTCTTTTAGAAACCTGTTTTCAGCAAGGACTATCCTGTCGTAGAGGCTTGCCACGTGTTATCAATGAGAATAGTTCTATCTGTTACAGAATGGAGGAGGTTGGATGAAATACTTCACAAAACTCAGTTGATGCATTTGGATTGGTTAGGCCTGGTTTGAGTGGGCACACTGGACAACCTATGTAGCACCCTGGCGGTGGTCTGCCAGACCTGAGTTGTCTTTGTTTCCCAGGGAGTGTCTTCAGAACAAAATGTCCTTCTGTGGTAGAAGCATCACCATAGACACCAGGTCTGTCATTTTTGGGTCAACTGGTGTCTTGTGTCTCCTCCTCACCTTGTAGTCTCTCTATCTGGTGCTCTCCCTGCTCAGCGCCTGCACAGACTCCTCAGGGTGTGTGCAGTATTGATACATGTTAGTTTCCTATGAAGAATGTAGGTATGAGACTAGAAAAGGTACTGTGAACAGAAGCAGGGGCCTGCCCATCCACAGGTATAGAACACAGGAATCACTTCTTCTGAGAACAAGTGTAGAAAGTTGGTAGGCAGGTTGGCTGTTGGTGGGTCTCCCAGCAACACGGAGGACCCAGAAGACAATAGCCAAGCCTTCAATGGGCTCACAACAACATAGAGGACTTGGTCCAAGAACTTCAAGACAAAAACCCACCATCTAGGAAAACATTTGGGACCATTCTCCCCATGCCATCATCCCCCCTCAACATTCCCCTCCCAGTTTCCATGACACACATTCTATTAATTTAATTTAAATTAAATTATTTACTTACATTGTTACATTATTTACATATTTATTTATAAAATATTCTTCAACTTTTAGAGTAGAATTATAAATTATAAAATTATATATATAAATTATAAATTACAAAATACTTTTCAACTTTTAGAGTAAAAGGCTAATAACAGTGATTTTCAAAATTTCCAAGGACTAAACACTTCCATTGGTTTATTTACTTGTTTTTTTATGTCAACATTCCTTTTCACAACCAGTGTGGCTTGTGACCCGGGCCCAGGGGTGAGACTGAAGCGCAGGGTCTCTCTGGGGATTAGCAGGGTCCTCAGGATGAAGTTGTCTTTAGTGCCCTCAGTGACCATGGCTCCCTCTCGTGACAGTCACATTTTTTATTTCTACACATGTGGAGGATTTGGGGGAACGCTTAGGGTATTACCTTCACACCCAGCTTCACCTTGTCTTTCTACTGCGCCCCTCCTAGGTTTTCCTCATTTATTTATTGGTAATCTTATTTCTCTTACTACTGTTGCATATGTTTTTGTAAACTGTATGCAATCTCTTTTGGAGTAAACTCTGAAAAAAAAAAAAAAGTAAACCAAATAGCTCCAGGGAACAAATGAAGATTTTTGTCTTCTGGTCTTTCACTGATCTGTGCACCTGCTGTCCAACATCCAGGGCTGAGTCAAGCTTTAGCTCCAAATGCAAGAACATCCAGCACGTCACGGTGAGAGGTAGGGCAAATGTGTGAGCATCAGTGAGAGACTGAGGAGGGGTAATAGTGACTTGGATGGGAAAGCCAAGCTCCTCATTCTAAAGCACCTTCTGGAAGCGTGTGGGAGGCCCCGGGGTGAGGCCAACTTCTGGGGAACATGACCCACACTGACCCTGGTTTTCTGACTTCCACCCTGGAGCACGTCCATGTTTCCTGCAGACATGTGTTCCCATGGCCCCCAACCCCTCCTTACTTTGGTTCTGAGATTGAGGCTTCAGGAGCAGTCGATGCCTTAGATCTCCTGGGAGATGTAGTTTCATCTTTGTTGTTCGGTGTTCAGGTGAATGCTTCTCTCTGAAGGCAGTTTCCCAAGTCCACCAGTCCAGACTCATGCCACAGGATTCACCATGCATGCCATGAAACACATTTCATTGAACATCTTACATAGCTGTTATCAAAAGCAACCTCCATTGTGACCTCCCTAAGTTCCCTGTGAGTCGCCTGGTCATGGAGCATGCTTCAGGGCTGTCTGATGCAACCAGGCAGCTCTGGACTGTGTGTCCAGAGACAACAAAATCACCACATCTCATGTGCTTGCTTGTTATGTGACTCCGGTATTTCCATGTGCTTCCAGTTGCAACCACAAACCTAAAGCCACTAGCTCATTCTGTTTTCCAAGCAGCATTAACTGACATGGGGCCACGAAGTAAGGACTCTGGAGTGAGGGTTCAGGGGAGCAGTTGAGTGTCTGGGGAGAGCACATTGCCAAAAGTTAGAGTCTGGGCTTTTCCTGCCAGCGCCTTTGTCAGCCACTCAGATCAAGCTTGCAGCCCTACTGCACAGCTGTTTGAGGCTTGTGCTCCCTGAAGCACAAGCTAGACTTGTGCCCTCTCAGTGTGGTCTCTCCTGCTGGACTCTCACCTAGGAGACAGCCACACATTCACCAAGTTGCCTACCCAGCACTTGGGAGGATACTTTTCTTCCATAACCATGTAGGTTCTGCTTCCTCCTCCTCTTTCTCCTCTTCCTCCTCTTCCCTTAAGTCTTTCCCCATTGCTACTGTCTTAATTTAGGTCCTCAGCATCTCCTGCTTAGAAGACTTGTTTCCCTGTTTGTTTTCATATCCTGTTTTTTTTTTTTTTTTTTTTTAAATTTGTGTACTGATTCTTACAAAACAAAACACACTCCTATTATTTCCCTGTCTGGGCTAGTTTTATGTCAAGTTGTCACAAGCTAGAGTCACCGGAAAGGAGGGAGCTTCAATTGAGAAAATGCCTGTGATGTTTTGCATAGGTTTGGCTCCCAGAGACTCCTGTGTTTGAATGCTTGGCCCGCAGAGGGTGGCACTCCTGAGTTTGTGTGATCTACCCAGTAGTAAGTGCATCACTGTGGTGGTGGGCCTTTGAGGTTTTCTATGGTCAAGCTCCGCCCAGTGTCAATTTTAGTCTCCTTCTGCTGCCTGGGTATCAAGATGTAGAACTCTCAGCTCCTCCAGCACTGTGTCTGCCTGCACCCTACCATGCTTTCTGCCATGATGATAATGGACTAAACCTCTGAAACTTAAGGCCAGCCCCAATGAAATGTTTGCCTTTATAAGTTAAGAGTTGCCTTGGTCATGGTGTCTGTTCACAGCAGTAAAACCCAAACTAAGACAGTGCCTTCATAGGATCCTTATGTGGAGTTAAAAGTCTAACCTATCTGGGATTCAGTGCCTTCGCCTTGAGTTCTTGTCCTTGAGCCCCATCCCTGCGCCTTTCTGTGGTATGCTTGCCCCAAACTTTGTCTTGAGTACCGAGAAAGCTATTTTGAAGGAACTGTTACCTGCATCGACTTGATCTTTGTATAACACTTTGCCTTTATCAATATCTTTCTTGTAAGTTTTCATGTTCCTTTTCTATGATCCTGTTACAAACTCCTTTCGTGGTTTTAGGCGTGCAGCTGTCAGACTTGTCTTGAAGCATTATATGTACATTTGGTGCCACTTTGGGGACCTTTCCCTGTGAGCTGAAATTGGTCATCTCTCATCCAAGTGGCTGGCAGTGAAGCCCATCCTGGCCTGTTCTTGTGTTCATTCATGCAGGCTGGGTGTGGAAGGGTAGCAGCTGGAGTACCTTGCTTCTGTGTGTGCCCTTCTCTGGCTTCAGTGGGTGGTTGCCTGGGATTGACAGTCACATCCTCAGGACCAGCCCTTTTAGAGGCTGCAGTGTAGACAGAGAAATGTGGCCCCTGCTCCCAGGATCTCCCAGAGCAGCCCTGTGGGGCAGACTGCAGTCCCCTCTGATTCACAGCTCTCCTCAGTCTCTTTACATTCTCCCAAAAACTGGAGCGTCTATGTGGAAAATTACCCAGGGCTCTGGATTTTAGGCCCACTCCCATGGGTACTCGAAAGACAGCTAAAAAAGAGTTGCAGAATCTGTGTGTGAATTATGATTTGCTCTCACACAGCCTTGGAGGACTGGTACGTGACAGGTCCCATAAGGAGGGCAGCAGACACACGGCTCATGCTATTTTTATGGCCAAACATATATTTTCACATGTCTGCACAAAATCATTAGTGAGGGAGAGACGGACTGGAATTCTGGAGTGACCTCTCTCCTTTCCTCTCCATTCCCCTCTACTCGCCTCCTCCCACCCAACTCCACCCAACTCCAAGAAAGCATAGCTCTCTGCAGGCAAATATGGAATCCATTGGCTGGAGACAAAGAGCTGAACATTCTTTAGGAATGGCCTCACCTTGGCGTCAACCTTCAGTGGACATATTGCAAACATTTCACTGTTATGTATGGATGCTGTTTGCCAAGAACAGCCTGGAGCAGAGGTGTTGAACCTCAGTCTGCTGGTTTAGAACCAAGATGTGACAAACTATCACTCTGCACCTCGCTCCATCATGCTGCAGACCTGAGCTGCCATGCCACCATGCCGTGCTGGCTCAGAGCAGGATGCTGTCTTAGCTAGGCAGTATTTCCCTTCAGCTGCCCCAAGAGTGCTGTGTGGCCTTCAGTTTCTCTAAGTGACTGGGACCTTGAAAGGGAAGAGTGAAACAATGGGGAAATAAAATCTTGCAGTGCAGTGGAGGCCGGACTCTTCCCTTGGACACTAAATGTCTGGGGTCAGTTGTTTCCGTCTGTGTGTGCAGGTCTGTGGAGGTCAAGGGAGGCCGCAGCTGTTGTTCTGATGACACCATCTACCTACTTTTGTGAGTGTCTTTCATGGGTCTAGAGCTTACCAGACTGGGTGGGTTCCACGGATCTGTCTACCTTCCCTGTGCTTGGAGTTCAAATGCACTACACCCATTTTTTTTAAACATCAATTTTAGGGAGTCTAACTCCTGCTTACAAAGCAAGCACCGTCACTGGTCACTGGCTGATCCATCTCGATGGCTCCTGTGGTGACTTGTTTGTGGAGAGATAATGTATTTGTGGGCTGCTCTCTGGGTCCCCACTCTTTAGCTTGGTGCCACTTTCCTGCCAGTGCAGACTCAGCTTCTCTTTGGGATGGGGAGTACACAGGATGCAGCAGTCATAAAGAACGAAGAACCTAAGCCATGGCCTCCTAGTGTCTCTGGCTGCAAGCAGCAGAAGTGGAGGAAAGCACCAGTGTGAGCCAGTGTCCCCAAGGTGGCTGTGCTCTGACGGACCCCCTCCCCCAAGCAAAGCAAAAAAGGGCACAACACTGTGTAGAGGGGTTTCTGGTCACGCATTACTGTTCATCTAAGATGTCTTTGCTCCCTTGGAAAGTTTCCTACTCTCACAGGCCAAGGCCAGGGCTGTGTCTTTTATATATTACGAATTCTATTATCTATTATTCAGGACAGTGCCTGAGACATGGTGATGACCTAATTAATGAGGGTGTCCTGGTATAAAGTGGCCAGGAGGGCCCTGGGGTGTGTGTGCTGGACTTGAATTCTTCTAATAAAGGCATCATAGGGATGATCTGGCAGAGTGGCCACAGAGAGACACTGGGAATAGCCATAGCAATCATCAATGACAGGCACTCCATGGGATTCTAGGAAGAGTCTCTAGGTAAAGCGTCAGGGCGGTTCCTCACCTACATCTTGGAGCCCTATGGGGTTAGAAGGTGGCTTTGCTATATAGAGCAAGTGCTCCTTCCTGGACCAGCTCACAGCAGGGTGGCCCACTCCATGGCTGATTTAGACCTTCTGGTCAACCTCTGGATGCATTTCACTCTATCAGACACTGAGGGGAAAGAGGTTGCATGGGCACTAATTGCTATTTAGCCACAGATATAGGTAAGTTGCATTATTTGACTGTGGAATCTTGGGAACCCACTCACCCTTGACCTGAGGGTAAGGTTTGAACTGTCTACTATCACAGTCCTGATCCTGTGCTCAGAGAACAAAGAGTGCTTCTCAAGGGAAGTCCTGCTACTCCAGTCTTTTGATATAGTCACACTATAAAATTCAACGAGACCCACAAAGGCAGCATAGGCAGAACCTGGCCATAGGTCTAAACCAGAAGTTCCAAGGTAGTTCCCAATTTAGTTGGAAGTCCCATACTGCTGGTCACAAAAGTGTGAGTGTCTCCTGGATCTGTTTGTGGCTGGTTCCCATAGGCCAGCTGTGCTGAGACATTAAGATTACGTGTATATGTGTGTGTGTGTGCATGTTCATGTGTATTTGTGTTTGTGTATATGTGTGTGTACATATATGTGAGTATGTGTGCTCATGTGTATATGGTGTGCTTGTGTGTGCATATATATGTGTGCATGTGTGTGTTTGTATATATGTGTGCTTGTCTGTACATATATGTATGTGTGCTCATATGTATATGTGTGTGCATATATGTGAGTGTGTGTATATACATATATGTGAGTGTGTGTGTGGTGGTTACCATTCCAGTTCACTCTCCAGAGCTAGGAATATCCTGTGTACCATTGTATCACTAGGACAAGCAAACCATGGGAAGCCACAGAATTCAGTTTCCAAATAGGACCTTAGAAAAAGACTGAAGAAAAGGAGCCACTGACCCAAGAAAGCTGTGGAAGGCACAGAAATGGATTTTCCCAGGCTGTTGCATTTGCCCTTCAGAGTTGGCCCTGTGTGTGTTGGTCATGTGCCTGTACCAGTTAGGGGGAGGTGTTGAATGTATCATACTGCCATTATTAAGGAATGAAAGTAATTTAAAAGTGCTCTTTAAAAGTTTTTATTTTTTATTTTTATTATGTGTGAATATCTGTGTGTTTGTGAGTTCACACACATGAACTTAGTACAGGGGGACTCCATAAGGGTGCGTCAGATCTCTCTCTCTCTCTCTCTCTCTCTCTCTCTCTCTCTCTCTCTCTCTCGGTCTCTCTCTCTCTCTCTCTTTCTTTTTTCTTTCTTTTCTCCCTTCCTTCCTTCTTTCCTTCCTTCCTTCCTTCATTCCTTCCTTCCTTCTTTCCTTCTTTCCTTCCTTCCTTTCTTCCTTTCTTCTTCCCTTTCTTTCTTTCTTCCTTTCTTTAAATTATTTGATTATTTGACTGGATGTGTGCAAGTGTTTTGCCTGCCTGTGTACCATGTGCCTGCCTGGTGCCCATGGAGGTCAGAAGCAGTCTTCAAATTTTCTGGAACCAGACTTAAGGATGGTTGTGAACCATCATGTGTGTGCTGGGAACTGAACCTGGGTCTTCTGCAAGAGCAACGAGTGCTCTTAATTGCTGGTCATCTCTGCAATGCCTAAAAGCAGGATTTTTTTTCTTTTTGAGGAAGCATGTCTTACAGACAGAAGGAACAGTGTGTGTGAGGGTCCCATGGCAGGGTATGCCATCAGAACTCAGATGGGTGAGAGCACAGAGAAGGGTAAGGCTGAGACCTGGGGCTTACCTGAGGTTTGCAGCCAGGAAGGTACTAGCCTGTTCCATGTTTTAGATGGCCCAGTTGGACGTACTAGGAGAAAGAGGTTCCAGATGGGGGATGGCAGAGGGAGATGGCTCGGCATTGCGGCAAAGCTCTAGGTAAGAGGCAAGGAAGCCAGAATCAAGATGAAGCAGGGAACATAGCACCGGTGGATGAACTATGCATACCTTTGCCCTTTCCTCTATTACAGTCCTATGCACAGTGTGTGGCCTTCAGTGTCAGACAGAGAAGGACACACACTAAGACACAGCAGAGCAGGAAGCAATGCAGGGAGGCCTCATCAGCTAGGAGAAGCCATGGAACCCAGTAACTAATCTTAGTCTTGCTGCCCAGCTGGGCCTGACCTGGGACAGCAAAGAGAACCTCATAAAGATGCGAGGCAAATTAGAACAGGCCAGAACGGACCCAGGTGTGGTGGCCTGCTGGTTGTTATTTGCTGAGCAGCAAAACCTGGTTTAGTGAATGCAGGAGTCATTCCCAATGGCTTCTCCTTGAATTGCTTCTAGTGCAGAACTTTGAAAACAGGAGCCTTCCCTGCCTTGTTGACATCCATCCAGAGGTGGTAGAAGGTTGCTTCTGGAAGCCTTTAACTTCCTATAGAAGATATGCTGGTTCACAGCCTTCCAGCATGCTCAACCTGAAGCCAGCAATGTCCAGGATGAAGGTAAGGTCATGAGGATGTTGGGGCAAAGGGATAGAGGAAACCCAGGTCTGATGACAACATTGGCAGTGGTCTCCTTGTTCTGAATGGTTTAGAGCAGCGGTGCTCAACCTTCCTAATGCTGAGACCCTTTAATACGGTTCCTCATGTCGTGGTGACCCCCAACCACAGAATTATTGTTGTTGCTACTTTATAACTGTAGTTTTGCTACTGTTATTGATTGTAATATAAGTATCTGGTATGCAAGATGTCTGATATGTGACCCCTGTGAAAGGGTTGTTAGACACCCCCAAAGGTGTCTCGTCTCGATCCACAGACTGAGAACCACTGCCTTGGAAATACCGATTCCTACTGTTTTGGACTCTGTAGTTGCTTTCTGTCTCTCCTGAATGTTCTCTTTATAGTAGGTAGACATTTGACTCTGGTATCCAGAATCAAATCCGTTGTCCACAAGTGTGTGTGATTTAGTAAATACTTAGCCACTGCCATGTGGCAGCTGGCCTTTTTTCAGGTTTCCTAGTTTAATAATCTATCAACAAGATGCAGGAGTATGAACGTTGGATGTAGCACCTACTTGGGAAACTTTTATTTTAAAAAATTGTTAAACAGTTCTTCTCTCTACATAAAACAAACAAACAAAATGACACAAGTATTTTTCTTTTTTATAGAAGTTTAATTCATAATTGCCCCAAACTAGAAGCTGCCAAGATGTCCTTCCACGAATGACTTGGGTCAGGGAGCTGTGCTAACCCACAGAGTCCAGTTTTATTCAATAGTGAAAACAAGTGTGACTCAAGGGTGCCTTCAAGGGTGATCCTAGGTTTGTGGCATCCTGGAAATGCCATTAAGATGAGTGGGTGCCAGGGACTCAGAGGTAGTGAGGCAGGCCACAGAGGACTTTGCAGCAATAGCCTTATTTGTCTGCTTCTATCAGGACAAGGATGCACACAGCCACACCATGCTGAGCAAACCCTCATATACAGCGTGGACTTCAGTTAGGAACAGTGTGCATACCAGTACATAGCCTGGGACAAACACATCATGTGATTGCAAGATTGAGGTGTGAGAGAGGAAGCAGGCGGTGCTGGGAAACTCGGAACTCTGGGCTTTACATTCAATATTCTGTAAGCCTAGGGCTACATCAACAAATGAAGTGTCTCTAACAGCACCCCATATTTCACCCTCCCCGTACAGAAGCTAATGCTCCACCTTCATCACAGAGGGATGGGAAGAAGTACTATTACCTGATGGTGTCAAAGTCCTGCCCTAAGGACAGAGACAGCAGAGGACCAGAGCTGGAATAAACCACAACAGCCAAGCTGATAGACAAAGTTTAACAGGTAGGGTTGGTTGGCACAGGCCGGTAGCTGGAGCGCAGGCTCAAAACCATGATGTTCAGCTCTCAAACCCCTCCCCGTTCGTTTCATTTCACAATTTCCACTCAGGTTAGACCCGGAATCTGATTTGCTGAGTGGGACATCGGGGAGGTTCTGAGTCACTTCACAGCCTGTGGAGGATGGAAAACTCACAGCCTTTTGATCTTAGGAAAAGAAATAGCCAAAGAAACAGGAGTGTAAGACTTACTGAACACTACAAAGGAGTCACCGTGAATGATAGTTTATGGCAGGTGAGTCCACTGGAGCTTCTGTGGAGCGTGGGCTGAAGGGCATGGCAGACTTACCCCAGCAGCATGGGTCACCCCCCCAGGGGAGGCCACAGCAGAGGCAGGCTGGAAGGCCAAGCTGAGCTAGGTGTGCTGCTGTGATCCCCAGTGCTCAGCACCAGTATGCTGGGGCCGGGTCTGAAGGCTTCCCGTCTCTTCCCGTTTTCCATCTCTCGTGGGAAAATAAAATAACATG
>JANHMN010000004.1:156898422-156912695 GCA_030674055.1 Rhabdomys pumilio
TCATTTCCCATTCCATCCAACTTATCTTCCTACACATATATGTAGGCCAGTCAACCTAGTTATTTATAGAAAGTTTGTGTGTGTGTATGTGTGTGTTGTTTGGTTCTACTTTTTCTCTCTTTTTACTATATATAGTATATATGTTTATACTATATATAGTTTTATTTATAGTTTTATTATATATACATATATATGTATACACACATATATGTATACACACACACACACATATATATATATATATATATTACAGACACACACACACACACACACACACATAATTTTTTGTTTTGTTTTTTGAGACAGGGTTTCTATGTATAACAAAGCCCTGGCTGTCCTGGACTCACTTTGTAGACCAGGCTGGCCTTTTATTCAGAGATCCACCTGCCTCTGCCTGATGGGCTTAAAGGCATGTACTACACACCCAGCCTATTTATTTCTATTTTTCTTAAAACAATTTTTTTGAATGTACAAAATTCTTCAGCAATTCTTTATTTCCCTTTCTTTAGTAAATACTTCACCAGGGGCCCAAGACGCAGTCTTCTGGAGCATATCAGGTGTCTTTCATTGAAAAAAACACCAGTTGTGTTCCCTGAGGCCTGGGGACCTGGAAGGCCACCCAAGGATGAGGCTCCGTTGTTCAGTGAGCTCCCAGGCCTTGAGAGCCATAGTTGAGATTCTTCCAAGTTTAACCACACTTATGTTCAAAGTCAGCTTTATTGCAATATTTCATAGAAATGCATTTCAGTAAAATAAGGCCACTATAAGAAGAATAACCATTTTAATAAAAACACAAAGGGATTTGGGTCAGGAATCTGACCATAGTTCGACGTTTTCTCAGAGGTGCCATAATTACCAATGGACTTAATGCTGTCATTAGGAAACCATGGCGCTATGGCTGGTCTCTGCCGGTTTATCCTAGCTTGCCTCAGGCATAGCACCCTCTCATTCTGTTCCTGGATGACAAGGCCCAGCTCTCAAAGGTCCCTCCCTTGTATGAGGAGGCAACGTGTGAAACATTTAGGTTGCCTATGGCCTTTGACTTCTGAAGTCTCTACAGACAGACTCCTAGGGGCTTTTCTGTGCTGTGAGGGTCTATGTGAATGGACATAGTTTTAGATCTCTAGGGTTAGGCTTTCTGCAGCCCCATTCACTCCGAGAGTCCTGAGACCACTCTGGCAGAGAGAATTTCAGCAACCAGCAAGACCAGGATGGCCAGCGATTGTTAGAGTTGGCCAGTCTCTTTACGGCCTCTGTGCCAGTCAGTTTTCAAACAAAATGCCTGGCAAAAATGCTTGGCAAAAAATGTCTGGCAAAAGCAACATAAGCTAGGAAGGTTTTATTTTGACTCATAGGTTCTAGGCCTTAGCCCTTCACAGTAGGCTTGTTGATAAAAACAGGAAGTAGATGGGTCACGTGACACCCATAGTCAGGGAGCAGAGAGAAAAGAAAGACCGTGGTGTTCAGTTCACTTTCTTCTTTTCATCCAGCCCCAGCTCCTGGAATAGCATCAGCCATATTTAGAGCGAGTCTTTCCACCTCAGTTAACTCAATCTAGAAAGTTCCTCGTATAGATGCTCAAAGTTTATCCTGCAGAACGATTCTAGATCTTGTGTAGCTGACAGTCGATACCAACCACCACCCATGTCCCGCTTCAAGAACCTTGGTGGTTCTTTTTTAAACTGTGAATGTCTGTTCTCGGTGAGTTGTGTGCTAAGTGACAGGTCTTCCTCCATCTGTGTCTGTCCACCAACGCGACTGCTCACTGCTGAGTCACCAGATACTCCCGCTGACTTCATTTGCTCAACAAATGTTTATCGAGGCCTACTGGGTTGGAAGATGACCTATATCCATGTTTCTGATGAGTATTTTTTTCGTAAGTTATAAAAAGTTACATAAATCATATTAAGGACACATTGTTTGAAGATGTAAGTTTATTTTGGGTATAGTGTAAAAACTGAATTCTGTTGAGAAATTATTTTAAGAGGCTGAGAAAAACTGAACCATTTGAAGACCCAGGAGAAAAGCTACCGTGGGCTGTGGCAGCTTAGCTACAACTTCCTGGTCTTGTGGTCTTCAAGTCTCAGGAAGATACCTCCTTGTACTCTCTCATTCAGTTGATGACAACCATATCTGATCTCAAAGACGCACTCAAGGGCCCGAACCTGGTTTTCCTCCTGCCTTTTAAGGGGACATGCTAGTCAGCAGTGCTTCCTTACAGCACTGTCATTCTGAGGACCAAACTCTTTGTGTATAGATCTGCAGGGGCCCTCCCTGTTTAAGACATAGCAGAGCATTTCTGAGACCTCAGGGCAGCTGTCTGGGATGCAGACAGAATTCCCTCCTTCTATGCTGGAGACATTGCTGAAGATCATTCCTTAAAAAAAACTGTATGGTGCTGGGTGGTGGTGGCGCAGGCCTTTAATCCTAGCATTTGGGAGGCAGAGGCAGGCGGATTTCTGAGTTCGAGGCCAGCCTGGTCTACAGAGTGAGTTCAGGACAGCCCGGGGCTACACAGAGAAACCCTGTCTCGAAAAACCAACCAACCAACCAAACAAAAAAAACCCCAAAAAACCAAAACAACAACAACAAAAAAAAACCCAAAAAACCAAAAAAAAAAAAAAAAACAAACAAACAAACAAAAAAAACCCTGTATGGTGATTCTTTGAGTTTTTATTTCTTAACTATTTTTATTAGTGTGTATTAATTGTACATATGAGTGGGTCTCATGATGAGAAGCATCGCACACATATAAACTGAACTTTGAACACATTTACTTCCCTAGTTACCTTCTGTTGTCTCGCTCTCACATCCTCTGGCCCCCTCCTTCTTCTTAAATGGTATCCTTTCTACTTTCATGTCTTTTTAGAAAAATATATATTCTACACATGAGAGAAGGCACATAATCTCTGTCTCATTGAGTCTGCCTTATTTTACTTCAGCTCCACCTATTTTTCTATAAAGTACATAATTTTGTTCTTCTTAAATGGCCAAATAATACCCCCACTGTATTTATTCATGAGTCTGTGGTGGACCCCTAGGTTGGTTCTGTAGCCCAGTTCTTCTGACCCTGCGTGCGGCAGTACCACCTTGGCTTGGTACTTGGTGGCATTCTCCTGCTGCCATGCTCGATCAGCTTCTTGGAGGAGCGTGGTTCAGGGTGGCTGCCAGGTTGTGAAGTGTACATGTCTACCCGCATCTGGTGGGACTGGATCCTGTGAAGATGAGATGGTTAACTTCATGATTTCTTTCCCCTGCCAAATTCAAGGCACATGCCTGTGTTCACGGGAGGGCTGTGGAATGGGGGTAACCGCTCTGTCACCAAAAACAGAGTGGCTGAGCTTACATTCCTGGAACGGTTCTAATGGGCCTTCACAGGAACGTTGGGAGTCCATAGAAAAGCATGGGGCTCACCCAGAACAACCAGGCAAGAGAGTCATGTCTCTGGGAACTCTGCTCCCTTGAGAAACACTTGATGGCAGAGGAGAAAATCATTCATCCTCCCCCTTTTTTCAAAACAGGGATTCTCTGTGTATCCTTGGCTGTTCTAGAACTTGCTCGGTAAAACAGACTGGCTTCGAACTCAGAGGTCTGCCTGTCTCTGCCTCCCGAGTACTGGGATTAAAGTTGTGTGTCACCCCCACCCCAACCATTTGCCCCTCTTAATTGTACCCAGTGTTTAGCACTTCTCATTGCTCGCATTATTCCACAGACAAGGATTCAGACAAGGATGTGTGGGGATTCATAGCATCAGCTGCAACAATGTTTGTCTCTCTGCCACTCACTGTTCTAACAGGGATGATTGTTATAACTATTGTTAGTTTAACAGGCATACCGAAGCGCTACGACCAGTCAGCCTGTGGACTGAACTTGAGTTCACCTGAGTGGGTGCTGAGTGCCTCAACCTCATCTCTCAGTTTGCTTTTGTCTTACCAGTCCTGAGAGGTCCTTGCCTATGGTCAGCAAGTCCAAGCAGTTGTTACTCAGAGTCAGCAAACGTATCCCTTATATCCTGTGTGTCTGTCACTTTCTTCCTTCTGACAGAAACAACATGAGGCAGGAAGGCTTTATTTGACCCATACTTTGAGGGAAATGCCCATCCTGGCTGGAACATCATGGAGACAGGAACCTGTGTGAGCAAAGGATTGTCTTTCTCATAGATGAGAAACCAGAAGCCAGGGAAGCTGATTCCCTTGCCTGAGGATGCTGTTTATCAAGAGGAAGAACTCAGATGGGACCAGGACCAGATGGCTCAGATGAGATGCATTCCTGCCCTGCTATTTTACTCTGCATCCCCTTTCCAGCAAAAATCACAGCAAGTCTGTAGCTCATCTTCATCTCTCCTCCTGGGTTCACTTTGGACACTTGGAAGGACTGTTTGTCTTAGGAACATTGTATTTCTTCCTCTGTGCCCAACACATAGCAGACGGTGCTGTGCCCACTGAGTTTGGAGTGAATGTGAGAGGGTTAGAGGTGGTCCAGATCTTAGAACCACTGCCTGGAATCTTGGGCCCTCTGGATTTTACAGATGAGGACTGGATAGTTTCATTTCCCTGTAGAGAAGACTCTTGTCAAGAGACTCCCACTGTCTGTTCTTGTCATTCTCAGAACACCCTCACTCTCTGATTCTAGAAGGATAACAAGCCAGCTCTATGTGCAGGGTGAAAGTTTCGGTAGTTTTCTATTGCACTATTAGCTAACAGGTTACTCCAATTCTGTAGTGCAGCTGCTACAAGGGTCCATGGCAGACACGGAGAGCCTGCTTTCCTCTTTGCTTTCCCTGGGGTCCTTGAATCCTGTGTTCATCTAATCTCCTATTGAATCTGCTCAGTGCCTCTGAAGCTCATTCTCATGAGAAGAACCCCTGAGATCTGCTCAGTGACCGGAGACCCAGGTAGGTGACTGCGAACATGTGCAAGGGTGACCTGAGCCCTCCCTACTGTCTTTTCTTTGAGTGCAGGGAAGCTAAGACTTAAACACATTGGCTTTGAAAGTTGTGATGTTTTTTTTTTTTTTTGACAGGTTGAGACAGATGCCCAGGAGACTGGGAAAGCACACCTTTGGGTGTGTCTGTGAGGGACTTTCCAGTGGAGATTAGAATGAAGTCAGCAGCCTGAATTTGGGCAAACTGTCTGATAGACTGGTGGCCCAAATGGAATAAAGTGGGGAGAGAAGGAACTTCACCAGTGTGTGCGTGCCCCACTTTTCCTGAGCTGGTAGGTCATTGCAGCTGGTTTTATCTGGGGACACAGATTCCAGCTTTTGATGCAAACTCACACAGGCTCCTCTCCAGGGAGGTTCCAGGCCAGTAGCCTTGGATTGGACCTATACTGTCAGACCACCTTGCTCTGAGGCTTTTAGCTTGGACTGAACAGCTACTGGGTTTTCTGGATCCTGTATGTAGACAGCTATCATGGAAAATTTAAGCCCTCAGTTGTGCAAACCAGTCCAGTAAATCCAAATGTACACACACACACACACACACACACACATACACACACACACTGCTTTTCTCTAAAGAACCATGACTAATACAAATATATATACACATATATATGTATATATATATATGTATACACACACACACACACATATATATATATATATTATATAAAGGTATGGTACATGAAAAGTAAGTATATGTTTATTATGCAGACTATAATATAAACACAGTCTTTAGTTATACACAAATATATAACTACCTGTAATTATGAATAGTAAAATATAACTTAAAATATGTTGTCCTTTTTTAAGTTAGTATTTGCAAAAGGGAAACTGAGAGAATGCAAACAGAAATGGAATCCTCCCACAGATCAGCACATATAGCCCTGTGAGCCCATAAGCCTTCTGCCACACTCATCTGTGCATTTACAATTTTGAGAGAGTAACACTGTAGCGTTGTATCCTGGTTACCATTTGTAAGAAGGCAGCATAATTATTGTTTGTGATACTGTAGCGTAGTTATTGTTGGTAACATTGTGTTATTGCAGTGTAGATACTACCTGTAATATTGTAGCATGCTTACCATTTGTAAGTGCCTTTTAAATCTTACTCTATTACTGTTAGCTCTTCATGTGAGTAGAATAGGTTTTTTTGTTTATTTGAGAATTTCATGCATGCATATAATGCATTTTGCTGCTTTGATGTTTGAGTAGTGTGTTGTTGTTGTTTTAAAATATAATTGTAAACATTTTGATCCACCGTGGTTGGCTTTGGAACTGTTTCTACCAGCCCTGTAATGACTGTACTCTCTGACTCTTGTGTAGTCATCTAGGAATGGACTTCTGGTGCTCAGGTGTAATGGAGGGTTTCCTAAGGGGTTCTGATAGCCTTTTCGTGTGCTTGTTTCTGTCCCAACCTTTCCATCTTCCTTGAGAAGCAACAATCTAACAGAAGTGAAATCTTGTCTCCTGAGTACAAGTCCCCATGGAAATAGGACTTCTCTCCTGAAGAGCTGTAGCTAACACACTGTGACCTAGGAAGGGGTGTGAAGATGGGGGAGCATGCAGAGGCGCATCACATTGGGTAGGACTCTGTTCACAGTTTGATTTTGTCAGTGAGATGAATAGTCTCATTGACAGGGGCTGGAAGCCTGGCTTTTCTTTCTCTACCTGTTGTCCACTTGGGGACATGTGACAAGTGTGTGAACTTGAGGCACGGCCAACTTAACAGCGAGGATTTCCAACTTAAATGCAGACTCTAGTGTTCAAAGGCTAAACTTTTCCTGTTAGGCTTTTCCACTTGAAACACCTCCTTTGCCTTTGAAAATTGAGGAGTTGATACAAACTTCTTGGCTGGGAGAAGTCAAAATTAGAGGAGCTTTCTCAGCACGAGCGATACATGGTCTCCAGCTCTAGGGTCTCAGGAGTGTTTCTGGCTAGGCAGAAGAGAGTCTGCAGCATCCATCTCAAACTGGGCATCTTCCCATGACATTCTCTGTTGAACATCAGGTCCTACACTAGTTGGGAGACTAACCTGCAGGAAAAGTAATCGTCAAAGGCAGCACCCTCAATGGGTGTCACCATCCTCCATTCACCTTTCTTTGCTGGAGAGTTCCCCAGGCAGGAGTCAAGTGTAGAAACATTTGGGAAACTAGCATCCTGCCGGAGATATGTACAAGACACTGAGACAGGTGATGCTTCATACACAGAGCACAAGAGATGATCCCAAGTACATTGCAGGATCTTTCCTCCCCAGAGGGAAAGATGCACTGGTAACTGTGTCTTCACTAAGATTTTTACTGAGATACTTGCAGATTGTAGACAATTCTAAGCACGAATTTATAGAATTCTTTACCCATGCTCATCACCCATCCCTACCCCAGTGGCAACATCTTGCAATGACCCTGAACTTCAATCTTACAACCAGGAGATTGGCTCTGTAGTAAACCGTGTACCTCATTCAGAGTCTCCAAGTTATGTGTGTATATGAGACTTACACATGCATGCAGTCCTATGTCTTCACGTGTGTAGAACTGCTTGACCACCAACACAGTCAATAAATAGCCTGGCTCTCAATCTAGAGTCTACACTGTCAGTTGTATAGAACCATAACCCTTCCCACCTCCGTCTCTGACAATGTGTATTGTTCCCTGGCTCTCCAGCTCTCTCATTCTGTCACTTCAGGTCCATTCCCATGACTTCCTGCAGTGCATAGTCTCCAGAGATGGCCTCTTCCCTCAGCGTCACTCTGCAGCTGCATGCTGGCTGGGTATACTGCTGAACATGACTCGACAATGTGTACACCTAGTGTGGCTGGCTATCTGCCCATCACAGTGTTGATTGTAAATGCAAGACCACCACCAGACTATTGTCTCTGCTGTCTCCAGGCTGACCCTGTGGGTTCATATTCCCTTCAAGCTTAGGTCTGCTTCGCTTTTAGTCTACTGTCAGATATAATCCAGTAACTGTGTCTCTTAACCCTCACTGCTGGACATGGTCCAGGGTGAGATTTGGGGTAATCTATGATCCTGAGCTGATTTTCTGGGAAGGGACCCTTGTGCCTCAGACCTTGAGGTCACTGTCCTGATCTTACACTATCTATCCTGCAGTGTTCCATCGGTTTCACAGTATACACTAGGGCAATCATCAGTTGAGGATAACAGGAATCTTTAGAAGGTTTTAAAGAAATTTTTCATATAAGGTTTTTATCTCTATGCAAATTTTATCACATAGAGATTGCACAGTATGGCTTCAAAATTAACCTGTTTATTTAGTGCCTGTGGTAAGCCAAGTATACTTTCAAATAGTGAGGGTCTGCTAATGTAAAATAAAGTGCCTGGCCCTTGAGTTATGTGGGCAGAACAAAAGAAGTAAATAGAGTAACAGAATCACAAGGGTTTGGACTGATACCCCAAGACAGGGCTTCCCATGTGGGGTGAGGCCAACAGTGTGTCTAGGTTGCTTGGAAAGGCATTTCTCATGTCTGTGAGTAGAGTCAGGGCAGCTTAACAGCATGAGCGTAGCTGGGAAGATGGCTCAGCATTGCCACTCAAGACAGATGACTGGAAATCAGATCCCCAGACCCCACATGAAAGCGGGACATAGTCTCTCAAATATCTGTATTCCCACTGTATCCTACCAGGGACAGCAGAATTGACAGACACTTGAAAATCAGGTAGCCTAGCTTAAATATAAAAGACACCCTGTCTCAGATAATGCAGAAAGGTGAAGTGTGACATGCAGAGACTGCCCCTTGGCCTCTACACACGTGAGGTGGCACTCATGTACCCTCCCATGAACATATAAATACCACACACCACACAAATAGAAAAGTATAAACAAATATGCTTTTTTTATCACCACCTATACACATAAAGGAATAGCAAAGTCTATTTTACAAAAGGCAAGTCATTCAAGTATAAAACCTGTCATTTAAACAATTCTATAAAAAAACAGTTGTAAATATCAGTTGAATTCACAGCTATCAAATAATTATTGTTTGGGAAGAAGAATTTCTGTTACTACTTAATGATCGTTTAAGTAGCAGTAACATTAAATCTTGACTTGGTAGAAATTAAGTGGCTTGAGCGGTATTCTGAATGGAATGGAAGCCATTCTATTCACTTAAAAAATCTCCAAAATGTGTATTATATTAAAATTATCCATATTTTCAAACATTAGGAGCAATTGAACAATGCATTATGTATGGGTAGGGCATCATATATATATATATATGGGAAATGTATAGTTCCCACTCAAATTTGCTATAAAAATAAAGCCTATGAGAACATAGACACACACATGGACACACACGGACACACACACACACAGAGTTAGTTAATACAGCCTTCCAGAGACCATCATGATTAAAAGTATCCACACATGACTACTCTGATATGCCTTGTTTGCTATTTAGTTTATAACACAGTGGGTTACAATGTTACTTTTCCTCTTCAAGTATTTGTGACATTTTAGTGGCTGTCCTGTATTTACTGGTGTCCAGCCAGTACATGAGTAGATCTAAGCACTAGGTGGACTGAAGGGACCAGGAAGTTCATACCCTGGCTAGTGCAGAGAAGAGGGTGCAAGCCTCGGTCCCTGTGCCCTGAATGGTCACCCTACACTGAGACTGGGCATGTGGTATCCTGAAAGCTGTCAGCAGGGATGCTTTAGTGAAGGGGCCTGTTTGACCACACAGAGATTTGGGCAGGATGCACAGAAGAAAACTGGGCAATGATGGACTGGATCTGGCTTCACCTTGCCCAGAGTCCTTTGTAGGCTGAAAATCCTGGCTGAGTTTTCTGTTTTCTATGTTAACTTATCATTTAGCCACCTTAGAAAGCCAGAGAGCATGTCGATCTAGACCTGTAGCTCCCATTGCCTAATTCCCTTGATTGTGACTGAGACCTGAGCTGTGAGCTGGTACCAGGTGCGTATAACAGGTGCTTCTTGAGGTCCTGTGTCACGTATGTCTTCACCTCCCCGACTACGCTGGGTTGATGGAGACCTTCTAGTTCAGGTTTGAGTCAACTGATCTTAGACAGCCAGGATCACCTTCTAAATGTAAGCCACACTACAACGTGGCCTTAGCTGACCCCTGATGTCCAAGCAGGAAGTGTGTACTTGGTCCCCGAGAATGCAGCTTAGGAGTGGAAGAATGGCCCCTTTCCCATGTGTGACTGAGTTTGAGTATGGGGCTGGCAGTTAGTGTCACCATTTGGCCATAGTGGAAGGAATATGAGTTCCAGTATATTCCAGCTGGCATGAAATTTTTGAAGTGTAGAATCAACTATCTCTGAAATCACTCGATCCCAAGACTTCTTAGAAGTATTAAATCCTGGCTCCATAATTAGCCTTTTGTCACCGACTGCTGAAGAGTCTTACTCTTGAGGAACTAGCCAGGGAGAGGACCAGCTAAAAATCCCATTCTTGGTTAAGGGGTATGGACAGGGTACCCTGTGCTCCCTTTATTGTAACGACTGGCCACATCACTCAGTGAAAATCAAAATTTGACTTGTATGTCAACACAGAAAAGACAGAATTGTTTGTAAAAAGGAATCTGTTTGGGCGTTGTTTATTTTCACAATCTCTTAGACAAAAGCACCGAGGTAATGCAAATGAATATAAATGAAAGTTTAGTATGCACCCTGAGCTGCCAGGTGGCAGGGACGAGGGCTGTATGGTTGCTTTCTCCTCTGTCATTAATGCTGGTGGCGGGATTGGTGTACAGGGTGACAGGCAATATAAGCCAGCCTTAAGCTCTAATTCCAGAGCTGAACACTTCCTGCCCAATTAATTACAGCAGCACAGGTTATGTGGAAATCAAACTCAGAATCAGGTCATGAAGCCCGAAGATCTTGTCATTGTGCCTTTAGGTTTTATAGGAATGTGTCTGAACCAACAGATTGCAAATTAGGAACCGGCATTAGTTCTGACAAGGTTTTTAAAAGAATATGCAAGAAGGAATCATTGTGTGGTCACCAAATCCACGTTTTCACGGAGACATCAACATGGCCATTCACTATGTGCATAGGGGGTTTTCTAGGGGCGTCACTGCACACACTGCAGAGTATGGGTTGCAGTCCTGACAGCAAGGTGGGACTGGGTGTTCTTGGGAGTACTTGTATTCTGGATATTTCTTTCCTGGTGGACTTGTTATATTTTTAACTCTACTTAAAAATTACCACCCATTAACACAGAAACTTAAAACTTGTTATGCAGATTGTGTCAGTGGAGCGATCAGCTATAAATGGGATGTCTGCATCACACAGCTATCCTCAAAGGCTCAGGCACCATCTTGGAAGAGAAGAGACAAAGACTTACAGGCCTGAGGTTGGGGAAGAGCAAAGCAAAGCCGTGTCTTTTTTAGACATGGTGAGACTTCTGTGTTTGCAAACTTGCAGCAGCCGTGGGCCTGCGCAGGAGCAAACCAACCAACACTTAACATGGAGGACAAAGGAGTGCAGTAGCCTCCACCCATAACTGAGAACACACCGAGTCTCTGACTTCTAGGGGAGAGAGAGAGAGAGTCAGTTTTCTTTAAGAGTATAGCCCCTGGTAGGTTGGTCATGCTTCACTGGATGTCCGCTGCTGGATGTCTCCACACACGTAAATAGCACAGATTAAATTCAGTGGTTATTGACAAAACAAAGGGCATGAAGTAGAAAGTAGAAAGTAGAAAGGGGTGGAATGGGGCAGTTAGGAGGCTCTCTCTGTCTCTCTCTCTCTCTCTCTCTCTCTCTGTCTCTCTCTCTCTCTGTGTGTGTGTGTGTGGGAGATAGATCAAAATACATTGCATGAAATTCTTAAAGAATTAATAAAATTGAATTTTAAAAAGGGGAAAGGAAAAAGAGTAACACCCCAAATACAAATAGAAGTCCTGACAGTCAGAGCAGAGACATCTGAGTGGGATGGGAAAGATGCCTCAGCATGCTCAGGGGCTTGGTTTAGGCTCTATGATTCCTGGCTTGTGGTGCACACGGCTCTGCCTCTGCCTGCACTGCATCCTGCACCATGCACGCTTTGAGGTCAACCCTCTGGGAAGCAGTGGTGTGAGACTCTGACCCATGCCAGGAAGGACTGACTGGTCAGCACTGGTGTCCTCTACCCTGTGCTGTTTCTCTGGAGAAACTGCAGCCTGAACCATGAACAGTTACAGTTCCTGTGAAAGCATTCTGGCCTTTGTGTAGATCATGAAGTGCAGAAGGACTTTGGATTTCTCATATCTTCTTGTCTTATTCTCAAGCTATTCTTTTCATTATAACATCTTAGTCTGAAGTTTTGTCTTGTTAAAAGATTAATGTATGAGTGTTTTGCTTTTGTGTATCTAGTGCTCCACATGCATGCAGTACCTGTAGAAGTCAGAAGAGGGCACAAGACACCTCAGAACTAAACTTCCAGACACTTGTGAACCATATGGGTCCTGAAAAACCAAGCCCGGGTCCTCTTGCTACATCTCTCTGGCCATTTGTTTTGTTTTCTAAAGTGCTACATTCACAAAAAGGGTCTTTTGCTGGCCTGAAGTTGTCACTGGCAGTAGCCTTGTGCCTGTAGGATCTGGAACCTGGACGAGGCTCCCAGGCTCCACAGTGGCCTGGGTTACCACTCTTGTGTTCTAATATATAGCATGCTGGTATGTTTTTGTGTTGCAAAAAAGAAGTGATTCTGGACACATGCTAATTGTTCACTTTCAAAGTGGAGTCCCACACTCTTTGTAAAGCCTCCTTGGGCTGAGTGTTAAGCACCTCAATGGTGCTTTGATTTTGCTGGAGGCTGTGGCTCCACATCGTGGGACCAGCTGAATAGCCTGTCACCCTCTCACTGTCATATTTGCTCTAGAATTCACGGTCTTTCAAACAAACCAGTTGATTTGAGGGATTTGGGAAACTCATATAATGGGAATTCCCTTCCAATCTCAGGCTTCTGGTTTTTAAACACACTTAGATTCTTCTCTCCTCTGTGGCTGCCTCTTCTGGACTCTACACTGAAGTGTGGCACCTTTGTCTGTGTGAGAGCAACCTTGTTGGGATTTGTGCGCCTGAAGCAGTGAGCAACACTTCCTTATGCTGATGGACATGTGGCTTGGGAAAGGAGAAACTGGCCTGGAATGTTTCCTAGAGCATAGCAACTTTTCTAGAGTGACCCCTTCAGCCCACATATATGATAATATGGGTAACATTTTTGGGCAGTGGTCACCTATCTCCTGTTTGTTTGGGTATTTCTTCTGAGCTAGGTAAATATCTGGAAAAAATGGGGACATTCTGGAGGGTGAATGTGAATCCCCTTAAGAGGAGGATGCCCAAACAGACAAAATCCTGTTATGAAATGTCCTCCCGATGTTTCATGGAGCTGCGCTTGGCACCGCAACCCCAGAAGACTTGGAGAGCAACCGTAAGATGTGGGTGCACCGGAAGGAAGGTCTGTGTGTTTCTAAGTTAGTTTAGCTCATTGGTGACATCATAAGATCACTGTCACCTAGGCGATGGAATGTGTTGCTATGGGGACAACAAGCTGTGTGATCACACAGCTTCCAAACACAGTCAGTGGGAAGCCTCCCCTTCCTGTGTACTGCAAGCAGCCTGGGTGTATGTGGGGGGCGGGTGTTTGGATTAAAAGCCTGGCATTTAAACTCTGTTAATGTAGATGTTCGGAGATAATGGTTTGTCATGCTTACATACTCAGAATTTTGAGATCTTTGGAACCCACAGCAGTCTAATGAGGCGAGAGCTTGTTACGGGAAGGTACACAATGCAGTCGCAGAACTGTAAGAAATGTCCAGTGCAGGGTTGGGAAAGCATGCCTTAGGTGCATTTTCTGTTGGGTTGGAGGCATTGGTGCCGGTGTTGAATGGACCCGTCCTGGATTCTGTCAGCCTCCTTCCAACTCCAGGGAGTTCTTGATGCTATCCTGTGACTTACTGACCCTTTTGTTGCCTTTATCACACAACCCCAGCCGTGTGCCATGTGCTGTGTGCCATGTGCCGTGTGCTGTAGCCTCTCATAACTTTTCATGTGCTGACACACAAGTACCTATGCATATATCTGCATGCCTATGTATACATATAGTCAATTCACACTGAACACACTAAGTGAGCCCACAGGGCTAGGTTCCTGTCAGCTTTTGCTCCTGCTTCGGCCACTGATCAACACTGTTGTTTTACTGCTTCTGTTTAAGGAGGCCTCAATGAATACCTGCTGTTGATCCCCCAACACCGAGCTCACACCACTAGCATCACCATCACTATAGCATCAGCATCACTATGACATCATTATTACTATAGCAACAGCATCACTATAGCAACATCATCATAGCATCAGCATCACTATAACATCA
>JANHMN010000004.1:156914113-156924305 GCA_030674055.1 Rhabdomys pumilio
TGTGTGTACTTGTGTGTGTGCATTTTTATAGCACATCTACATGTATATACTTGCACGTATACATTTTTATAGCTCATCTACATGTATGTACATTTGTGTACATGTGTGTACATGTGTATGCATTTCCATAGCTCATCTACGTGTGTATATGTGTGTGCATTTTTGTAGTCCTCCTACATGTGTATATATGCATGTGTGCATTTCCATAGCATGTCTATATGTGAGTACATGTATGTGCATTTCCATAGCCCACCAACATGTGTATATATGTGTATGCATTTCAAAGCTCATCTACATGTGTATATATGTGTGTGTACATTTCCACAGCCCACCTACATGTGTACATGTGTGTGTACATTTCATAGCTCATCTACATGTGTATGTGTGTGCATTTTCATAGCCACTTGAAAATCAAGTGAAGATTCCTAATAGCAAACACACATTCCCAACCCCAAAGGCCGCCTCTTCCCATGGCCCCAGAGATGCTCTCCTCTTCCCCCTCCCCTCCCCGGGGCACACTGAACATGTGTTCTGCCCACCTTTCCCTCCTCCAGGGTGCATGCTTCTCTGGAGTGTGGAAACAATGTCTCCAAGCAGGATAAGGACCTCAGACTCAGAAGCTCACCAAGCTCTCAGCTCGTGTGAGTGTCGTCTGATGTTGAAATAAGCTAAAGGTCTGTAGGAAAGAGTCCTCATCCTCAGCGCTGGCTTCCCCACTATGGTGTGAGACAGTACTGGCTGGACCTTAAGTTAGAAAAACAAGTTTTGGGAACATCTTGAGTATCAAGAGAGGATCTGGGCTCCATCAGCTGAAGGAGATGCTTTGCTTAGGGAGATGCCAGTGCACCAGAGACATGGTTATTGTTTTAAATGATGCGACTCTGAGACACTCGGTCTCCTCACAGGGTGATTATGTGCTACTTGTTCTTGATGCAAGGGCTTGGTAAATACCACATATGCATTTCCATGCTCTTCATTACAGAATAAACTTGATTTAATAAAGCACTCTTTTGAGAATATGTGGATGTCTTAGATTGCTAGTTTGAATTTTTAAAAGCTGTAAGGTTTTTAAATTGTAATAACAACATCATAATTCTTGAAAATTCTTTTCATAACATATTAAAGACATAATGATTAGATGCAATTTTGTTTGTTTGTTTCAGTAACTGAAGAAACTAGGATTATTGGCCATTACTTGGTAGCCTGTTCTGGATGCTGTGCCAAGGCATAGCTGTACCAATTGTGAGAGTATTTATAATATTCTGAGAATACCCTTGCAAGCTGAGTTACGGTAGGATGTCCATTTCTCAGGTGCTGAAATGCAGACTCAGAATAGCCAGGGTAGATCTGAGCCACAAGTCAGACCCTGCTGTGCCCAGTCACAGAACTGGAATTCTTTTCTTTGGTTCTGTAGAGTGTGACACCCTGAACATACGTTGGGTTTGTATCTAGATAACTTGGGAAGTGTGTGTAGTTATAGGACTTTATATTGGTGGTGAGAAAATGAGGAGAACCAGCCACTAAATAGTCACTTTCTTTTTGGAAATAAAATAGACTTCTCAAAAGATGTCATTAAGGAGAGGATTAAGAGAAGGCTTCTAGACTTCATCTCTAGATGCCAATCACCAGGCATCTACTGTTTCTATCCTCTTCCCCCATGAGGAGAAATCCTGCCTCCCATTCACACCGCCAAGGACAGCCTCGAAGGCAAACTTGAATTCCCACTTTGTACCTAATGTTTGGGACCTTAGAGATGGCGCACAGTTAGACAAACCTGGGAAAATGGACGGTAAAGCACTTTCCTCAGAGGAGTGCACTATGATCACCAAGCTAAAAATAGAGTCTATCAACAGGCCTATGCTCAGCCAATCACCCTGATGCGATCAACCCTGACTGCTTTCCTCAACCCTCTGCAGACCTGACTCTCTGGAAGCAATGATGTAATTTCTGAAGAACGACATAGCAAGCAGACTGGCCACTTTGCTACATTAACCACTGACTTGGTGGAACTCAAGAGCCAACATCCAAATGGCTCCTTGTCCAAAATATAAAAAGTATAACCCGAAGGACCAATCAACTTGTCTCTGATGTTGCTCGAGTGCTCATCAAGTCTGAGTGTATAACGGTCATGGCAGAACCTGCAACATTGACATTGGATGTTGCGAAGACATACTTTCAAGACTATAAATGCCTGCCCCAGGGATTTTGAGAATATTGTCAAGACATGGAGTTAAATAGATTATAAAGATTATGAACAAGCAAGAGAGTTGAAGAGAAGGCTCTGTGTGCCCACTGGATGACAGGAGATAATTTCTCTTAGTTAATTTTAACCTGAAGCCTTCCCAGTGGTTGTGTGTGAGCCACCTGATTGGATATTGCACAGCCCATGAATTGGTGAGTGCCATTACAGAGGCCAACAGGAGTTCTAGCGACCTTCAGGATGCATTGCATGGATTCATTCAAGGCCTAGCATATGGGGCTAGGCTAGGCTGCTGGTCTGTCCATACACCGGCAAATCATTTCTGGAATAGCCCTCTTTGGATAAGGCCACTAAATCCATGGGAGAAAATACCCCAAACCTGTCACGGAAGTCTGAGGCTTGTGCCCAAAGGTGACCCCACATTGGGGAAAGGGACTATATATATTTATGCCTAACCCTAAAGGGTATGAGGGGATTAAATACCTAAGGTGTGTTTATTATGCTATTAATTTACTCTATGAGATGGGCTAACTGTTGCCCCAAATTGTCAAGTAAGTAATCATTTTATCCTTTAATCGATAGGACAAGAACTACAAAAAAGCGATAAGAAGGGAAACTTGGAAATATTGGTTTTGTTCTGAGGAGTTGCTTTTGGTCTGATGTGTGTTGTGCTTAGGGATATGTGTGCACTAGTTGCCTTGTGAATCTTCCACAGAAAAAATACTGGACTTAGCAAATCTGTCAGGGATTTGGTTAGTGGCAGTGTGGCTCTCTAATGAGTGATCAAAACATTCTCATCTATGTATCAGAGGGTGCAAACATACCACCCCACTGTTTGCTCCTGGACACTGACTTCTGACTTCCTGACTTGATGGCCACATCACCTCTCCCATCACCAGCATTTTGGTGGCCTCACAGCACTTTGCTGAAACCTACATCCACTGGTCTGTTCATCTCATGCTATCCCACCGAGCTGTGATTGCTTCATTCCTTCATAGCTCATCATTCATTTGTTACGTGTTTGCTAAGTATCTAGTTCATGGTAGACAGGCTCCTGAGCACCATAGGCATAGCTGAGAAGATGCTTGCTGGAATCGCTACGTGCTGTTTATTTTAGGGGAGAAAGGAGAATAAAAACAAGATAAGTAAGTGCGGATCTATCAGCAGAAGTGGGACAAAGATCCACTATGGGGGACACAGGGGAGTGGGGAGTGTGGCGGGGAGGGGGGAGGGCAGGCACGGGGCATGGAACATAAGCTGTATAGAAGGAAGGGGGTGAAGAAAGGGCTCTGTAGGGAGAGACAGATGCCAAGGACACAGAGAGAACCACTGGGCTTGGCAGATGATGAAGATTTGGGGTGGCAGGAAGGATGGAGATGCCAAAGAGGAGCAGGGAGACCAGAGTTCTTAGCTCCCACTCTGAATGAGGTAGCAAACCAAGAGAGGGGCTGTTGTCAGCCATAGGGAGTTCCTGCATAAAGCCAGCTGGCACTAGCCCTAGAGAGAAGCCATCAGCCTTCTGATGCTGGCACCTGGAGCTAGCAAGGCTAGCTAGTTAGACTTCCAAACTGTTTCTAAACGTCCTTGCTGTGGTACCTCAGATACCTCGGATTACAAGAGGATTCATTTCCCCCTGAATCTGTGTTCTAAGGAAGCCAGGAGCCCACTTCTCTTTCCCATCTGTCCTTCAGCTATAGCATCGAAGGTTACACAGAGCAGCCAAGCTGCATGACATGAAACTTACTGTCATACAGAGCTTCATGTGTGACAGAGAGGTTGAGACCTTATCCCAAATGACCTCCACTATGTAGTAGCCAAGAAGCCTTCTGGTCCTGGCTAGGCAAAACTCAATGAAAGTAAGTAGAGAATTTTTGAGCACAAGTCCCCACTTGGGATTGCTTGGGCTGTACAGATAAGGTCAAGTCTCCAAAAGAGTGACCCATCTGAGGAGGCAGAGGAGTAATGCCACTTGCCTGCTGTCCCCTTGTGCCAGAGGCAGCTGGCTTTAACTGTGACCATGAGGCTAAGCTAATTTATCTCCCTTGGTCACAATTTTCTCACTTGTAAAATTATATGACTGGGCCATTCTGAGAGGTGACTGGGTAAGGGTGAGGCTGCAGGCTGAAGGTGGCCTGGAAGGGCATCTGGCTTTACTGAAGAGCTTATCTGACATGACATGAAGCTTCTGATTATCTCAAAAAAATATAGAGAGGTGGTCTATATAGGGTGTATGTGTGTGCGTGTGTACGCGTGTGTGTGTTTGAGCTTATGTGTGTAACACATACATGTGTATGTCAGTGTATTCAGGGACCGCTGAGTTCACTCTGAGAATTGGGCTTAGTGCAGGGAGGCTATAGAAGCAGGCTAGATCCTATGTTTTTATGCTTTCCCCTCTGAATTGTCACCACTGGCTCCTCAAGGGTTACAGAAGGGATTAAGGAAGTAATGGTCTGCTCTGATTTCCTACTTGCTAATGACTCTGTACAGTGGCCAGGGCCTACAGTATTGTCTCTGTGAGTAAGAAGAAAAGGCCCTCTTTATTATTTCACCTAGCTCCCAGCATTAACTGTCTTGGTGACCTTCACCAGAACACAGATAGTGATATTCTGGTTGGTTCAGGGAACACCATGAAGTCAGCACTATTTTTACCCAAGAATCCACCCCAAAGATCCAGGTTGGCTGCACAGGATGAAATGGGTTGTCCTTATAAGGCTTTGAGAATGTGGCTTAGGAGAAGGGGAGGGGCTTGCCACTGATTTGCCCTTTAACCTTGATTCTGTTACCAAGGTAAACTCACTGGCCTGGAGAAGAAGGGTTTCAACTTCAGTCTTCCATATTCTCCAACAAGTGTACTTGCGCATGGAGGAAGCGGGAACAGACGGGATAGTGTAAACCTACTGAGTGGACGTCTTCATTATTTTAGAAAGGCTTCAGCTTCCACATGTCTCTAGACCAAAGGCATATATCTCAGAAATCCCTTTACAGCCACATCTGTACATTAAAGCTATGCAGTACTCCAGAGGCTGAGGGGTACGGGAAGTTGCCAGCACATCTGTATTCTTATTACATCCTCAGTACCACGGTCTCCCTAACTCTTGCCCACATGACCTGTCTGGTGTGTGTGTGTGTGTGTGTGTGTGTGTGTGTGTGTGTGTGTGAGAGAGAGAGAGAGAGAGAGAGAGTATTACCATGCAACCCTGCTCTGTAGGGCAGAGGGAGATACTGTGATACTGTTTTTACTCCAGGAAGGTAGCTGCAGTTGACTGTTCAGCAAATTCTAGGTTCTACCGTTGCCAAGGAAGGGATGTCCTGAAGTCTGAAGTCTCTGGATTGAGCGACATGGCACGGCGATGTAGAAAGCTGGCAAATGTGGCCCTCTTCCATCCCCAGGAACCAAGCTCCAAGGACTGCTTCAGATCCAGGTAGAGTAAGACCTCCTGAGAGAAAACCCCACCTCCATCAAGCCCTTCAGGTGGCCTTGAACCGTCACTGCATGGCTTTCAGCAAGACTCTACACTAGGGCTGTATTTTTGTGACTTTTATAAAAGTCCTCACACCCGTTAGCCCAGAAGGTCATGGAGGGCGGCAGTATTATCAAGCTCCACCTTCTGGGTGCCCAGAGATTTGTAGCAGCCGACTCATGTTGGCTGCTCCATCAATCCCAGTAGAACAAGTAGTGGCAAGTTGAAAATTTTGAGTGTTGGTGCATCATTAAATGTCACCTCTAGCTGGAACGCAGGGACGAGCGTGCTGAGCTCGACATTTTTACTTTGAATTGCTCACAGAGTCACTGTCACATATCTAGATCCAGGCTTTGGCTGCTGAAGACTGCCCCCTACATAACCTAGTACGCTGACTGTTCTAATTTCATTCCTGTTGCTATGATAAATACACTTTGACAAAAAGCAACCTGTGAAAGAAATAGTTTATTTGGCTTACAAGTCTAGGATCCAGCCCAGCATGGAGAGTAAATCAAGGCAGGAACCCAGGTAAGCTAGCCATGTCCCATCCACAGTGAAGAGCAGAGAGAAATGAGCCCATCCGTGCTGCCTGCTTGCAATTCCACACAGCAGTACCTCTGACCAGGGAACTTAACCTGCAGCTAAGGAAGTCAACAGAAACTGGGAAGGTAGTTGCTTGCTAGCCAGCTCCCACAGGCTTATACTCTGCTTGCTTATGTAGCCTTGGGACACCTACATAGGGAATGGTGCCACCCACAGTGGACTGGGCATTCCTACACTAATTAAAAATCTAGACAATCCCCACAGACATGCCCACAGTCCAACTTGATCTAGACATGTCCTCTACTGAAACTCTCAGGTGATTCTCAGCTGTGACTAGGTGACATTTAAAGCTAACCGGCACAGCGGCATTCAATCCATACAGCAATTCGAGAATTGCTGCCTGTGCTGTTACATCAGGCCTTCTGTATCTATCTGGGCTAGATGCTCACATTAAGAGGCTCCAATCCCTGTGGAGAGAGCTAGAGCGAGAGTGAGAGCGAGAGCATTGCTGAGGGAGTACACAGCTGTCAGATGACACTGCTCTGCAAAGCAAGAAGGTAGGTAGGAACTAGGGGAGGGGAAGTATCATGTGACATCCAGGCATGTTTGGACTGCCTTTTGATCAGACAGTCTTGAGAAGAGACCTTAAAGGCTGAGGGAGAAACTTGTAGAGCTGCCAGGGGGTAGGGGAGGGACAAAGCTGAGGGGGTCACAGAGGAGACCAGGTCATGGAAGGCGTTGAGGGCCATAGTGGACTGCACCATTTGCTCTGAGTAGATGGATAGGCAGTGTGCGTGTTCTTGCAGCAGCAGGAAGATGACTGGTCCTATAAATAAAGCCTGATTGGTGGGTGGGATGTGGGGCCAGACGAGGAGCTTTGGAGATGTATAGGGGTGAACTGTGTGAGGGCAACGCAGGGGTTGATTTTTTTTCCTAATACAAATCCCCCGACTCCTCCCACATCCCCCAACACTTCTCACCTTCATGTTCTTTCCTTTTAAAAATATAAACCAATTTGTTCTGCCTGCATGCCCACAGGTGTGAGACCATCCACAGGAACACGGGCAATTCACTACAGTTTACACCCTGGAAGAGAAATGACACCTGCTTAGCGCGCCCCCAACAGCCACCATTTGCCAATAGCTCCTCGGCTGGGAATGGTCTCATAAGTTCCAGCCCCACCCATGTTGAATTGTTGATTGGCTTAAATTTGCATAAGTCCCTCCCTCATCCATGCTGGAGTGTTGATTGGCTTGAAGTTGTAGCACGGGTGTTCTGAGTTCGTTAGAGGGTTTTTGACCGAGTTCTGCCATGCTTGAAAATATCAGGCTTTTGCTTGCTTACTTCTTCAACCTGTGGTTCATTATATTTCCTGTGTCTCAGAAGTGACGCTCCTCAAATATTCATGACTTAGCTGGTCTGTATCTGGGCTCCTCTCCTTCAGGGTCTCTGGATGAACAGCTGTTAGACCATGTACTGTTTGTCCTTACATGTCTATGGGATGTTTCCTCTGAGTCACACACTGTCCAGAAACAAAGCAAAGATATCAGGCTTCATGAACATTATGTTCCAGAAGATGGAGATAGGAAAGTGGAAAAATGATAAAATAGGCATATACAAATGACTTAAATGTTGAAAGATGAGATGGTTAGCTCAGTCAACTTCACATAACCTAGAAAAAAGTCTAGGGATTGTCTGCACTTGGGTTTGTCCGTGAGTATGTCTGTGGGGTTGTCTTAAGTTAACTGATGTGGAAAACCTCAGCCCACTGTGGGTGGCATCATTCCCTAGGCAGGGATTCCTAAGTAGTGTAAGAGTGGAGAAACTGAACTGAACATGGTGAACAAGGCAGTGAACATGAATGGGTTCATTTCTCTCTGCCCTCAACTATGGGTGTGATACGACTAGCTGCCTAAAGGTCCAGCCTTGACTTCCCCACAGTGATGGGTCTGTATATTTAACAGTGACTGGAAATGAGACTAGAATAGAGGTTAATGAGTGTACACATAAAATAGAGAAGGCAAGTTCATGTGTACACCAAGATAGTCTGTATGAGTTCCTTGGGAAGACAGCATTCAGCTGAGACCTTGGACACAGTGAGCTGTAGCTCAGTGTGTTAGAAGCCTTTTTAATTATAATAATAATTATAATAGCTCATGACAGACAGTTTTGAGTGGAGGATTCGTAAGTTATTGACCTTTGGAAAGGTTTATTCTGTTTTCCAGGATGACAGAGCTGTGTGTGCAGGAGTAGAAGCACAGGGCAGGAGGCTGTTGTCAGAAATCTAGGTAGAGAATTTGTTGGTTTGCTAAACGAAGGTGACATGGAAGTGATGGGAAGCTGTCTAGTTCTGAGTATAACTCATGCAATATGATGAAGGGCTGGATGGGCAGGGAGAGAAGGTACTTCACAGTTGTTGCCTACCACTCAGGTCTTAGCAGAGAGCGTGGATCTAGGGGAAAAAACTGAAGGAAGTCACCGATTGGGTAGTGGGCTGGGTAGCCTGTTCCTCTATGAAGAGATTTGCTTTGTTCTGTGTGGCACAAAAATAAAGGGGAAATGCAGAGACAGGCAGATTATGAACAGAGCCAACCTCTGCATCCTATGTCACAGAATGAAACTACTTAAGAAGTCAGGAAGGCTAGGAATAGAGATACCGCCCAAGCAGACTGAGGGACCAGAGCCACAGATGAGAGGTGACCTAGGAGTCTGTCTGTTTTTCTGACAAGGTTGTCCACACAGCTGAGGCCAGTGGGGTGTTCTGACAAGTGCTGAAGATGATGTTTCTGAGGCTTTGAGGGTCAGGTAGGAATTGACCAGCTTGTAGGATCCCTTCTATATCTTCTGATGGTGGGATCATTTCTAGGAAAAACATGCAAGTCCCCACGAGTCCATGTCTGTCTTCTGGTTCACAAATTCTCTCTCCAGCTATGTCTAATCCACTGTGGAACCTATGCATTGATTATTACTTGATTATTTAACTGATTGATTTGGTTTGGTTTTAAGTCTCCCTGGTCTTCTGGAATAGTTTCTGCACCTTGCTTATGTTTTCATGGTTTTGCTTAGTCTTCAAGTATGATGAACACATACTTATTTATTTAAAACTCCACTGAATACTCTACCTGTATTTCCATTTTTTTAATTACCAGAGTGACTGAGTCCACTCCCAGTTGTTTGGAATCTCTGCCGTCTCCTCATGACACTCCTACAGAGGTGTCTATCTGTGGGGCTCCAGGAGACATGAGTGGGGGATATGTTTATCTACAAAGGCTCTCTATTTTGGTTTTCCAAGCATTCATGAGGGCTGACATTTGACACTTTGAGCCTTCATGTCTAGTTTATATCTTAGGGCTAGCCTTAAGTACAGATTTTCTAGGAAGGGACCATATGTTCTCTCTTCAAAGAGCCAAACCTGGGAACACAGAAGCTCCCTCTGTGCACACTCATCTGTGGCTATTTTTAACCACACACTCCTTCCTCCTTACCTTCTAGGGGTCATCAGTCCCCCCAGAACAGCAAGCGTGCCCAGCCACAGAGCTCCCAAGCCTGCTTCTATCAAAGCATTTGGAAACACTTGGAAGCACACGTACCTAACACTTTCTGTTTGTCTAGTGGCAGTTTTTAGACCCATTACACTATAATTATTGTCAGAGAAAGCATTTGTTCTTACAGTTGCCTTGGCATAGCTATAGCTTATTATAGAGACCCCAATATGTATTGAGGAGATAAAGAAGCACACATGCTACTTAACCGTAGATTATACTGGTCCCCGCTGGAACCTAACAGGGTGTTTCATTTACTGCTTCTCAAAAATCTTCTGGCATACCACAGATATGATGTATCTACATATAGAGAAATGATGTATTTACACACAGAGACATGCATGTATACACACAGAGAGACATGATGTATCTACACACACAGACAGACATAATGTATCTATACACACAGACATGATATATCTACACACATAGACATGATGTATCTA
>JANHMN010000004.1:156934970-156952870 GCA_030674055.1 Rhabdomys pumilio
TCTCTCTCTCTCTCTCTCTCTCTCTCTCTCTCTCTCTCTCTCTCTCTGTGTGTGTGTAAGCAACAGGAATATATGCTTCTCTAGTAGTTTGCATTTGTGATGGTTTGACTGAGATACACACACACATACACACATGCACATACATGCACACACATACACACATGCACACACACACATACACATACATGTACACACACACACACACACACACGCACACACACACACACACACACACACACACACACACACACACGCATGCATGAATGCATGCATGCACCTACTCCCCTGACTCCTCCTAGGCTCCTGTACTTAAACCCTTGCTCCCTGCTTGTGGTGCTGTCTGGGAAAGTTGTAGAACATGTTGGAGGTGGGATCTTACTGGAGGAATTGGGTTAATGGCAGTGGCCTTGAGACTTTATAGCTGGCTCCAATTTCTGCTCACTCTCTGCTTCCTGAATGTGGACAGTCTGCAGCCGCAGCCTTCTTGCCCTGCCAACCTGCTTTCCCTACCTTTTGCCATGTCTTGACCACCGTGGTGGACTGCATCCTCCAGAAAGGCCAGAATAAGTCTTTTCTCTGAGTTGATTTTATCAAATATTTTATCAAAGCAATGAAAAAGAGAGAGAGAGAGAGAGAGAGAGAGAGAGAGAGAGAGAGAGAAAGAGAGAGCGGGAGGCCTTATGTTGTGGAAGAAAAACAGCAAAATTTTCATCAATTTAAAAAACAGAATCTTAAAATGTGCATGTACTTGGGACTCCTAATGATCATCTTTCAAAAAAAAAATGGAGAAAATGAACAGCCTACTCTCAGATGTGTGCGTGTGTTCTTATTGTGTTTCAGTGAGTTGGAGAGAATGTGAGGAAGGAAAAGTCGCTTTATTTTTATCATCCAGATTTAAGGGGACCACATGTTTGTTTTTGCATCTAAGTTTAAAACGAGTCCATGACATTTAAAAACACATATGATTCTATAACAAGAACTTTATGTCAAACTCAAACATTGAGCCTAATCCCAAATAAGTTTTTTTTTTTTTTCTTGAGCTAAAAAAGTCTCTTTAAATAAAACACAGAGCACAGGCTTTCTGTAAAGCAAAGCCAGATTGTCAAAGTGAGATGATAAGTTGGGTCCCTTGAGGGGACTTCAGAAAACAGTTCAAGAAGTGACTGCTGCCTTCATATATGTCCAGATGTTTTCCGAGCGAGTGACAGCCTATCCTGGTGGAGTTCAGTCCCAATGGAACCGTCTCCCTGTGGACTTTGTCTTGCCTCCTTGAGCTGTCTTCATAGCTTCATCTTGTTTTGGACACCTCCATAGCTCTTCAGCCTTAACTGATGGAATTCAGAGCATCACAGGTATTTGAATGATAAGGATTTAAACAAAGCAGGTGCGGTGGGCTTAAGTGAGAACATCCCCCATAGGCTCATATAACTTAAATGCCGAGTTCCTAGCTGGTGGAGCTGCTCAGGTAGGTGTGGCCTTGTTGAAGGAGATGTGTCACTAGAGTGAGCTTTGAAGTTTCAAAGGCCCATGCTGCCGTTCCCAATTAGCTCTGTCTTGTGGTTGTTTTCTCGAGATGTGAGCTGTGCCTGATGCCTTACTCTCCGCCATGTTGGTTGTAGACTCTCACCGTCTGGAACAGTGAGCCCCAAGCTAAATGTTTTCTTTTTAGTTGTGTTGGTCATGGTGTTTTCCACCACAACAGAAAAGGAACTGAGACTGTAAGTTCTTTAGACAGCTTCTTTCCCGAGTATGGAACTCACCGGAGACTGGATCTTTGGTGTAGGGAACTGGATGCCCTGCTGCACCCTGTTTCTCCATCCTCTGTGTGCACCCCAACTCCAAGAAGGAGCTTTTTCCTCCCGAGAAAAAGCTCCATTTCTTAGCACAGGAAGGACTTGGTCACTCACATTTTTTCCTAGGGATAAACAGTCTCTGCCTTGATGCTGTAGCCTGGTCTGGCATGAGAATCCCAGCTTCCCTGGGATTGGTCCTGGGCATCTGGATTAGATTTGTCTGTGTGCCGTGTCTTCCATGGCTATTGGTCCTCTTGTATTATAGTCTCCTCCCCTTGCTGGGGAGATCACCCCATGCCATGGAATGCTTTTTATGAAAGCATGGCTCCTTTCAGCAATTCACCCACAAACACTTCCTTGCCTCCACCCTAGCCACTCTCTGTGCCTGAAGGAACCTCATACCTGTGGTCATTTGGTTCTAGGACTTGGATGGACATTACCTGTAGTACTTGGGTAGGAGATTTATTTACAAGAAAGAGAGAGCAGAGGGAAGAGAGTGCATGTCCATGGCCCTTTCCAATACGGACAGTGGGCATTTGTGCCCCTCTTCTGCTCCTGTTTCCTTGGCTCATTTACTCCTTCTATCTTCTGCCACGTCATTCCCTGGGTCCTATGCCATCAGCTATGGGTATAAGGGAGTGCTCCCTGAGCTGCTTCCCTTCCCTGTCTTTCCATCCCACAGAACACTGAGAATATAGTGAAAGTCTCACGTCTAAATGCTGTTGTATCTTTTGGTAATCTTGTGCCTTGCTGCGCAGTTAGCATTGTAGGCTAGTGTTTCTTCCGTCACCTATCCCATTAAAATACTTTTCTGTTATTGAAAAATTTCTATTTACCCCCTTTCATTATTACATAGTATTCTACTGCTATTATTATTATATTATATTATTATATTATCAATTGTTATAGATTCTTTTATTTTTCTTAATTTTACGTGAGTACATGGTTGCTGTCTTCAGATACACCAGAAGGGGGCATTGGATCTCATTACACAACATCCCACTGGATGGTTGTGAGCCACGTGGTTGCTGGGAATTGAACTCAGGACCTCTGGAAGAGCGGTCAGTGCTCTTAACTGCTGAGCCATCTTTCCAGCCCCTATATAATTATTTTTATGTTTTTGCAAACATCTTTTCTTTTTCTTATCAGTAACATGTTCTACAGATATCCATTATTCCTACCATCTCGATGGCTCTGGCGCTTCTAACACAGCCTCCCTTCTGAGAAGTTAAATGTTGGACTCCTGCCTTGGAGACCTGTGGCCACCTATTCATTCCTATTTTCACTTACTCTCGATTGCATTAATAAGAGTTCATTTTAGTTCTTCGTTTACAGACGTCCTGGCCATAAGGACACGTCACACCTGCAGTTGTCTTCTTGCTGCACTGTGGTCGAAGTGTTCAGAGCTGCGGGGTGTGTGTGTGTGTGTGTGTGTGTGTGTGTGTGTGTGTGTGTGCTTTGCATTATCCACCATCACTTTGGTTTATTGTTCTGCAAGGGGGGGGGCACGTTATGGCTGACTCTCAGGTGCTGAAGCAGTACTGGGGGAAATGAGCTTAAACAAGCAGAGTCACTCTGAATAAGAAGATGCTGACTCAAAGGAGAGAAAAAAGCAAACAACCAACAAAAACAAATGTGTTGCATCAAATTGCATAAGATAGCGCAGTTTATGCCTGTTTGGTCTGGGCACTGTCTGCCAGAGTGAAATGGGATGGAGGCAGCTCTCCGTCAGCTTCCTTGTAAAGTAAAGCTGACTCGGGGCGTTAGCTCCAAAACTCCATTTTTGTATGGGGCTTTGTTGAAGACTCTCTTTAATGATGAAGGTAGTTTCTTCTTATATACACTGTGAGGCTTAGCACTGTGGAAGGCCAGGAGTATCAAAATCCAAAGCCAGCAAGCACAGGGGGAGAACCTGGACTGGCCCACAATGCCCCACAAGTGTCACTGGTCCTAGTGACTGGGATTGATTCTCTGTTAAGAGAAGGACCTGGCAGAGCTTGGCTCTGTCCATTCTTGACCTTGCTCAGAGCTGCTGGAGGCTGAGATTCGTGAATACATGTTCACTGTATGACTGACTAGGCCAGCAAAGCTGGGGCTTGGGCCCCATCAGAGCTTAAAGCTCAGCAAAAGGCACATGCCGAGTAGAGGGAGCTGGCTTTGCCATCGGGAGCAGCTGTCCTGGCCAGTGGGGCTATGTTTGCTGAGCTTCTGGCCTCTTGAGTATAAACTTCTGAGAGTTCATCTTCACCATGTCCTTGAACTTGTGAGAATCATGGGATGTCCCTCTCCTGTTCACACTCTGCCCAAACCGCCAGACTCTGGACCTGCAAGCTTATCCAGGATGGTGCCCAGGGTGAGATGCTGCTCATGAGTCAGCCGTGCCTGGCCTTCTCTAGCCTCTCTCTGCCCTTCTGATTGCTTGCCCCATCCATGGGGTCTCAACTTTATGTCACCCAAGAATCTGGGCCACTTCAATGACACAAGACATACTCAGGGTGCCTAGGGGAAAATCCTCAGATGATTTTTAGATGCATGGGGGAGTTTCTCAATAACATGCATACATGCTTGCATGTTTCTGGGTTCACATGGAAGAATGTTTTGGTTCTCTCCTTTGCACCTCCCTCAGTAGGGCTGCAGAGGTAGGTGGACAGTGTAACCCACGAAGTTGGTGCCAAGAGAATCCAGTCCAGGCCTCCACTGTCATTGTGGACGTGGCTTAAACTGTGGTCCCTGGAGCACAACCCCCAGTTCCTGTCAGGACCTCCTCTAATTGCTTCTCTGTCTTCTGGAATGGCAAAGGTGGCATGTTCAGTCACACGCTGCTACCAGGATGCTGCTTCTTTGCCTTTCACATGGAAAAGCCTACACTAAGCTCAGTGTCTGGCTCCCATAATGATGTGGGCAGGTGGGAATGAGAAAGGTGAAAGAGGAAGGACCAGAATGCATTTTCCGACATAGACAACACCAGAATGAACCAATCCAGTGATCTCAGCGATCCTGAGTAACTATTCTCTTTTGCCTGAAGGCATGGATAACAGGCCACAGTGACCTATGGTTCCTCAAACTATGCTGCTGGATGCCAGAACCTAATGAGCATGTTTTAAAAGCACCTATGTATGATATAGTCAGCCTTATATGTGTTTTGTTATGTTCTGGAGAAGAATCATCCTATCGCTGTGTGCTATCCTGTGCCACCCAGCTTAGTGGCCTAGCACATCTGGACATGTTCTCTACACCAGAGCCAGCTCAGGCAGTCCCAGCACCACATGGTTTTGGTTTGAACTCTCTAAGGAGGTGGGACTTTACCTCTGGGGAGAAATGCAGTGTAAGAAGAAAGACTACTGTGTATACTCTCTTGGAGTGTGCACATACCATAATTGTGGCAGAATCTGGGTGTCTGAGGTAGATGGTATAGCAGGTATCACTCTTATCAATAATCGGTGTCTCTCAATGGTGATATATCTTTGAAAGAAATGTCTCATGTTTTTCTAGAATGTGTGCATTCTTTCCCTCTCCTTTTTGAGAGAATGTCCAGGTTGGTCTCAAAATTACTATAGAGCTAAGGATAAATTTGAACTTCTCATTCTCCTGCCTCTACCTTCTAAGTGCTGGGTTATAGACTATGTTCATTTTTACTGGGGACCAGCTCCAGCTGAGGGCAGGGCTTGGAGCAAGTGGCTGCAAGAGCAGTGAGACAAACGGACTTCCTTTTGGTAAGTCCTAATGACGTCATTTCTTCTCAAATGTTAGATGTGGGATATGATCCCCCCAAAGGGTTAGGAAAAGATGGTCAAGAAAGATTATTTCCAATAGGATCTATAAACAAGCAGAATAGACATGGCATTGGGTATCAAAATTTTAAATTGGGACCATTGCAGAACAATCTTTAATAGCTGACCCTATAATCTGGAGGTCCGATGATCCTGTCTGGGTAGAGCAATCGCCCTTACCCCCCCCCCAAAAAAAAAAACATCCGGGCAGGAGAAGCTCTTGTTCAAGAACAGTTAGATGCAGAGTATATTGAATCTATAAATCCTTGGAATATTCCAATTTTTGTTATTAAGAAAAAATAATCAGGAAAATGGAGATTGTTATAGGGCCTCAGAAAAATTTATCAAACTATGGGAACTATGGGAGTCCTTCACCCTAGTCTCCTTTCTCCTGTTATGATCCCCAAAGAATGTAATATAATAGTTGTAGATTTGAAAGACTTTTTTTCCTCTCAAATCCTCTGTCTCCTGCTTACTAATAACACTCATTAATGATCAAAATGTATATCTAAGTAATAAGTTCTAAGAAAGACTTGATTTTCTGCATGACTGTCTTTCCAGGGAAGTTTCATTAATTTCATTCTTATTTGTACCAGCGTTTTCTGATCCTAGATCTAGCTTTCGGAGAGAGACCTTTAACAGTGAGAAATGTAAGCATAAACAAAAGCTGTGTAGCAGATTCCCACCAAGGGCAGTGAAGGGTCAGTCCAGGCCACCCAAGCACTGGACGTCATCAAACAGCACCTTCAGGATGCTTGGCACTGCCACGTTTTATGTGGTGCTGGGGGCCAAACCCAAGGCTTCCTGCATGCTCTGCAAGCACTCTGCTAGCTGAGCTGTGTCCCCAGTTCCCTTAGTATGTATTTCCAGAATGCACCTGTCTGAAGACTTTATTAAATTGAAATAAGCTACCTTCCCTTTCTGCCTGTTGCAATCATAAAGATCTTGCAAGAAAGGTCCAAATATTACTTTCTGAGCGATGAAACCTTCCTAGTTTTCAGCCCTCAGTGTCCTCAGAGGCCACAAAGCTCACCTTGCTCAGGCACCATTAGGGATGGAAACAACTGGATAGGAAAGTCCCCATTAACCTGTGGCATGCACTGAGTGCTCAGTTAGCAGCCTGTTGCATGTCTTATGTTAAGTACTTGTGGAGGTGGGTGGCTGGGATCCCGTGTTCCAGTGAGCAGACCCCTTTGCTGAGATGGGATGGACTCAGGTGGTTTCAAGTCAACAAGTATGGGATGGTTTGTGGAAGACCATCAATGAGAGCGTATGCAGACATGATGAATGCCAGTACAGCATGGCCATGGCTGCAGTCCCATCTCAGTATGGGGTGATGGCTGTGCAGGTGAGCATAGAGATACAGGTATTATATCATCTCTTCTAAATAAATACAAGTTTTATTTATACTGTGTTTGTTTCATCTACCTGCTCACTTTTTTCCTGCCCCAACACATGTGCACGCACACACACAGACCATACATACAGACCTGCATACAGACCATATGCTCTCATGTGACAGCATAGCCCCTTCTTTATGATTTAGGGCAGTGCCCTGGTTTAATGGAAACAAAAACATGTTTAGAATTGCAAAAAGCAACATTGAATCTTTTAAAAAACAGTTTCAGCTGTTGAAAATGAGCTTGAGGGCCTGTGGAGGTCTGTGACTGAGTGCTCCAAAATGTTCTGAACCTGCCTATGGACTCAGCCAGCGGTGCAGTTCTGAGCTGATACTATGTACCGTGCCACTTCCAGTAATGACCAGCAGGGGGCACTCACTACTCAGAACTGTAACCTCCATTTCCTTCCAGTCAGAATGAAGAAAAACAAAGCAGGCCGATTACACTACAAATCTGTTTTTAGGGCACACAGTATATATGTATAGTATATATATATACTGTATATAAGTATATATGTATACTGTATATATGTATATATACATATATATACTGTGTATTATACAGTATATATATTGAGTATATATAACTCAATAACTTCAAAGTTATTAAAGTATATATACTCAGTAACTTCAAAGCTAGATAATGTGTATAATTTTTATAGAACGTGAAGGATGGAATAGACTTACCAGCTATGATAATTCTCCTACAAAGACCTCCTGGGTCAAATCAGAAGAATCTACTTCCTTGTTTTTTTGGGGGGTGGTGATAGTGGGGGGGGGGGCTGTTGCTCACATTCAGGAAACTTAGAAGGCCCGGAGTTTCATAAAGCATTGAGGCAATTGCTGATCTCATGCTGTGGTGCTGTGCGGGCCGATTGTGTTGGCAGACAGAGGAGGGCAGACATGTCTGTGCCTCTCCAGTATTTCCAGCTGTACCAGGGCCCCATCTTCTCCACTACTGCCTGTTCTCAGAGCCAAGGAAGCAAAACACAACATCACCTAGCGAGGCACAGAGACTGCAAACAAAGTGCAGGTTCTCAACACGGACACAGGTTCCTTTGTGACATTTCCTGTGACAAAGTGGGAAGCTGGGACAGCAATCTCATGGGACCCATCGAGTCACAACAAGTCCTGGAAAGCAACCTCTTTGTGTCTTGGGAATGAATAGCCCCTGGACAAGCCTCTTTACCCTGGCACCTGCACTGACATTCAGACCCTGGCAGAGTGCCAGGCAGACAACAGCTCAGAAAGGAGCGGTCCTGCTCTTCATTGTCAGGGTTTGTGGCCCAGGATAAATCTCAGGCTGTTAAGGAAAAAGTCAACGTTTTGCAGACTTAAATCAGTCACCTTGGACTTGGTTTTTGCAATGTTTAATGCCACAGAACATCCATGACACAGCTGGGAGTGGTGTCCCTAAAGTGACATTTTATGTTATGTGCTTCAAGATCCAGGACTTTCCACAGACCCACATGTGACCTACACACTGGAGGTGTGGAGAGCTTCTGTTAGGCATGTGGGGTTTTAATGAACCACAGAACGCAAGGGTGGTGGGGATGGTTTCTGACTCCTCACTCATCTGCTACAAAGCTGCCACTGATGGACTCCATGCCGTATCAACGAATTCCCACAATTCCATCTCCTAGCCACGTGTCTGCATGAAGCCAGGTTTCTCTCATGAAGCTCAGAAAGCAGCATATCTCTCCAGAAGAGGAGCTAGGGTTTATAAGAAGACCCTCTATCTTCAAATAAAGCTACAGATCGAAGAGATTTTTAAAACGTCAAATGCAAAACAAGACTGTTGTTTCACAGCATTGCTCTCCATGGTAACACATTACATATATTAACACACAGTGGGTCTTTTCCCTGCTGTTTTAAGTGTACTAGTAAGGAATTATAAATTTTGTTAGTGTTAATTTCTTGTAAGTGTAATATTGATTTATAAAACCATATAGCCTGAGCCGGGGATGGCTCAGTAGGTAAAGTGATAGGTGTGCAAGCATGAGGACCTGAGTTCGGATCTCCTACACTCATGGAAATAAAGATGGGTGTCACAGTGTGCGCCTGTAACATCAGTACTGGGAAAGCATGGACAAGAGGGTCTTACTGGCCAGTCAGTCTAGCTAAAATCACGAGCTCTGGGCTCAGAAGAGATACAGTCTCAAGACTCCGACCTAGAGAGTCTCTGGTCTTTAAGATCTTTGTTACAAAGTTACCATCACTGAAAGACTATCTCTAACAATGTAACAGAAAATGACTCCAAGGGCTACGCCTGCCCCACACTGAACACTCTCTTGGCCCCAGTGTGCACAAGAAGCACATGCTATCAGTTCTTTTCTGATGAATGGGGTGGAGCATGGAGGAACTGCTTTGTGTGTGAGCTTATCTTCTCACACAGACATTTAATCAATAGTCTTGGGTAAAACCCAACATGGCGCTACATTCTCTGCTGGAGGGGGCCGAAAGAGAAGTGTTTTGGTAATTGCTCTTGCCTATGTTTTCTGAAAGGTTCCCATGATAACAACAGACTTGACCTGTGTGACCAAAGAGCAAGCTTGGACTGAACATAATGCCTTGTAACCACGTGACCCAGGGAAGCAGAAGCATGATTTAGGTTCAGACCACTTTGTTTGGGTTCAAAAGAATACAGTAATTCACATTTGAATGGTTTGGATTTAACTTTGTTTTGTTTGTTTGTTTTGTTTTTTTTTTTTGTTTGTTTTTTAAATCTCAGATCATTACAAATATCAGAGAAAGGTAGTTTTCAAAATCAGAAAAACTGTCTCACCAACCACTACTAAAAATAAACCCATTAATAGGGACAGTGGACAGATCCAGTGGCTCACAGCATGGCGTCTGGCTGGCTTCAGAGCGAGGCACTTATTGTATATTTGAGGGGTCCAATTTGTGTTTGAACATGTTCACACTGTTACCGGGGCTGTGGTTGCCTGCTTTTTTTTTTTCACATTCCTCCCTGCTAACTGGCTGTCCTGGCTGTACTTCTTTCTGTCAGATCATTTGCACACACTGCCAGGTCACAGACATCCCTGCTTACTTCAGTATTGTGACTTCCAACAATGTCAGAGGATGTTTCTGTGACACAAATGTAGCTAGCATATCAGAAGCTATTCCAGCAAGCTACAGCCACCCGAGTCAGCTTAATCACAGATGCTGTGCTAGTGTGAAGAATTTTTCTAATACTCTGTCTGCGGTGATAGTGGCCAGCACATTCCAGCAAGCCCTGCACACACAGCTGAGGTTCTCATCCAGTTTCCTGCTCACAGGCCCTTAGCTTTGTGTGGATGGTGGCCCAGGAACCCTCGGTTACTTCTACTGAGTCTTTGCTTATCTGGTTGCATCCATGGGGATTAGATTTTTTGACAGAGTAAGAAATTTACTCTGCAAGAAATTGTTTTTGGGGGATGACCCAGTGAACCCTGGTGTTGGCCATGGACCCTACATCTACTGTATTGATGAACCAGGACCTATATCTGTCTTAGTGTTCATCCTACCCAAAGGCTGGGGACTCCCACTACTATTTTCTATTTGAACCTGGTTGGTTGGAAGGTCATTTGGAGGTAGAAGTAGCATTTGTTAAGCCTGAAAAACAAAACAGAATTTGTAGAAGAAACCATAGCCTCTTAAACGGACTGGACATATTTCCCTGTGGAGGGTTTTCTTCCCAGAGTGAAGAGGACAGGGAGAGAGGAGGAGGGTGGCAGGGGAGGGGAAGAGGAGGAGGAGGAAGATAGGGGGAGGTGGGAGGAGGAGGGTGGGAAGTGGGTGGTAGGAGGAGGGACTGGAGGAGAGTCGGAGAAGCAGTAGGAGGGCAGGAGGAGGGAGGAGGAAGGTAGGAGGGCAGCAGGAGGGGAGTCTGGAGGATGGTGGGGGGAGGAGGGCAGGAGGAGGGCCTCTCCTCACCCTGTACCTTTCCTGCTTTTCCTTCCCTGCTTCACTCTCATTTGCATTTCATGTTGGTCTTCTTCCTTTGCTGGTTTTCTCTGCTCCGAAGAAGACAGCTCAGAGCTAGGTTGGCTCACTCTTTGGGACTTCTCATGGAGTTCCTGTCTTTAGATAGTGAACTAAAGTGGGGCTTCACAGGCTGTAGCACTGTCCACTGAGGTGAGCAGCAGTAAGAGGGAGGCCAAGTGCCCACTGGGACCGTGTCCAGCTCTACTTTAGATTGCCCTTCCTGTCTTCCTGCTTGGGTGGGTTTGCTGAAGCCTGCTGTCTTTAACAGCAGCTCACCCCTTGGGGCTGAGGAATCTATCTCTCTTTTATGATCAGCTAGCTTGTCCTGATAATGCAACTCCACATACATGTAACTACACTGTTCCTTGACAGACAGGGATGGGTGGACAGCCATGGCTATGCTTGGAGTTCTGTAGGCCTTCCTTTTTCTGATTGGAGGATACAGAGGCTCGCCCTGCTGGGAGAACTGCCTGCATTTAACAGGTCTGATGAAGTCATAGTCACTGACAGTTCTGAGCCCCCACAGCACATTTTGTTGTTGTTTTGAGACAGGGTCTCTCTACATAGTCCTGACTGACTAACAGACCAGGCTGGCCTCGAACTCACAGAGATTCACCTGCCATTGCCTCCTGAGTGTTGGGGTTAAAGGTGTGTACAACTAGGCCCAGCCTAAAGGACACATACTCTGTGGATTCTATAAGCCTCCTCAATGATTTGAGGCTGTCACACAGCCCAAAAAACAACCCACAGAACCATCTCTCCCCAGATTCACTCCTCAAAGCAAGACACAGCCCCCTGCTTTCCCTGTGGCTAGCACTGTAACATTGTAGGCAGCTGCCATAGGGACGGCATTTGTTGCATGGAAGAATTTCTGTGTAATTAATTAATGACAGTTTGGAGTCTACAGACCTGGTCACCAGTCAACTTTACAATCTCTTAATTAAATACACCAAGGAGAGTATAATAAATCATGGACATATTTAGTAGATGTTGGCAGACTGGTGTACCATAGGAATCTATTGAGTTGAACGCTATGATTTAATGCTTGTTTCTTCCATTCTGTAGGTTCTGGGAGCTTCCATAGTGTCTCCCTGTGAGGCTGAACATATCATAAATAACGTTTCACAAGCAAGCTTTATGTTTGTAAGAGTAGCGTAGCTCTTGAGCTGACCAGAGTTGGGTAAACATGCTGGAGGGTGAGTTCTGGCAGTATGAAAGAGCTCTGGCTCTCAATTTTTCAGGTTAAGTAATCCCCCCCCAGGACCACAAGAAGGAAGCCAGTTGAAGATTCTTCTGCTAGAAGTGTTTTCTGTTTCAGGCTTTTCTTAGTTACTGAGGGTGACTCTTTGTCCTTTATGTTGGAAGATGATTTATTGAGGTTTCTCTCTAGGAACTCTTGTTTAGAAATTTACCTCAACAACTATTAAAACCTTGACCTGAGTCCTTTTGGGGGTCAATTATAGAAAAACATATCATGATATCATTCCTCTTTCTCCTCCCCCATTTCTGATAGATCCCCTCATGTGATAAGTTTGTAGTTATATGAATGTGTTATCAGTTTAAATAGCACATATGGAATTTGCATGTCCACTTTTGTGTCTAGAGGTCCCTGGACCTTTTATGACCCTTTTTGTGCAGGAGAAAGCCACTTCTCCTAGCACACTGGTGGCTCAGAAAGATGCTGTGTCTGCACCGTAATACAATTTGCATACACAGCCCGTCATGTGATCCACACAAATGCTTCAAATACGTGGCAGTTAGGTTCAGAATTATACCAACCACTCCTAAGTAACTGCTGATGTCACTATGTAGTTGGGTTGGTGCTTACATAGAAAGCAGAATATGGGGTGGTGGCTGGAGATGGCTCAGTGGGTCAAGAGATCTGAGAGTACTCATGTAAAAGCTGGATAGAGAAGGGCAGGTCAGTAACCCTAGGGCTGAGACAGAAGAGACAGATTTACTGGCCAATCAATAATCCCCAGGCTCAATGAATGACCCTGCCTCAAAAAAAAAAAAAAAAAAAAAAAAAAAAAAAAAAAAAAAAAAAAAAAGAAAAGAAAAAAGAAAAAAGAAAAGAAAGAGGTGGCTAGCAATTAAGAAAGAAAAAGATACCCAGTGTTGACACACACACACACACGTGCACATACGTACATCACAGTCACTTAGACACATAACTCACTGAGATTGTACAAATCTGATAAAGTGTGCTTTAGGGTTAATTATTTTTTCAACTGAGCTCTGTTGTACCTAACCCAGGCAAGCTATACTCAACCGAGAGTGGGGTTGGGGTTTCATTTTACTAAGTTTTCTGGCATTTCTTTATACTGAAGTTCACGAGTCTTCACCCTATGTAATCTTGTAGGAACGATATAATAGTTCCTCTTAAAGGGTTTCTTTTATCCTCCTTAAATTATAATTGAACATCAAAAATCAGAACTGAAGGCAATTTTCAGTGATCGACTGGAGCTTGTTAGTTTGAAATGAGGGCGCATTAAAGATTTTATTCTGGTCTCTGGTTTCCAGATAGGTGGAATTTTAAATGAACACTTACATAAAGAAACTAAAATTCTAGGTTTCTGGTAATGCGTATTTCCAAACTCTATGAGGAATCAGGTCTTAGGTCTTAACAGATACTAGACTTGTAGACACCTTTAGCATGCTCCTCCTGGTTTCAGATGTGTACGCAGGAGACATGTGTTTGTAAATTGACCTGCATCAGGTATTTATAAGTCAGCTTGAGGGACCCAGGCCCTTGATTTATCAATGCAAAACAACAACAACAAAATCCCACAAAAATAAACAAAAAACCCCCAAACAAACAAACATCAGCTCTCACCTTGAAGGTATACAAGTTTGTTTATTCTGGAGGCAAATATAAATGCCCACAGCCCTGGAAAACAGACTTATATTTCTTCAAACACCATGATCTCGTGAGGTCGCAGTTTCGTGGAGTTTTTATAAAAACGAACACAGAGAGGCTGGAGAAGTTGGTCCAGTGGTTAAGAGTTCTGGCAGCTCTTCCAGATGATCTGAGTTTGTGTCCCAGGACTCCCATCTGTAACTCCTGCTTCATGAGATCCAATACCCTCTTCTAATTCAGGCACTGGGCACCCATGTGGTACATGCATACATGCAAGAAATGCATGCAAGCACATAAGATAAAAAAATGTTTAGAATAGTAAATAAATAATAACAAATGTACCAACATACCATTTTAACACCTTGGCAGACGTAGTAGGTAGGTTACAGAAAAGTAGGGAGACCTCTTTAAAATGTCTCAGATATGATCTGACAATGTGCAGAGCTTTCTGGATGGTTGGAAAATCAGTGTTCTGCTGGGTGATGGATGGTGCATGCCTTTAGTTCTAGCAGTTGGGAGGCAGAGGCAGGCAGGGCTCTGTGAGTTTGAGGCCATGCTTGATGTACAGAGCAACTTCTAGGACAGTCAGGGCTACACAGAGAAAGCTTGTCTCAGGGGTGAGGGTGAGATAGGAAAACCAGTGTTCTACATATGTACATCCCAAAGGATCTTCTACCTGTTGGTCACAAAGCTGTGTGGCCTGTCCAGAAGATGCCAATGAGTGACTGTTTAGAGAGCTAACGATGACCCAGGACAATCTGGCCCTGGGCTTGGGACATTCCAAACTCTGCATGATAACTGAGGGTCTAGTCTTTCAATCAGCCTTGCAGAAGGTTCAGTGGAAGGTCCGGCTTCTTTCTAGAGCTTTCATTCAGTTTTTATAGGCAAGCCATCTCCTGCCTTGGAAGAAACAGTTTGCTTCCCTGTTGAGAGTCTTTGCTGGACACTGGTCCTGTACAGACCCACCCTAGCTTTCCAGGGCTGCCTCCTGACACGGTGAGCCTGTCCAGCCCCAGTTCATTTATATTGATGTTGCAGCCCCCCTCAGCGACAGACTCCGCCTCTTGCATAGGTAGGTCAGTCTCTCTGCCCTCTTTCAGGTATTTCTTGGAGCTAGAACTGCCTGGTCTTGCACCCCAGTGCAGCAGACTCTTGGTCTCTCAGCAAGCCACATCCCTCTTTACCTCCTGGTAAAGATATCTGCTTGTATCTGTGTGATAGGTCTTAGAGCCACTCCAGTCCTTATAGCCTCCTCGGGGTCACGAGAGAAACTAGCTCCCAGTTTACCACAGAACCATCAAATATCAGATACTAGAATGAGCTGTATGAAGTTGCTCCAAAGCTAAGAAGTATCAGAGTGAACAGGGACAGCAACTGCTCTTGTTTCAAGTCCATTCCGTCTCCTCTCTATAGTGTCTAACCTCAGGAGGCACGAATCTTGCTGTCTGACCAGGAGCAAGTCCCCGTGCCTCTCTGTTCCATGCAAACTAGTAACGAAGACAGACAACTTGGATCAAGTGTCGGCTGCAGTTCTTGGCCCACAGTAAATGCTGACCACGTCCAGTCAACATTACTGAGGTGAAGCCCTCACCTGCCTCCGACTCTGCAAGGAGGCCTGGGTGCCTTTCTCTAGAGTGAGCATGCGCACATCCTCCCTCCCTCCCGGCTGCTCATTTTAACTCACTTGGAGAGTTTAAGTGCTGGCTTGCTGGAGCCTGCTGCAAGGCAGCTGGATTTAAATGTGAATGCCTGCGTCTCTTCAGTATATGCAAAGACTCCTCAGTGGTAGTAATTACGGAACCAAGGAGAGATGCTAGTGGGTACGTTGTGGCATTAAGTGGCTCATTTAATGGAGCTTATGGCGTTGCCTCCGCAGGAGGGATGAAAATAAAGAGATCAGGGTTGTCATTGCCGACTCTGAATTACCTGCCTTTGTCTGTTTGATTGATTGTGACAATCTTAACGTTTATAAAAACGTATAACGTTATTTCTCAAGGTTTTCTCGTACGGGAAAGACAAGTGCAGAAAGATTTTGTTTGCATCAAGTTATTGAGGACGTGCAATTACAGAAGGGAAGGGACCACTGTCATTACCCAGGTTCACTTTTGTAAGTATATCAGTAAAATGCGAATTGCACCCGTTTTCTCCTAAAATAGTTGCTATCCATGAAGTAGTTGCAGGCACTGGGGAGTCCTGAGGGGCAGCAATGCCCCTTACCAATCCTGCTGAGTATCACTCACAATGTGAATGCAGAGCTTGTGGTATAACTTACATCCTATTCATGGTATAAATATCGCACTCACTGGGCTGCTCTTTCCATCAGAGCAGCAAGGTGGTGAAGCTGAGGTGGGGCCAGATGGTGCATTCATCCCCTGGCTTCATATTTTCCTTAGGCAAGAGTATTACTGTCTTCAAGGGGTGAGTGCCCCGCAGCCAGCTTGTCTACAACTCAGGGCTGTTGTGAGCTCTGAAGGAATTGAAGTGTCCACATCACACTGCTATACCAGTTGAACATGCAAGTGGAAGTTAGTGCCCCGCCCCAGGGTATCCCCTCTGTCCTCAGTCAGTTTACATACTGGGAGACTGGAAGAGTTGCCTGTACACTTCATGATGGACTGAAGCCAACAGGGAAGGCAGAAGGCAGGAGGACCAGCCCAGGCCAATGCAGAGTCTATCCTGTGCCTTGGGAGTGGGGGGCCCATGCACTTGGGTATGAGGAACAGCACCCCACAGAGAATGGGGTGAAGGCTTCTCTGGAGTGACTCCTCTCTGCTCCTTGCTCTCTTTGCACCAATGTGCTGATTTTTACTAGCAAAGTAGAAACAAAATTAAACTAGATTTTGCAATGACGGCAACCCCAAACCAAGTAAACTTAAAAGTTAATCAGAGGAACAGCTGTTCAAAGTCCATGGGTTAAATGGCTTGACTGGTACCTACCAGCAGCAGAGTATTATGCAAGAGATTCCAAACACACAAAAGAAGCTTTCTTTGCAATTAAAACTTGTATGGAACTATATGCATGTAACTATAGTGTGAATCACACCGTGAGAATAAGGACAGATGCTTGCCAAAATGAGTTTTAAAAGGGTGTTTCAGGTTGGTATTCTCACCCCAACGTGGTGTTAGGGGTCTCCCATGGGGGAATAAATAGAAAGTATATATGTTTGAACCAACAAATATTTTAATGTTATCCTTGTGTAGTTTCTAATGTTAATGTATATTTCCTAATGCATGTGGCGTGTTGTAGGTTGGCACTTTCTTTCGGGTATAACTTACTAAAAGGTATGCAACAAGCTATGAGATGTTTTGCTAATCGGCATAGGCAATTCAACACCATGTATTCTATCCTTTTCTATGCTGGGACTCCAGGTGTGAATCTATGAACCTCCTAGCACCTCCCCACATTAATCTCTTGCTGTGTGGATGACTTATGAGATTTATTGAGGGGGAGCCAGCACCTTCAGTTGGCTCAGCCATGGTCAACCGCTGTTCTTACACGGACAGCTGCTTTCTCTGACACATTAATGAAGAAAGTGGCTGTTGAGGAAAAGAGTGAGCAAGTGAAGTTTTAGGAAAAGATAGATACACTCTGGGATGTAGAGAGAGGAGATTTCTGCTAAAAGTTCAAAATTTAGGCCTTCTAGTGCTTCTTCCATTCAAAGCTTAAGATAACACAACCAGCTAAAACATGGTGATTGCTACCTTGGGAGGTTGGTGGTAGCATGGAGATGCTACCTTTGGAGATGGAGATGAGAATAGAGATAGGGATCGAGGTGAGGATAGAGATGGGGATGGAAGTGAAGATGAAGATGGGATGGAGGTAAGGATGGGGATGGAGGTGAAGATGGAGACAGGGATGGAGGTGAGGATGGACATGGGGATGGGGGTGAGGATGGACATGGGGATGGAGGTGAGGATGGAGACAGGGATGGAGGTGAGGATGGACATGGGGATGGAGGTGAGGATGGACATGGGGATGGAGGTGAGGATGGACATGGGATGGAGGTGAGGATGGGGATGGAGGTGAGGATGGAGACAGGGATAGAGGTGAGGATGGACATGGGGATGGAGGTGAGGATGGGGATGGAGGTGAGGATGGAGACAGGGAT
>JANHMN010000004.1:156953177-156981880 GCA_030674055.1 Rhabdomys pumilio
ATGGAGGTGAGGATGGAGACAGGGATGGAGGTGAGGATGGACATGGGGATGGAGGTGAGGATGGAGGTGATAGATATGGGTTTCAGAATGGGCATAATAAAAATGAAGATGATGATTAGTTAAGTAGGGATGATATGGTGAACATGGCAGTAAGAATTGGCATCATAGAGATAGGATGTAGACCATGAGAGGGGGGAAGCTTTAAAAAGGGAGGCTGAGCTAGCTGAGGAATCCTATCCAATCCTCCTCTGGGTCCAGGGACCACTCAAGTTTTCCCAGAATCATTTCTTTATAAAACTTGGAAACCAAGAATCTCTAGAAGTTGCATAGGTCTTGTGTGGTTAGTCAGCCCACTGTGTTAGTCAGGGTTGGAAGAGGTCTGTGCACACCCAGGTTTCGTGTGTGTTTTCTCTTTGTGAAATGTCTTCTCTTCAGAGTCTTGACCACTCATTGGAAGGATCATTCGCCATTGTAGGCAGCTTCTCTGTAAAAGTCAGAGAGGAACATGCCAGCTGCCGAGGAGGAACATCTCATGGAAGCGACTGTGCTGCTGTGGTGATTGGGATTCTTTGAGTTCCTTGGTTGAAAGGCGCTATTTAAAGCACAAAGTACTTTTGCATATTAACTCATGATTCCAGTGACACCCTTGTAGGAAGGTAGGTGGCAAAGTGACTCATTCAAGGTCACATTAGTTAGACAGTGAGAGAGTTTGGCAGGAGGAAGAAGAGTTTCCGGAGTTTTCAAAAAGTGTTCTTTTCATTAAACCTGTCTTGTTCTAGGACAGGAAACTACACGTCCATTTTAGCTGTCAGGAGGGTTCTTGTCTGCAAGATCTGAGACTTAACTCCAAAGCAGAGAAGGGTCTTTGTGGAGGCACAAAGGTTAGCTGGTGGTCACATGGGCCTGTTAGGAAGCTGAGGAAAGCATTGAGAAGCTGAGTTCTGAACACAAGCGAGAACCGGTCTTGATTTTAGGAACCCTGGACAGCAAGGAACAAACCTTAGACAAGCTTTCTCTTCACGGCAGTCACTGAAAGTCCTGGAAGGAGCCTCCTGCCAACTGGGTTTACAGAACAGCATGTTCTTAGAAATAAGAAGCAAAGTTAAAAAAAAAGACATTTGAAAAGCGTTAACCTGTCTCCTGGGTGTTAGTACTTGGTAGTGGGTGTATCACAGTGAAACAATACTGTCTCACAGGACACAAGCAAGGGAGGGAGACAGCCTAAATAACAGCAGGTGCAACCCTATGGCTCTACCTAAATGCTACTCTACACTACAGCCTCCCAGGACCTTATGCCCTAAGTGGCCCAGTGTGCTGGCAGGTCCTCAGTACTCACAGCATTGGATTTTATGACCCCACAGAAGCATCTAACGATCCCCATGGAAGTCAGGATTGAAAGCAACAATGGTTCTCATTGCTTATACAACCCTAAAGCCTCCCCAGTCCCTAGGTATGAAACAAATGCTTTACAACAGTGCTCCTAAGAGGGGAGGAGGCTGGGGAGGACAAGGCCTGACAGAGGAGAGGAGACAGGGCCAGAGCCCCAAGTGCAGGGAACAGCAAGTGTCAGCCTGTGGGTGCCAACCAAGGGAAGGCCAATATGGACGGAAAGTGATGCAGCCAGCCTGGGGTCAGCAGGACTTGGTTTGCCCCAAGCATCAACACAGAGGAAGCAGGGAGCAGGGACTTGGGCAGAGGAATGTCACTGTCACAAAGTTGAGAGGGGCAAAAGGACTCCAGGCCTTGGCTTCACCCTGCAAAAGGGAAGTAAAGAATAAAGTCGGGGAAAGAAAGACATCAATGAGTTCCCCTCTCTTGGGTAAAGATGACCGTGTTACTCAGCCTTGGTGAGTGATCTCTGACATTAGGGGAGGGTTGGCTGACTAGTCTCAGGCTGGTTTCATGCCAGGAGCACGGCTGGATTTTAGTCCTGCAATGAGACTTAGTTTACTGTAGAAATTTTCAGTAGAGAAATGTTGGCAAGGCGTCTTTCAGTGGTTTCCCACCCTGTGGCTTTCACCAACTGTGTTAGGACTCAGGGGAGGGACCTAGGCTTGCAACTGCTGCATGTACCTTAATGTCCCTTCTAGAGAACTACTCCGGAGAGTCAGCAGCTCTGCCACCTAGCTAAGTCTCTGATAACCTGCTCACCCTGTCTGAAGCTGGTTGTGTGCTGTCTTCCTTGTCGGTATGTGTTTTAGGATTTCATAGTCAAAGCTGACGTTCAGTCCTATAACAAGGCAAGCATACCTTGTGTGTTAAGGTTGGTGTTGCTGTGATGGAACACAATGACCAAAAGCAACATGGGGAAGGAAGGATTTATTTGGCTAATACTTCCACATCAGTGTTCGTCATTTGAAGGAAGTCAGGGCAGCGACTCGAGCAGGGCAGGAACCTGGAGGCAGGAGCTGATGCAGAGGCCATGGAGGGGTGCTCCTTACTGGCTGGCTGAACAGTCAGGACATGTACTAGCTTACTCCCAGAGCAGAAAGAGCAGGGCAGTGTCTCCTGGGTCCACGCTCCTGGTCTCTGCTCAGGTGGCTGCTGATCATCTCTCTCCATCTTCCTGGGTGAGGTGCTCATTAGCCTAACTGCTCAAAGTGTTGCAGAAATTTCAGACCCACTGAGCAAGTCTGGAGTGGCTTGTGGCTGCCCTCTCTCTTCATGTCTTTCTCTGGGCTGCCCTCTGTGGAAGAGCATTTGGGGCTGGTACAGGAGCCACATGGACAAATCGATGTTTGAGCACCTTGGCAGGACATGTAGATGCCCCGCAAACAAGGAACCCAATACCTCTACCCTCCCCCTGCCCTCCCCTGCCCTTCCCCTGTTCTCCTCCTGCCCTCCCAGTACCCTCTCCTGATCTTACCTGTTCTTCCTATGCCCTCCCTCTACTCTTCTTGCCTCTGCCCTCCCCTGCCCTCCTTCTGTCTTTCCCTGCCCTCACCATGTCCCCCCTGCTCTCCCTCTGTTCCTCCTGCCCTCCCTCTTTCCTCCCCTGCTCTCCCCTGACCTCCCTCTGCTCTTCCTCTGTCCTCTCCCACCCTCCACCTGCCCTCCTCTGTCTTCCCATGCCCTCCCATTGCTCTCCCTCTGTTCCCCTGCCCTCCCCATGCCCTTTCTTGCCCTCCCCTGCCCTCCCTCTGAGAGCAGATCTGAGTTTTACTTGTTAAGTTGTATCAGTGTTCTGAGTGCTTGGTGCTCTGATTTCCCACGTCAACCTCATACCTCACCTGAATTGTGCTATACTCTGATTCATAGAGGAAGGGAAGGTCTTAGGGTTTGTCCAACCTCTCCTCTGTGGGAAGGAAGACCTAAAGTTAGGGTTCATAGTTTCCAAACCTTTGAGATCCCGCTTCATCTTCCACATCCAGAGATGTCACAATGTTCTTCCAGGGACACTGCCTGAGCTAAACCACGGCATCAGCCACCAGAGTTACCATGGATTGGAGGATGGGAAGGGGAAATCTATAAATGAGTCTGCATTTCTTTGGAGCTGATAGAAATGTCTGGGACTGACTAGTGGTAGTTGCACCGTCTTGCAGACTTACTGAGAACTGCACGTATCAAAGGGATGAATGTCATGGGATATGAGTTACATCTCAATAAAAAAAAACCTGGAAAATGGGATGTCAAAAAGAAAATAAACTGTCTCACATAAAGAATAACAAAGGTTAAAAAAAAAAAAGCTCTTAGAAAACCCTGGTTTATATTCACCATTTCCTGGCTTAATTTCATTCTGGCCGAAAGGCATTCCATGAGGCTTCTCGGTGACTATAGGAAATGACAAATGGCGTGGTATGATTTTAAAGTGAAATGTTATTCTCCCAAAGGGCTTGAGGGAGGTTGTAAATTGTGGGAAGAGAGCAAAATTGCTCTCTGATGTTGCCAGAGCCCTGCAATTACAGTGGGCACAGATACTGCCCAGCTCGTGGGCAGAGAGTGGCTGGTATGTTTAGCAACTCTTTAGCCTCTCATTTCTCCATGAGTTGTGGGTAAAGCATTGCTCTCAAACACGAGGCAAATGTAAGGTGCACAGAACAGGTGGGTTACTCGGAGGAATCTGAGGTCCCTCTAGTTAATGCCGTTCACCATTAGGGTGGCACCCACATCCCTCCATCTCCTTACATGGAAATAAAATCTGACTGCTGGTGTTTGTGTACATCGCCCAAGAAAAGGCATGGACAAAAGAGTTTAAACATAGAACCAATATCAAATGTGGTACCTCGAGGGAAGGAATGTTTGAAAGCCTAGAAAGAAAAATAATCAGTGAGAGCAAGAGATACAGAATAAAAACAAAGCGGTTACATTTTGCCGGCCACGGTGGGTAGTGCCAGTAGCAGAGTCTGGGCTGCAGATGGGATATGCCGTGTCCTTACACCTTGGGAGGGTCAAGTCTTGCTCTTCCTTATTGGCTTTAATTTCTCCAGCCCCTAGTTTTCCTCTGTGGGGTTTGTGTCACCCTCAGGCTTTGGAGGAGTTGAATACCTTGGGAAAGGTGTGTCCATGGTCTCAGACCACTGCTTCCTCCAAACTCTGCTAAAGCAGTGTGGTTCTCAGGACCAAACAAATGGCAGCATCTTGGTTCTAACCTGGGCCAGTGGTGTCAGTGGTGGAACAGCCACCTGGATGGTAACCTGTGCACAAGCTGTCATTGACTTGAAAGTTAATTGCAAAGCAATAAAAATGTCAAAGAATGCCCAGAAGTGGGAGCGCTGCTGGCAGGGTAGAGCTGCCATGGGGAGACCCCACTTCTTACTTCCGGTGCTCAGGGAAGCACTGGGGAGGGCAAATGCCAACTCAAACAGGTCAGGGGGCCACAAGAAGGGCAAGCTCAGTACTGACTAGCTGTGCTTAGAGGGGAAATATGTAAATGACTTCTGTGTAAAAGGCTTAGTCCATGAAGTGTTTGCCTGTCAAGCATGAGGACAGGAGTCTGGTCACTCAGAACCCAGGTAGGAGGAAGCTGAGTGTGGTATAATCCTGGCAGAGTTTTAGGCTAACAAGACAAGGTCTCAAAAAATCAAAGTGAATGGTACCTGAGGGATGACAGCTGAGGTTGTTTTCTGGTGTGTATGAGTACGTACACATACACGCACAGGTACCTATATATGCAGCATACATACATGTATATATATACATACATGCATGCACATACATGGGCACTTGTACTCACAAACCTGTACAATACATATACATGCATACATGTACACAGATGGGTATTTGCACACCCAAACATGACACACATATACATACACACATACATGCATGCATATACATGTACATGTATACACATGTATATATATATATATATATATATATATATATGTATGTGTGTGTATGTATATATATATATACATATATATATATGTATGTATATATATACATATATATATACATACACACACACACATACATATGTGTACACAGATGGGCACTTCACACCCAGACATGCGCACACACGCAGTAAATAAAAATCGGAATGACTTATATGTTGGGCTGGGCCTGAGCAGGGAGCGGCCTCTGGTCCTTGGATGACCTGCACTGTTCTCCAGTCCAGGAACCTCAGCAGCAGGAGCAACAATAGCCACAGAAATGCAGCCAGCACCTCGCAGGGGCCAAGTGGGGACGGAGCGGATGTGGAAGCAGTGTGACAAGATGGGCACTTCCCCTAATAGAGGAGGAGGCCACAACTGCTGTGCCGGGGCAGTGTGACCAGCTGTGGGGAAGGCCTGAGTCAGGCTGAGCCATATGAAATAGCTCAGGATAGCTGATTTGATGCCACCAGTATTTATTTCTAACCATATTGAACAGCCAAAAGGATGGGTTATTTTTTTGCCTTTGAAAGCTGTTTTGTGGGTCCGTCAAGTAGTCCTCGTCAATGGAAGTCCTCCTGGCTCTATCTCCTCTAGGCTTAAGGCTGTCCTGCCTTTCTCCTACTGTTTCTGCCCCACTCCACCCTATGGAATCTCTCTTCTTCCTCCTGGGTGCTGCCGTCTGCTCAGGCCATCCTTCTGGGTAGTCACTGCCTACAAGGGGCTCTGGTCTCCAAGCCCCCAGCCAGAGCTGCTGGTGACCTGCTGTTCAAGAACAAGGACAGCAATGCCATCATCTTTATTATACACGTAGCCACAGGATACAGGGTCTGAATACCCAGGAAGGCTTTTGGACTGGGACCCAAGTGGGGGAGCAGCTGAGGATGACGACATCCTTCTTGCCACACAGACCCCCTATCTTCCCAGACTTACTGGGCAAATGGAACCCTAAAAAGTGAGTGTCACCTGGTCCTCATATTTACAGGTACCCTGTTCCAGAGCATTTGGAGAGGATCTGACCCAAGAGCAAAGACAAAGAACAACCCCAGTCCTAATATCATTCGATATTGTAAGCAAATCTAGGATGCAGGCTATCAGCAGGCAGTGCTGCCTTGCCTGATGTCTACCAGATAATATCAGAACCTTGGGTTCTATGTGGTAGACATTGGGCTAATGGACACCCAGCTTACTCTTGTTCCATGTTGGGACACCTTGCCTCATGCATGTACTGTCCCTAAGATAAAGCGCCCTGCCTACAATATGCAGACAGATACAGTACAGGGCCCTCTGCAGAATTAGTTGGCTCTGGTTGGCCAGCAGAGTTGACAGGCATACTCACCATCTTTGTTCCCAGATTTACTGGCCAAACGAAACCCTAAAAAGTGAGTGTCATCTGGCCCTTATGTTTATGGGTATTGAGTAGGAAGCTGGTTGGTGTCTTGGGCCATATGTGGACACACTGACTAGACACAGAGGGAAGAGGCAGTTTCCTTGATTCCTGGCAGTACCTTGGGTCACCATCCCTCTCTCCACCTCCCCACATGGGGACCTTGGGGACTTCGAATTAAGTTTACATTTGGACACTGCAGGCCCCAGGCCTGGTGGATCACTGCATGGGCTCACCATTCAGCAAAGACACTGAGCCTCACACAATAAACAGACATCATCTCAGGTTTCTTCAAAGATAACTTTAATTTTGTTGGTTAACATCCTGGGGATGTAACCCGAAACTGGTGATAGCGACAGAACCTCGGTTCTGTGGCTAAAGGGAGAGGACATGATTCGTGATTGGATGTCAGCAGCCAAAGAACTTGCTGTGGTGTGCTGCAGGGTTAACAGGTTAGGGCCAAGTAAGGAAGTGTGCCCATGGTGACTGGCACACAGCTGCGCAGTCTGAAGCCATGGGTGGACATTACAGGCTATGCCTAGTCCTTCCCATCTCAGCAGTAAGTGTTCTGCAGAAGGAAGATGACCAGAAGACATGAAGAGCACAGACGGCTGTCACAATCACGTCTCTAACAGTCCAGCCTGGAGATCTCAGAACATCTCCTTACACATGGGACCTGCCTCACCTGAATTAGGTGACACACCTGAGTGGCCGCTGATAGCCTTCGTTGCTATCCCTCCTCATTTCCTGGCTGTGGCTGTAGGAAGGGAGGGAAGAAGATGTCTTGAGGGATGATGGGGCTGCAGAGATCCGAAAAGGCAGAGCTGGAACCTGGACTGGGGCCAGAGAAGCAAGGGCTCCTCCCACAAACTAGACTCCTCCAACAAACCCAGTGCTAACACAGTCCAGCAAGAAAAGCCACCAACACAGCCTTTATAAGGGATTTGAGGATACGAAATCCATTTCCATAAACAGTCACAAGAGTGGGTGAATGAAGGGTGCCTTTGCACCAGGGTTCACTCCTCCATCAGGCTAGGAGGTTGAGTCAGGCCAGCTGCTTGGCTTTCTCTTCTCATGTCTTGTTGGCTTACGTCTGATGAACCCTGGAAGATGAGCGTTTTCCATTCGGGTTTAAGAATGAGAATTGCTTGCACTGTAAGGCCAGTTTCAGAGATTCATCAGAAGTGTAGATACCGCTTGCACACACAGCAGCTTGCTTGAGCTCCCATGCTTTCAGTTCACTGAGGCCTCCTGGTTTCCTTTTGGCACTGCCATAGGTCGTTTCTCTTGTTTTGTTTCAGTTGTTTGCTTGTGTCTTATGTGAAGCAACCAAAAGGGGGCACCTTGGTGAGTAGGAGGAAGGACTGCCATGGGGCAGCTGTGAGCAAGAAAGGACTCAGTAAATAATGCCAGCAAGTGTGAGTGGGGCCAGACAGAGAGGCAAGGAGGTCATTTTAGTGAGAAAACGATTTCTGCAAAATCGGAGAAGCCAGAAACTGATAGCAAATGCACACTCAGGTGCAGATAAAATGCCATCGTGTGTATAACCCGTTCTTCTGGCTTCACTCCCTAGCGATGGTGCAGCAATGAATTGAAATCAAGAACCCTGTGGCACGTTGGCTTAGACTTTTGGGTATATGCCCGGCTGAGCCACATGGTGGCTCTAGTTTTAATTTTTTGAGGAAGCCCTGTTCTGATTTTCACAGTGGGTGCAATAGTTTACACCCACCACCAACAGCGCATAAAAGTCCCTCCATCCCACCTAACAGTTGTCACCCTTTGTCTTTTTGGTGACAGCCATTCTGACAAGGGGAAGCGAGTACTTAGTGTAGCTTTAATTTGTACCCTTTCCCCCATGGGCTTTCACAAAACTGTCTTCCCTTAATTTGTGCCCCGGGTCTGCAGATAAATCATGCGAATTTCTTCTCAGGTTATTAAGAAATAATGATCTCATCTCTCCCTTCCCACTCCCTCCCCGCCCCCCCCCCCCCGTGCTTTGGGATATTTGTCAACAAAAAATTTACTCATTCATTTTCTGTTTATATCTTATACCAGATCTCATTCAATAAATTGCAGAGGGCTGCAGAGGTAGCACAGTTGGTGGAAGTATTTGCCTTGCAAGCATGAAGATTTCAGTTCCAGATCCGGCATCCACATAAAAACGTCGGGGCGTGGAGGTGTATGCTTGTAAGCCCAACCCTAAGAAGGTGGAGATAAAGGCTCTTTGGGTTCACTGGCTGGTCAGCTTGGCCTACTTGGAAAGCTCTAGGCCGGTGAGAGAACACTGTCTTAAAAAAAAAAAAGAGAGAGATGGCCAACATGTGTGAGGAATGGCATGTGTGCAAAGTAGTTCTCTGGTCTCCATATGTGTTTCCACGTGCACGGACCTGAACAAATGTGAGCGTGCACAGACACACATGCTTTTGAGAAACAGTATGTACTTTTAATGCACTGCTGGCTTGGGGCAATGGAAGTGACTTCTCAGCTAGCGTGACCACTCCAGATACAACTCCACACCTTCCTAATAATTCGGGCCATTTCTTTTCTGCAAAGGGCTAGTACAAGAGTGAACCCTGCTCTACAGACCCAAACCCCTGCACGGGGAGCTGTAGCTTCCCTCCACTAGAGAAGATTCCTCAGTGCCTGCAGTGAATGAACAATTGAAATTTCCAGTTAATCTTAGAAGAGGAGCTGGGGTACAGGCGGCCAAACTTTTGCTGGGAAGTGAGGTACCCGGGACCTAGAAATTTAGGTTAGTAAAGAACAAAAGGGTTTAAGGGTATTTTATTAATCCATGAATCAAGAAGAAAAATTAGAAGTCGATTTTCTAAAGCCAACCTGGTGAGAATCAATAATATTCTGCAGCCCTGGGCGAGCAGGGAATGGGAAGCTGCCCAAGGCCCATCCCTCGGGAGTTGGCAAACAATGACTTTATTTCTTTTAATCAGTTATGACTATAAGATTTGGGGACTTTTGAGAAAATAAGCATTTCTTATAATCATTAATTTTTAAGGGACTGTACCTGTAAGAATGTCATAAGGGGGCAGGAGCTGGATCAAGTACTTGCTGGGAAGTGTGAGGAATCGTAGCATCTATTTAGTGTGGGGTGGGACCTGGGTGGCCAGGCGGTCTAGCCAAAATGGTGAACTCCAGGTTGAGCAAGGGATGTTGTCTCTAAACACAAAGTGGAAGATGTTTGAGGAAGACATCCCGGTGTTATCCTCTGGCCTCCACTGAGTCTGCACTGGTGAGCATTTTGTGGGTATAGGTTTGCATGTATACATACGCACACACATACACACGTGCACAAAGAGACAGAGACACAGAGAGATCACACTGTAAAGAGATAACAGGACGAAAAGCTGGTGGTTGCTACATGCAAACTTGGGATGGACGAAACTCAAGCCTCCTGAGGTTACAGGGCAGACTGTGTCTGCTACCACTCCCGAAGTCCAACCTTCATAGGATTGCCAGGACAAGGACCCATGGGTCCCCATGGTCCCCCAGGCCTCTGGGAAGCATCTCTCTTACTCTTAGATCTAAGAGGGAGGACGTATGTCCACACTCTGGGCAGTATTATTTTCTTCTCTGTCCTTCACAGTCACCCAGATGGTCCTAGGAGCCCAGTGGAAGTTCTTGGAGACTAAATGGAAGGGACATGCCCGAAACACCCGGCACTAGCTTTTTCTGCTTCAAATGTCAGCGAACCGCAGTGCAGCTGGCCTGGTTCAGTTGATCTAAACTGGGGCGTGGGGACCACACAGCTTGAGACCCACTTGTCTGAGTGACGGCTAACGGCAGGCCTCCAGTGCCCTGCCCCTTCCTGTGCAATTAGAAGCCACTTTCCCTTGAGCCACAAAGAGGCCTCACTTGGCAGTGCAGACCAGGTTTGCTCACTAGAACAGCATGCCATGCCCAACAGAGCTTTAGGGCAAGCAGAGTCGTCCCAGTGGGAGGAAGGGATGGGAACACAGGGGGTTTGCACCTCTCATTATGGAACTGTATACAACTGTGCTCAAAAAAGTTGCACTGGTGACAGCGAGGTTGCTTAAGCATTACTTTATTATTTTGTGTGTGTGCTTATTGTTTGAAAGAATGTCTGCGCAGCACCTGTATGCAATGTCCAAAGAGACCAGAAGAGGGCATCGGATCCCCGGAGTTACAGATGAGTGCTGGGGATCCAACCCTGGGTCCCCTGGAAGAGCAACAGGTGCTCTCAACTGCTGAGCCAGCTCTCTAGTTCTTGAAGTTACTTTTTAAAATTCTATAAGAAGCCGTCGCTAGGTCTTGAAAAAAATACAAGCCGCTACCAAACTTCCAAGAAATAGTGGGTGGTATCAACTGCCTCTGTGGGCTGATGTGTTTGTCAGAGGGTCTGGGTCAGGTTGACACCTGTAAGCACATCCTGTTAGGTGAAGCTTGAGCAAGAGGCCATGTTGAGATAAATAGGGATAGACCTGTGAGGGAAACAAAGGTGTTAATCTTTGTGCTTATGATTTACATAAATTACATTTATAGTTGTTGCCCCCAGTAAAACCTTCTGTGACTCGTGCTATTCCGCTCAACAGCTCTTTGAACTTTCTCTGCTCCCTGTTGTTTTGAGATGAAAACTTTTTGTTACAAATAGTTGGTTTTGCTTTGCTTTCTCTTTCCCAAATTCAAATTGTGTGGTTCTCTTTGGAAGAGACGTTCTGAAAACTGAATGAACACCACAAATCACATTTTAATGAAATAAAATCTATTTTAAGTGAAGGCATCTGTAGTTTGTTTTATAAACACCTGATGGGTGCCAGGCACTTTCCACATAACGCTTCCTGTGGTTTCTCCATTGCCACCGGAAGGAGGCATTAAGTGACCTTCAGGAGATGAAGTAACTTCCTACAGGTTTTGAGCATTGACACGACAGGACCATGGACTTTACTCAAGCACTGAGACATCCAAACCCTCAGGAATTTAAACTGAAAACCAATAATCAATTCTCATGTGACAGTAAGACCTATTGCCATGTAGGAGTCAGGATCTGTAGGAGTGCAGGTCTGCACATGGATTTAAATCATATGCACTTAAATCAGGCATGATGAGTTTAATCAGAGATGTGCTGGGCTTCAGGAAGAGGACTCAGAACCATCGGATGTCAATTCGCTCTCTGAGTTCATCCTATGTAGCTGATGGTTCCGGGGCCTCCACCTCCACAGAACAAGGTCACCACTTCTGATGACAGGGTAACAAGAAAACCCAGGCACTCGGCTGGTTCAGCCAACTGATGAAATCTTTAAACTGTCAAAACATAATTGGCATGTTAAACACGTTGGCACCATTTCAGCTTTGTCTCCCACATTTAAAGAATAGCACCTTCTCTTCTGCCTCATCACAATTAGCAGTAATTAAAATATCAAATGTTTCACCGTTGAGGTGATTTTCTTTTCTTTTTCTTTTTTTCCTCTATGTTGTCAAGATAATGACTTTTAGTTCTGCTATGAAGGGGTAAAGGGAGGGAGGGAAGGAAGGAACAGGCTGACAAGAGGTGTTCAAGGGAAATTCACTGTGAGAGCATTGCTATCTGAGGCTAATTCAACATGATTTCCCAATCATTAGTCCCAGAATCCAGGTCAGGCCTTCTAGTGAGACTCCAAAGTTTATGAGCCGCAATTAGTTGCTGCTGGTTGGTGTCCTTCTTTTCATTGTTGGGGACAGAGAACAAGTAGAGGCCCCCACTCTACTATAGAACTACACGGAGCAGATGTCCGCTTCCCAGCCCGGTCCCGAGTCCCTGCTACTGCAAGCCTTCTATCCGTCTGAGATGCATGCTTCTGAGGAAGATGGAAGGTGGAGAGATTTGGGAGTTTGTATTTTAATCTACTCAGCACCCACTGACTCCTTTAGAGTGTTGACTGAGTGCTTCCTACCTGCTAGGTTTTCTTCTAGGTCTGCTCTTCCTGAACTGAAGGCATCTGCACCATGCTAAAGACAACACTCAGCAGAGGAGACTTCTGATTATATTTTTCTGAGACAAAACATGAATAATCATGGCAGGAGTGTTTTGATTGTGCACATGTATGTACATACACACATACACACACACAAGCACATGTCTGTGTATGTGGTTTCTGCAATAGAAAATTGTACATAGAAATTTCCATTTCATTCGTTTTTGAGCAGGTTCAAACCTACAGTGGGAAGAAAGGCTGACCGTGATGATACCATCACAGTTCCTCTACCCCAGTGAGGATGCCACACCTGTGTGGGAGTCACAGGGAGGGAAAGAAAGGCCCAGAACTGAATGGGGCACCTCTTCATGTCTGAGAAACTGGATTCTTTTTAAAACATTTCCCAGGGCTCCTATGTATTTATTCAACATTATTTTAAAGCATTTGCCCTGTTTCTCAACCATAAAGACCCGGCCTTTTCCTGTGGGGCTTATGGTGAGGGAGGAGGAATGCAGGCTCTGAACAGAAGGAGAACTAATCAAAAGAATGTCACTCGTGGCCTCCCTGGAGATGGTGGGCTCCCAATTAACCCAGTTCATCAGAATCAGCAGGACAGGGAGCTCTTCTGATCCTCTCAAGGCAGCCTTGCCTGACAAGGCCAAACACTTCCCTTTTATCTCTCTGTGTTAAATTCATTTGGGGGTAGCTCGCTTTATTGCAAAAAAGACATAATTCAATAGACTTTCTGAGTGTTGGGCGTCAGGGTGGGCCTGAGATTTGTTTCCTGGGTGACAGTCTCTAATATGCTTAGTTTTGAATTATGTATTCTCCCTCTAATGCTAAAGTAATTCTGTACCCCACACCAACCAAAGCTGAATGCAAGATTCTATTCTGTACAAAAATCTTTCTATCAATATTTTTGTAAGCCTTAGTCTTCATGGCTCTGAGAAAGAGCCACATGGCCTTGGTTGTTTTCCAACAGTTAAGAACTGGAATAGACACATCAAGCTACATGTGATCAATATTTGGTTTAAGTTGCTTAGCACTTAATAAATAGCTTTCAGCATCTTGGAATGATGTCTGGGATTAAAATATTGACAACACAATTTGAGTTGAGTCGAATGGAATATTACAACGTATTGATTCTAAATTATGAATAGCTTGGTTGCTCTCCACAAACTGATGGTGAAGAAAGCATCCATAGCTCACTAAACTTGAATAAGGTGAGACGGTGCCCAACTAGAGCTTTCTCTCCGAGTGACTAGTATTCATGGTACTGGTGGTACTCTGCGATACTAAAGAAAAGGCCCAAACCAACCCAACTACAAAGCCTTTGCTCCACAATAGTCACCTAGCTGCAAGGTATGCTGTCAAAATTAGTGGCAGAAATGTGGGTGTAACCAACCACTGTCTGCCTGGATTTAAGGCCTACTCCATGAGATAGAACCTATGCTTGGCACTGCTCAGGTAGCCAAGAAATCCAATACTAGATAGGTCGGGGACCTAGGGAAAATCTAAATACTGCTATTCAGCTAGAGGAACATGGCAATAAAATAACTCCTAATGACTTTCTGACATACTCATAGAGCAGTGTCTTGTTCACCCATCATCAGAGGGGCTCCCTCCTGTAGGAGATGCAAATAAGTAAGAGATCCACAACGGGACAATGTGCAGAGAGTAAGAGACCTTGGAACACTCCATCTTAAATGGGATGTCTCTATCAAATCCCACCCCTCAGGACTCAGGGAACCTTGCAGTAGAGGAAGAGGAAGATTGTAAGAGCCAGAGGGGACAGATGACCCCTAACACAGTAGGACTGACAGACATGAACTCACAGAGACTCTGGCAGCATGCAAAGGGTCTACATGGGTCTTAGCCAGATGGGCCTCAGCACTGAGAGGGGACGTGAGCTCCATTTCTAACCCAGAAGCTGTCTCCAACTGGTAACTGTTAGCAAAGGAAAAATTACTTTTCTCCAATGGAGATACACAAACCACACTCACTTAAGGGCAGCCTGATGCCCAACCGTAGATGGCCAACACAAAATTAACTCAGTGATGTTTATGAAGATTCCTTTTCTCACAATGTTTTGTCTGGGAATTACTTTTATTATTTTTCTTTCTTTTTGTTTGCAGGTCTTTGCATAGATATGGTGGTTTCTGGCATCGTGTTTTATGGGATTTCTGTATATGTGAACTTGTGTCTCTGTGCTTGTGTGTGTGTCTTGTACTTCTTCGGTTCTTTTTCTTCTGTTGGTTTGTCTCCTCCTGTATGCATTTGTTTCTTTTTATGTTATTTTATTACTATGTTTTAGATGTCTGTATTCTCATAAGAAAGAAAGAAACGGTGCGGGTTTGGGTGGGTGGGGAGTTGGGAAGGATCTGGGAGGAGTTGTATGAGAAAATTCTATTTCCAAAAATTAAAAAAGGGATTATATATTCATAAAAGATACCAGACAAAATAAATCCTTGTGATAAATAAGTAAATTGTGACTATCCTCTATTAAATTTATTTTCTTTGCCTGTCAGTTGTTAGCATCTTTCAATATTGTAAGGTTATTAAATGCTGCCCCAAAAATCATAAGTATTGATAGACCTACATTCAGTAAAAATATCCACATACATAAAATAAAAACAAAATGAGTCCTCCCCAAAGTTTAATGACTAATTTACACATGAAGAAGATAAGGCATAAAACAGAAGGCATAAAGGTGGCTGGCTCTCTGTGTTGCTTGGCAGACAGGCTAGAAAATGTGCCCAGAACTATAAGCACTCCCAGTAACTGAAAATGTGGGGACCTCTCCCTGCCCATCCTCAGTTGTTAAACCCTCCTGATACCCCAAAGTGTGACAGATGCTATGGTGGCCCCAACACTGAGAGAACCTAGAGCCTAAGTCACATGAGGTTTCAGTCTGGGACTGGGTTGTGTGGAGCAGAGTCACATGCTTCTTGGGGAGCATGCAGAGGGTAGCCTGCTCTGCCTTGTGTAAGGACAGGACAAGTGAAGTGGTCAGCCTAGCATGCATCCAACAGTCAATAAGTCCTGGAGTGGATGCCTGAGTGGCTTAAGGAGACTGTAGTGCCCTGGAGCCCAAGAATGTGGGCAGGATGTGGGAGCTTCTCCAAGTGGTGGAGGTGGAGGGTGGGTCCCACGTGATAGGTCTATGAGTCAGGTGAGCATGTGGGATGAGGCCTGGGGCTCCAAGACAATAGCCAATGGGACTGACACTGGGCACATGAGCTTTACATTCTTAAAAGAACGAGACATGCTTAGGTAGATGTGATGAGACATGGCAGCAGAGGAATGTGGAGGGGGAGGCCTTTGCTGGGGCATACGGGAGGTTGGCGGCAATCTTGGTTTGGGAGCTCTGAGTCTGTGATATCTGCAGGATGCTTCATAGCTGTTGGACAGGGGGCTCCGTTTCAGATGATCGAAGCTATATAAATGGTAGGATAGAAAGATTCACACGGCTTTCGGACTTATGCCAAGCTCATCACTCAGCTGCTCTCGTTTTAGGTACATCCCGGTGTATTTTAAACCTGGAAACAAAGACATGCGAGATCAGTCTTTTCTCAAGAGTCTAATCTGAAATACATATCAACTAGACATGAATCCATGACAGCTAAAGTGAGCAGGATTGAAGGCTGTTTCTTGGTCACTTGGGAAGATGTCACCCCTGCTTCTACAGTAGGGGCGTTCATTCCTTATCTCCAGCAACCGTGAAGTTTGTGTTCTCCCTTCTTGCTTGATCTCTTCCCCCCACAAATATGTTTCCTTTTGCTTTCATGTCATATGTTTTCCATGATCTTCCTGCCCTACCATACACACACACACACACACACACACACACACACACACACACACACACGCAAACACGCGCGCACGTCTTATTTATCTTAATATATAACTCCATGTATTTTCCTGCAAAAAAAAACTATCTCCTAATTTTTCTGTGTGGCTGAATAAAATTCCATTGTGTGTTGAACACACTGGCTTGTTCCGTTTCTCAGCTGTGGTATTTCAACTCTAATCTGAAATCAAACCTGACTGATAGCTTTTTTGTTCATTTTCTACATACCTGTTTACTTATGTTTGAATGTGGAGACTTTAATTTTGACTTTCTTCTCAGTGCTCCAGTGAGAAGCATCACATTTCACCCTGTAATTTCACCCTGTAACCAGCCACCCTGGATGGGACTCACACCACCAATGCCTTGTAAATAAGCAGCAGTTGAGAGATATTCCTAAGCCGCTTTGAGGTAGACCGGGTGGGATGGGCATGACCTTTGACTCATCTTGCCCTTCTCTGCATAAACTAGCAGTTGGTGCATTGACTCATGCTGTGATTTCCTCATAACTGTGTGAGAAAGACATCATACGCCTACAGTCTCGCATATGCCTTGTTGCCTGTCTGGTAACCAACCATCTGACCCAGCCTTGAGATCTATTGTTTTCTGCAAGGTTCTCCTGTGGATGTTGTGGGTCTGTGTGGGGGTGTCCCTGACTGGATGCCCCACTTGTCTCTTCAGAGAACCACTGTTCTTATCCTGCTACTCTCCCTGCTGTAAGCCTGTGGGCTTAGTGGGAGCACCTCTCCCCGGGAGCACCTCTCCCCTTCCACTTCCCCTTCCTAAGCTAATAGATGTCTTCCCAGCATGGGTCTCTTCAGAAGGCCACTCTGTGGTGGCTGAAGGTGTCACCTCAGATGACAATGTAGATGTGTTTAAAACCTGAATGTCCCTCTCATGTAGAAGCTCCATTTCACTGAGAAGAGGATGCTCCCTGACACACACCCCCGACCCCTGTGGAGCGGAGAAGCAAGAAAGGAGATAGGGACAGGATGCCCATTGCCTCTGGGTTCCTGGTTCCCATTCTTCTGCCCAAGTTTCCTTATCTGGAATTTGTTCTTCTGTGGGAACAATAGCTCAGGGTATTGGATGGTATGCCATTGAGGTGCTGCCTCAATTGCTCTAAAGCTATGATTGGGGTCAGATATTCCTACTGGACCTTGCCTCACACCTATGAACTATGGTAGGCAAGGGGACAGAGAGGGACTGGCTGAATATAAGAGTTAAGGAAAGCAAAGATCTTTGGGTGTTTTCCAGGATAGATTCCCCAGAATATCCTTACCCATTAATCATGATTGAATTTATCACCAGCCCTCTGACCTCCTTTCCTATACTATGGCACCAAATTAAACCGTTCTGTTTGAGATGGTGATTTCAAAACCTTCCCAATACACCCAATGTGGAGTAAAAAGTATCATGCCTGCCATGCACTGTGGTAAAACTGCAGGCAGGCAAGCTTTGTAGTCGTGTTGGTTTTGCTGCTGGGAACAACAGGGCTCAGGACAGACTCTTGTTGACAGACAGGCTATTGTTTGAAGAGCTGAACACACTGCACTGGCCTGGCAGGAAAGAAAGGAATCTTTGGCTGTGGTATCCATTTCTGCATGTAGCTGATTCCTTTGTTAGAGCAGACAAAGAGAGACAAAATCACATGCAGGCTTTCAACTCTTAGTATCAAGTTGGAGAGCATGTGCCCTGTGGTTCATTCAGTTTTCTGGTGCCAGGATCATTTGCCAATAAGCACAGTGGGCCTCGATATTTGATTTGTCCACGGCTGTGCAATGCCAGGCTTGTGGGGACACAGACTGGGCAGAGCTGATGCTGCAGTCAGGAGACACGGTGACGTCTCACTGGTCCAGGAAATTGCAGAGGTCTGTCTACCTTCCTTATTGGCTTTTGTCTGTCAAACACTGGACTGGTGTTTGTCTGGCTGCAATCACTGTCCAGATGGGTCTGGCTAGAGTTAACACCAAGTCAAGGCTTCTGCCCATACAAAGAGAGATTCTAGGATTTGATTTTTTTTTTTTTTACTTTATTGTGTTTCTATATGTAGAGGTTGTGAAATTTAAACAGACAGTTACACATTTATGATACATTTATGAGAATGTGGAAGCTTGGTAAAAACCCATTATGAAATAATTTATTGAAAACAAACAAGTCCTCATATATATTCTCCATAGGGCCCATAAGTTGACTTTGGGATGAAGCTTTTAAAACATTTATGAATCATGATATGGGTGGGTTTTTATCTTTTACTGGATTTACAAGTAAGGTATAGGGTAGGGCTGAAGCCCAGGGATGGGTGGAGTATGTCCTCACAGCTTACATTTTGTACAAGATGTGGATATGTAAAATGTTGCTTTTTAAGCTTGGGAACCTCGTGCTGCCTACCGGGCTCTGTCCTTCCTTGGGCCCCAGTTTCGTACCTTCAGGTCCACAGTGCCCTACCTCCCATGTCTGCAAGCTCAAACTTCATTGTATTTTGGAAAGTGGTTGATACATGTGTCGTAGCGCCCTTCACACTTGGCTCAGTTCCAACCTCTTGGCTGAACCCCAACACCTAAGGCTACAGCCTTGACGACGCTCACCACAATACCAAGAGCTCACAGAAACAACAACCATCAGCTTTCACTGATCTGATGTTCCCAGACTTTGTCCCAGGAACTCTTTCTTCACCACTACCAATGAAAGAAACTTTAGAAATACAAATTAAATCTGGGCATGGTGGCATATTCCTGAATCCCAGCACCCTGAGGCAGGAGAATGAGGGTAGCTTTGGGGTACGTAACTAGGCCTTATCAAAAAGAAAAAAAAAAGAGAAAGAAAAAAGTGCAGAACATTCAAGCAACCTGCACAAACTTATTGTGATCTCTGATAAGGTGTCCTGTGGCTCCAGGACTTCACATGTTAGACCTTACATGTTAGGCATTTCTATTCTCTCCCATCTTTAGGACTTATGAATTATGCTGTAATCCTTTAGTAGATGGAAGTTATATTTAATGGAGACTTTTGTGCTTTATTTGTTATCTTGCAGCAAATATTTTGGGTCCAGGTGCTCCCTTCCATTTCTCTATACCATAACCCTGACTGTGGAGCTGACATCACCCAGGGCACAATGTGCTCTCAACAGCCTCACTGGGACTCAGGGTGAGAGGGGGAATCACACAGAAGTCCCTCAGCATCTCCCTTCCCTTTTCTCACTTTTTGGAAGACTCCTTAGGTCCCATACAGATGAGAGGAGCTGGTAGCCAGGTTTCTGTATCTACTCTGGGTCAAGAGCAGGCTCTGCCATAATAAATGAGATCTTGAAAACCTCCCACAGGCCCATATGCTGAAGGCTAGTGCCCCAGGACCCAGCTATTGGGGAACAGGGTAGGGGACTTTAGGAGGATGGTCTAGTAGGGGTCCTTAGGTATTTAAGGCCATGTCTTCTATGGGGACCTGGAGACTGTAGCCTTTCCTTCTTCTGTTTGCTTCTTAGTTTCCTAGCTCAGGAGGGGTGTAAATCCTGCTTCCGTTTTCCCATATTGCCACCCAAACACCCTCAGCAGGAGCTTGAAGCAATAGGTTCACCTCATTTTGAACTGAGGGCTCCAAAACAAACCATCTTTCTCGAAGGTTCATGATACACTTTGGAGATAGACGAATGAAGTAGCCTGGGTTCTATGTGCTTACATATGCTTATGTCTCCTGCACATAACTAATCCAGGCTCCTGGCTTCCTTCAAAATACACACATACTGAACAGGTGTGAGACATTACAAAACACTAAACAAGAACAACAACTACTACTACTACTTTCCTGTTACTGTGGTTAAAATATTGGACAAAAGCAACATACAAGAGAAACAGTTGATTTTGGTTCACAGTCCAAGGTACAACCATCAGGGGGAAAAGTCACTGCAGCAGGAGCTTGAGGTAGCTGTGCCCTTGGCAACTGCAGCCTAGAAGCAGACAACGACTGTCCGTTGTCTGCTTCAATTCTGTTGATCTGATTAAAACCTTGGCAAAAAGCTACTGTATGGAGGGTCAAGAGTTCCTTCTGCTTGCGATTCCAGGTCACAGTCTATTACTGTAGGGAAGTCGAGGTAGAGACGTGAGGAGTCTAGTCATACTCCATCAGGAGCAGAGAGGATGAACACTTTCTCTACTCTTATATGATTCAGAACCCCAAATCAAGAAACAGTGCTGCCCATGTTTAGTCTGGGTCTTCCCCTATCTGTTAATATAATTAAGACAGTCTCCCACAGACAAGAGCATACCAACGTGATCTAGACAATCCCTCAAAGAGAGTCTCTTTTTAGGTGATTCTATATCATTTCTAGTTGACAATTAAAGAGCCATCATGGTGATGACTGCTTGTATTCAGCTCACTTTTTCCTATTTTATGCAATCCAAGATCCTAGCCCAGGGAATGGTGCCACCCACAGTGGGCAGACCTTCCAGCCTCAATTAACCTATAGAAATAATCCCACATAGGTGTGCTCAGAAGCCTGTCTCCTATGTGATCCTAGGTCTCATCAAACTGACAATTAACCATCACATATCACCTGTTTAAATTTGTAATCATGTTACAAGAACCAAGGTTGCCTCCTCTGTAGGCTCATCTAACCAGAGACAGAGGTGTGTAGTACTGTATTACTCCAAGGTAGTACTGCCTTTACCTTCTGGGCCATTCTTCCAAGGCTGAACCAGAGACCAGAAGGTGAGTGTGGCATACCCACCCCACCTTCTGACAATGACATTGCCTTCTTCCTGCTCAGTGACACCATTGCTTTATGGCTTCTCTTGACAAGACTCATCTTCCTCTACATTGTAAGCAGGCCTAACAGTCATTGGGCTTAGAAACTGTGGTTTAGAGAACACTGAATGATCCGGAGACTTCTGCTCCACAGCCGTGATCTAATGTCTCATTCCTTCTCCCTCCAGACATACTAGCAATTACAGGACAAAGGTTGTTCATTGTCCTGGCCTCTTTTTCTTTTTCCTGATACAAAGACCAGAGTGATTTCTTTGTAGAGAGGTACTTTGAATGTAGACATGAATACAGGATCAACAAGTTCTCCCCTAACAAGAGTGGTGCTTGTAGAAAATACACAATTTTAAATATTTCTTTAAAAAAATTGGGTTCCTAATGCATTTTACCATGTGCTTATTAATTTTGATACTAACCTTAAACTTTACCGAAACAACCCAAACTTCTGAAAATCTACTATTTACATAAAAAATAGCTTCTCTCTCGATTGACTTACTTCAGTCTTGTGTTCTACAGCCAGTACTTGTCTGCACTCAGGTGTCAGCTTCTCTATTTTTGCCTAGAGTTGTGAGACAGTTAGTGCTGGGGCTTCTTGGTTTGTTTTTCCCTTAGAACTTTCAGTAGTTCTTGCTTAGCCACTTTATAGAAGTTATTCAAATGACTTGCCTTTAAACAATGGAACCAGCAATTAGAAATAATATTTTTTTCACACTCAATATATTACCTTCCGGAAGATAATATTGATTTGGCACCTACTGCCTACCTCATACAACGAGAAATGCATGACATATTTATATATGACCACTTTCCCCAAAGAACTTGACACTGTCTAAAATAATGGTATTGGGTCATTACATCTAAAACTCATTATTGTAAGGCAAGATGAAAAAGAAACAAATAAATAGGTGAGGCTGAGGGGAGCCATCTGTATCAATGGATATAGATGAGGAGTTGCCTGTAGTGCCTGGTCCCCCCCACCCGCCAGCAGGGGGATGGAGAGCCATGACAGGTTGGTTAGCCCCATGTCTAAGAATGGGTATGTGGTCCTCATCTTTGAACAGAGGGAAACAGGGAGACAGAAGAACCCCCTTAAGAACTCAGAGAACAGCTTCTCAAGTGATGGGGTTGGCTAAGTGGGGCTTGGGGAGCACACAGAGATGGTAGGAAAGAGAGGGCACACTGTGAGACTCACCCAGGCCAGCCTGGCTGAAGTTTCCTGGTGCAGACTGAAAAGGAAGTGCAGTGGGAAGAGGCTGTTTGTGCAATAGTTAGGCACCTTCCCTTCTAAGCGGTTTGAATTTGGACTTCTATATAGTGTAGGGATGCCAAGATGGTGTGAGGAAGGACAGGCTAGTTGGAGTTAGGTAATAGTTCTGCACAGAATGGAGGGTTCAGCATCCTCAGAGCAGAGGAACAAACTGAAAGACTGGGAGTATGAAGAGAAGAGGAAATCCCACCAAGAGATGATCTTAGGGAAAGATGCCTTAGCTGGTAGATGAGCAAACGGAAGACGGTTTTCCTGCTGGAGGTGACCAACCTTCCAGTTGGTTTCCAGTGGCGGCATAAATGATTGGGGCTACTTGTGATATTGGGCACATTTTAGAAATTGTTGACATGGACATTGGAGCTAGCCAATGAGCATTGAGTGTGCTGGCAAATGCCAGATGTGTGGGACATGTGTGATATACAGAGAGAAAAGGACATCGTGAGGAAGGGGGACCATATCTTTTGCGGATGCATGGGAGGTGACACTCATGACCTGTTTAACCAGTAAGCCAGGCTCAGCCGGCCTGGCCCAACCAGCAAGCCAGGCTCAGCCAACCTTATCCAAGCACAGCAGACTTCGGGTGTTTCTTTTGAACAAAAATAAAAGCAGAATTGTCGGCAGGACAGTGCCTGGGAGAGTCGGACAGGGATCTCAGACTTGAGTTCAGTTCTCCTCATCTGCCAGAATTTCTTGTTTTTAAAACAGAGAGTTTAAGGGACCATCCAGTTCACCTCTCCTGAACCAACTATCTTGCCAAGTCTTGAGCCAGAGAACACTGGTGTGGAAAACTCCATTCCTAGGGTGCTGGTGACAGGCACTCCCTGGTCCTAGCAAGGAGCCCCCAGAGAACCCAAGAGCAAGGCTGCCTGCCAGGCAGCCTCTATGTTCTGCCAACATGCTGCCTGACGCTGCTCACAGCGCATTTATCATCTGAGGGAAACCTAAAGCCTGGTTTTTGTAGTGTTGGGGGGTGCTACTTTGGACTTTCAGCTTAGGTGGAGAATTATTTCATAAGCAGCAGTTTGTAGAGGACCCTGGTTCTCAGGTCCCAGGCTTGATACAAATACACACCCAACTGTGGGTTTTGCCAGCTGGTAGAGCTTTGTAGAGCCTGACAATTTGGCCTTCTTTCTCTACAAATGTTAAAAGTTTGTGGTCTTGCACCATCATGATCTATCTGTGGGATTTGTTTGTGAGGCTTCACCAGGTCTTGGGAGCCAGCTGTAGCGTGAAGCCCTGCATATGCCCGTCAGAACTCCCAGGGCTCTATGGGAGCCTACAAATGAGAGAATGGGTACGTTCACCAACTGTGTAGTGTGACAGTGAGGGATCTTGGGAGAAAGGTGCACCCAGGTATGTAGGAAGCAGCAAGCTGTATGGGGTCCATAGCTGAGGTTCTTGCAAAGGGCTGTATGTGGAGTGTCAGGCAGAGATGACCAGTCATGGACCTTTCAAATGTAGCACCCAGCTTCAAAAACTGAAAGCAGAGGCTTGGGGGTGAAAGGAGAAATGGGCTGGTGTGGGGGCTCTAGAAAGACATTCAGCAACACAGTGACTCATTCATGTTGCCATCAAGGTGGAGGATTGTCTGGATTGTGTGGGGATGTAGAACAGGCATAGTGGGGCCACTGAGATATCAGGGCTACACACAGTGTGGCAGTGCTGCAGGGTAAAGAGAGGGGGCAGAACTGCAGGGCTACGAGGAGGTGGGCAACTTCTATCAGCTTCCTCAGTAAGAGTGAAAGAGAATTTTCTCGAGGACATGGCCCATGAGCTATGAACTTGTGTGCTGCAGTCCTGGAGTGAATATAACACATGCAAGAAACATTTGCTTCACGTATGTACGTGCTAGACCTCAGAATGCCTGGCTGGCAGGCATTATTTGTGCCTGTCATTGGGCTCATGCTTGACACAGAAGCCTCTCACTATGCTTAATGTCACCATTTCCAGCGACCTACCAGAATATTAGCAGTGATGATGTCTCCACTTCCTGTGGAGGAGGCATGTGAGACTACCATTCCAACTCAAAGCCTTTATCATCTCTGACGGAGAAGGCATTTCAAAATGCAGGGCGTCTGCATTTTGGTCCATGTGAGCACCATGGCATACATCAATTACCCTAAGTGGTGACTTCCTGTTTTGATCACCTTTGGGCAGGTCACCGAGAGGCTTACTCTGGTTATATAAAGTGTGAGCGAGCACCTGTATTCTAGAGCATATGCAGACACAACTTCCCAAACAGAAAGTGGTGGATGCTCACAGTCGTTCCCCACTGGAGAGTCTGGTTCCAGGGGCAGAGGAAGGCTGAAGCAGAGGGAGAACAGACCTCTGCCAGGCCCCGGCTCTCCATCCTCCTGGCCACAGTCACCTGTAGGGTGACCTCAGGAGTGAAGTTGTTGGCTATTTCACTCAGGGACTTGGACCAGGAAAAGGGAAGCCATCTCAGCAAACGGCGTGACTTTAGAGGGCTATCATGGATGGCAGGTGTTAACATGCATAGTTCATGCCATGGGAAGGCACAAAGCCAGTGGCCATGATCAGTTGTCCCTTCAAAGATCTGACATGAAAACTCCCTCATGTTTTTCCAGAAGCCTCAGCTAGAGAGGCTACCTACATAATCCAGCAACAGCCCCAAGCAAGAGGAGAAACAAAGGCAGGATAGAAGGGACACAGGAAGGTGGCTGCATATGCAGGCCTTGGTTGGTCTCCCCTGAGTGGCTTCATGAATACCTGAAATAGAAATCTCTTTTTTACTTCATGTAAGACCCTCCAGTGGAAATAGTCAGTTCCTGGTATCTGGGCACTTTGGATGCAGCAGCCGAGGTAGGGACATAGGTTAGGCATGCATGGAAACAGGTTTATGGCATGCCTCACTCTAGAAGGGGTTAAACCAAGCCAAACCAGAACAATTGTCATGGACCTGACACCCTATTGGTAACCTTAGCTTTCAGTGAACAAGGTCTTCAAGAAGGCAGTTGATTGGTTTCTCCAGCTTGAATCTTGGTTTCTAAAAGGATTTCAGGGAGTTAAAGACTCTTTTCTCCAGACATTTCCAGAGCTCTAGCTAAGCTTTCCCTTTTTCCAGTTCTCGGGCAACATCTCCATCAGTGGCAGCTCTCAATTAATCTTGTACCATTGTGACACACCATTTCTTCCCAAGGCATGACAAGTCCCCATCTAGTTTCCCTTTCTGCTATATGTCATTTCTACTGGTTGTTTTTTTTTTTTTGGTTTTTTATTTGTTTGTTTGTTTGTTTTTTGTTTTGTTTTGTTTTGTTTTTTTGCAGCAAAGACATGTCACAACCCAGCCAATTTTCAGTTGTGGGCAAGGGAGGCAGAAGGCTGGCTTCCAGAGGGCTACTTGGAGCCAAAGTCTGTATTTGGAGGCTGCTATTTCTATGATCGGAGGCACAGCCTTCTGTGTTACTAGAGGGGATCCCAAGGGATGGGTAGACCCCCAGTACTGTTAACAGGCTTCCTGCTAGAAACAAAAAAGAACCATTGACATGCCCATGTCTGTAGACCTGACTTAGTAATGCTGTAGAATTATTTTCAGAGAGGATTGGCTAGTAAAGACTGAGTTCAAATCATTTGTAGAAAATTAAAGAATGTTCTCCTAGCCTTTTCTGTTTTACTTCAGACAGTATTATGGCATAAACCACAGGATTATGTACTTTCTCTGAAGACCTCTCTGTAAGCAAAGACTGGAAAAATGATGTGGGCATAATGTTTTTATATACCATGTAAAGGTTAACCTTGTGTTATTCAAATGCTGATTTCTCTGCCCTCATGTCTTGTTTCAATCTAGACACAGCTCTGTAATGCTTATACCAAGAATCTCCTGTCTCAAGTTTGTGTAAACAGTTCTTGCCATTTATTCTCTGCCTTGTCAATAAATGCTGGTCACTCAATGGCTGAGCAGAACAGAGAATGGAGTGGGACATCCACTAACTAGAGGAAGAAGAGATGGAGAGAGGAAGAATCAGATCAGCTGGCAGGATGAAGAAATTGGAGTCATGGGAAAGGGGTCTGGAGAAAGGCCATAGAAACATACCTGAAGCCCAAAGAGCCCGGTAGTAATATGCAAGTACCATGGAATGGGACTGGGAGGTAGTCAGATTAGCATAGAAAGTAAACTTAACTACTCAGCTATTGAAGTGCAGTTTTAAATAAATCTTAGTTTCCTGTGTGATTTCTGGGGAATAGGATAAGGTAGAAAAATGCAGTGGGCAGATTAATTCACTGTTATATTTATATTAAGAACAATTTATTTACACTTACAATATAACATGATATCCGTAAACATTTGAGCTATCCTGTTGGAGTCAGCCACATTAGCAGAACAGGCTAGGACTAGGTCCCTTGGACAAAGGTGCTATGATATGATGAATATTAGCATAAATTCAAGTTGACTTTCTGTCCATCTGTCCTCTTTCCAGAGTAATACCTTCAGGTTGATGGACCCCCTTAACTCTACCCACATGGCTCCTGTGCCAGGGTCCAACACTTCGGCTTGCCCGTTTTGTATGGCCAAGATTAAAATTGCTTCATACAAGAGAACACTTCAGTAGAATCAGGATATCAGAGCTCAGTTACCTCTATCTGTAAGGCAGTCAAGAGAACCAGCTCTTTATTTCAAAATAGACTAGAAGCCCTGAACACAGCAGAAACCCCACTACTTGGTGATTTTCTAGGAGGTCAAATGGTTGTGCAGTCGTTTGCTAACCCCTTGACCTCAAGGCAGGGGACAACAAGATGGACCCCTGTGCAATCAGAATCACTTGGCCCCGACACAGGAGACAGATTATGACTGAAGAATCTATTACGTTTCAGAAACAGGCTCCTCCTGAAAATGACTGTTTTAATCAAATATTCTTGATACTATTGTTTTTATTTTCTCTGACACTTGGTTTTATGAGCCTCTATGCTCTGTGGCCTTGGTTTTGCCAGATACAAGACATTTCAGGGACATAACCCCTGGGAGTGATGGGTCCTACGAGGATGACGAGTGACAGCTGGAAGCTGACAAAATGAATGCAGGTGGATGTAAACTCTCTGATATTCATCTCAGGAATGAGTGCTTACTGATGAGAACAACATTTAAAGACTTATTTTTTACTATTTTTAATTATGTGTATGTGTTTATGTTTGGGCACATGAATGAAGATGCCTGTAGGATCCAGGGACCATAGTAGTAGGGTCTTCCCCCAACCCCCAGAACTGGAGTTACTGGTGGTTGTGAGCCTCCTGATACGGGTGCTGGGAATGGAATTTGAGTCCTCTGGAAGTGCATTGTGTGGTCTTAACCACTGTGCCATCTCTGCAGCAGCCCTAATGAGAATCATTTAAAAACACAAATGAACAAAACAAAGATAGACGGCGAAATCCTAAGGCTCGTTTTTGGGTCAAAAGAATGCACATGACTGTTGGTCACATCTACAAGCTCAGTGCAGGTTTCACATACAGCAGTTCCTGTGGGGGGCGGGGAAGGGGAAGACAGCAAACATGTCCATAGAGGAATGGTCATCTGTGTAGGGTACCTGAAAGAGGGACACATGAATCTCAAAGGGACACTGGAGAGGTGAATACCGGTGGCTCTAGAAGTCACTGTCTTCTGTCTCTCTGCTGACCCTGAACCGAGGTCAAGAAAATGTGTGCAAAGACCTGGATAGCAAAAGGGCTGGGTCTGTCTTTTGTCCTGATGAATCTTTGGATGAGTTAATGTAAGGTTTCCAGCGGATGCACAAGACAGAGAGGTGACTGAACTCTGGGGGGCTCCATCAGAACCCCAACAGGGTGTCGCCTTGGAAAAAGGACAGGCAGATGGAATGCCAGCATTTCACAATGACCCTGGCTGCAGTCAGCCGATCACGAAATTTCCTTCTCATCAAATCATAGAGTTCTGAGGCCAGCTGAAAGCGTTTAAGATGGAGCGCTTCACTCATCTGGGAAGGTGAAGTCAGGAAGAGTTCAGAGCATCTCTTGCCAGAGCCCCTGCTGTTCCAGGAAGCTTGGGAGGCAGGCCTGTAATCCATCTCTGTCAGGCCTTCAACCCTGACCTTACGAAGCAGATCAGGGCCAGTGGTAACAGAAGCAGAGAGCTGACATGGTCAGGCATGGGACATGCTGACGGCAGTGAGCACTGAAGATGTGTGCTTCCGTGTGTGTGTGTGTGTGTGTGTGTGTGTGTGTGTGTGTGTGTGTGTGT
>JANHMN010000004.1:156987463-157000096 GCA_030674055.1 Rhabdomys pumilio
AGCAGTCTCTACTGGGTACCAGTTTGGGGTTACTGGAGGACATTTGTTTCTAGCTGACACTGGAGGTTTACTGGTTTTCAGGAATTCCACTTGAGAGGGTGAAGGCATTTGGGCCCTGAGATGGCTCTGCAGTCAATGCTGATGTGACACCAGAGAGAATTCTACACAGCACTGAGGCACTGCTGCCTGAGTTTAGGTCTGCTATTACCAGGCACACCTCCACAGCAGCAGAAAGGCTGGTCAAAAATCAAGAAGCAGAGAGGAAACTCTTCCCCAGATCATAAAGCAATGGCACTGGGAATGTAGATACCTCTTAGCTGCAAAGCCTCCTGTATAGAATTCTGAGGCATCAAAAAAGCAAACATGAGACTGTGGTGAACACCGAGAATATGTTAACATTCCCATCAAAACTGGAAAAAACCAAAGCAGCTGGGTGTGGTGATGTATATCTGTGATCCCAGTGTCTGGGAGGCCAAAGCAAGGGCATGAATTCAAGGCCTACCTGAACTACATAAAAGATCTTGTCTAAACAAAACAAAACAAAATAAGACAAAACAATACAAAACCCATTTTTCTTAAACCTAACAAACAAGAACAAAAGATCCCAAACCCAAGTGCGTGCTTCCAGTTGACCCCACGGACAGAGTAAGTGTGTGGGGGATAGGAAGACCATAGGATGACCTTTTATCGCTGCATCTTTGTCCTCAGGTAAGTGTGGACAGTGAGTCTCTCCTTGGCAGTAAATACAGACCAGGAGGTGCAGTGGCTGCAGTAACTGAGCTAAGACAATGGTTAACTCATTTTTGTCTCAAGAAACTGATCTCAGGCCATGCGTCACGGAGCTTTGGGTACCGGTGTCATCCACGCTGGACACTGGGACAGCTGAGGAGGGTCTCCAGCAGCTGATGCAGATCAGTGCTCATGGCTCACTGTGATGTGGGTGCAGGAAGGACAGGAGAGGCCATGCAGAGAACAGAGAAGGTAGAGAAACAAGGGGGGAAGATGAGGGTGATGGCAGGCTCCTCCACAGGGGTGCTTGCTTCTGTCTTCTTGGAACCACCCCCAGAAAGTCACTCTGGGTTCTTGGCGATGGGGAACAATGGCAGGGAAGAGTGGGATAGCACAGAAAAAAGATGAACTCCCTTTTGACGTTAAAATGACAGCCCTGTGTGACAGCGTTCTAAAATAAGCCATGTCACCTAAGGTTCTCTTTTATAAGAGAGTATCTATATGGTTTTAATTTTTATCTATTATAGGATTGTGTGCACAGGGAAAACAATAGGTACATTCATGTTTATTCATTAACTTCCCCCAGTATTTTGGAAGTTTCTCTTTCAAGAAAGTTTCTCTTACTCCCAACTATTTTTGAGACTCCGTGATCAGTCACTGCTTCTCTTAAGGCCTGCCCCTCAGAGCAGGATGGTGTACAGCTGGCAGCAGAGACCAAAGGCTCATTGTGCAGGGTTAAATCACACTTGCTACATGAGAAAATAGTCATGTGTGACGGTGAGTGAATATATGTGTGTGAGCATGGACATATACATGTGAGTGTGTGACTAAATGTGCACATGAGTTCATACATGTGTCTGTGGGTATGCAAGCACATGCTGTGTGAGTGTGCAAGTGAGTGCATGAATGAGTGTGAGTATGCAAACATGTGACTATATGAGTGTGCAAATGAGCACATGAATATGTGAGTGTGCAAACACATGACCATGAATGTGCAAGTGTGTACAAGTATCAGTGTACAAGCACACGGATACATGAGTGTGCAAGTGAGTACATGAGTGTACAAACATATGACTGTAAGTGTGTAAGTGAGTGCATTAGTAACTGTGAGGCTGAAGCACTAATATATAGTCATGAGACACTGGGCTGTGGGACTGAACTACTCCCTCTGACTCAACTTCTGACTGGCTTTGAAATATCACCCATGTTTTCCTTTGAGACACTTGTAATATGAAGAACAAAAATAAGAATGTTTTTACAGGATTCTTGTAAATATCACATGAGGCACCATCATGAATGCTGACCCAGGTGTCTAGTCCTTCAAGCTTCTCTGATTAGTGTAGGTTACCTCCTTTCCCCCAGATGCACTTTGATGGAAAAAGCCTTCAAAGTATTCTCTGTTCTTCTTCAGTTCTAGGCAGCCACACGTGGAAGTAAAAATAAAAGTTGCTGACTTTGGGCTCATTACTCTATGTGTCCACCTTTGGCCATTGGCAGCAGGTAGCAGTGGGGGCTGCCTGCATCCCTTTGACATCCCTAGATAAGGGTACTGTTGTGGCCAAGTGGGCTGGGATGTCCTGGAGGGAAGCAGAGGGTCAGATGAGCATTCAGATGCTTCCCAGAGCAGACAGTGGGGACCTGCCCTGCTACTGTGGATCTCAACAGGGCCTCCCCTACCTTCTGACAGTCTGATACCTGTTACAGGCAGAGACATGGCTCACTGGGGCTTTGTCACTGGTGAGGACAAAGTTGTCTGCTTGGTAAAAAGACCTTCTGCTGTGAACCTGTGATACTCGTTGTACTCTGTTGAGATCTTTTGTGATCTGTGCAGTGGAATTTGATCTTGATGCGGATTTAAGGCATCTCACATAAGACCTGTCACTTCTTACAGCTAAAAGGTAGAACAGAGAAAAGAATGGGGTCGGGGGTGAGCATTGACAGATTGCTCCACCCCCTGAGGAACACTCCACTGTTCTCCTGAAACCTCAGTTGTCTGTGCTTACTCCCTCAGGTGCCCATCTCTTTCTATCATGTGGGCCAGGGTGGCCTGTGGCATCTCTCATGTGATGCCACACAAAAAAAGGTTTGTCTTCTTAACAGTGTGTTGTTATTTTGGAGGATCTGGGGTTTAAAACTGAGACCTTGTACTTGTTTGGCACTGCTGTGCCTGAGTTGCAGCCCCAACCTTTTCTGTATGTTTTTTAGGCTTCATAAATTAGCAGGCTGACCATGCTTACTCATGACCCTGGCTTGTCTGAGTATGTGACCCTCATGGGCACAGCATTAGGGTTTCACCATGCGAAGATTTTGTTATCTATTCACTTGGTGAATTACAATATGTAGTCTTTGAGTTGTTTCCTTCTGAGGCAATTTTATTTTGGCCTTTGTCTCTGCGTAGCTGGGATGACAGGCCTGTGACCTCACTCCTGGCTATACTATGTTAATTTTGAGCATTTGCAGTTGAGTTACAAAATGAGCCATCTGTCTCCCTGTGCCTGTTGGGGTTTATCCCATCAAAGAAGAGATTGGGACATTTTGTTTAATGGGATTTCTATCAGTGAGAAAGAAGCTCTAAGTCCTTCAAATATATGTTCAATAATAAACTATGCTCACTGAGTTAATCTTTGATCCCAGGAGAATCATCCAGAAACATTTCTATTCTGTACCCCCAACCCCCACCCCAGCCTGGTTGGACATATGTCTTGGCAAGCAACCTGGACACAGGTCTCAGTAACTAAATACCTGTGAAGAATGACATTCATTTTGGCCTCTCAGCTGCGTATGCTCACTCCACGGTGGCCTTCCTGTGTGCCCATTTTGTTGTGTGACAGGCTCTCACTACATAACTTCAGCTAGCTGGAACTCACTGTGTAGACCAGGTTGGCCTCAAACTCACAGAAAAGCCTGCCTCTTCCTGAGTGTTAGGATTAAAGGCGTGTACCATCATGCCTGGACTGTGTACCTGTTTTTAGGAATTTAATGTCATGCTTTATTGTGTAGTTATTACTCTGTGTGCAGGTGTGTGTTCTGATATGTATGTGTGTGTTTCTGACTGCAGATGTACATGTGCTGTGGCATGCTTGTGACTGTTGATAAAACAACTCTTCAGAAGTCAGCCCTTGCCTTCCACCTGGTTGAGGCAAGGTCTCTTGTTTCTGCCTTACTTTGTACTCCAGGCTATCTGGCCTGTAAGCACCCAGGTCATTCTCCTGTTTCTGCCTCTCACTCTCCTGTAAGTGTGCTGGGTTTACAGATGCTCACCGTCTGGGGACTGAACTCAGGTTGTCAGGCATTCATACACTGACTCATGTTGAAGGCCAAGGAGTTTATATTTTTAGACAAGTTGTAGCTTTACAGAAAGATTAATCAGAAAGGGGGGCATCCTTACAAGCCTTCTCCCTGTGTCTGGCCCATCTCTCCAGCAGTTTAGTGACTTGCAATTGTGTGGCATCTTTGTGCTATGCATTCCTGGTTTCTGTCAAGTGGGTGAGGCCAGGTTGTGGCATTGGGATAGTATGCAGAGTAACTGACAGCCTTGGTTGAGAGTCACCTGAGGTCTACCCACTCATCCTCCCTCCCACTGACCACCTCAGTCTCTATGATCTTGCCTCATCCAGAGGGTCATACCATTGGGCTCACACAGCATATGCCTCCACAGACTGACTCATTTCAGTTAGCGGTATACTTCTACAGTAATCGTTCAATTAATAGTTGAGTGAATTTCTATTCTCTAGATGAATCATGATGAGTTTATCCATTCACTGAGGAAGGGATGTCTTGGGTGATTCTGAGTTTGTAGTTATCACTAAAGCATGTATAAACATGTACAGACTTTCATGTGATGTCTTCAACTATGTTGTGCACACATTGTGGTGCAGACTTGCTGAATTGCGGGGTGAGAGTGTGCTTTGTTCTGTAAGAGATGGGTACGGTGTGCTCCAGGGAGGCTGTCCTGGTATCCCCAACATGGATGAAGGGAATTCCCCTGACTCCATATTCTAACTAGCCCTTAGTGTGGTCTGAGTTTTGAACTTTACCTGATCTGACTTGGTGGCATCTTGCTGGTGCTTTAATCTTGCAGCTCTGTGATGACAGGTATGTTGGCTATCTGTCCCTGTGTGTTGGTTACCCTGTCCCTGTGTGTTGGTTACCCTGTCCCGATGTGTTGGTTACCCTGTTCCTGTGTGCTGGCTACCCTGTTCCTGTGTGTTGGCTACCCTGTTCCTCTGTGTTGGTTAGCCTGTCCATGCTCTGACAATGTACCCGTGTAGGAGGGAAGGTTTATTTTCATTCATTGTTTTAGAGAGTCCCCAGCTGGAATATGAAATGCTCTTGAGTGGAGTTTATTCCTCTTCCTCAGTGTAGGGGAAAAACAAAGGCAGGATTCTTGCTTTTAAGGAGCTGGTGTTGCAGATGGGATGCATCAGTGAACACACACACACACACACACACACACACACACACACACACACAGTGATTTGGCAGCAGTGAAAAACAGGCAAGGGGTGTGCGATCCACAGAGAATGGCCAGGGAAGGGAAAACCCAATACCTGGATGTGAAGTCTTGAAGGTTTGGGGCTAATGTTACAGACAGAGGGGGTAGTGAGTGAGGGTGCCTAGGATTAATCTTGCTGGATGAGTGATGGGCATGCTTTGTTGGGGGTGGAGGAAGCAAGAGGAAGGAACCAGGCACCAGAGAGACTGGCTACACGGTACCTGCTCACCAGTGTGAGAACTTGGGGTTTACTTTGCAAGGGGTATCCAGCTCTCTATTGCAGGGCAGGGATGGCTAAGAGTATGATTTTCTGATTGGCTACACAATACTCTGCTGTCTAGGCCAGCTGGACAATCAAGCGGGACCCTTAGATCCTGTGGAGAGAACTGAGATGCGTGAGAAAATAAGGAGGCACAGCAAGTCAAGAAGTCTGATCAAGCTGGCAAAGGTTTTATTGTTCACACAGATTATATACTCTAAAAACAGGATATGGGGAGGGGTAGGAAAGAAAAGAGGGCTTTGCAGGTGGAGGAAGCTAGCTGCAGCTGTGGGGTCTAACTAAGTTATTCTTACAAAGCATTGCTATTACCAGGTGTTCTAAAAACATCTATCTAGCAGGATGTTGGTTAAATCTAGAGATCAGGAGGAAGGGTTACTAAGGTGAGTTGCTATGAGGCCTTGTTTGAAGTTCTGAGAACTGACAAGTGAATTATAGAAGGTAAGCAGAAAGAAGAATAGTAGATAGGAGAGCCAAGGGTGAGTGTTTGCCAAGAGTAAGGCCTTGCCATGGCTTCCTACACTCTGCATGGAATGCAGAGAGAAAGCAGAAGAGTTATCAGAGGTCTGGTAAAATGCAGGTCAGAGATGACATCTTTCCAATCTACCCTGTTGCTAGGTTAGAAGGGGGGGAAGCATAGAGGATCATGGGAAGTCCTGGTCAGAAACTGAAGAGGAGTGCGTTAATGTACCTTTGGTGGACACGGGCAGGGAAGGATGGGGTCTGTGGTGCATTTTCAAGTCAGCTTTGAGCTGGTTTAGATGTGAGTAGTCATCATACACTGGATGAGGGTGGGGTAGATGGTTGGATTCTGCAGGCTGCTCAAGATGGAGGAAGGGGTTAGAGGCGTGCAGGTCAGACACAGCACTCCAAGGACCATGGGCAGAAGAACGGTTTTAACTGAATCCTCTGGGAACTGAGCCAAGGTGAGAGAGCCTGCACGTAGGAGCCTGCTTTGAAGAGCACAGTAGATGAAGATGACAGTGGTTCAAGGAGTTAGTGAGTCCCAGAGCCCCTGTGTGCAAGGAATAAAGGGTACCAGAGGACCACCTATGTGACTGAAAAAGGTCTGTGACCTCCACAGAGCTTTTCTGTGTGGGGTGGCACGTCAGCACTGGCTACTCCCTGCCCACTCTGAGAAAATGTCTTCTCTTTCCCTGCTTCCTCTCCTTCCTCCCTCTGTCCATTGGTTCTCTTTCTTCCTTTCCTTCCTTCCCTTATTTCCTCTTCTTCCTTTCTTTTTTATATTGTTTTATTTATTTACATTCTAAATATCTCCCTTCCAGGCCCCCTCTCTAAGAGTTCTTCACTCTCTCCCCAATCTCCTTTGCCCCTGAGAGGGTGCATCTCCCTCCATCTCACCCCCCTCACTTCCCCACACCCACCTCCCCCTCCCCCTGCATCCCCTTTCCCTGGGGCATCAAGTCTCTACAGGATTAGGCGTGTCCTCTCCCACTGAGGCCAAACAAGGTAATCCTCTACTATATATGTGCTCTTTGGTTGATGGCTTACTCTCTGGGAGCTCCCAGGGGTTCAGGTTAGTTGATACTGTTGTTCTTCCTATGGGATTTCCATCCCCTTCACTCCTTTAATCTTTCCCCTAACTCTTCCATAGGGGCCCCCAACCTCAGTCCAATGGATGGCTGTAAGTATCTGCATCTGTCTCAGTCAGTTGCTGGTAGAGCCTCTCAGAGGACAGCCATGCTAGGCTCCTGTCTCCAAGCACAACATGGCATCAGTAATGGTGTCAGGATTTGGTGCCTGCCCATGGGCCTCTCTTCCTTTCTATTTTCCTTCTGTCCATCTATCCATTTCTCCCTCCTTCCCTCCCTCCTTCTCTCCATTTGTTCTTCCTGCAATCCTTCCCTGCCCTCCTCACCTCTCCTTGGTCCTTCCTGAGCATGGAAGACACTCTGTAGAGTCCAGGTTCAGCTCTGGCATCACCTGAGGGCATCCTTGTTCCTTCCTGTGGCTAATGCTGTACAGAGACACAGAGCCCTCCTAGGGCCTTTGAACTTCTCAGCTAGGATGCTATGTGTGACTTCAGGTTCCAGCAGCTACTCGCTTCTTCCAGTGTGTCATCTGGTCAGGCTAACTTTTGTGTATGAGTCTTGGACTGCCTTGCCCTGCTCTGCCCTGCCTCTGGTTAGAGCTTTGGAACAGACGCAGGTTGTCTAGCTGCTCACCCCACCTCCTCCCCAGGCAGCTTCACAGAGGCTGGTTCTGAGCTGCAGCACGGAAACCCTATGGTGGACAGGTTAATTCCCACTAATCTAACAAAGTCTAAATTAAAACGGTGAGGCTTGAAATGCTTGCTAACACATCTCTTCCTTCCTTTAACACCCTCCTGTCTTTAAACCTCTAATTCTCCTTACAGCTTAAAAGCCCTGTATATTTTAGACACACACACACACACACACACACACACACACACACACCAGAGATGAGAGAGAGAGAGAGAGAGAGAGAGAGAGAGAGAGAGAGAGAGAGCCTTAACTCACCCCTGCACTGTCCTCCATCAGGCTCTGGCTCACCCCTGCTCTGTCCTCCATCAGGCTCTGGCTCACCCCTGCATTCACTGTCCATCATCAGGCCCTGCTCGCCCTTTCACTGCCCACCATCAGGGAGATGAACATTACTTCTTTCTTCAGGAATTTGTAATGCCAACAGTGCTGTGGCCATCCCTTGGCCTGTTGACTTTACATTCAGGAAAGCTTCTTTGGATTAGACCAGAACTAGGCTAAAGAGAGACTTCTCCCCAGGGATGCATCAAAGAAGCATTTTGTTTGGGGCCTTTAATCCTCAAAGTATCTGGGAACAGTGTTCAGAGCATCCTTTCCCCTGAGACTTCTTACTACCCAGGGAAGTTTTCTGAGTTAGGACAATAGGTAGCGCACCTAGTGCGCCATCAGGGACCAACCCTCACCTTCCCAAGCAGTTAGAATATGGACCAAACAATAACACATTTATAGTAGTTACTTTTCCAGACCCCATGACAGAATTTAGGACAGAAACAACGTAAGGAAGGGGAGGTCCCAGCTGCGGGCACCGCACATCCTCAGCGGGGAGCAGAGAGGTTAATGCTGACACCACTCCTTTTCTCCTGTTTATTCAGTCTGGGACCAGGACCCACTACATGATGCCACCCACTGTTAAAGTGGTGCTCCTTTCTTGGTTCACCTAATCTGGAAACTCCTCCCAGACATGACCAGAGAGGCCTGTTTCCTCAGAGGTTTGAAATCTTGTCAAGTTGACAACGAAATGAACGAGTGTAAGAAATTCTGATACTTAGATCTCCTTAGATATTGACAGAATAGAACAAAGAATGATGTTTTGTTTTGTGGTGGACAAAGTGGGGACAGAGTGGGGTGATAATTAGTGAGCAAGACCCCTGTCTTCAGGTCCTTCCCATGATCTGGAATCACATAACAAGGTACCACAGTCCTCAAAGGTACCACATGCCCTATGCATGCACTTGGATTATGAATTTAAGGGATTAGTGTCAAATTATTAGTATCATAGTGATCCTAAGTTACCATCATTCAAAGGAATAAACTTCTCAAAGTTATGAAAGTGGCTGGGCTCAGCTGGTGGATGGCTTACCGAGCAATCAGGATCTGATCCCCAGCACCTGCATGGACCAATATGGTGGTGCTTACCTGCTATCCCACAGGTAGTAGGCAGAGGCAGGAGTATTAGATATTTAAGCTTATCCTTTCAGCTACATAGACGTTCCAGGCAAGTCTGGGCGATGTAAGACCATATCTCAAAAACAAACAATAAAGAGGACGAAGAAGAAGAAGAAGAAGAAGAAGAAGAAGAAGAAGAGGAAGAGGAAGAGGAAGAGGAAGAGGAAGAGGAAGAGGAGGAAGAAGAAGAGAAAGAGGAGGAGGAAGAGGAGAAGAGGAGGAGGAGAAGAGGAGGAGAAGAAGAGGAGGAGGAGGAAAAAGAAGAGAAAGAAGAAGGGGAAGAGGAGGAGGAGGAAGAAGAGATGTTCAAAGGGAACTTTAACAAATACTGGAATCATTCTTAGTGTCACTACACAGGGCTTCGTCTTTCTCCATTTAAGAATTTGGAAGGCCCCATGTAGCACCATGCACCCCTGTACCCACCTCAGGGTGTATCCAACTTAGTGAAGACAGTGTGGCAGTGGGAATTCAGAGCACTGTGGTCACTGTCCATTGTCCTCTCAGAGACAGCCCCTCCTTGGACACACAAGGAGCCTCTGACATTCTGCCCAGCAAAAGACACAGGCTCTTTGACCCGGCAAAACAGCCTTCTCCACTCCTGGAGAAGGAGCTCCTGAGGTAAGAGCTCCTCCGCTCTTACCTCAGGCTTTCTCATATGGCCTTGGTGTCAGCTGTGGACATAGAGCTGGTGACTCAGAGCATGGGTTCCTCCCTTGGTAGGATGTTGCCAGTCATGAAGTCATAGGACAAGTTCAGGGGTTTTGTGGGATGAGTGGCTGGATCAGAAGGAAGTAATAGGAAAGGTGGGTGGATAGTCTGATTGGTTGGGTAGTGACTCGAGAACAATGCTGTCTGTACAGCTCCAGTTCCAAACAGCCTGATTCCGCTACAAGCACCCACATTGGCCCCTATTTAAGGTTTTATTTGAAACTCCCACATATGAAGAAATGATGGCAATCCCTCCTCTGCCCAATGCTTCTCCATCTATTGTGTCATGTGGGGTAATTTCCCCACATGTACAGCATATTAAACCCAGGGAGCCAAGATGAAGGAAAGTCAGCCTGGGGTATCACACAGGCTTGCATGGTGGCTGGAAGGCTGCAGCTCATAGTATCCAGTTCACTATTCCAGCTGCAAGACAACAATGTTTGATTTGACTTCATGTAAAAGAAGTAGCTAAATACTTGCATTTAAACTTTAAGTGGATCTTTTCTGTCTCTAGAAACCCTCTTGCAGTACAGCTAGGTCAATAGCTGTGTCAATTAACAGACATGGCACCTCACTAGGGTTCAACTCAGGGGATTTACATTATCCTAGTGTTTCCTTAAGAGAGTACTTATGCTTTATTCATGTTTATGCCACTTATTCCATCAACCACTGGCCTCAGCCATTAGACAGGATTTTAAAATAACCACTGGGACTCGTTTGTAGTAGATGGGCATAATTTTAATTACTCAGGAATGAGTCCAGAGGATATCAGTGACTGTTTTAATAATACAATTATATCAATAACATTTTTCAATGTTGAAGATGAAAAATATATTCATACAGACACACAGACACACACAATCCAGTTTTATAACCAGGCTTTAAGGGTTTATGGGCATATTTGCTGTCAGATGCTTTTATCTTCTAATTTGGAAAATAAAAAAACATCTGTCTGCCTGTTTCATTCTGATTAAAGGAAATTAGGGGTTCCTTAGAATATTATAAAAATTGAGGGATGAAAAATTTAAGTGCTACACAATCAGGGCTCTGGCTCGCTCATGATACCTTTGTCCTATAGAGCAGCTGGAAGACACCTATCCTCCTGGCTCTCCCATGAGCAAGAGGAAGAAACAAACCCATGTGACAGACAAAGCTCTCCCTTTTTATACACAAAGTTAAGTTGTTTTGATGTTTGCTGGGTCTAATGTTTATTCTGTCTTCAGAAAGTGTTTTGGAAAACATCACTGCCTGGCACAGAAATGGACTTCAGTGTCAGAAATCCTCTTTTAGGACAGTGGTTAGTGGGTTTGAAGGCATTGGACATGCTCACATTGGGACACTGCCCAGCCTCCCCAGGGTGCTCCCTGTGTGTATCTCCAAATCGGAATTAATTATGTATTGCTCAGCTTTCTGGGACTCACTGGTCACTGAATAGTGACATAAAGAGTTAGTAAGTTTTTTATAGCTTAGGTCTAGCTTAGGCTAACTCCCAGCTAGGTCATCTAATGTAATTAACTGGGCTATCCTAGTCCACAATCCTCCCACCTGGCCCAATACCTCTCTCTACCCAAGTATGTCCAACCTCCTCTGTGTCGTGTCCTGATTATGAATCTTTCCTCCTCTGATTTCTCTCCCAGAAACCCTTTCTTTGTCTGGAAGTCCCATCTTCTACTTCCTGCCCAGCTATTGGCTGTCAACTCTTTATTAAGCCAATTGGCGAACAACGAGTAAGGTGATGAACTACAAGAATAACAATACTAAAATCTGTCCAGCACTCAGCTCTCTGTTGGTGCAGAATTAACAATTGAATAATTAATTTTACACAGTGCATCCCCAACAATGATGGACTGCTGCCTGCCATGTTATAGCTCCATAAACAGAGCCCTCCCTGTCCAGGGCTGAGACCATGTCTTATCCTCTTTGGCCCATGACACGTTTTCCCAGCAAACTGATGGCTTTAGTGCATTCAAGGTGCAAAGTTTGTGATTTGAATCCCTTCTTGAAGAAGAGACTAAAATGAAAGAAGCCAGGATGTAATCAGGAGCTGGGAAGAGCAGTCACACAATAAGCAGACTAGCACTTGTTGGTGGATGGTGAAGAGCTGAGGCAAGCACACCCATCACACACACATGTGACCGCAGGAAAGCCACAGATGAACAGCCTACAAACCCAGTGGCAAGGTGCCCTCATCCACAGCTTTGGTAACGACAGACGAGCGTCAGGCTTAGAATCTGCTTGAGAAATACAGTAATTTTGACTGGCATATTTAAAGCAGGTTTACTGGACAGCCAAACAACATTCACAGCCTCTTAGGTCAACATGGCTTTATGGTGTCTATAAATCACACACTCGTGGACTTAGGAGGCAGGGAAGTGTCCTTGGAATATAGAGGTCTAAGAGGTTCGAAGGATTGCCCTCATTTGCTGATGAGGTGACTCAGGGGGTAAAGGGTTTGCTGCACAAGTGTGAAGACCAAAGTTGGAGTCCCCAGCACACACTCATCTGTAACCCTCATTCTCCTACACAGTGAGGTGGGAGCGAGAGTCAAGATTCCCTAGAAACTCATGGGCCAGCTAGCCTGGTGTGCACACAGGTGAGCAACCAAGAGACCCTGCCTGCCTCAAATGAGGTGGAAGTTGAAGCCCAACACCTGAGGTTGTCGTCTGACCTCTTCATGAATGCCACAGTAACCAAGCACCTACATACGTATGTAAATGACCACAAACACACATACA
>JANHMN010000004.1:157000106-157017080 GCA_030674055.1 Rhabdomys pumilio
CATACGTATGTAAATGACCACAAACACACATACATGCACACATGCAGACATACACACCTGTAACACACACATACACACTCATACACATGTACACACATGTGTACACACACATGCAATATAGGCATACACACATGAACACACACACCTGTCATCATGGGAAAACAAAACAGTTTTGTTTTTGCCTTTAGTCACTTCCTTTGTTTCTTTTATATCCGGTAATATTTTAAAGATTTGTTTGATTTTTTTATGTGTATGGGCATTTTGCCTACATGTATGTATGCCAACATGTATGTATATGTATCATGTGCATGCCTCATGCCTACAGAGGTCAGAAGAGGGTACCTTGGCTTCAGATACCTTGGAACCAGGGTCATGGATGGTTGTGAGCTACCATGTATGTGATGGGATTTGAACCTGAGTCCTCTGAAAGATAAACAAGTGCTCTAACCACTGAGCAATCTTTCCAGTGCTACCAGCAACATTTTGAAAATCACTATTTACGTATAAGAATTGACTTGGTTCTCTCTCCCAGCCCTCTCCTACCCAGCCCCTACACCTGATCCCCACCTGCATTCCTTTCCATATCCCCTCCATTCCTTTCCATTCCCTCTCTCCATCCACCTCCAATGTCTGTTTTGTTTCCTCTTCTCAGATTCAAGCATCTTTGATTGGGCCCTCTTTGTTACTTAGCTTCTTTGGTCTGTGGATTATAGCATGGTTATACTATACTGTACGGCTAATATCTACTTATCAGCGAGTACATACCATGCATCATGTCTTTCTGAGTCTGGGTTGCCACACTCAGGATGATATTTTCTAATTCCATTCATTTGCCTGTAAATTTCATGATGCCTTTATTTTTAATAACTGAATAGTATTCCTTTGTATAAACAAATCACATTTTTTAATCCATTCTTCAGTTGAGGGATATCTAGGTTATTTCCAGCTTTTGGCTTTTATAAATAAAGCAGCTATGAACATATTTGAGCAAGCGTCCTTGTGGGATGTTGGAGCATCTTTTGGGCATATACCCAGGAGTGGTATATTTGGGTCTTAAAGTAGAACTGTTTCCAATTTTCTAAGAAACCACCAAATTGATTTTCAACGTGGCTGTACAAGTTTGCACTCCCACCAGCAATGGAGGCGTGTTCCCCTTGCTCCACCTCCTCACCAGCATGTGCCGTCTCTTGAGACTTTGATCGCAGCCATTCTGATGGGTGTAAGGTTGAAGGAATCTCAGAGTCATTTTAATTTAACTCCCTGATGACTAAGAATGTGAACATTTCTTTAAGTGCTTCCTGGCCATTAGCAATTCCTCTGTTGAGAATTCTCTGTTTATCTCTGTATCCCATTTTAAATTGTTTAAACCAATTCTTTGGTTTGTTGGTGTTTAATTTCTTGCGTTATTTATAGATTTTGGATGTTAGCCTTTTGTCAGATGTTGGGTTGAAGATCCTTTTCCATTCCGTAGGCTGCTGTTTTATCCTACTGACTGTGTCCTTTGCCTTACAGAAGCTTTTCAGTTTCATGACGTCTCACTTATCAATTATTGCCCTTAGTGCCTGAGCTATGGGTGATCTGTTTAGGAAGTTGTCTTCTGTACCAATGGGCTCAAAGCTATTCCCCACTTTCTCTTCTGTGAGATTTAGTATATCCAGTTCTACATAGAGGCCTTTGATCCTCTTGGACTTGAGTTTTGTGCAGGTTGATAGATATGGGTGTCACATTCTTCTACGTGCAGACATCCAGTTAGACCAGCACAATCAGGATGTAAATGAATAATTAACAAGAAAACAAATAAAAAGAATTGACTTGGAATTACACACTTGTCTGGTTCCCCAACTGCCATTCTATACCAACCGAATCACAGTGCCCATGCTCAGTAGGCTTTTCCAGAGTGTGTCGCAGGTCTACCATAAAAGACATTCTTGTTCTTTACAGGCATGTGAGGCTAAGAACTCATTTAGGGTGGACTCTGCCACATGTGAACATCAGAGAAAGCCGAGGAATCGAGTCAGCAAGCTCCAGAAGCATTGTGGGAGGGTAGCCCACTGAGATGCTGTACACCAATGAAGGGCATTTGAAGCCAGTGAAGTTGTATAAGCCACCACCATGGGTACAGAACCCACTGCCCCCAGGGCACAAGGTGTGTGTGTGTGTGTGTGTGTGTGTGTGTGTGTGTGTGTGTATACCCATGCATGCACATGTAATCTTCAATCTTTTTTTTTTACAGTCCAGTTATTATCACCTTCCTGGTCCCCCCTCTGACAGCTCCTCATCTCGTTCTTCCTCCCCTCTTTCCAAGAAGATGTTCCCCCCACCCTACCCCACCCTGCCAGGCCTCCCCACTCCCAAGACAGCCTATGATCCCTGTAAGCTTATTCTGTACACCCTGGGCCAGCCCTGGACTCTCGACCGTGTTACAGAGTGATTTCAGTTAGGCAGGCCAGATAAATTTCTATCCTTTGAAGCAAGGTAAGATGTCTGTGGTGGAATCTGTGAGGCAGACTTCTCTTAGCAGCATGGTTTCTCTAAGACGGTAAGTGGAATCTTTAGGAGGACGACAGCAAGATCCTAAGGGACCATTAGCTTGTCAGGATTTCACACTCCCTCATCCTCATATGGAGTGATATGCTAACTTGTCATTCATTTTGGGATAATTAAGAAACTTTTGATTTCCAGGTTCTGAGGTGAGCCTGCTTTAATGAGAAGCCTCAGAACTATGCCATGAGTCAGGTCACTAGTCGGGTCACTAGCTCTCACGTGCTTATGGATTTTTCCAGCTCGGGGACTTTTGCCTTCAGGGTCTGGAGAATTGTTTGGTCCCTCTGTGGCTGATCTAACAAACCATTGACACGGTGGTTGAAAGCACATGACCATGTGCCATCCCACAGGACTGTACTTGTCGGCCTCCTGGCAGAAAGTGAGAAGTTAACAGGCTGTTCTTGCCCTGGTTTTCAGGGTGATTCTGCCTTGGCTGAAGGTGCTTTTTGTCAGCTTCCATCTTCAAAGCCACAACAGCTGAAGTTCTCAGGGATGCTTGAAGGGGTCGCCCTCCCTCAGCCATATCCCACCCACCAACCCCACTCAGCCTGCTCTTCATTTTCCACTTTTCATTTTTAAGGACCCTTTGACCACATTTAATGTCAGTCCAGGTTGGTCTCACCTCTCTGGGTAATCCCATCTGAGAAGTCCCCTTTGCCACACACTGTGCCCAGGTCATTGTTACCAGGTTAGAGTGGGACATCTAAAGTGGGAGGTATAGGGGTGATGTCCTGATGGCTGTCCACCGCTTGCCACAGGGGACACTCAGTGTGAGAGCTCTATCTCTGTCACATCATCCCTGAGTAGTGGCATCAATAGTTTTTTCCTTCTTATCTCTGTTTACTCTGATATACCTGTCTCAAGGCTGAATATGCTAAAAGGACAGTGGGCCCTAAACAGAAACCTGTATTAACCCCCCCTCCCCCCACAACTGCTGAGCTGAAGGACACAGTCAAGGTCAAACGCTAGATAGGAAAAAAGAGTTGAGCAGGTCTGGCCTTGGGTGGATCAGACATTGGCACAAGTGAGTTCACAAGGCTACAACCTTGTGTGAAAGCAAGCTGAGGGGCCGCACATTGTGGTAATTAGAGCCGGAAGACAGTCAGGCACATCTGTTAGACGTGTGTTCTTTGGCAGGGTGGTCTTTGTTAAACTGGGAGAAAGCGAAGAACAGAACTTCAGGCTTATTTGGTTTTCGCTCAGGTATCCCTAGGGCCCTGGATCCGGCAGAGCCTTGGTCAGGTGTCTGCATGAACGTGGCCTTGTCTTTCCTCATTTTCCTGAGCTAGCACAGGCCCCTGTATGTCACTTCCAGTCAAACATATTACCATCATCGTGTTAACTGCTCTTGCAAAGTTATGCTGGGAGGTTGGCAGGGCACACACTCTCTGTTCATGACATTAATATGGCAATTCATTAAATATAAAACGTCCAAACTATGAGAAGAAAAATTGATCTTTCTGAGTGCTGGAGACTATTCTGTTTCATCGCGGATTTGTGCTCAAGTCTTAGGCAAAGAAATACGTTGTCAGAAATCATTCTTACTTGCTAAATTTTAGCTTCTTCAAAAGAGCGTAAGTCCCTTTACAAATCTGTTTGAACTCCTGCCACCGCAGGTTCTTGTGATTCACACTTGTGCTTGCACAGTTTTTTGCCCATGAGCCATCTTCCCAGCTCTGCCTTTGAATTCTTCTTCTTCTTTTTTTTTAAAAGAACCTTTTAATTGATTCTTTGTGAGTTCCCCATCATGCACCCCAGTCATCTCTCCATCCCTTCAATCTAACCCTCTGTCTTTGCAACCTCCCCACCAAAAGAAAATAAAAAACAATAATAATAATAATAAATAAGACAAAAGGTAAAAACCATCTTGCTGTGGAATCTTTGGTGTGTCACATAGCATACCCTTTTGTCCACACAACCTTGCTTGTAAGTGTTCATCCCAGTGAGTCACTGGTCTGATTGGAAGCCTCTGGCTTCTGCTACACTCTCAGTCCTGGATCCTCACTGGGACTCCTCTCAGATATCCTGTTGTTACCATGTGTCATGGAGGTCCTGCAGCTTTGGATCTACAGAACCCGCCTTTTCATACACTCCAGAAGTTCATAGATGGGGTAAATGTTGGGGTAGGTGGGCCAATGCAAAGTCCTGGATCTGGGCCTGGGTGGTAGCTGAGTTGATCAGCCTGCTGACTGTTCTGTCACAACCAGGGCAAGCACTTCCCAGCTAGCTCACCCAATGCTCACCTGGCAAGGGGAAGGGACAGCTTTCCTGTCCTCGTGACCCCATAGCCAGCTGTCCCACCTGCCACAGGTAGCAAGGGATAAGTGGAGAGGGCATGGAGGGCATCTCTCTCATGCCTATACAACCTCATGGTGGGGTGAGTGGTAGGACCAGCTCTTCAGTGTTCATGCCCTCATAGCTGGCTCATCTATGCTCCTGCCATCAGAGCCAGGGCCAGCTCTACTGTGCTGCCCAAGCAAGGTGCAGGGCCTGCTTTCCTCAGTGATGCATGCAGCAAAGGGTGGGACCGGCTCTCCAGAGTCCAGCAGCCAGTGAGGAGTGAGGCCAACTCTGTACTGCCTTTGGACATCAACATGGTCCAGGGTGGCAGCCCAGACCATGGATGTCCAATCATCTTTAGTGGTAATATAAGCCATGGATATTGATACAGACCTCTGCTGCTGATGGCCACAGATCCAGACATGGCCCTCCATGGAAACATGGACTGGGACTTCACCATGAGGCAGGGCAGGCTACTCCCAATAGGCTGTTTCTCTCTGTCCTTACATCTCCAGTTCCATCTCTCTTCACGATGCTTAAACTGTTCTGCTTCTTTCTCTTCCATCTGGCTACCATCCACCACATACCTGCATATCCTAATGGCTCCTGCTGTGGGCAGGCCACATGGCTGGCAGGCCTCCGTGTGTCCTCTGCCTGCCTGAGACAGTGAGATGGCTTCTGAGTGTCTTCGTCTCACCTATGCCATGTGGCCTGGAGGCAGGCAGTGGGCCTCTGAGGGTCTTCCCCAGCCTGAGCCATCTGGCATGGCTACAGATGGGCCTACCTTTGAATTCTAATATGGCTGCTTAGTTTTCTTTCTGTAAGGATGTTTCTGGAAAGTATATGGTGATGTGAAGGTTGTCCTACATGTGAGAATGCGCTGAACAACCAGGTACAAAAGAGGAGAGAGTAGATGTCTGTCTGAGAGCCAGAGGGGCAAGAATCGGGGTGTCTATGGTGTGACTTGGAGGTTAACTTTGATGAATGGCAGATGACAAAAGGCTAGTGAAATGTGTCCCGATGAGGCCCCAGTATCTTTATCATCACATAGAGACACAACTTTTTATGCTGATGCCTCCACTAGAGAGAGGTCTGTAGAGACCTTGAGGAAGCAGTGGATGCTGAGGGAAGGGAAAGGCTCAGAGATGGATTACGTCATAGCATGAGGAAGGTTTTTGGTTAAAAGCAATGCCTGATGAGGTGTTCATCTTAGGAAGCAAAGAGCTCAGGTAAGAAAGTGATGAACAGGGCAGAAATGCTGATAAGTGTGAACACTCTGAACTGGAGCTGCTGCTGCAGTTTCCAGGTGAGAATTCAGAGCAGAGGGTGGTAAGAGATGATAGAACTTGAGATATTCAAGGAATCATTGAGATGACCCAAAGACCTCCAACCGAGCTCTTGACTTAATATTCAATCACTCTCTATAGTTCTGGCCTGGAGACCAGGCTCAGAGAACAGTACAGATCCAACCATAGCACCTGTCAGATTTCCCTGACTGCACTCTCATTCTTTAGGGCTCAGCTTTGTTTATTCCCCCAGGAAGTTCTCAGTTGTCTCATGATCCAGTCATATCAGCTTCCTAAGGAGGCTGGCTGCCACTTCCAGGTGTGACCTTTGGTACGGCGACCATCTCTCATTCTCTGATTGCTGACAGCTGCCCATCTTCATTGGCCTGTGAGCTCACTGTGAGAACCACATCCTCTCCAGCTGTGTGGCACCATCACTAAACTCATCCTTATCTGTTGGCTGGTGTGGTGGGTGTGAGACTGCAGGAGGAAGAGGGTGAGGGAGTTGTAAGGAGCTCTCGTTGTCAGGGTCGATGCTGGTTTGAGTTCTTACTAATTCTTCCAGGGACTTTGTAAGTTAGTGTTGGTAGGGCATCAAGATTAAGGTTTGGGATGTCCTTAGAAAAATCATACATTCACACTCAGAGAATTCGAGGACTTATCAATGGGACATGAGGCGTGAGTGAGGGACAGGGAGGGGTCAGCAGGTAGGAGCAACTGGAATATTGCTTTGCAGGCACTGTAGTGTCCTGTGGGTGGGTGGAAAGCCTGCAGCTCAAGGGAGATGAGGAGGAGGGTAGACCACTGCACAAGAGGGAAGAATTGGATTCCACAAAGATGAATGAATAAAGATAGTATGAAGTGGCTTCTGTATCTTAGCAACTCTTTTGATGTCCTCAGAGCACAGTTCAGGGCAGATGCTGTAAACATCTGTGGTCAAACGGAGTAACTGAAGGGGTGGGTGGGGCAGCCATGAGCAGCAGTAGCCAGTGCTGTCAAGTGAGGCAAGTCAGAGGGGCATTAGCAAGTAGAGAAGAAGAGTGCAGTAGGCACTTGGGCAGCCATGTCAGACAGGAGGCAGGAGGGCAAGGCGCCAGAAGGAAAGGAAGCACACTGTTGAGCATGGATTCATGCCTGTTAGGAGCCTAGAATTCTGCCAGGTTGTCTGATGCTGAGGAATCTAACAACAAATTCCCAAAGATGCAAACAGAAAGAGCAAAGCAGTCGTAACCTCAAGTAGATTGTCTTGTTAAAGCTGATAAAATAATGTGACCATTTTGCATGTCATTGGTAGGCAGAGTACCACTGCTTTGTGACATAATTACAGCCATTCTGATGGCTTGACTGTAGGTATATCTAAAGTGCTGAAATGATGTAACTTTGGGGATGTAAAGAGCCACCAGTATGTTGAAACAATATTGAAATAATGGCGTTTATTTATAACCCACGTGTCCACACTCAGTCAACAATATGCCGCAGGGTTTCTCTCCATTATTACAAACTGAACAATGCCTTTTCTTCTGTGGAAGTAAAAAGGGGGCTCTTTCAACTCACCTGGGAAAAGAGGTAAAGAAAGACTGGTTAAAAGACTCAATGAACTTTGTTCACAATAGGGAAAAAAACCCCAGAAACCTGTGTACCCACTTCATACCCTCATACCAAAATCTAAATAAATACTTAACTGTAGGAGGTGAGACTTGAGCTTTAAAAGATTATGAAAATGTCTGTATGATTTTGTGAGGGAAGAACATCTCATTAGTGTGTGTGTGTGTGTGTGTGTGTGTGTGTGTAGGTGTGAACATTCCATGTCTTATGTGAGGAGGTCAGAGGACAACTTGAGAGACTCAGTCTCTTCTTCTGCTGTGTGGGTCCCATGAATTATAGTCAAGTCGTCAGACTTGGCAACAAGCACCTTTACCCCCTGAGCATCTTCAACAAGGGCCAAAAGCAATTCTTCCCAAAGGACATTTGCAGTTAAGCTTGACTATGTTACGTGCAAGAACATCTCATTAGTGGTAGCACTAGGAAGAGAAGGACAGACAGACACCAAGAGCCATCTGGGGCTCGTTTCTAGAACATGAAGGATTCAAAATCAGTTGTAGGAAGTGCAAATGATGGAAAAACATGGATAAGATACAAACAAGATGCTCACCCCATGGAGGGGGCTGGAGCCAACATCGACCTGGGAGTTGTCAGTCACTGACCGTTAGGAATGGGATCAGATCCTCCCTGTCCAGACGCTGCAGTTCACACCTACTTCTAATTTCTAGAGGGGAAAGAGTGATGGAAGCAAACAGTTCCATTCCCACGGGGAACACAGACAGCAGACTGAGGTCCTTTGTGCTGCTGCATTGTTTTCCTGAAGCTTCCGTTTCCCACATTTAAAATGGAGAGCTGTTGGCTTTGTCTTGCCTGCTCTGTAGACCTGACTGCAGACCTCCTTGGCTGTCTGGGCTGAGCTCTAAGCTAGGGTAGGACAAGAAAGGAAAGGGTAAGGGAAAAAGGGAGCAAGCCAGTGCAACTGAAGCCCTGTGTAGAATGACCTTCGTGCCCAGAAGGGTTGCCTAGCAGATTTAGAAAGATTCATGCATTGCTGATCTGAATGTCGGCCAGGGCTTCAGTATGCATATCAAACCAGCTCCCAGCTCTGTGAGACAGGACAGTGACATTATATTTGCAGAATATTCATTTCCCCACAGCCCCTCAGCTTCACAGAAATAGGTTAATCCTTTGTTGACTTTGGAACCCTTGCATCCTAGGAGCAAAAGAACAGAAAAAATGGCCTGAATCATCTTATGTCTTATACCACACAAACATTAAAATGTGTACTATACCGATGCATAATTACTAAGAAAAAGCTCCTGCACTTATTGAATTAACAGGGATCCATCTAAAAATAAGTTTATTTTAATTAGTGTGAATTTCACATTTAAAAGTCTTTGTGGAGAAACAGTTTGGCTATTGTTTTTCTCTCACCAACTGAGAAGCTTGAAAATAGTTAATGCAGAAAGGAGATTAATGTGATGGCCTCTTTCTCCTACCTATTCTGGAATTTAGTGATCTCAGAAAGATACACAAACACTTTTGCTTGCTTGAAAAATAAGCTTCAGTTTTTTAATTTCTGATACTTGCTACACATGGATAATCAATTGATTCTGCATTCTTGCTTAACCAGGGTGTCACAGACATATTTAAATGGTGTTAAGAGCAAGATCTAAATAATCTAAATTGGATTAAATGAGTGTTTGTTTTCGGGTTTATTCTTTCTGTTAGCAGCAAAGTATCAAAACATAGCAAGCAATGTCAAGGTTTTGTGGGATTTTTTTTCCCCCCTGAAAACCTCCAAATAAATTTGAATTTTCTCAATGGAGAAATGTAAAGCAAACATTATGTTTCCCTGAGCAGATCAGCTTGTCCTAAAATTCAAGATTTGAGGAGGGGGCTGGAGAGATGGCTCAGCAGTTAAGAGCACCAACTGGTCTTCCAGAGGTCCTGAGTTCAATTCCCAGCAATCACATGGTGGCTCACAACCATCTATAATGGGATTTGATGTCCTCTTTTGGTGTGTCTGAAGACAGCAATGGTGTACTCATATGCATAAAAGAAAATAAATAAATCTTTAAAAATACTTTTTAAAAAGGAGGGAAAAGGAAATTGAGCAATGCCTGTTTGCAGCTGATGACCTACGGAAAGTTCTTGAATGGCAAACGGTCATCATGTTGCCCAAATTATGATGATCTCAAAGTCGGAGTGTCAAGCGAGTTACTAAGGAAGTGTTATGGTGGATGCTATTGTGAAGTCAAGTGGTTGCTATGGTGGCTGCACATTCTAGACAAACGTCAATTACCCGAAGTGCCTAGAAACTCTCCCTGGCCTCTCTCCACAGGCAGCCTATGACACCTGCGTTCTTGTAGCCACGGATTGTCTGAGAAACACTTTGGAATCATTTGCATTTGTTTATTGCACTGACTCAGTTCCAGCTAACTGTTGGGGTAGAAAAAAAAGTTTCCACACCGTCAGCTGGAACTATTCATGTTGTGTTTGACAGGCAGCTATGGTTTCAAAGGTCAGCATCAGGACAGGTTCTGTGGTCCTTTAGCCCACTCTGTCCCATGCTTGATGGTCAAATCCCTTACCTCTTCTCAGTTACATCCCCAGGGAACTGAACTTTTGTTCAGTTGTTTGCAGATTGATCATTTGCTTTGTTTGCAGGAGTGCTAGAGAACATAAGCTTCACGAACTTTCCATTTGTGGTTGCATATGTTCTCCCCCCCACCCTACCCCCGTGTCAACCCTGGTGGCTTTGAGCCCCAAGTGGTTCTGACAACCATGAGAAAAGGATCCATGGAAAATGGCTTGAGACAACTTGGGTAGCTGAGGACATCTGAGCAGAAGTGACCAGCCTGAGCTAGGCAAGCCAATAGGGAGGAAAAAAATCCCCATAGGGGCCTGGGCAGGGGGCGGGGAGGGACACAGTCTTTTTAGACTGAAAATTGAAGATTACCCGTAACTGCAAACACAAACCAGCTCTATGTAGGCACAGGGTGCATTCTGGAAGAATACAAGAGGCAATGTTTCATCTGAGCAATAGGTGTGGAGGGGTTGGGGTCAGTAGAAATATAGGCAGTTTCTACTTAATTCTTTTCCAAGTGCTTGGTTCCTTTAAAAGATAAACATGCAATTTTATAATTCCTAAATCCTGGTGCACAGGATGTGTCCAATGTGTCTGTATCTTGATTTCTTCTGAGAGAAGCTTACAGAACCCTTTGGAGTCCTGGGCAGAAAAGACCTACCCAGCTCCTTCCTGCTAATTTTGCATGTGAATTGACTTTTGCTGGGTCACAGTTCCATAGCAATGTTCTCATTTATATTCTTCCTGGACACAGAGATGGGAACCAGGTCTCCCTGAGACTTTTCTTTGGGAAGTTCCGGAATCTCCCCAAACAGCATCTCTAGGTATGGAGGAAGTTTCCCAACATATAGGCTTATAGGGGACATTTTACATTCAAACCATGATATATATAGAGAATGATTATATCTGAAGTGGCATTGCATTGTAGAATAGCCCATTACATTCATACGCTTCCTACAGCCCCAGGAAGCTAGGTTTGTGGGCGGCTCAATCGCCAAGGCAAAACACAGAGGCTGGCCTTCTCTATGCTTCAGCGGCCTCATTGCCAACTTCCTTAATGCACCAGACACAGAGCCTTTGCTGCCGGCTATGTACTAATGTCTTACATGTCTATGTCCAAGTCATTTTCATGATTATGTGCTTTCCAAGATTTCTACAGGGTGTATAAGAAAACTATTAGCAACAAAAGTTTTAATTTTAGTTATATGCTTGGCAGAGTAGAGGACAGAGCCTGCCAGACATCTACATATATGCTTCACCCTGGCAGTGAGAGGAGGGAAATGACTCTAGCAAATTCCACTACTGCTTAAAGTAGCCAGCTCAGATAAGCCTGTTTGTGAAATGGGTCAATGGACTGTCCTACTGAACCCCTATCTAGTGTGTGTGTGTGTGGGGGGGGGGTTCATGTGTATATGTGTGTATGTAGTGTAGATATGTGTATATGGGTGTGTAATTGTGGTGTGTGTGTATGTGTGTGTGGTGTAGATATATGTATATGGGTGTATGACTGTGGTATGTGTGTATATGTGTGTATTGTGTGTGTATATGTGGTGTAGATATGTGTATGTGGGTGTATGATTGTGATGTGTGTATGTGTTGTGTATGTGTGCATGGGGGTTCGTGTGTGTATATGTGTGTGTGTGGTGTAGATATGTGTGTGTGTGTGTGTGTGTTTATGCCTGGAGAACAAAAGCTGGTGTTGGGGGCCATCTTTAGTCATTCCTCTACCTTAGTTTTTTTATTGGATATTTTATTTACATTTCAGATGCTATCCCCTTTCCCCATTTCCTCTCCCTAGAAAACCCCTATCCCATCCCCCCTCCTCCTTTTTGCTTTTATACAATTTTTTCTAATGTTAATCAAAGGCTTTATAAGTTTGGTAATGCTCAATAACAAGATGCTCATATAGTCAGAAGTGTAACCCAATACCCAACCTAGATATATCAACGATCTTTGACTGGTGGAGACATGCAAACATCCGCCTCCATGTTCCTCTCTCTCTCTCTCTCTCTCTCTCTCTCTCTCTCTTGTCTCCTAGCTCCTCCTCTCCTTCTCCTCCTCTCCTTACTCTTCCTCTTCCTCTCCTTACTCCTCCCACCTTAGCTCCTCCTACATATCACCCTTCCTGTTAAAATAAAATGTTTCTCTCAAAATACAATTAGAGCATAACTATACCAATTTAGGTACAAGATAGACCTAATACCCAGTCCATCATTTTGTTGACTAACCAAAACCACTGACATCTCTCCTAACTAAAAGACTTAGTTCTGAACCTGGCTTTTTTCTTGGCTTTAGAATGAATGTCAGCTGAAAACCATCCTCTCAATTTTTTTTCTCTCAAAGTAAATAGCCAGGATTAGCTATGAGACCGTAAGTCTTCAACCCTGTCAGAAAGCCAGAATGACGGAGTTAACTGAAATTATGGGAAGCACAAAGCATAGCTTCTAAAACTTAGCCAATTTATAGAGACTGCTGAACACCTGGACAGTCCCTATACTACAAAACATTGGAGCATCCAATCTTCAGCCTTCTGGCCCAGGATCATCTGACAGACCTAGTGATACAAAATTATTATGGGCTGATTACTCTGTCTTGGCAGATATAATCAGTTGACTATTCTGTGAGTGTGTCCTTTTCTGGACAGTAATTTGTCTGTAGATGGAGAGAGGCAATTCTTACCTAGTGGCTGTCTCACCACAACTGTAGTAACTCCAAGGATGCTCAGTTTCCTTTTAGAATCCAAGACAGGAAGCTGTCAGGAGCAGACAGGTATTTAATCAAAATGAACATTAATACAGAAATGTTTGTGATGTCAATTTTGTGGACTTCTGACGTTTTGAAAACCAACTATCCATGTAAGACAATTTGGACTGTTGTCTGTTAACCCCTCTTAGCTATTTCTAAATAAAATATAGAAAACACCCTAACAATAAACTCAGAGCCATGAATTTGCTATAGGCCCTTAACTCACAGGCTAACCATCTCAAAACAATTAGAAAAGTTAAAGAAGGACTGGGTCTAAGCCTTGTATTCCTAAATGTGTTATATAGGCACAATACTTATGAGAGTAACAATATTAATCTCACTTTTATGTCAATAAGAAGCTCGTACCAATGAAAACCTTAAATTTGAAATCAAAGTAAATTTTGTACCATTTAAGAAATTATAACTTAATAAAAATTATACATACTTTACCAATAGGTTATGGCTATGCAATAAATCCTAGCTAATCTTCCCTGTTCCAACAAAACCACTACTTTTCCCTAGAAAGACAGCTCAATATTAACCACCTCAGTCCCCAAGCCCAGGGAATAGGGGCGCCGACTCTTCATTAACTTCTTCAAGCTGACTACAGGTGTTGAGATATTAGAAGAGGGGCAGAGGAAAGAGTAAATTGATAAGCCTCTGATGTCTGTGTCTTCGCTGCATCCAGCTGGAATTCCAGGACATGAGAGGTTTGAGCAGGTTTGCTAAGCTTGCTTGATGAGTAGATACACCAAGGCTGTGTATTCTGCAATATACAATTCTCAAACCAAATTTTAGTATCAAGATAATTTTTGTTTGAATTCTGGAACCTAGTCTTCTGGCGGCCTGCCTCTGTTATGTCTAATTCATATAATTCTGGGAGTTTCTATGAGAGTGTGCTTCCTCCATCCTCCCATTTCTGCCTTCTACCTTAGTTTTTGAGAGAGGATCTCTTACTGAATCTAGAAGTTGCTGCTTTGGCTTGATTGGCAGGTCAGAAAAGCCCCAGTGATCGTCTTGTCTCTGTTTCTCTGATCATAGGGGATGGTGACCTCAGCAAGGAGAAAGCAACCTGGATGGTCCCATGACAGGCCCTGTTGACAGCATTTGTCTCCAACAGATGAGTGTGGCAGACAAGGTTGCAGTATAAATGTTCCCATAGCAGTCACAAGGAAGGACAGTGGCATAGGCTCTTGTGCAGTGTTACAGCACAGCAGAGCTTTGTGCTTTTATAGTGAGGCTCTGCTTACTGCTGCTGCTTTTCTATGAAGCATGCACACAGTGGACTCTGTTCTAGGTTGTTCAATGTGTGTGTGTGTGTGTGTGCATGTGCACATGTATGTGCATGTATGCATTTATGTACATGTGTATATATACATATGTGTATGCATGTGTGTGCATATGTGTGAATGTGTACATGTTGTGTGTGTACATGTGTGTATGTGTGTGTACACATGGGTGTGTATGTGCACATGTGTGTCACCCGAGTATGCATGTGTGCATGTGCTCTTGCATGTCTGTGCCTGTATTTCTGTGTGTGTTGCATGTGTTTGCTTGTGTGTATACATGTGTGTATGTAAGTGTATGTGTGTACATGTGTATGTGTGCTGTTCTGGGTGAGTTTAATCCATGGCCTTTGGCCAATGTTCAAGAAAAGTGATTTAAGAAAAAAACTTTTAGTGTCTGCTTTTTTTCTCCCTTTGGATTCCTAATGCTAGGATAGATTATCATGATAGTTTAAATACGTGCTACATTAGCTTCAAAAGTTCCAAGAGTACTATAAGAAAGAACTCTTCCTGTAGGCGCCTGAGTGCTATTAATACTCTCCTATAATCTCGTTTTCTTATAATACAAAAGTTTCAAAACTAAGTGAAAGACACAATACAAATCATTACCTTATACTCTCTATAAAAGTGTGCTCAAAATAGATCAAATGCCTAAAAGTAAGAGCTTAAATGGCAAAATCTCCTAGAAGAAACGGTACGCACATCTTTTCAAAACCTTATATTAAGTAATGATTATTAGCTAAAGCAATGAAAGAAAAACTCACAGAAGAAAACAGCACAACAGAATGACTTCATAAAAACTTAGGTACTTGTGGTTCAAGGGACTCACCATGAGAGTAAGCTAGTGATTCATAGGCTGGGAGAAGATGGCTGAGAATTTATATGCCCAATAATAAAGGGAGATGTGGTCTGACTAGCAGCATCCTTAAGTAAGATACAAGTAATAAAGAAACACATGAAAATGGGTTCAATTCTGGCAGCCTTTAGGAAGGGCAAGCCTAAAGTATCATGAGATTCCCGTTTATGACCAGTCAGAGTGACTGAAATAACCACAGAGAACAGATGTCAACAAGTGTGTGGTGACATCAAAACTCCAAATGGTCTCAGTGAGAAAAATTTTAGTTAGTTTTGTGCTGCCCTGAACAGAACACTAGAGAGAAGCTGTTTAGTAAAAGGATTCTTATTCTGGCTCAAAGAGCTCAGCCAGTGACTTGGCTCCACAATTCTGGACATTTTGTAAGGAATATCACGTGGAGAAAGGGGCTGCTAACTTCATGGTGGACAAGGGCCGAGATCTGGAAAGGGTCTGAAGGCTAGTTATAACCTTCAAATGTATGGTCATAGTCTCCCCACCCTGCCTTACTCTAACTAGGTCCCACCTCCTGAAGTGGAGACCACACATTTGATACAGGATCCTGTGGAGGACACAGTCAAAGCATAGCAACAGAAGCAGTTTGTAATTCCTCAAGAAGTTAAGCTGAGAGAGGAGGATGACCTAGTAATTCTAATGCTATAATTTCACACAAATCACAAGGTTTTTATATCTGGGTGTTTTTAATAGCATCATTAATCATTCAAATGTTGAAAACAACTCAAGGATCCATCAGCCCATAAACAGGCAAAATGCACCATATCCACACACTAAATTCAAAATATACAAGACTAGTGTGCACTAACATGGATGGTTGCTGGACAACCTATCACAAATGAAAGGCACTGGACACAGGCATCAAAAATTGTGTTATTCGTTTTTTAAATGAAGCATCCAGAATATGTATAATCACAGAGATAAAAGGTAGACCTGTGGTTGTTGGGGCCAGGGGATCAAAGGTAGCATTTCAGTTATTTTTCTACTGCTGTCAAGACACAATGACAAAGTCAAATTATAGAGCAAAGCATTTGTTGGGGCTTGCAGTTTTAGTTTCAGAGGGTAAGTTCATGATCATCATGGTAGAAAGTATGACAGCAGGCAGGTACAGAGAGGGAGCAGTGGCTGAGAGCTCACGTCTCGGTCCACAGCAAGAGAGTTCACTCGGAATGTTGTGGGATTTTGAATACATAGGGACATACCTCCTCATCCTTCCCAAACAGTTCCACCAACTGCAGATTAAACATTTGAATACATGAGAATATGATAGGTCGTTGTCATTTAAGCCACTACATTCTACTCCCTGGCTCCCATAGACTTGTGCTCGTATCATAATGCAGAATGTATTTGGTCCAAAAGTCTCCATGGTTTTTCAGTCTCAATACAGTTTAAAATTTAAGTCTCTTCTGAGACTCAAGGCAATCTCTTAATTGTAACACCCTGTGTATTAGGTTTTTTATTTTTAGAGGAGCATAACTTATAGAATGAATATATATTATATATACATTGTGTATATGTGTATATGTATATGTATATGTATATGTATATGTATATGTATATGTATATGTATATGTATATGTATATGTATATATAAAGAGTATTAGAATAGCTTATAGGTCCAGCTAATCCAACAATGGCTGCCTATGAATGGAAGGTCCAAGAATCCAGTAGTTGTTCAGTCTATAAGTCTGGATGTCTCAGCTGGGGTTCAGTGTATGGTTGGATCCTGAAGAAGTAGGCTCCAATGCCAGTGAAGGAATGGACTTTGCTATTGAGAGAGAGAGAAAGAGAGAGAGAGAGAGAGAGAGAGAGAGAGAGAGAGAGAGAGAGAGA
>JANHMN010000004.1:157017090-157088913 GCA_030674055.1 Rhabdomys pumilio
AGAGAGAGAGAGAGAGAGAGAGAGAGAGAGAGAGAGAGAGAGAGAGAAACTTCCTTCTTCCATGTCTTTTATACAGGCTGCCAGTAGAATCTATGGCCCAGGTGGATTTTCCCACCTTAAAGATCTGAATTAGCAGTGGGTTCAAATGATTTAATTAACAACAACAACAAAAAATCCATCACAGGTGTGTCCAGTCATTTGGGTTTTTATTAATAATTCCAGGTGTCAAGTTGACAACCAAGAATAGCCATCACACCCTGTAAATCAAAAAGCAAATATGTGTGTTCATACTTCGAACACACAAGGACACAGAATATATATTAACATTCCAAAAGGGAGGAAAGGGAGAAGAGAACAGTGAGGAAATTCTGGACCAAAACAAGACTAATAACTACAGGACAAACTCCAAAGCCTGTACCTCCATCTTATGTCAAAAGGCATATATGGCTCCTCAAACACCTCCTTTTTCTAATTCTTCTGACTACAACACAGTTCTGTTTCTTGGGCTAGTTACACTCCTGGGGTGCAGCTCTCCCTGGCAGACACCCCCAGGCTCTGGCACCTCCAACATCCTGGGGTCTCCAATGCAATCCTTTCACTTACCCAGATTCAAGCAATGGCCTCTCAGGAACTCTGCAGGGATTCCCCTGCTAAGCACCTTGTCTCAGCAGCTTTCTTTGACTGTTGAGGAAGATTCCACAACCCCTTTACTCTTATATCCTTTAAGATACAAAAGTCAGAACTATGTGATCAATGTTGTCAAGTTCAGGGGCCTGCGAGGAACACAACCCCTATCCCCTGAGTAACATTTTCATAAACTTTGATTTGTTGCTTTTAGAACTGGAAAAATCACTCACACTCTTTTCTTTTACAAGTTACAAAATTTTGATTTAACCTCAGACAGATTCTGATGATAAGGGCAAAAAGCAGATACATTGCCAAAATATTACAAGAATTGTGTCTAGCTCAGAGGATAATATTGTCCTCCTATGTAACCCCTTTGTCTGGGCCTCCACAGTCTACATTGCTCTCAGAACTATTGACTTCCAAGATCTACTGGGATGGCCCATTGATCCCGGATTACAGCATTCATCCACTTTCCAAACCCAAAGTCCCAAAGTCTTCCACATTCATCCCAGACCGCACGGTCAGCAATAGCTCACTCTGGGGTATCAACTCTTCTATTCCTCTGAAGACACCATGGCCAAGGCAACTCATCTACAGAAGAGTTTGTTTGGAACTTACAGTTTCAAAGGATTAGCATCCATGATTATTATGGTGGAAAGCATGGCCCAGAAACAATGACTGACAGCTTATCCAACAGCATGGGGGAGAGAGAGCTCACTGGGAATGGTGTGGGTGGTTGAAACCTCAAACCTACCTCCAGTGACATGCCTCCTAATCCTTCCTAAACAGTTCTGCCCACCAGAGACCAAGCATTCAAATATATGAACCTGTGGGGACCATTGCTGTTCAAACCAGTGCCACAGGGAATAACCTTGGGGGTCCTGAAATTTCCCTCCAGTGATGATGGTTACACAGCCTTGTAGCGTCCTGAAAACCATTGGATCAGGTATGCTTTTAAAGGGGCTTTGGTATGTAGAGTATTTCAGTGCAATAGTCAGTGTTCGAGGTTTTTTCTTTTTCCTTTTGAGAATTTCATAGTTGAGTAATATATATTATTCCCAACCTGCTCATTCTAAATCCTGCCTCCCTTTTTACCCCCTCCCTCTCCAACTCCTCCACTTTCTCTCTGATTTATGATCTCTTCTGTAATTATGTATACACACACACACACACACACACATACACACACACACACCACCTTCAGCAGTGCTGTTATATAGATATGTTCAAGTTTGACCACCTGGGAGTAGATAACAAATCAAACATCTTGTCACTGGAGAAAATTGATTCTCCATCTCTCACTAGCCACTGATTGCTTGAGGCTCTTTACCTGGGGGTGGGACCTTGTGAAATTTCCCCCATCCCCACTGTGTAAGCTTTAGGCAGCTCTGAATTAGGCAGCCATATCATTGAGATTTCATGGTGCAGCTTCCTTGTCATGTCTAGAGAAAACTATTTCATAGCAAGTGTCTTAGTCCTTTGGCTCTTACAATCTTTTGCTTCTTCTGCAGTGGTCTCTGAGCCTTGGGTGCAGTAGGGCTGTGTTGTAAATGTACCAGTTAGGACTGTACATGGCATGGTTGCTTGGTCTTTGCATTTCAGCAAGTGGTGGATCTCTGTAGGAACTGGTGTCTACTGGGATTGGGATGGGAAGCAGATGAGGGTGAGAGCTACACTTATCCATATATGCACACATTTATAGTCATATATAATAAATGTACATATATAGATATGTATATTGTATACATATGCACATACACACATATGTATGAAGAGTTCTTGCTTATTTTTAACTGCCTACTCAACAGTAAGTAATTTTTGAATGACATCAGAGTCAATCTTTTAGGGAAGTTGAGTCAAACAAAAAATCTGATGTAGATTATTTGCATCTTAAGCAGTAAAATCTATGTCTGTGTTTTTTCGAGGGTATAGAGGACGTTGCCAGTTTTCACTTGAGCTAAGAGGGTGAATTAGAAGTTGAGCAGGTATTTGTGAGCAGTTATTGTGAGCTAGACAATCTGATTATAAAACAGTAGCAACTTTGGAAGGCTCTGGTAGTTAGTATCTTTTAGTCAAAAGCATGTGTTATATATAATCTTTCAAGGCATTAAAGAGGAAAAAAATAACAGCTTAGCTCCAAATCACATAGGAGTTTTCACATGTCTTTGAACTTTCAAACAAATACAACTGCCCCGAGTCACTGTAGACTACGTAACACTTCTACTACAGTGTATTTGCCACTACTGTGAATTTGCATTTTAGTGTCTCTAAAATGCTGCTTTGCCCCTGAAGTGGAGGTACAGGCCTGGAACTGACATAACCATTGATTTCACTTCCTGGTCAGATTCAAAACCAGCTTTACACACGCCCTTAAAGTATCTTTCAGAAAACAAACAGCAAAACATAAAAAGCCTGTGGGAGTTGCCACCCTGAGGACTTGAGGGAAATTAGCCTGGGTGTGCAGAACTTCGGATGGTCTGACAGGCTTTGTGGAAGCTTCACACAGAGCTTTGTAGGAAGCACTACACCTTGGCTTTGAGACCAAATTTACAGTGAGGACAGGATAGATTCAATTTCCATGTGCAGCCTTTCCTGAGGCCCCATGAGAGAACTATGCAGGGTTGAGTCAAGCCATGCTGGCTCTCTCTAGCCTACAAACTTGATTTCAGGTTGGTATGAGGCTCCGCTCGCTTTACACAGGATGCTTCCAAGTTCTGATCTTCATAACCCAATCTTATAAGCATAGTCATGTGACACATTGCAGGAACGGGGAGGGGACAATGGCTCAAGGGAGACCAGAGTAGACCAGCAGCTGGGAGCTGAGAAGAAGGCTGCAGTTTGACCATTGATATTTGACTGACTGCTTTCAAAGATACTGGGAGAACATCTGGAGGAATGGCTCACCAGTCATGCATACAGGAGGGAGGTCTGATCTCAGCTCTCATGTAACAAGCCAGGTACCCTGTAAACTCCTGTAATTCTAGACCCAAGGAATCTGATACCCTTTTCTGGACCCTGTGCTTACACAGTTGAGTGTCTCAGTACATGTACACACACACACACACACACACACGCGTGCGCACACACACCACATACACACATACACAAGCATACAAACATGCACACATGCATGTGTGCATGCCTACTCCAGCATGTATGCTTGTGTGCGCGCACACACATACACACATACACACACACACACATATACACACATGCACACACGTACACATGCATAGAGAAATAGAGAGAAATAAAAGGAAAAATTTTAATTAAAGAAAATATGTCTTCAGGGACTGGCATGATGGTTTGTTTAAAGTGCTTACCAAACAAGCACAAAGACCTTAGCTCAACTCCCAGGACCCACATAAAAAAGCCAGACACATTGTCATGCATTTGTAATTCCTGTGATAGAGGCAAGCAGATTCACCGGGATAGGGAGGCCAGCCAGCCTGGCTTACTTGGCACATTCCAGACCACTGAGACCCTGTCTCAACAAACAAGATAGGCAGTGCCTGAGGACCAACACCCAGCATTATGTTCTGGGCCCCACATGCACATGTACACAGGCTCATGCTTATGCATGCACAGTTGCACACTTTTACACCCCCAACTGACACATTTGCTCTACATAGGTACTCAAGATTTCAGAGAGAGCATGCTGAAAAAAAAAATACCTATTTCTTTCCCTAAGTACTGACTTGGAATTTCCAGATATCACATCCCCATTTAATTGATATGAAATATGATTGGCCATAGCTAGACATCGTCAGTCTTCCTGCATGGGTTATTATGGAGCCCTGCGTTGTCCATCTGCCATGTTTGAGGTTTTGCAAACAGCTTTTTTTTAACAGTAGAACGTATTAGAACTGCTGCAATTTCTCAGTAGTTTGGCAACAGAAGTTTCCATCGCTTGAATGTACGGGGGAGGGTGCCAACACCATTCTTATCTACCAGATGGTAAAACTGAGGCTTGAGGAGATAACTTGCCCAGGCTATAGCTGGTGTCAGGGTAAGAGGCAGACCCCGAGGGTACTGGAAAGCCTCTGCTCTCATCTGCTTCCATATAATTCTAAGACTGGACATATTTTTTCTCTCACCATTGATGGGTGGTATAGAATCAGCTTCTGTTTTGTAAAGCCAACACTTCCCAGGAGTTAAACACACTCCTCAGTCCCTCTCCTGTTCTCTAGTGAGGGTTCTTGAGCCTCAGTTTCCTTAGAGGTAAAGTGAGGAATGATGAGATGGGATACTCATTTCTGCCCGATTGTTGTAAGGGGATTGGTCAGGACACCCTTGGGACACAGCCAGCACTTTCTGAGGGACAACTAGCATTAGACTAAAGCCCCTGGCACCTGTGCTCACACTACTCAGGCAATGGAGGTGAGCTGGGGGCACTCCAGAGGGCTGGTCACTAGGTTCTGGACAGGCACAGGGAACACCTGAATTTCACATGGGCATAGGGCCTGGGATGTTCAGTCTGTGACTCTGGGGACATTGAGCCTTCTCTTTATCATCTTTACTCAGCTGCCATCTGGAGTACAGTGGTTTCAGACTAATAGCTCATTTTCTTTCTTTGTGCTTGGTGGCCTGTTCTTGAATTAGAGTTCATTTTCTGTTATCTTTCTTTTTATCCTTTGTTCTTAGTTTACTTCAAGTATGTGTGTGTGTGTGTATGTATATGTGTGTATGTGTGACTTGGGGGGTCTGTCTGTATGTATGTGTCTGTGCACGTGTCTGTACGTATCTCTGTGTAGAATTTAAGTGCTTGAGACATCAGATACAGAGCTCGTGGTTAATGCAAAGATTCATGGCTGGTCAGGGTCCTGAAAAAAAAAGATTGCCAAGTGTGTTCAGCCTTAAATAGGACAATTCTATTATTCCCTCTGTGGCTCAGAGAACATGGAGATAGAGAAGGAGTGAGGGAGGAAGGGAGAGAGGGAGAGAAAATGCAAGATCAGAATGATAGGGGCAATGTCAGCCCTGGCTAGGGAAGTTAATAGCAATCTAGAGTTGCTGAGAGGAATCACTGTCCTCAGTGACAATTCCATAGGTGAACTACCCATGCTCCTGTGGGAATCTCTGCACCCATGCCCTTATAAGCACTGAAACCCAGTGGGTCATAAACCAAGAACAAAATCAAAGCAGAAAGGCATGATAGTGTGTGTGTGTATGTGTGTGTTGGAGGTGGTAGTATGTATTAGTTGCTTTTGTTGCTGTGATAAAACACCGTGATCAAGGTATCTTATAGAAGGAAGAGTTTTTCTTAGATTATGGTCCCAGAGGAAGAAGAGTTCATTGTGGTGAGGAAACTTGGCTGGCATGGAGTTGGGAGCAGGAAGCTGGGAGCTCATGTCTTTGGTAGTAAGCGGGAAGCAGAGGGGGTAAGCTGGAAATGGCTTAAGGCTTTCAGTCTCAAGGTGGGGCCCCAATAATGGCCTCCCTCTAGAAAGTCTCCACTTCCTAAACCTACTCAGAAGCACCACCTGCTGGGGACCTAGTGTGCAAATGCCTGAGACTGTGGCAGACATTTCGCATTCTAAGAAGTACAGGGGAGACAGAGGAGGATAAAAGAGGGTGGGGTATGAATGTGACAAAATTCCATCATGTACATGTTTGAAACTGTTGAACGGTCATCTCGTGATAATCCTGGAAAATAAACTAGATATTTCAGGGGAAGCAGTGCCAAGTGTCTGTGTGAGGACAACAAGCTGAGTGTGTTAAAGTTCTACCCAGTTCCCAGTGATGTCAGCTCATATGACATCAGTTCACAGTGATGTCAGGGAGGAGTGAGGCAGGGCATGGTGGCATATACCTTTCATCCCAATGCTTGAGAGATGGGTCTCTGCGAGTTTGAGAGAAATCTGGTCTACATAGTGAGTTCTAGGCTAGCCAAGGCTACATAGTAAGACCCAGTCTCAATAAATAAATAAAGTCAAATCTTTATAAATTCATGCTTATCTGGCTTGTGATTTCTACACGCTTGCATTATGATTCACAACAACCAGCTATATCTCACGAACAGTGTAACTGATTATAAAATCTGATTTTACAACAAGGCTGGAGAATAGGACCTTGTCTGCCATGCCCTGTTTCCCTTTTTCTGAAGAAAGATTTTTCTTTTGCTATATAAAATAAAATTTAAAAAATTAATCAAGACACATATTTGCCACATGAAAGAAAATAGCGTTGGTATTTTTAAGTTTTTCCATTTATAGTTTCTCATTATATTTGTGCTATAACATTTTAAAAATCACACTTTATTTTATGTACAGCAATGTAATTTTTATGTTAAATAATATTATGTCTTAGGATTTTATTGCTGTGAAGGAAAGCCATGACCAAAGCAACTCTTATAAAGGAAAACATTTAGTTGGGGCTGGCTTACAGTTTCAGAGGTTTAGTCTATTATCATCATGGTCTGAAACATGGCTGCATCCAGGCAGACATGGTGCTGGAGAAGGAGCTGAGAGTTCTATATCTGGATCCAAAGGCAGCAGACAGAGATCATGTGTCATACTGTGTGTAGCTTGAACAAGGAGACCTCAAAACCCACCCCTACAGTTACATATGTCCTCTAACAAGGCCACACTTACTGCAACAAGGCCACACCTCCTTGTGAGCTAAGCATTCAAACTCATACACCTATGGGGCCATTCTTATTCAAACCCCCACACACTGTAATAGAACAATTTGATACAGTTTAAAACAGAACAAAATGGAAGACTGTCAGGTTTCAGGCCCCTCCCAGTTGTTTCTTTAATAGGAATTGCTGTGTCCTGTATGATAAATATGTGTTTAAAAGATGATCTACAACTCATTAGCTATTTACAGGAGCCCCTAAGCGGTTTGTGTTTTACTGGTTTAACTGAAGTAGTCATTACAAAAACTGTGAGTAGGATTCTAACTAACCTCTTCCCTGAGCATCCTACTGTCACATAAATTTAAGGACACAGCAGCCTGGGCCATCGTCTAAAGGGAAGTAGCATGAGTCCAGCAGACACCTGGGATGGCAGCGTTGATGGTGTAGAGACTGCTTAGGAGCTGAGGACATAGTTGAGTTGGAAGAGTATTCACCTAGAATGCACAAAGCCCTGGGTTCAAACTGTTGGTAAGACCAAGGGTGGTCCTGCCCCCCCTGCAATCTCTGAGCTCAAGAAGTGAGGACATGAATTATCCAGAGTTTAAGGTTTCCCATAGCTATATAGTGAGTCTGAGTCTGGCCTGGGCTATATGAGACTCTGACTCAGAAATAAAAAGGGAGAATAATTGAATAGACTGTTTAGGAAGAAAACCAACTGAAAGGAATGCAGCTGCCCAAGGAGCGTGCACACATCATCATGGCTGCCTTCTCTATGAGAGGTCCAAGTGATGTACTCCATGCACAGACTTCTAGAGCAGTTTAATTCTCTGTCAACAGCAGAAGAGTCAGTGTTAACGTCTTCTTGTGTTTTTAACCTTTGCTGGCTGGCATGCGGCTCTCTTGAGACAGACCAGGAAGAGTTTTGAAGCCAGCTGGAGCTGCGAGGAATCAAAGCCCATAACTCTAATCCCTTCCTGTTGCTTCCAAGCTGTGTAGCCTGTGACAAGTCCCACACCGTCTATGAACTCCATTCTTAAAAAAAAAGTTGCCTCCTTCAAAGGATGGAAGGAGATGATGTCCGTGGAGCATCAGGAATCATGCAGGTACTCAGGTAGGGCTGGCCTCTCAATCACCTTCCATGCTAGCTAGATACAGCATACTGTTTAGTTCTTCTGAGTGTGCTCAACAAGCCATTTGGCATGAGCTACCCATCCACTCAGCAAAACACTGAAAACCTATTCCCTGGCATCCTGGGAAACATAAAGGAAAGAAAGTAAAAATCTACCCAAGGACTAGCCAGCCATGTTATATTAGCTTCCCCAGGCTCTGGGTTTCTCATCTTTGAGGGTAGGAGTTGAACTGAATAGTAGTTTGTAGGCATCAGAGAGGATGCTGGGAAAGAAGAGAGGGAAGGAAGCAATGCCAGAGTCATGTTAGGCTTTGTGCTCAGGAATAGAAAAGCAGTGAGCTCAAGGCTTCAGAGACAGCTCAGTGAGAAAAGCTGTTATCACACAAGAATGGAGACCAAAGTTCAGATCTCCAACCCCATATAGCCACTCAAATCCAGTCCTAGTTCTTAGGAGGCCAAGGCAGGGGATCCCAGGATCAAGCTGACTATCCAGACTGGTATCTGCCAGCTCAGTTCAACTCAAGGCTGACCCTGCTCATCAAGTAGAGAAAAGTCTTGGAAACACCCAGTGTTGACTTCTGGCTTCTACACATGTGCATGTGCTTCTATGCATATATGAACATTTGTGAACACATGTACACATGTGTTACACACACAGGCAATAAAAAGTACATCCATATGAAACTACTCTTTACATGAAATTTCATGATTTAAGACAAAGGGAAGAAAATCTAAATTCACGTTTTTATCTTAGGGTTTTCATTGCTATGCACAGAAACCATGACCAAGAACTGTCCTTATAAAGACAACACTTAATTGGGGCTGGTTTACAGGTTCAGAGATTCAGTCTGTTATCATCAAGTTGGCATATGGCAGCATCCAGGCAGGAATGGTACAGGAGAAGCTAAAAGTTCTACATCTTTATCCAAAGGCTGCCAGTAGAATACTGGCTTCCAGGCAGCTAGGATGAGGGTCTTATAATCCACACCCACAGTGACACACTTTTAATCATGCCATTGACTGAGCAGAGCATATTCAAACCATCATATTCCACTCTCTTGTCCCTATAGGGTTGTCTAAACATATGAGTCTATAAAGGCCATACCTAAACATAGTATAATAAAAAAAATGCATTTAGTCCAACTCTCATGTCCCCACAGTCTATAGCAGTCTCAACAATGTTAAAAGTCCTAAGTTCAAAGTCTTCTGAGATTCATCCAATCACTTAAACTGTAATTCCCAAAGCAAGACAGGAAACCAACTGGGAAAACTCCAAACTCTGCATCTCCATGGCTTATGTCAAAGCAATTTTCAGATCTCCAACTCCTTTTTCATCTTTGTTGACAGCAACAAACTTCTTTCTCCTGGGCTGGTTCCACACCCTGTTAGCAGCTTTCCTCAGCACATATCCCATGGCTATGGCATCTTGAAAATCTTGGGGTCTCCAAGGCAACTTCAATGTTACAGCTTGTTTCCATGTCTGGGATCCACACACGATCTTCTGGGCTCCTCCTAAGGGCTGACGTCACTTCTCCAGCTCCGCCCTCTGTAGCACTCTAAGCTCAGGTTGATCCACTCCACTGCTGCTGCTGTTCTTAGTGATCAGCCCATGGTACTGGCATCTCCAACACACTGGGGTTTTCCTCCGCAACTTGGCTTCACCAATAGCCTCTCATAGGCTCTCTTCATGATGCCAAGCCTCAACTCCTTTGCATGACCCCTTCAGTCCTTTGCTGTAAACTATAACTGAGGCTTCACCAACAGCCTTCCATGGCCTCTCACAGTGACAAGTCTCAGCTGCTCTGCATGACCCCTTCATCCCTTCAAAGTAAGTCCAGCTACAGCACGAGGTACAACCTTGGCTGTCTCTGGAACACAGCTTCTTTGTGTTCTCAGAGAACACTTCCCAGAAGATTTCACCTCAGTGATTCCGGTCTCTTCTTAATCATCACTCATTTCTTAGCTCCAGCTACCCAGCATCAATCGTCCCAGTAGTTCCTTCTATTTTTCACTCTAAAGCCAGATCCACATGGTGGAAGCTGCCGAGTTCTGCTGCTTGCAGGAGCTGGAACATGGCCCCCTTATTCTATTACATTGTTATTAGCTTTCTGTTTTCTAACCCCTTCACTGCCTAAGCTCAGCTGTCCTCGATCTTGAACTCAGAGATCTGCCTGCCTATTTCCTGGGATTAAAGCTGTATACCACCATGTCTGGATTTAAGCTTTTCTTCACCTAGAGCTTGCTCTGTCCCAGGCTGGCCTTGAACTCAGAGATCTGCTTGACTTTATCTCCTGGGATTAAAGGTGTGTGTCACCATGCCTGGATCTAAATTTAGATGGGTAGGATCTTGCCACAAAGTCCCACTCCCTTTATCTGTTGTCTCCTAGAACACAGAATTCGGCTCCATTTCACTTCCTGGTATACCTTTTAATACTCGAACCATATATCTTATATTTTTCCTTTCTCAGCTTGCTACACTTGTTTAAAATGCTCTTCATGAGACTTAACCAGAGAACAAAGTCTACAATAGGTGTTTCTGAGACTTCCTTTGTCAATGCAATTAATCTGAGTCTCTTCACCTTAGCCTCAGGCAGACTCTTCAGACAAGGCAAAAAGTAATCACATTCTTCCAAACAAAAGCATGGTCAGGCGTATCACAGCAATACCCTACTCCCTGGTACCAACTTCTGTCTCAGTTAGGGTTTTCATTGCTGTGCACAGACACCATGACTCTTCTTATAAAGACAATATTTAATTGGGGCTGGCTTACAGGTTCAGATTTTCAGTCCATTATCATCAAGGCAGGAACACAGCAGCATCCAGGCAGACATGGTGCACGAGGAGCTGAGAGTTCTACATCTTCATCTGAAGGCTGCTAGCAGAATACTGGCTTCCAGGCAGCTAGGATGAGGGTCTTAAAGCCCACACCCACAGTGACACACCTACTCCAACAAGGCTACACCTACTCCAACAAGGCCACACCGACTCCAACAAGGACACACCTACTCCAACAAGGACACACCTACTCCAACAAGGCCACACCTACTCCAACAAGGACACACCTATATCAACAAGGACACACCTATTCCAACAAGGCCACACCTACTCTAACAAGGGCACACCTTCTAATTGTGCCACTCCCTGGGCAGAGAATATACAAACTATCACACTTTTCTAAAGGGAACAAGGGACAAGTCTTTATGGAACCAACACAGCATCCGAGACAACAGCAGGTAAGTGGTTGGTGGTCGCTGGTGGAGGGGAACCTGCCAAGTAATGAAAAACATGCATATTCACAGGTGTTAATCATGATGGCAGACTCAGCCTCCATGGGGGACTGTTCCTGTCAGGAGTATAACCTCCATGGTTGCAAATGCCCAAACACTGTCATTCCCTTGCTAGAAAAATATACGAAAAGATGTCAAAATAACCTGCATAGCAAATTGACCCTTCATCCATAATAAGCCTCTTCAGATAAAGTTTAATTTAGAAAATAATGATTGCCAGAAGCTTGGACCTTGACAGTGGTGAGGAAGAGAAGTATCTCTCAAAACAAAGAAATAATCACCCTACAGATTAATGAGCGGGTGTAGCAGAGAAATCAGAAGTCGAGCTGGCCGGTAAGCACGAAGGATACTTAATTGAACATTTGTTCTTCAACATCGGGGCTGACAATTAGCCTGGTAATGCTTTGAAGTGATCTCCACCGTGGACTGAGTCCCTGGTTTGGTTTCTGGGTGGTTTCAGTGAGTAGCACAGGATGCAGGTGGTGGAGGAGGGTGGCCAGTTTAAGATCACTTTTAATTCCAGGCTGTGACACAGTGGCTTCTCTGTAGTCAGGATGAAAAGCTTTCATGGCAAGGCGCCCTCAATCCATCCTCTGACCATGGTAAGGGGAGGAGGGAACATAGAAAGCATGGAGGAGGGAGAAGTTCAGGAAGGAAGAAGAGGAAGCTGGAGAGGATGAGGTAGGGAAGGGGTGTGGGGAACAGGACGCTTCTGGAGACTTCTGGTATCAAATTCCACATTTTTTTTTTCTAGAAGCAGACATTACTTCCTGTATATTATAAAGACAATGCCAGCATTGGGTCAATATATGGATTTTTATCCATCATGTGGTTGATTGGGCACACGATAGTGTCACAGAAAGTGGATTAGAGGGATGCAAATGACACATTGACTAATGAGTTTCTGGGTCCATCTTTCTCCCATTTCAAGCACAACTTAGTTTCTAAACCGTAATTACCCAGAAAAAAACAGGAAGCAGGAAGCATTAAGTGTGAGGCATAGCCCCAGGGGCCTGTCTGAGCAGCCACCAGCCCTAAAGGCAAGCCCTGTGCCCTGGATAGTCCCGACTCAGTCCCAGGAAGTTCCTTAGTAGACTGTGGGGAGCTGACTGTCAGCTTTTCTTCCCCCATGTTGAGAGAGTTGTTTGTCCAGGAGGAAGGAGACATACCCAGAGCCATGGCCAGAACTTCCACATACTGAGGAGGCAGCTGGTTGTGGAAAGTGAACCATCAGCATTTGTCTCCCTACCCGACCCCATGTTTTTCAAAGCTTTATACTGAAGTTAGAACATTTGAACTCACGAAGAGAGGACATCATGTAAGAATTCAAATGGAGGCTTAGAAGACATGGGGTGCTGGGAAGAAAAATCCACCCCGACCCTCGGGACAAGCAACTTCTTTTATTTATTTTTTCATTATATTATTTTTTAATTTTTCTGAATATTTCATTTATTTACATTTCAAATGTTATCCCCTTTCCCAGTTTCCCCTCTGGAAACCCCCCTATCCCATCCTCCCTCCCCCTGCTTCTATGAGGGTGCTCCCCCAATGACCCACCCACTCCTGCCTCCTCACCCTGGCATTCCCCTACACTGGGGCATTGAGCCTTCCCAGGACCAAGGGCCTCTCCTCCCATTGATGCCCAACAAGGCCATCCTCTGCTATATATGCGGCTGGAGCCATGGGTCCCTCCATGTGTACCCTTCATGTGTACTCTTTGGTTGGTGGTTTAGTTCCTAGGAGTTTAGGTGTGTGGGAGGGGTCTGGTTGGTTGATATTGTTGTTCTTCCTATGGGTTGCAAACCCCTTCAGCTCCTTCAGTCTTTTCTCTAACTCCTCTATTGGGGACCCCTTGCTCAGTCCAGTGGTTGGGTATAAGCATCCGCCTCTGTATTTGCCAGGCTCTAGCAGAACCTCTCAGGAGACAGCTATATCAGACTCCTGTCAGCAAGCACTTCTTGGCATTCGCAATAGTGTCTGGGTTTGGTGTCTGCATATGGGATGGATCCTCAGGTGGGGCTTTCCTTCAGTCTCTGCTCCACACTTTGTCTCTGTATTTCCTCCTGTGAGTATTTTGTTCCCCCTTCTAAGAAGAACTGAAGCACCCACACTTGGGTTTTCCTTTCTCTTGAGTTTTATGTGGTCTGTGAATTGTATCTTGGGTATTCCGAGCTTTTAGGCTAATATCCACTTATCAATGAGAGCATATCATGTGTGTTCTTTTGTGATTGGGTTACCTCACTCAGGATGATATTTTCTAATTACATTCATTTGCCTAAGAATTTCTCAAATTCATTGTTTTTAATAGCTGAGTAGTACTCCATTGTGTAAATATACCACATTTTCTGTATCCATTCCTCTGTTGAAGGACATCTGGGTTCTTTTCAGCGTCTGGCTATTATAAATAAGGCTGCTATGAACATAGTAGAGCATGTGTCTTTGTTATATGTTGGAGCATCTTTTGGGTATATGCTCAGGAGTGGTATAGCTGGGTCCTCAGGTAATGCTATGTCCAATTTTCTGAGGAATCGCCAGACTGATTTCCATGGTGGTTGTATCAACTTACAATTCCACCAACAATGGAGGAGTGATCCTCTTTCTCCACATCATTACCAGCATCTGCTGTCACTTGAGGTTTTGATCTTAGCCTTTTTAATTGGTGTAAGGTGGAATCTTAGGGTTGTTTTAATTTGCAATTCCCTGATGACTAAGGATGTTGAACATTTCTTTAGGTGCTTCTCAGCCATTCAGTATTCCTCAGTTGAGAATTCTTTGTTTAGCTCTGTACCCCATTTTAATAGAGTTTTTGGGTTCTCTGGAGTCTAACTTCTTGAGATTTTTAAAGGTTTCTTTTTATCTGTATGAGTGTTTGCCTGCATATATGCATGTGCACCATGTGTGTGCAGTACTTGAGAAGGCCAGAAGAGGGCATCAGATCCCCTAGACTAGAGTTAGAGGCAGTTGTAAGGAGTCATGTGGGAGTTGGGAATCAAATCTGCATCTTCTGCAGAAACTTGGAACTCTGCAAGAGTAGTCTGTGTTCTAACTGATGAGCCATTTCTCAAACCCCTATTTAGATATTTTAATTTTATTTGTTGGTGGTTTTGAGTCAGGGTGTCTCTATGCAGTTCTTGTGGTCCTGAAGCTCACTGTGTAGATCAGGTTAGGTTTGAACTCACAGAGAACCTCTTGCCTCTGCTTTCTGAGTGCTGGGCAAGGCCTGCACCACCATGGCTGGCATTGGATGTTTGTTAATTGAAAAACTAAGCTGGAAAATAGAAAGCTTAATTTAATATTTTTAATTTCAAGCAAAATTCCAGATGATTTTCCTCCCATGCTGGTACTCACAACAGATTTGATTAGGAAGATGCAGTCGAGCAAGAAGAGGTGGATGAATGCATTGATTATTTATTATTTTTATGTATCTGTGGAATTTTTGAGAGCCTCGGGCTTACAAATTTCTTAGAATTTACTTAAAACTGAGTGTATCATATTTTCTTGGGGGAGGGGGAAGAAACCCTCATACTGTTGTGATCAATTCTCTTTATGACTTCCTTATAATAAATGTATGAATATGGTTTACAAGTAGGCAAGGTGATTCTAGACATCATACGACAAAAATAAATTGAAAATTACCATACCAGGTATTAAGGTGTATCAATTAGAAGGCTGTCATAGCTAAAGCAGAATTATGGAGGCAGAAGATTCATATTTATCCTGTAAAGCAGAAGAGAGCCCCACACAGAGCCAAAGCACCGGGTACGTGTACACCCACCCCACACTGTACTGTGCTGAGGAGATTGGTGACATCTAAATAAATGGATTGACACCTTATCCTGTAGCCCAGGAACGATTCCAGACAAATTAATTTAAGTGAAGAAAACACTGGAAAAACAAACATGTGACAATCCACTTAGACACACCAGCGATGGTCTTTCTAACTGTTCGTGACAGGTTCTAATAATCAGGCTAGAAGAAATAAAACTGAAAACCCAAGGACAAGCTAGGGGCTGGGATATATGTGGGTAGTATTCCTAGTGTCTTGCTGCTATGGTGGAATGCCCTGACAAAATCAGCTGAAGGAAAAGACTGAGTGTGTGACTTACAGATCTGAGGGTGTAGTTCACCGCGTCTGCAGGAACCTGAGGCAGCTGGTATCCTTGTCTCCATAGTCAGGAAGCAGAGAGAGAGAAAGCTAGGATCATTTTTTCCTTTACCGGAGTCCATGCATTAGCGCCTCCTGCAGTTAGAATGGTTCTTCCTATTTCACTTAGCCTAGTCTCTATGATCTTCACAGGCATGCCCAGGGGTTTCTAGGTCTCACCCAGGAGACAGTATTGATCATCATACACAGCTCCCATAAAGTACCAAGGAAAAGAAAGAAGGAAGACTGTGAGCATGCGTGTGGGCAGCAGGTGCTAAGAAACTTGCAGGTATGTCTCTGCAGTGCTGTTGGAGAGCAGCTCCCCAGTATCTATCCAACCTGGAAGGTCTTCACATATGTTCCCACAGCCTGCTGCCTGTCACTCCTGCAGCACAGAGAGAAGCATGCCAATGCTTTTCAACCTGGAGTTAGTTACCCAGGTTGGCTCCTGCCATACAAAAGCTATCCTTAATCCGTTTCTGCAGTTACAAAGTATCTCAAAGACACATTCCCAACAGATACATGAGCTATCATGTGTTGGGACAGGCAGGATGGTACACTCTTGTCTGTTTGTATACCCACAGAAGTCTGGAAGGAAACAAGGAAACTGGCCTTGGTGGTTAGTGGTTTGGGGAGGGCGTAAGAAAAGGTGAACAGGGAAGATTGGGAGAAAAAAGAACACTCGTGTATGACTTTTCAGAATTAGAAAAGTTTGAACAATGTTAATGAATACATTTCCCCATACTGAATATTCTAAACAGTTTATTTTTAATTATGTGTATGTGTAGGTATGTGTGGATAAATGAAGTACCCATTGAGCATCCGATCCCCTGGGAGCAGGACTGTCAGGTGGTTGTAAGCCACCTAACATGGAACTTGCGTCCCCTGCAAACTAGAACCTGCTTTTAACTGCTGAACCATCTCTCCAGACTCCTTAACTCCTTGTTTCTTTTTTTTTTTCCAAGATGAGTTCTCACTACACAGCTCCAGCTGTCCTGGAACTCAGTATGTAGACCAGGCTGACCTTGAACTCACAAAGATCTGCCTGCCTCTGCCTCCCAAGCGCTGTACTTAAAGGCATATGCCACTGTGCCCAGTTTAAACATTTTTAAAAATAGGATTTTAGTGAGAGAAAACTATTTATGGGTGCTCTATTCTCCCAGAGGGCCCAAGTCTTTTTCTTATCAATATCTGATAATAATTTGTTTAATGTATCTAATACTTTTTTCTTCCTTTTTTTTTTTGTCAATAGTACCCACTGATACTGTGTTTCCCCATTGCCTTACTTATCTCACGATGCTAGAAAGACAGGCTCCATCTACTGTGGGATTTCTTGAGGGTGCTAGCATGTCTGATGTGTCTAGAAAGGGCTCCTGTGCCATTCAGGAACACTGCCCAGAGAAAACACAGTAGAAAGTGTTTCTGTGCCACACGTCAGAGGCAGACAAATTCTTGCTGGGAAGTATGCTCCCCACAGGCAACCAACACCCATCTTTAGCGGCTTCTGTGAAGTCCTGTCCTGAGGCATGCCGCTCCAGAGGCCAGACCTGACAGTGTAACTGAGGTCTGTTCTCCTGACTCCTTGCAGAACAGCTGTCTGCTCTCCTGTCCTGTTTTTTTTCTGGAAACATCCTGCCTGCCCAACCCTCCCTACAGTCACTGAACCTGGAGCCAGTTGCTTCTGCTCTAAAGAGCTGTTTGACGGCCATTATCCAAGTTATCGGTCAATGTGCAGCTTCAAGCCTTTATAAGGAAAACTAGGCATCCCGCTTCTCTCTGTGTTGAGTTTAAGGCAAAGAGAGCATTTCTGGTGGTTGAGTTTTGGAGTGCCGTGCGCAGAGAGAAGCTTGTTTGGCAGGTGTGGCGAACAGGATCGTTTGGGAGACCCAACTTCCCAGAGGCAACTGTTTTGTTTTACAGGTCATTTGAGTGTGTTAAATTAAGCAGTGCGGAGCTGCTAACTTATAATTATTATTTTACAATGTGGTAGGAGCCAGGACCCGATTACAGTGAAACAGTAATTGCCACCAGGCAAGAGTCCTTGAAAGTGCTGTTTCGTGGGGATTCAGCCCACTGTCAGCAAAGCACAAAGACTGGGACTCGGATTCTCCTTCTCACAGATCTTACAGGCTGCCATGCCAGCTCCTCCTGTTCTCTGTGAAGGGAGGACACAAATGCATGGGGAGACATGTAGTAAAAAAGTGTCTCCTACTCCCTCTACTTGGCCCTGCTGTGAGCACATCTAGGCTGGGGGTGCACAGGGAGAGGAGGGAATGCCGATGCCTTTCTTCTTCTGAGATGCAGCACCTCAGATAAATGAGGACATTTGGAGACACAGGGATTCCAACTGCTTCTGTCTCTTCAGACTTAGAGTCCTTAACACTAAAAAAAAATGGCCCTATTATCTCTAGTGACAATTTAGTGTTAACATTTCCCTCTCTTAATTGATGGAACACACACACATAAGTAATACATACATACATGTACAAACACACATATACACATGCATGCACATACATAAACATATATGCACACACCTACAAATAGATACATTCACACATGCATACATACATACATGCACACATATTCACAGAGATATCTACATATGTATACAAGCACATTTATATACACAGCTATACATACATACACATATATACACATATTTATATGTACAAACATACCCAGACATATACTCACACACATACACACAGACAGACAAGCACACACATATACACATACATACAGAGATATGTGCTTATGCACCTACATACACATAAACCTATATACACAAATGGACACATACCTAAACACAAATGTACACACATACATATGTGACATGTATACTTTTTTCTTTATGTATCTGAGTGTTTTGCCTGAATGTTTATCTATGTACCGCATGTATGATGCGCTTGTGGAGGCCAAAAGAGAGCATCAGATCTCCTGGAGCTGGTGGTCCAGATGGTTGTGACATGCTATGTAGGTGTTAGAAACAAACCCAGATCCTCTGCGAGAGCAGCCAGGGTTCTTAACCTCTGAATCATCTCTCCAGCAACTACTCAACTTTCTTTTCCTTCCTTCTTCCCTTTCTCCCCCCTCCTTCTTTTTTTAGAGACAGGGTCTGATTACGTAGACCAGGCTGGTCTTGAACTCACAGAGATGTGTCTGCCCTTTATCTCCTGAGTGCTGAGTGCTGGGTTCAAGTGTATGGCTCGGTGTCTGGCTCCCATGCATTCTTTACCTATATCGTTTGAGTGGACTGGGTTTATCCCAAGTTTACAGTTAGGAATATAAAGTTTAAAAGTATTAAACAATTTTGGTAACTTGTAAGATAGCTCTGTACATAAAGGGGCTTGTTGTGCCGACCCGATGACCTAAGTTCAATTCCCAGAATCCACATGGAGGAAGGAGGGAATCAACTTCTGCAAGTTGCCTGTGACCTTCACACATGTGTTGTGGTACATGAATATATCATCATCATCATCATCATCATCATCACCACCACCACCATCATCATCATCTATCACTACCACCATCACCACCACCACCACCACCATCACTATCAGCAATGTTTTAAAAGAAATGATTGATCAACTTATCTAAATCACAAAGGACGCATCCAGTAGGACTGTACTGCATGCTCCAGACTCACAGGCCTGGCTTTCCAATACAGTTCTGCAAGACTCCAGCCAGGCATCTAAACACAAATTATTTGCACTTTCTCTGAGTCTTGGCGCTGATGCCTGGACAATGAGCAAAATCCACACAAAGCAGATTTGACTGAATTTTAAAAAGAAAAAGGTTGTTTCTAATGGCATCAAGTGCACAGGGGCTTACATCTGGTTTCTGTGATGAGAAAGACAGATACAGAAATCTAACTGTGTGAGACCTGGGCTGACGACTGCGGATTCTCACCACCGATGGCCACATATGCAGCTATGGCTTGCTTTCTAACTCCATCTTTCACATAGAACTGAAAAACTGTTACTCTAACCCCGCAGACAGCATTGGATACTGGGAGATTCCCTGCTGTGTCATTTCTGGAGAGTGTCCCTCAGAAGACCTTCCCAGGCAGGCGAATGTCCTTTAATTATCATTTACAAGGATGTAAACGTGCAGCTTGTCCAGTTACAGAATCCTCCAGGCACGTCTCCCGCTAACATCCAAAAACCACAAGGCTTTATATTAGCATGGTAGTAATTTTCTTTCTTTTGCTGTAAGAAAACAAACAAAGGCAGCATCAAGAAGAATGGTTACAATTCTGCTTTGGTTAAAATAAAGAAGAATAGTTATAATTCCAGAGAGAGAGACTAGCAGCAGCAGGCATGGCGGCAGAAAGAAGAGGCTGGCTGACAGGGGTTCCTCTGCTCAGATCAGGCTACAAATCCTCAAATCCCACCTCCATGACCCACCTCTTCCAGCAAGGATTGCTCTCATAAGGATTCCACAACAGCACCAAAAACTGGGGACCAAGTATTTGAACACATGGGCCATTTCATGTTGAAACTACAAATGCCTTGGAAGGCAGTACAAGATCATTGGCACACAGTCACCAACATCAGGTTTCTAATACATGCATGGAATACACTGGTCTTCGGGTACCCACTGAGCAGAGACCAAGGATATGTAGCTAGCTGCTCATGTGATCATGTGATCACACTATCAGGAAGGCTCTTTCTCTGCTTCAACATGGATATTCATTGGTATGGCTCCAGGGAAACGAGCCTTCAAAGACAGCTGGGAACTTTTGGCTTCTGACCGTACTTGTTACAACTGCCCAGTGACATTGTTAGGACCTGGTTAGGCTGGTTTTGGTTGTTGTGTTTTTGTGGCTTCAGGGACGAGATCCATGGCTTTGTGTATGCTAGGCAAGCCCTCTGCCACTAGGCCATGTCCCAGCTCCAGGGACTTGGTTAACCTTTATATAATTTTAAATATTGTGCATGGACTAAGCATTCTTCTCACTATGGAGTTCTTTTACTTCCTGGAGAGTTTGGTCAATTTTAAATATAAAGTCTATTTTTATAGCATCTAAATAAAATTCCAAATCCAGCCTCCTGGGAGCAGTTGCTTCCTGTGCCTTCGTCCTCATTCCTGTTTAGTTACAAGATTTGGTGTGAGATAGGTGTTCAAACAGGGGGATTGCGTTTGTTTTTGATCCCAAGTGGGCAGTCAACTCTGAGCTTTCCTGGAGTTTCTGGCTCTCAAAACAGCCCACTCGAGGCAAGAGTGTGGATTCTTTCCCATTCAGACGAAGAGATGGAGGTTTAGGAGCCAACACAAGCCCAGACAACCTGGTAATCGGTGAGTTACAGCGGCAGATGCCAAGTCCTGTCCGTGACCACCCTGCTAAACTTATGTAGGAAATAGTGTATCTATGGAGGCAGAAGATGCTGTCATCTCTCCTGCTGCTACAGCATGAGCTGCCATGTGAGTGCTGGGAACTGAGCTCAGATTCTCTGCAAGAGCACCAAGTGCTCTTAATCACGGGGTCACCTCTTCAACCCTCCTTTTCTCTTTTTATGCAGTCAGGACCCCAGTCTATGAAATGATGCCACCCACATCTAGGGTGGATCTTCCTACTTCAATTAATCTAGCCCAGGAAACCCCTCACACACATTCCCAGAGACTGGACATGCACAGACGTGTCAGAGACATTTCAGGTGTTTCCAGACCCCATCAAGCTGACAGATAGAAAAGATCACATCTCTCCCAAGAAAGACTCAAATCCTTCAGACTTCTAGTGAATTTCAGTCACGACGGCACTAGCATTTGCTCACAGCATTGCTATTTGTTTGCAGTGCTTGCTGTCTTGGTTTCTTTTCCTGATGCTGTGATGAAACGTCCTGACAGAAGCAACTTAAGGGAGGAAGGGTGTATTTTGGGTTGCACTTGGCAGTACAGTCTAGGTGGTCACATCTATAACTAAGTCAGGAACGCAGGGTGTACATCCTAAGCCAGGAACACAGGGTGGGGAATCCAAGCTAGGAATCAGCTCAATTTTCCCTTTTGACAGCCCAGGATCCTTACTCAGGGAGTAACCTGGCTTACAGTATAGATGGGCCCTCCTACATCAATTAACTTTCATCAAGATAGTCCTCATAGGCTTACCCAGAGGGTAAATAATCCCTCACATGGGTACCTGGTGGCCAGTCTTCTAGGTAATTCCAGATCTTGACAATTAACACTTCACACTGGGAAGTGACTTGTGGTAGCTGGGTTTTGGAAAGATGCTTCCAGTCTCAGAAACATTGGGAGCTTCCTTCGAGGGTCATAGGTTGGACCCGACTATGTGCCAGGGTGAAGGGAACAGATAGAACAAGCCCATGTAGAATCCTAGTACCCAGCAGGAAGGAGGACAAGTGAATGAGTGAATGCATACTCAGGAGAAGTTTTATTTCACACATGGGTTGAAGGGTAGCCGGCAGCTCATGACCTCATACACAGTAGATGATTTTGCACTTTGTGGCTTCTTCTCTCTCAGCACAGGGTCCCATTAGTGCACAGATCATATGTCTGAAAGACCTCCAAGTTTTTTTTATAGTGTTTCTGAGCAGAGAAAGGCTGGACGGAGAATGCCATGTGAGATATTTCATGACAGAGCTGTTGATTGAAACTATCTCTATTGGGCTCTTGTTGTGTTGGACTGATTGTGGTGGTTTGAATGAGAAAGATCGTCCCTTCCTCAGTTTAGGCCCATATGTTTGAATGCTTGGTCCTCGGTTGGTAGCAGAGTTTGAGGAGATGTAGGAATTGTGACCTTTCTGGATGAAGTATGCCATTGAGGGTAGCCTTTCTGGTTTCAAAACCTTGAGCCACTCACCATGCTTGCTCTCTCTGCCCATGCTTACAGTAAAGAATGTGTGCCCTTAGCTGGTGCACTAGTCACTGTGCCTTCCTGTTGCCATGCCTGTCCATCATGATAGTGGTGGGTTCTTACCTCCTGGCACCATTAGCCTAAATAAACCCTTCCTTCTGTAGGTTGCCTTGGCTATAGTGTTTTATCAACAGAGCAACAGAAAAGTAAGTAGTAGACACTGATGCCAGACAGCAAAGCAAGTGCTTGGAATGACTATCCATTTTCCAATCTCTCCTGGTTGTCATGTTCATTCCAGTGTGTGTGTGTGTGTGTGTGTGTGTGTGTGTGTGTGTGTGTGTGTGTCTGTGTCTCTGTGTGTGTGCCTGTCTGTGTCTGTGCTTGTTTGTGTGTGTTAAGAAAGAACATGTCCCTATCCACATTTCCAAGTATGGCATTACTGTAGACTCTCAGGAATTCTCTGGGTCAAATGCAATTTTGTTGCTAAAAGGAAGTTTTCTAAAAATTTAATGTCCATAGTAAATTATTGAAAGTCATCTAGTTAAATTTTAAGCAAGTCCGTGTGTGTAGTTGGGGGAAAATACTCTAAGCACCAAAATTGAAATTATCTTCCCTTTTCAGGTTAGACTTAAGAGTTCTTAACATTTGTTGTTGTTGTTGTTGTTGTTGTTATTATTATTTTAAATAAAAGCAAAACTCTGTGTTTGGCTTAGGGGAAAGGCAAAGTTAGTCACATTAGTCTTCTGTAATATGAAGTAGAATTTGATCCTTGTCATGTAAGGGACATTGTCTCAGGTGTTCTGAGTGTAGGAGTCTGTAAGTGTCCCCATTCATCCACCTGCCCGAGCCGCCTTATCCTGGAAGATACCCCTCCACTTGCCCTAGCTGCCTAGCTACTGAGCTCCTTTCCTTTCATTGGCTGCAGATGTGATGAAGATCGGTTAAGCTTCTGATGACTGGGATCTTCGGGGACCTGCAATCTGGATAATTTAGTTTTTATGTACCATTAACAAAACATTCGACAATAAACCTGAGTGACATCGCTCTTTTTAAAAAATGGATTAACAGTAGGTCTTTCTCCCTTGGTAAGGTATGAATTTCATGAGAAAGGCATTTTATGGCTGCATATAGATACACGCGTACATATGAAATGTGGCATAATACTATAGTTTCACTTGGATGGCAGCTTTCCCACCACAAAGGAAGTCATGCTGACTGGTCTCCAGGTAGAGCAGCAGAGCTGATGAAAGCAGCAGCGATGGCTCACAGGCTTCCTCTGTGCTTCTGTGTTGTTCAAGAATGCTAATTATTGAACAGGAAATCTGACTTCTGTTCAGGGGCCCTTCAGTGACCCAAACCAGACAAAGAATCTGTAAATTTTGATTATTCTTGTGGTGCTGGCTTTATAATATGTTTTTAGTGGCAAAAAGCAGAAAACCAGTTTTACTACCTCTCCATGCTGGGTAGCCTGCCTCTACTTCTTGGCTTCTATGTCTGCAAGAGGCAGTCTGGATATAGCCTCCTGAGGATGCTGAGTCTTCTGTGGGAGAGAGCCCCTGAGGAGGCAAACTTGTGGTTCTTCAGAACCTGATGTCTTGGGCTCTTAGGTAGGAGCTTCTGGCTTTTCTGGGTGAGCCCTAGAATAGAGACATAGATGTGAACCTTGAGAAAATCTGCGTCTAATATGTGATTCTGAAAACTATCTGTAACCATTTTTATAGCCTTGGTCATCTCTGCTACTGTGTACACAGGCTGGGTCCCTTATCAGAGCACATGAGTATGGAATAATAGTGACATAATGGTGGCTCTAGGAAACCCCAAAAGTTCATTCTTAAGAAAGTAGTCAGGGGCATTTTTCTTCAGAAGGTGTTTAGGGTTTATTTCTAGACAATTGTAGTCGGTCTCCACACTAGGTCTGCAGGACTCTTCCCTGTAGGATCTTTTTGCCTGCCCTGAGCAGGCAAGCTCCCAGAGGACTTGGGGTTGTACAGGGCTCCCCGAGGATTAGCAAAGAAGGAGCAGGGCCCTGTCTTGAGGGGCCCAGTGCAGAACGATTGCCGGGGCTGTTTCAGGGAGTCCTGTGGGTAAAAAGTGTTTTGAAGAATGCTCTCTGCTTTTCTGTCTACTGTAAATGTGCAACTACTTAAGCCTTGTTTATACAGGTTGAGAGATGATGAGAAAGGCGTCAATCTTTGCTACTACTGTCTATCTTAGTATCAACCGTATGTATCTTCTCTTCTTTTAACTGCACAGGACTCTGTGCTGAAACAGACCAGCCCGGGAAAGCTCTGGCCCCGCCCAAGGGAGCTCTGGCCCCGCCCATGGGCATTTGTGTCCTCTCTCAGCTTCAACCTCTGGGCTCTGTATACCTGCGTGCCCATATTCTTTTCTGCCTCCAGGAAATTGGAACTCTCTCACGCACCGATGGCCCTTGACACTATTTTGTGAGTTCATCCATCCATTGCTTTTAGAATAGATTACTTTCTGATTTGGGGCACAGATTTGCGCGAGTGTGTTTGCACTCTCTAGTATCAGCTCCTTCGCTATCTGATCAGTACTGTGGTTTTTTTACCTCAGTTTCTTCATCTATAGCATGGTTAAATAACAGCTCTCTTTCACAGTGTCTTTGTGGAGGTCAAATGAACAGCTTTATTGCTCTGTTCAAGTTTAGGCAAATGAAGTGCATCTCATGAGCCAAGGGATGCAAACGTTTGTCTCACACCAACAACTGAAGCCTGTGATTCCTTTACAGTTTAAATGTGATGTGCATTTAAAATAGTCTTAATTTTTTAAAACTCAAATTAATTAATGTACCATTTATTTTCAAGAAAAAGATGTGAAAGGAATACACAAAAGTATTAACTATTCTGTCTAGGGTGTAGCTTTGTAGGTATTTTTTTCTTTAACATTTTATGAATCTTCCAAGTATTACATAATTAACACACAGCCTATTCTCACTGCAAAGAATATAAAATGTCTAAAGCGAGACTTGTAATGTGTGAAAAAAATTTTTCTTCTGCATGTGATATTTATTTTAAAATCACTAACTTTTTAAAGAAGCACTTTCAAAAGTAAAATTATGCAAGCAGCATATTAATACGCCCCAGAACCATGTGGGTTTTCAGAGTTCATGGTGTCACGAGATGTCAAGAAGTTGTAATTTTCTAAAACTTATTAGTTCTATATATATAGCCTTATTTTGAAGTATGGCAATCAAATATTGAGATAAGTTGCCAAGCACCTAAATTCTCTTACGTCACCCGGGGGAGTAGCGGGAAGACCTGGTGGGTGCGTGTGTCAGTCTGGTGCCCCACTGCAGAGACCATGGGACTGATTTTGAGACTATCCATGGCCCTCTGCTGCCCACAGAAAACGCTCAGGTACAGAGCATCATTGTTTTTCTCTCAGCTCATACCCAGTGCCCCAGGTACAGGGAGCATCCGCTGGCCCAAGGAATAGATAGCGCTGCTTCTCAGAGAGTCCCAGCATGCACTGCTCTCCGACAGTCCCTAGCCAGCCCCGTTTCTCTGCAGAAAATCTGTTTCCCTCTTATCTATTTGATACATGAAAAAAGCACATAAACTGTGATTACATACACAAACACACACACATGCACACGCACACGCACACGCACACGCACACACACACTTTACACCTTGTCCCAACCTTGACCCACACGCGTATTCCTGCATTTGTCTTATGCTACGAACATGATTCTTACCACCGTTAATATCCTCACATTCCTTACACGAATGGTCTTACAGGCCATGGCCGCACTTGCACGTGTTGGGGTACCCTTTGCTCTGGCTCCATACCTGGGTAATAAATCACCAGGCCAGGATGCTACAGTTCACATATATATGCCACAGTATGTCGGTGTTTCGCGCATGCAATGAGCATCTGTGCAGGTCTCACTAGTATGAGCTATCAGTGTCCCTATCGTGGGCTCCTCAATTGTGTCTCCTTTCTGCGTCCTGCTCTCTGCACCAGGGATACCATGGTCCAAATTTGTCTCCTTCTCTCCCACATAATTTATACCTTTACTGTAGATGTCTGTGCACCTAAACAAACCTTGGTGGTGCCTTGGAAAACCAAAACTGCACCAAACACCATTGTGTTGTATTCTGCAGCCCACCCTTTCAAATGCTGGCATATGGCGCTGACCTGCTTGCTTCCCGACACTATATGACGATTCATTACAGAGATGGGTTCCAGTGTTGTTCATCTGTTTTTCTTTTGAAGGACAGTGAACTGTCCTCTTTCTTGTTTAACTTTTTTTTTTTTTAATATTACAAAAGGGCTTCTGTGAATGTTGCCCCTGTGTCCTTGTGTCCCTATCCGTGAGACCAGTTTTTTAATGACAGTCACCAGGGGGCACAGCTAGAGCTCCCTACAGACCACCCTACTTAGCTGTACACAGTTTACTCTCTCAAGTGTTTGAACCAATTCAAAACGGGTCCACATTTTTCCAAGCAATTTTTTTCTACCCCTAACCTCCCTATGAAAACTGCTTGATGGTTCTTTTACTTTTATTTAGTAATGGGCATGGCCACATTTTAATGTTTGTTTGTTTTTATTTCTTTTGCTCACTTTTCATCTCATTCTCCTATAAACTTGAAATTCTTTTGTATTCTGGATATTCATCCTTTTCTAACCCCTTCTCCACACCCCCATTTTATTGAAAATAGATTCTTTTCTCCCACAGATCATACCTTGACTATGATACCCACCTCTAATCCTCCCAGTTCGTCCTCACCTCCTCTCCCATATGGATCCAGTTCCCTTTCTGTCTCTCACTAGAAAACAAACAGGCTTCTAAGGGATACTGATCAAGTACAACAAAATAAAACATGAAACAAAAATTACCACATCAGAGCTGGACAAGACAAACAAACCAAAGGAAAAGAGCCCAAGAGAAGGCACGAGAATCAGAGACCCTCTCATTCTCACACTCAGGAATCCCATAAAAACACTAAACTGGAAGCCAGAATGTATCCACAGAGGACCTGCTGCAGACCCGTCCATGGCCTTGTGCATGCATCTGCCTCAGTCTGTGAATTCATATGAACTGTGGCTGTGTTGGATTTTGTGAAGGCCTTGTTTTCTTGGTATCCTCCATCTCCTCTGGCTCTCACAATCTGCAGGGTTTCCTGAGAAGGATTTGATGGAGGTCTCCCATTTAGGGCTGAGTGTTCCAAGGTTTCTCATTCTCTGTATAATGTCTGGCTGTGGGTCTCTGTATCTCTTCCCATCTACTGTGAGAGGAAGCTTCTCTGATGATGACTGAGAAAGGCCCTGATAGTAACAGAAGGTCAGTAGGAGTCATTTTATTAGTACATTTATTATTATTTTTAGAACAATAGTGTTTGGTTTTACCCCATGTCGCTGACCTATGGAGTCTCTGGTTCTTGGTTGCCCGAGCAGTATGGGTTCCATCTCATGGAGTGTGCCTTACGTCAAATCAGACATTGGTTGGTTACTTCATAAGGTCTGTGCCACCATTGCATTAGTGTATCTTGCAGGCAGGGCAGATTATAGATCAAAGGGTCTGTGGCTAGCTTGTCCATCATGCATTCCTGTTGGTGTAGATGCCTTACTTTAATCCTTTCTTGCTCCTTTTAATGTAGTTCTTAAACTGCCAGTTCCCATTTGGATCAGCCATTAGTTTTATGCTTTTTAGAATCAAGAGCTGTTCTTATGTATTTTCCTCTAGGAGTTCTGATTGTTACTTTTTTTAATACAAAGAGTTCTTTTTTCTTTTCCTCAATTGTGTGTTGACTCAAGGTAGAGAATGGATTTAATTATTAATATGCTATGAAAACAAATTGTTCAAGCACTGTTTGTCTTAAAATACTTTGTACATGTATCCTATCAGTGTGTGTATGTCCACATGTGTATGTGGGTATACTTACCTGTGTGTGTGTGTGTGTGTGTGTGTGTGCCCATGTGCTTATATGCTGCACACATATGACATATTGGAACTTGAGGTTGGTGTTGGAGTCTCCCTTCTTAGCATGCTCCCCACTTAGCATTTTGAGACAAGGTTTTTCCTTGAGCCTAGAGTTCAGAGTTTGAACTGGAGTAGTGAACCTCCAAGATCCTCCTGTTTCCCATAGCACACTGGAATTACAGGCATGTACTGCCAGACTCACCTTTTATATGGGTCTTGAGGATCTGAACCTAGTTCTCATGTGTCTGTGATAGACCCCTTACTCATGGAGCAATCTTCTCACCTATAATGAGCATAGTAAAAAATTCCCAAAATATTAAAAAATTTAGATATGTAAAATAACTTATAGTCAGGATCCCCTTCCATACCCAAAGTTGCACCTGATAACCAGAGCCCAGTGACATCACTCACTCAAGATAACCAGACACAGTCCCAGAACCCCATGACGCCCACTGCACAGTATACAGAAACCAAGAGCATTGCTGCACAACTGGAGAGACCACCTTGATCTGCCCTGAGGCTGGAGAGTCTCCCCCTGGGTCCTGACCCTCCAGTCAGAGACTTCTGCCTTCCCAGACACCAGGACAGTGTTAGCTCTGGTGACAATGACCATCAGTGATAAGATATAGGAAAAAGACAGAGACAAGAGCAGGACTACTTTATGTTATGACTGACTTGGGGGCTTTCTCTCCACAGTAATTCAAAGTCATCTCAGCACAAAGATCCTGTTGAGCCTAGGCTAGGATAGTTTGAGAAGGGTCATCTGTAGTCAATCAACCAGTTTGAGTTTTGACACCACCTGGCTGAGTTACTTTCTGAGTTCAGCACATTCACCACAAGCTAGAGAGTAAGCGGAAAGAAGCTAAGGTTTCCATTCATAAGTGGGTCATCAGTTTATCTACTTGCAAGCTGAGGTAACAGTACAGAGACCCCTTTAGTAGGGTCTGAAAGGAGCTGATGTTGTTTCTCAGAGCCAATAGTTTCTAATTATAGCAGCAATTTAAAGAATGAACCAAAACAAAAAACAAAAACAGTGTAACTAAAGGAAAAAAAAACAAGAAAGACAGACAAACCAACTCAATTGTGGGGTAACACTGTGGGGGAGGCTACAGGCAAGTGGCAGTAAGTATTTCATGCAAATAGATGAAGGAAGATCACTGAGCAAATGTCTGAAGTGAATCTGGAGCCACCTGAAGGAGCAGCAGAAACTCCCAGAACTCCGAGTGCTGGTCTTAGGAGAACATGCTGTTCATATCAGGATTTGGAAAAATGGTTGCATCTCCTAGTACCTAAATCAAAACACCAACAAACTATTATTGAATCCTGCTAAAACAGAAAGACAGGGTGGCAGGGTGTGTGTGTGTGTGTGTGTGTGTGTGTGTGTGTGTGTGTGTGCGCGCGCGTGTGTGTGTGTGTGTGTATGCTAGGGCGTGGCTCAGTGGTTAAGAGTGCTTGTTGCCTTTTCAGAAGATTAGAGTTCCATCCCAGCACCCGCATTAGGCAGCTCACAACAGCCTGCAACCCTAGATTTCTCTAGAAGCCAATGCCCACTTTTGGCCTCTGCCAGCATTTTCATTCATGTGTGGACACTCTCACATGCATATATTCAAATATATGTGCACACACATATTTTAAAAAATAATTCTGAAAAGACTCTGGATAACATGGCTTTTAAAAACAAAACCAAGAGCTGCAGAAAGTGCCAGGAAGTAGGGTTTCCTGAAAACTGTAGTATTGGAGATCAGAACTGTGCGTTTAAGTCAAAGCGTTTGCTCCCTCTTGATGAGGAACCTTCCACTGCAAACTTCCTTTAAAGTATCTCAGCTTAACCAAGCGGGCCCATTGGTTCTTCATGAAGCCCTTGGATGATGAGTGTACTTCAAACACCAGCATTTCCTTTTAGGTTGAAAAGCTGTGTGTGTTTCGAGCACCACCTGGCCTCAGGTCACACTGACCTCACTGTCGTAGTCCCGCCCTGGGCTGTGGAATGTGAGTGTCATCCAAGCAGACGACTCCCCAGGGAGATCTCAGTTCACACCTAAGGGAAACTGTTAAATTTTGAAATGTTAAAAAACAAACAAACAAACAAACATACAAAACCAAAGTTAGTTTTCAGTGTATTTTAATTTCATAACCACCTTTTAGACCTTCCATACCACAAAAATAAATAAATAAAGCAGAATATGAACATCTTTTATTCACTTTGACTTGCTCATTCATTTTTATCTTTGTGTGAGGGTAGAGATATGTGTGTTTGTGTGTATGTATGTGTGCGTGTGCGTGCATGTGTGTTCATGCACATGTGGTGGACAGTTTTAAATATGAAGAGTTTTAGCAAATTGTGACGGGTTGACATTAATACAGAAATTAATGAAACTGGATGAATCCGCAGTCTGACAATCTGCTGTGTGAAGACTGGAGGAGATTCACTGTAGAGATGAAAATCAATGCTTGTCCCTCATGAACTTAAAATTTAGAGTTTACTGTCCTTTTTGAATCACTACTTATACAAATGGATATTGGCAACACACACCCAAAAAAAAAAATCACAGCTCTCATTTTAAAAGGAAAAAGGGATAGTTTATTCCGGATCTATCTGAGTGACCGTAACCCAGGAACACACAGATTTATGTTACTTCAAATTCCTTGTTCCGGTGTAGAAGCAGTTTCATGAAGTTTCATAACTTTACGACACTTTAGTCATAAATCAAAGTTAAAATACATTGTCAGGGACATCAGAAATGTGTATACCACAAGATGGGGGAGTTTTCTACAGGCTCAAGGTGCTATCTGACATCAGTTTTAGCTTTGGGGTAAACAGATCTCAAAGGTTTTCATCCATTAGTCACATGGATGTTAGTTCAGATACAGAAGCAGACAAATGACTGTTCTGAAGGCCGGTACTATCCCCAAATAAGGTAACTAGCCTTAGGACCTGCAGCATTCCAACCTCCCCACATCACTGAAGGTCTATCAGTCAGTCAGTGTCCACAGACACAGCTTCTATCCAGAACTTGTTTATAATGTTATTTCTGAAATATGTGATAAGTCAATCACTTTATATAGTATTTATTTAGTATTTCTGCCATTTTTCCTAATGAGATGTGGAAATCATTGATGAAAACATCTGTTTCAAATAAATTATCTTAAATCGTCAGTTTTACCCTGAAGACATGCTGGGAAGATTTTAAAATATTGTCTGAAGTCCTGATTATCTTTAAGTTATATGTTCCTTGTTGTAAACTTGTATGTGGAGAGACATAGGTATCATTGTCTGCTCTGTATGTCTGTGTCCTTTAAGGAACTTTATTTTCATAAAAAAAGCCTGTATGATCCCTTTTTAATGTATAAAATGAGAAGAATGTAGCTTACATTTGTGGTGAAGATTAAATAAGTCAGAACATCATTTGAATTCTGACTTTTCACTTAATTAGCTCTGTGATTGACGCTAATTTAGTAAATGAGATGTTCCGATGTTAATTGTTCATTGTGTTAAGTCTCGGGAGAAGGGGAGAGAGCTAGCAGAGTGTGCAGCATACGCAGTCCTGCTGTGTGCACAGGCACCCGGGCCAGCAGATAGACTGAGGAACTGAGACTCCAGAAGCCAGCAATGTGGGAGCTCAAGTTGCTCCTGGAGCCTTGATCAGGAGCTGCAGACTAAGAACAGGGGCTGTTGGGAATGATAGGTGGGGGCAAGCACAGGACATACTTCTGGCAAGTGCAACTTCTAAAGAAGTGATATCCAAAAAACAAACAAACAAACAAACATGTACCACAGGTATTCACACTGCACAGATGTTAGTTTCTTGATCTTTATAAATGTTCCCTCACTTCACAAGGGATTAGAGGAGGAGGAGATGAGGGCACAGAGGAGGAGGGTAAGGGCACAGAAGAGAAAGGTGAGGGCAAGAAAAGGAGGAGGAGGGTGAGGGCACAGAAAAATGCTATGCTTGGGTTTTGTTAGTCCTTGGTAGGTCTAAAATTACTTCAAAAGGAAAAAGGGTTAAACAATAACGTTTGGGGACAATTACACAATAACCCACTGCAATAACCCACAAGGTATTCATGTTAGTGTTCATGATAATTAGTGGCACTTAATGTGCGTATGATCCATATGTACTCAATGAGGAGATGACTTGGTGGCAGACTTAGAATGGGCCAGCTAAGATAGGAAGCAGTGTGCTGGATGCTATGGGTCACCCTTCCTAGAAAGCCAGTCACCATGCTCTGAAATAATTTACTATCAAAACTTGGTTATGACCTGTAACCAAAAAGGTTACAGAACCTCATAAGAGCTGTTTATTAATAGGAACTGATCATGTTTGGAACCCAGGGTCAATTATTTTACTTTTTTCTTGGCTTTTGTGGGAAGACTGGTCTCACAATAGTATCATGGTTAGAAAATAAATCCAATATTTCACTAATGGGAACCTTTACTGAGTGCCTGCATGATGGGGATGCAGACATGGATGCAGACATGAATGCAGATGGGATGCAGGCAATGGGGAGGCAGACAGCAGCAGGGATGAAGACAAGGATGTAGACAGAGAGGCAAATGGAGAGGCAAACTGGGATGCAGGTGCGGAGGCAGACAGGGAGGCAGACAGGGAGGCAGACTGGGAGGCAGACTGGGATGCAGATGAGGATTCAGGGTTCTCACCTTAGAATGATTACTGGCTTGCTTGAAGAAACAGTGACAAGAAGAACTTAAGGGTTTACTCTTGTTTGAGGTGCTTCCTGGATTCTGGTAGTATAACTAATGGTGGAAGATCCTTGTTGGACCCTATAAGTAGGAACATAGCTAAGTATGGGAAACTGTCCACTAATATCAGAGATAGCAAATGGTGGACTGTTTAGCTGGTAATACTAGTTAGTACTAGGGCTGCAAGGGAGTCAGTTTAAACCATTAGTTAGCATTTGCAAGTTAACATTTGAGGGAAGAAAGATTGATACAAATCAGAATTCATTTATTCATGGGCAGATTGACCAATTTTGTTTTGTGCCTTTAGCTTCTTGTCATATACACGGTTCTCTTAATTTGAAGAGATGTCACAATGTAACCCAATAGTCAAGTAAGTTAGACCAGAAATTACATAGAATATTCTCACCTACAACTATATCACAGAGAATTAATTCATTCTAAAAGTACTTAATAAAGCAGATATATAGGTGTCATGTACACATAAGCAAATATGTTCAGGTATGTCCCAAACATTCATAATTAGCTCCTAACTTCCCTTCCACACTTTATATTCCTAAAGATATAGCAATATTAATTAATTTATGAGTTTTAGGACTAGTAAGATGGATCAATAAGTAAAGATGCCTACTGCCAACCTTGACAATCTGAGTTCAAACCCCAGGATTCACATGACAAAAAGAAACGACACCTGAGGAGTGTCCTCTGCCCTCCACACAGGTTCTGTGGCACATACATGCAGTGGTATGTACATGTAGTGGCATATACATGCTGTGGCATATACATGCTGTGGCATATATATGCAGTGGTACATATGTGCAGTGTCACATACATGCAGTGGTACATACATGCAGTGGTACATACATGCTGTGGCACATACATGTTGTGGCACATGCACTCCACACATACACTAAGTAAAAACAAATGTAATAAAAACAATTTAGAGTTTTATATTCTCATAAAACCCCTAAAACAAGACATTCTATATAATTGCTGGGAAAGCTAGAATATATTTAGTAAATTCAATTACAACCTCACCTAGAACCAAGTTTTTAAAATCAACTACTACTTAAGGCATCTTTTAAACTTCATATTTTTAATTAAAAAATATTATGCTTTCTTGGTTAAAGCTTAGTGTTCCCTTGTGAACACATTGTTTGACTTTTGTTTCCTCATCTGTCTGGATGGGTTGTGTAGACACCTGTAGTTGTAGGCTGTTAGGATGAGGAGACCAGACTCAGAGCAAGCACTTGCACCATGCTAACCTTGCAGGACTCAAGCCTTGCTAATCTTGCAGATACCAGCACTACAAGGAGCTGCTTTTTCATGCTAATCTGACACTTCCTGCAGCATAGACAGAGACACATAGGTTAGTTTAATTCAGGTGTTATGCCTATACCTGTCTGTCTGATCTCTTATTGGTTGTTTTTCCCTGGAGACCCATACTGGTACATAATCCAGGAGAGGACACTTATCCTGATCAGAAGCTTTATGTTTCTAACATTCTTTCACATTTCACCGACCTTGAGCTGTCTCTCTCATCATGCCTTTGGGTCTTCCATGGCTACCCCCCTGTTGCCTCCTCTGGTGTTAACGAAGAATGTTCTAGATGCTCTCCTTCTGTGTGGCATATACCTAATCCATCGTCTCCATTTTATCTCCTCTACAGCTGGATCCTGAAAAATCCTCTGTTTAGCCTTCCAGTTTCCTAATTGTTTATGAGTTTCCTCTTAGGTGCTGGATTAAAAAATATTCAGTAATTATAATTTTTGTTTTATTTCTAAAGGCTGGTGTTTGATTATTCATTAAGCCTGCATACCCTTTTATTATGATTTTTGAATGGTATTTATCTAAGAAGTTCAAATATCCTTATAGGGGCTTCATTTTGACTGAGTTCTGGTATTTAGGGCAGGCTGATTCTAATTAGTCTGTGTGAAACTCAAGCATGCTTTCAACTCTAGGTTGGTTTTGTCTCAGCTATCACTCTCTGTGAAGAGTGGTGAGTGCCCTCCTTTGCAGTGTCCTTCCAGATGAACCATTTGTTCATCTTAGGCAGCCTATGGGACGCCCCTTCTTGGGCTTTTTAACTCCCCAGCATATGGTTCCAGCACTAGGCAGTTACAGATGGGCTTAGATCCCAGACTCATGCTGGGTTACAAGTACTGTGTGTTTATTGCCCAAGACAGTGCTTGCCCTTGAGAAACCAAAGGGAGATGCCTGTCTTGGACTCATTGTATCTCAGATGACTGGTTTTCTCTGCCTATAATGCAAGCTCCTACTAACTAATGATCTATTCCCATATCCTTTTCTGATAGTAGATCCTTCCTGTTCCTATCCCCTTAAGCCTGTGGCTCTTTCAGAGTTTCTGGTTCTATTTAGACAATTTAGTTTTATCTTCCCATCTCCATACAGACACGGAGCTTGCAGCCATATTCATGTCTGGACACATTCATGATGTGTTTGGGCCCAACACAACCCAACAACAACTCGTGCTGATGGTGACTGCCTGCCACAGATGTTTTTTTCTGGGGACCCAGCTGTCACTTTGGGGCATACCTATATAAAAATAATTATTCATCTATGCAGCTCACTTGGCTACACTGAAAGCTTAGTTCAGGAAGAAGCGATTGTGGGGTGGAGTGAGGAATGAGAAAGAGGTATTATGTCTCTGAGACAGGAGAACAGTTGAATTTTCTCCTGTCAAACACCTAGGAGTTTTAATAATCCCAGCCTTTTAAAGTCTCAGACTTTTAAGTTTCCTTACATCTCTGACATGATTTCTCTTTGCAATTCCACCCACTCTGTGGGAGAATAATAACGTGTCGGTGCGCTGTTCTTCTCCTGTGCCTTTTCATCCTGAGAACTCCAAGCACTTTATAGACACTGCCATTTATCCTCACAGTACCTCTGCATACGGGAATAGATCATTAGTTAGTAGGAGCTTGCATTATGGACAGAGAAAACCAGTCATCTGAGATACAGTGAGTCCAAGTATAGAAAGCCAGACCATGCCACATACATACAAACACAGCACACACACACACACACACACACACACACACACACACACACACACACGGTCACATGTTCAGCAGAGGAAAAAAAAAGGGTCTTTGCTTTCTCTCCCAGCACAAAGAATCTGTTCCTGGTTCAAACTAACATATGATAGGAGCATGGTGCCTTCCCTGCTGCTCTACCAAGAAGAGATGGCATATGGCAGGCCCTTTCTTGATGTTGTTCTCTATCTCAGGTCTTAGTGGAGATGGCTTTTGGGGCTATCAAGAGAGTGGCCACAGGACTTCCTTGGATCCTTGTGGCCAGAAGGATGCTGGAGTCTTGGGTATCCCCAGTAACTGATGAAATTAGTTGGGAATGTAAGAACACACCGTCTCTAGGCCACACAGATTCTATGATGGACAACTGGCATGCCAGTGAGCATTTGCTGGGTGCCAGGGCCTGAGAGCCAGGCAGTGGTCTAGCCCTTGTGATAGGGAAATTGCAGCAGGATGGAGCTAGGAGAGACCTGCTGCACACAGTACATAGATTCCATCAACTGGAAAGAAACTGATGCCAGGAAAGTTCTTATGAGTGAGTCAGGGCTCAGGGACAAGTGGAGATTCTGCAGCTACTGTTTCTCCCAGGAAGCTTAAGTTCCAGGGTGGGTCTCACCAGACAGAACAGTGCCTGCTTTTCCAGCTCCATCTAATTTGCCTCTTCTGGAAATGTGCAGAGGTTCAAGATTAAAACTTCAGCAGATATGTGCTCTGCACACTGTTACTGCCAGAGCTGAGCTGGCCCTGAATCGAGGAAGTGGTGGGCTGGGGACACAGCTCGGTGGTGACTCTGCTTAACACCAACAAGGTCCTAGGAACTATCCCTAGTGCAAACAAAGGGACCAGAATTTATAAGACAGTTTGATTAGCTAGGCTTGACATAAGGGTCAGTACTGCTTGGACAGGTTTATATCATGGACCACCTGGAAGACCACATCATAGAGCTTAGACTTCTGGGGTATGGGAGGGGCATGGTCACATGACACTGATAACTTTGGAAGTAAGGTCTGCTCATCTTCAGAGCCAGACACTTGCCTCAGGACCTGTCTGACCTCTGAGTCTCCATTGGCTTCCAACTTAAGGGAGTCTGCAAGGCACTGGAAGAATGCTGGTTATGTGAAGTCAGCCTAAACCACAGAAATCCCTTAGTATGAAGTAAGGCAAGGGATGGGGAGCTATTGTCAAGACCCAAGATCATTGGCTTCCAGTGAGCAGGTTAAGTTTCCTTCGATCCTCCTGACAGTTAAAACGAAAGAAAACTTAACCAGATGGTCCATACCCAGCAAAGGTCACTTGCTTTATGCTCCAGCAGGGTTGTTGGTATGGTAATTACCTAACAAAATAACACTAGCATTCCCTGCCAGAGACAGATCTTAAAAAATAATTTTATGTTTCACAAAGAAGGATGAGGGCAAGATGGTGGTGTCCTTAATGGTTAATTACTCCTCGAAAGCAGGGATGGCTTCACATGGCCATGTCATACTTTGATTCTCCACAGCAGTTGGAAACAGAAAACGCTGAGATTTCTGCTGCCACCATGTTAGCAGAGTAACAGTGGATGCTTCCCCGTGCTTCCACCAAGCCTGATCCATGCCCAGTGTCCTGATGCTTTATAATCAATATCCTCTAAGCAGTGTTAGGTGGCCCCCGCAGCTTGCCTACTGCCCTTGGGGAAAACAAAGTTCAGCTCAGACTTGAAGCCCTCAGCTCAGGAGGCAGAATGCTAGCTGTTCCTCAATGTTCTCTGGATCATGAAAGCTTGGCTGGAGCTTTGAGAAAATATCTACAAGACACACTCAGCTCTGCTGTCCTATGGCTGCTGTCCTATGGCTGCTGTCCTAAAGCAGCATCAGTGGGACCTCTCCATACACTATGGCTACAGAGCATGGCAGGTTTCTCCAGTTTCCCTAGGGACATACAGGGCACCATGGAGTTACTTTCTTCTCTTGCTTATTTATTTCAACCCTAAGCTCTCTCTTCTTCTTCTAACTCTCCTGTAAACCTCCCCTCTTAATATTAATCCAGTTGTATCTAACCAGCAGGCCGTAGGCTACATGCCATCCAGGATAGCAATGAACTTGCCCTAGCACAAAACAGTCAACTTGCTTAAAACATGATAATCTTTTGGTGACTTGACCCAGTTCTAAGTGTGAATTTTGTATATGATCATCTAGCCAAGAGAATCTAAATGGTTAGATACCTGTGCTTAGAGCTTCTACCTAGACCTATCTTCCCTAGATAGGCACAGGCCTGTCTTGGTCAACTTTAAGACCCCGTGACAAAGTATTTGCTATAAGTCTTGTATAGGATGAAAGGTTTATTTGGCTCAAGGTCAGTCCCTTGGCTCAGTTGTTCCTGGGTGAGGAACACCTCAGTTGTGCTGGTGAGGTACAAGGCAAAGCAGAGCCACTTACTCATACAGCCAGGAGGTAGAGAGCTGGGGTAGGGGTGTAGAAAGAAGGGGCCATAGACAAGGCATATGATGGAAGAGCCTTCCCCAAGTTCCTCTGGCCATAAGCTATGACTTCATTCCCGGATTAATTTGTTCATGAGGTTAGCTCCTTCATCCAATCGCTCCTCAGATGTAGTGCGTGACCATCTTCCATTTGCAAGCCTCCAACACATGACCTTTTGAGGGACACCATACTGAAACCATCTGTTTACTTCCTTCAGGTCTTGTGCACTTCTCTCGGAGGCTGCACCAGGCCTGCCTCTTCCTGTCCTGTGTCTGTAATCTCAGCAGCATACCATGTGCCTGCCTCACCCCCTCTTTATTGACACATCTCATTTTTGTCTTTCATGCTCTTTGCGCTGTTGCCACAGTGCTGAAGGTGGTAGGTAGCAACTCTGGAGTGCGGTGGTGTCCTGGGACTTGGCTCTACGGTATTGCCAGCTCTTAGTTGTGCTTGAGGATTTGTGTCATAAATCAGGACGACACAGAAATGTTCTAGAATCAATGGACATTTTAATATATATGTTACATATATATATATGCACATACACATATATAATATGTACATATTATATATTATACATATATAAAATATATATTATAACCAGCATAATATATACATATTATGTATATATGTGTGCATATGTATATAAAATATATAATGTATATATAATATGTGTATATTATGTTTCAATATTTTGAAAGATATTTTTCCAGAAATTTTCCATGAAAAGACAAAGTTTTCATGAGAACAATGGGTGTGATACTGGTTGTTCATTCATTTGGGCTCATTGTTCCCCACCGGATTTTGATACGCAGTGCTGGGTTTGATAAGCAGGGCTGTAGTCCTGTGTAGTTCTGACCTGCATGGACATCTTCCATTTGCATCTGAAGACAACTTGGCTGTGTAGATCACTCTTTGAAGGCTGATGGAGATGATTCCATTATCTCCGAGTGTGTCAGGTATCTGGGAATCTGCAGTCAGTCCAACTTTGCCCTTTAAAATAACCGGCGCCATTGCCCTTTCCTCCTCATGGCCTACAGCTGCTGTGGTTATTCACCAGCAAGTAGGTCCAAAGTGTATCATTTACAGTATTGGGCTTTCCTAGGGAGAGCTTAAAGATATTCAAGTATAAGAATTTTATGATGCGTTAGAGAGATGGCTCAATGGTTAAGAGCACTTGTTGCTCTTATAGAGGATCTGGGTTCAGTCCGCAGCACCTACACAGGGGAACTATAGCTGTGGACACCAGGCATGGACAAGGTACGCATATATACATGAAGGCAAAGCATCTATACACATAATGTTAAGTAATACATCTTTAAAAATAAAAAATGTTTTATGATCGTGATTTCTACTGATAGAATGCTGAACCCAAACTTGGGATCCATGTCTGCAGAATCCCTGGTCACCCACCAGTAATCAAAGGTGTGAGATCTGGGCTGCTGCCTCCCTGTGGCAGGAGAGAGAAGACTCTGTTTATCATTAAGATCTTGACTCTTGAGGGGATAATTTCTAAAACCGATTCCCCATTCTCTCTAAGAAGCTTACTTAAAGTAGTTAGCATACATAGTTTTGATTCTTCATATATGTAAGAAAAGAGGGTAAAATTGAGTGAAAAATCTCTGCTATGTTTGGGAAATTTTTCATCTGAAAAAGGCTCATGTTCAATTTTACTGAAAAGAAAATAATGAATAAACCTCAGTTTCACCAGAAATATTTAATGATAGTTTTTCCCAATCTGTCCTTTAATTATTTTAATTAAATGACAATTTACCCTCTTTTCATATAAACTAGTGACTAAAGCAGGGTCTTAAAATTGGAGCATCCAAGAGGCAGCCTCTACCTTAGACCTGCCCTGAGGCTTAAATTTTTTGTAGGGAGGTCTTCCCTAAGGCTATAGATGCCTGCTTGATTCCTGAGCCAGAAATATCCCATAGTTCACTTATCTCGTCAACATAAATATGACTTAATGTATATTTGACTAAAGTGCTGCCATCCAGTCTCCCACTCTTTGGACAGGCCTACAGTCATGGGACCAGTGTCCTCTCAAGAGGTGCTTCTTGCATCCGGGACTGGCAGGTTGGAATCCAAGCATCTTTCTATGACCATCCCTTTTCTCAAAATGTGATTCATTCCAGTGAGCTCCTCCTGGGAGCAGTCAGGCCAGTCCTTGAGTTGGGCCAGCGCAGGGCATCAGGGGACACCTATGAAGAGAGAATTGGACTCATGCGTTGAGCTTGTTCTATTCCAAAAGCTGCCAGGAAGGTTGATGCAGGGGAAGCCCAGGAGCCTACAGTGCCCACTTGCTACTGTCGGATCCAGAAGCTGATGAAGAGCCTGGAGCCCAGTTCCTGCTGCATTTTCAGATGCCCTGCAGGGGGACACCTTTTACTTCAGGAAGGAGAATTTCTTCAGAAGCAACTCATACTCCTGCCCTGTCACTTCACAGATAGTGTGGACGGGGTGTAGGCGTGAGTGTTGGAGAGAGGCCACTTAGACTGTGAGACCTCTTGACCCAGTCTTCTGCTGAAATTATCAAGGCCCAGTGGAATTTGTAGCCAAAAAATAGTTAAACTCTCTTCACCTCAACCCAACAAGCTTATGAAACAGCTTTGAGGGTTGGTCTCTTTTAGCTATTTGTATAAAACGCAGCAGAGCTAAATAGAAATGTTGGCTTTTCCTTGGAAACGTGGGTTATTCAAGTCACATTTCATAGACAAACAAACATGCTAGGGGTTTCCTTGCAGTGAACCATGTAGTTGGACATGATAGCGTCTGATCCATGCTCCAAAGCCACCTCTGCTCTCCCCACAGCCTCTTTGATCCCGAGGTCCTGCTGGACCACAGTGGTGTCAGCCTTAGGACCTAGCTCCCACTCTCACTGAGTCCTCTCTGGGGCTCTGTGTCATCTGGGGTTAACTTTCTTTTAGTGGCCCCTTCTTGCACCCAGAGTAACTTCTCGGAGATAGGCGGAAGGAAGAGCTAGTCTCTGACTGTATCTCTTTTCTAACTCTCTGGTCTTCCAGCAGGTCACTGGTCTGCAGGGAATTCTTGTCCATAATATACTTTAGGTCATTTGAGTTGTCTCCCCTCCAAATTCTGGTACAAATGCCCAAGTGAGAGGCAGGGAAGAAAGGGGTGGCTCCTGTCCCTACTCATGTAGTTCCAAGGAGAAAACTCAAGTTCCTTGGGAAACCTCCTCTACAGGGCTACTGTCCTATCTGGCCATTATGGTGGCTGCTGTGTGGTCAGCATGGCTGAGGATGTGCCATGGTGGGGCAGAGTGAAGAGATTTTACTCAAGGGGCTGGTGATGGGTGTACAACCCGTGTCTACCATACTTCATTTTCCTAGGCCTAGGGAAGAAGCCCTGTGCACTAACACCATGGACTGTGTACTCTTTAGTCTGGCTGACATGCCTGGCCACTCATGCCCAGCCACCCTGCTGTGTTTGGAGCCCACAAGGGCTTTCCCAATGTAGTTCCCTAATACAGAGATACTCTCTCCCCATGGGAAGCCAGAGCTTATTGCCCTTTGCAGAAAACCATCCTGTGAAATAGTGATACACATCTCATTCGGCAAGAGAGAGTCACTGTGAATGTCCCTTGGTGAGCCAAGGAAGCCCTTGGTGAATGTATATGAGCAGGGATGAATCAGATCCCTGGCCAGGCTCTAAGGGATGGCAAAGCCTGCCTTTAGTCCAAGTGCAAAGGGTGATGTTGCTTACAGACTGAGACTGCTCAACTTCAGGGACTTCCTGCTGAGACTAGCTGGCCCCTCCCTCTGTGCTGTAGCTAATAAACATTCTGAAGTCCTTGGTTGATGTGAAGTTGTCCAGGTCCACTAGAAAGCACACCATTCAGCATATCCCAGCTCTTCTGTACATGTGTCTGTCATTTCCCCCTTCCTGTACCACCCTGTCAGTCAATGCTTAAATCCGTGCAGGCCACAGCTATGTCCTATATCATCCTGATCCCTTCAGTTCGGGGAAGGTAAGTCTGTGGAGGTTGATCCTTAACCCTGTGCAAACTCTGAGCACAGGTTACCCTCCTGCCCATGCAGAAAATGCAGCTAGGGTGACAGGCCAACTGCTGAATCCTGTGGTCAGCGGGCGAGATTTCCCTTCTGCTGATGTGGCTTGAAAACGCTGTCAAACGAAGGGTGCCTTCTTTCCCCTCTGTGTAGGAGCCACTCTGCTGCTATTGATGCAAACAACCATACAGCTGCAAATGTGTTACTCAGCCTTCTGTCAGTATCAGGTTTGTGGCAAGCAATCAAGTTAGAAAAAAAAAAAAAAAAAGAACTTTTGGACTCTTTCCATCCATGGTCAGTTGGTCTGTGGTAATATCCCATTGGAAGTCTGTGCTTGAGAAAATCCTGTCAAGTATGGCCAGGAAGCCAAAGAGAGGGAAGAAAGTACTTCTGAGGCCTTAATATCCCCTCAAGAGCACACTCCCTGAAGACCTGGAGACGTCCCTCAGGCTCCGTCTCAGCAGCAACACTGGTTGATTTAACACACAGAACACTTTGGTGAATCTTAAGATCCAAAGTATGCAACACTTTAGACTAATTCTTTTTTTTTTTTCCAGAAAAAAACCATTTTTTTTTTAAAAAAAATTCTTCCATTTAATTTTTCTCCCAAATTAGTGTTGTTTGGTTTGGGTAGAATGTTTCTTGGTTTATTTCTTCTCTGACTGTAGAGAGTAGAGAACTCCCAGAACCCTCTACTCTGCCTTCTGTTTCTTCTAAGAGTGAGGGCTCCTAGGACAGGCATGCTGTAGAGGAACTGTTGAGCTTGCTCTCCCAAGCCCCTGCAGCTCATCCTATGCCGCCCTCCACGGTCTAGAAAGCCTTCTCTTTATACAGTAGCACTCTGCCTTTCATACCTGTTGATACAGAGCTCTTAATCTCTCAGAACGAACCCTCTGAGCACTGCATGTAAGTCTCTGAAGGATTGGGCAACTAGACTCTATCCTGATTAGCTACAAAGACTTTGGAGCCAGAGCACTCGAGCCAGTTCCCCTACCTGACACTTCTGCATAGCATGAAGCTAGAGATGACAAATTAGCAGCGTGGTGTCCTATGATAGAAAATGTGTATTAATCAACAGCATGTGAAGGAGGTTAAAGATGGCGGGAGAGTGACAGAGGAGGGGCGTGTAGAAATGGTGAATTTTCTGATATGTTTATAAGGAATGAAGCTTTAGGAAGATCAAGAGCCAGGGGGCAGTATGAACTTCTAGGACCCGGCTTTTCACCTTTGCATCCTGAGACTTGTGAATCCCAAGAGTGTGCAGTGTTGGGGAATGGCTTCTTCCTCCTGTCCTCGTCTTGTCTGATGCTGCAGAGGCACCGGCTTCTGCCTCTGTAGGAAAGATGCTGCTGAAAGCTGACATTGACTGTCTCTAGGCTTCCCAGTGTTCCTTGTTTGACTACGCACTGGGAATTTTGCTTTAGCTTTTCTTCTTCCTAATTACTGGCAGTGTGCATAAACTTCATCTGTTGCTACCTTTTCCCAGTTGATGAAGAAACTTAAACGGACTTCCTCTTATGACTCTTATACGTATAACTTGGTAGGCATGGTGATAGGAACCTATGTATTGCATGTTCAGAAGCCCACATGACTAGCAAGGTCCTGTAGGAGCATCAAGAGAGAATCTTCGTGATATGGGCAGGGGGCCAGAGTATGGTGAACAACCTCTGTGATTTCTTGGTTCTTGTATATTAGAACAACAAAAAATCTGTCCACAGACATGTGGGTAGAAGCATGAGTAGAGAGAGTTTATCAGAAAAGACCATGGCTGAAGAGAGGGCTCGCTCAACCAAGTTCTATCCTGGTGATTTACATAAAAACCAGCTGTGGTGGTAAGCCCGAAAGTCCCAGGCAGCTAACTTGGAGTACACCACACAGTGACAGAAACAAGAGAGATTTTGTCTCAAAAACAAGGGGGAAGGAAAGAATCAGTTCTGAAATGTTTCCTTTGATCTGTACTCCCCTCTCTCTCTCCCTTTCCCTCTCCTTCTCTCTCCCCTTTCTCTCTTTGTTTCTCTGGCTCTCTCTCTCTCTCTCTCTCTCTCTCTCTCTCTCTCTCTCTCACACACACACACACACACACACACACACACACACACACACACACACACACACAAACACACACCCCATGATACATGCCAGCAAACTTTCCCCATGCTATTTATTAATTTAAAAATATACGTTCAAAAGAGGAAGTGGGGCAGAGCTGGGAGGAAGGTTAGAAGGAAGCTCACTGGAAATGTCTACCAAAAGTGAGGACTTTGCCATCCTAGCGCCATGGCCTTTCTTGTGCTGTTCTCTGTCTGTTATGGCGAGCCTTGTGGTCTGCCTTTTCTCTGTCAACGGGCTTTCCAAATACTAATCCACAGCCTGTGTATAAAGTTGTTCATCTGCACTCTCCACTCGATTCTGCCTCATTTCTGCTGAAACAGATTTGTGAGCCTGACTTTCAGCAAGCCCTTTCTTGAGACTTCTGTACCTCTTGGTCTGTCCGATGATGACAGTGGTGGTCACATGATTTTGCCTTGCCTTGGGAAACATCATCTAGTGTGTTTCCATCCAGGACTTTCTCCCACAGGGCTATCTTCTTTCTCTTAGCATGGCCCAGAGTTTCCATCTTCTGATGTTACACTAAGTAACTTCTGTTGTTTTACAAGTCTACGGCTACTCTCTGAGTTTAAGTAACTCTCCTGTTGTGTGTAGCAGGTGTTTGGGGAAGAGCCTAAATGGGCCTGTGGCAGACCCACCAGCAATAATTTATGTGTAGTGGTCTAGTAACACAGATCTTCAGTATCCCAACTTCGATGGATAACACACCCCACCCTTTAACCCCTCCCAGTGTGCTGACTAGTCTAGGGAAGCTTTGGTGGCTTCTGCCTTGCTCTGCTCTGTGAAGTACTTTCTCCATTTTCTTTCAGTATCTCACGGAGGCAGATTTCATTATCTAAATAAAATTCACAGACCTATACCCAAGGGGAGATAAAGAACTAATTGAACCTTTATTTTATTCCCTGCTTGCTCCCATGTCTTCAAACTTGGCCTAAAATAGTCAGGTCACCAGTTGGTCACAACCCATCAGAGGCAGAATGCAAGTCCACAGTATTTCACAGTCCTGTGCTGCCTGCCTCCGCTGGGGAAGGCGGGTGCTATTCATCTCTCCTTTGTTCCCAGAGCACAGAATGTAAGAGTGAAAGCAACCAGGCTCTATTTTGAGTTTCAGAATTCACACAGCCTAGCATGAGCTCAGGGAGGCGACAGACACAGTGGGAACTCCGGCGTTACTACTTCCCCTGTGTGAGCCAGACCTAGCCAAGCCCTTCTCTGGGCATGAGCTTGTGAGACTCTAAGAGGTGCAGACATCACTGCTCTAAAGTGGGTGTGCTTCGGTAAACAGGGGATACATTTGCTGTTTATCAAGAGCAAAGTTTAGGGTTTACATTTTACTCTAGATCAGAGTTCCTCAGCCTTGTTCTCCTCCTGTCCCTCTTTCCTCTCCTCCTCTTCCTCCCCTCCCCTTCCTCCTCCTCCATTCCGAGGTCCCTATGGCCAGCTGAAGCAAGTAGCTACATATCTGGGTTAGAGGAGACCAGAGACACACACTTTTCCCTGAAGCCCATGATGTTCTATGTCACATTTTTTTTACGGAGGTGGTAAATTTTATGATGCCCAATTCAAACAAAACAGCTCAAGTGAAGTTTCTGGGTACAACATACATAAAAGATTTATAAACTCTTGCAAAATTATGTATTTTGCAAATTAGAGAAAAGATTTATAAAATCAATAGACCTTTTGGTGATTGTGCCTTTAAAGAAAAGCAGAGTGGCTAGTGTGATGCTTCATTTTGCTTGGTGAAGCAGTCAGTGTGCAGATGTGCGCGTAAGCGCCTCTTTTGATCTTCTCCGCTTTCCTTTGTTTTGTGACAGGCTGGAGACAGATGACACAGCGGTTAAGAGTACTTGCCACTCTTATAGGACCCAGGCTCAGTTTCCAGCACCCATACAGTAGCTCACAGCCATCTCTAACTCCAATTACAGGGGACCCAATGCCCTCTTCTGGCCTCCACAGCCACTATACATATATGGTGCAAACATACATGGAGATAAAATACTCATACACATAAAATAAAGGTAAATAAATCTTCCACAGCAGCTAAAGGTATAAGCAGCAATCGCAATGTCCCCCAGTGGTTGAATCAACAAATTGTGGTCTATACAGAAAATGGAATATTATTGTTCCTTAGGAAGGAAAATGTTGACCGACGACGACACTCAGCATCTTAAGAGGAACATGAAGGAGAATAACTCAATCATTCAGAAGAAAAATAGCAAGAGAATCTAATCCTATAAAATACCTCAAGTGGCTGCATTCATAGGGGCAGAAAGATCAGTGGTATCAGGAGCCTGGGGGAGGGAGGAGGAGTGGGGAGTTACTAAGTGGTGGGGACAGAGTTTCTGTTTTTGGGAGAAGAAAAACATTCTGGAGATGGGTGGTAGTGGCAGCTAAATGATAAGACTATATTAATGTCACAGAGTCAAGCTCTTTAGAACTGTTGAAAGTAGATTTTTTTCTTCCTCATGTATGATTATGATTTTTAAAGTGATTTGAAAAAAAATCAAGACTAGTAGTTAAAAAGTATTTTGGTTCCAAGGTATTTCGTTCCCTTCAGATACCTCACACAATGATGGTTGGTACCTCCTTTCCCTTGAAACATCTACCCCCATCTCCTCCTTTGCTGAAACACAAAGGACAAGTCTTTCATTCTGTGCTTCCGTAGGCTGAACTCTGTTTTCAGACCAGCTCATCTCCCAAGGATCTCATTCTGCAGTGTCAGGAAGGACTCACATTCTCAGTGGAGGGTCAGCCAGCCTTTGCTGGGTTCATCCTCTGCAGTCTTGACTGGAGCCCAAACTGGAGCATAGACACCACACTGGGCTTCATGAATCCTTATGAGATCTCACTCCAGGGCCCTGGGCCCATTGGAGGTCTTTAGTTTGGAACACCTCTGTTCTTGATCATTGTCAGGATGGGCGACTCAGAGAGGCTTCCAGGGAATAAGCCCATGAACTTTGAACTTGAACTTCCACCAGGATGGAGGGAAGAAAGGGAGACACGATTATCTGGTTGACAGAATTAAGGCAGGGAATGACTTGAAGCAATCTCTTGTGTAGTTCCACCTGGAGGAATCTCTGCTTGAAGGTTAGGGACCCTCTTACCAGCAGTGCCCAGGAGGGATGTCCATGCTGTTACAGAGTGAGTGATCCCTTATACACTAAGAGGGACTTGGAGTATGCATAGATCTTATGCATGTGTGTACACTTGTGTGAGTGCGTATGGGTAAGTGTGTGTGCCCCCTCTGTGTGTGTACATATGTGTCCATGTGTGCATACCTTTCTTTATCTTGCCTTACTCCTTCCCTTCATTAGCTTAGAATTATTTCTTCTCCCCTGGAGGAGCATGCTCTTCTCACAGACCTCTAGTCCTGCTGAATAGTCACAGTCAGGAAAAAAATATGTCTAAAGCCAGCATTGGATCAAATGTAGATGGTATTAATTCAATTATGTCTTGACCCCACCTTGGCTGGATTCTAAGTACCTGGCAGTGTATACTGAATGGATAAGTCTTTTTTATTTTACTATTTTAAACTCCCGGTTTTCATTGTACAAAATCATGGTGACATGTTTTGGGCCAGGGAGCTGTGTAGCCCTGGGAAGCAGGCCTGGAGCAAGAGTGGGGTCTAGGAATATCCAAACCCTGGAAGTCTCATTCTGAAATTGGCAGGACATTCTCCCCATCTTTGCCCCACCAGAGGAGATTACGTAGTAGCTGGTAGCCAGGTTAAACTTCCTCTCCCTTTATATGGTCTTGTCCAGCAGGGCCTGGAATTCCTCCTCATGCAAAGGAGGCATCCTCAGTACTCTGGCCATGGTCACTGATGTGAATGTACTCACCCCAATTGCCCCTAATTACCCCACAAAGGTTTAAATACCCTTTGTTCTCTCCATTAAATGAGACCAGTTTTCTGAAGCTGCTTGTGTGTGTGTGTGTGTGTGTGTGTGTGTGTGTGTGTGTGTGTGTTTCCCACACACCCACTGCTGACCAAGATCCTACACTCACCCACACCAGGCTAAGTTTCTCCCTCTCCAGTCCAGCCAGGTGTGTAATTGGCCTGGCTACCCCAAGGGGGAGAAGTGGACACAGCTGGCAGCGTGTTACAGCTATCTCTGTAGCCATCAATCCGTAAGCCTTGTCAGCTACTGAGTATCAATGAGGGTGTGGCCCTCTTGGCACATACAGCACATAAGGCATGTAAGATGTATCACCAGTGCCATCCACTCGGCCACTAAAGAGTGTCTTGTTCCACTTGTCTCTTTTGGGCTGTGCACCTATTGTCCCAGTTCATCAGAGTGCCCATAGTGTCATTTGTTCTAGGCCTACCTCACCACCCGAGTGCCAGCCACATCCTCCTGACTGTTCCAGAGCTCTGGTTTACACTGTATCTGTTCATGTAAACTGAGAAGAAAAGTCTACCTCTCTTCATTACTGTCGCCAGGCTGTGGCCAGGGGAATGGATGCAGGCCCTAAATACTATAGCTCCAGAGCCTTACTTTGAATGTTCATATACATGTTTTGGTGTCCCTGGTTTGGGACTGAGTCATAAGAAGCTGCAATGCATATGCAGAATATCCCCTGCCACCTTCAACCTTGGGGACTGAATGGGTTGATCACAGGGAAACTCTTTTACCATTCATGGATGAATTAATGGATATTCCTTCTGCAATTAAGTTCCTAGTTCCTCCTCTCTGATGACACAGTATATGCCATTATTCAGGTTTCATCTGGAGAAAACTCACCCCTCCCCATATCCAGGCAGCACTATTGGGTCCTCAATATTACCTCCTGGCTCCCCTGAACACCTTGAACCATGCTACACAACTCAAGCATTTATCAACTTTAGTTTGCTTTTATCCAAACTTAATCAGCTGACTTTCTAACTTCTATCCATGTATCGTCTTTTAGAACAAACATTGGCTTGGGTCTTCTTTATACAGACATCGATAAGGTATTCTGAACTTTGAAAGGAGTTCATAGAGCAGACACACAGGGCTGGAGGCCTGTAGGTGCAAGAATGGCGAACATGTGCTTTGTGCTCCTCCTCAGAGAGGGAAGACATAAGAAATTCTTACCATCTCATTCTGCAGATTCCAGGCAGCTAGCCATGGCACACAACAGGAAACCAGGCCTGTCTGACCCAAAGATGAGTTTCAAGGTTGAGGCATGTGTGTATTGTGGTTGGTCCCATGATATGAAGTCATCAAGGCTGGATTAGAGTGGAAGCTAATGCATTCCAGTGCAGGGGTGTATTTACTGCCAGTTCTATTCAAGACATCATGGGAATGACTGTCATGGGTACATTGTATGTTTAAGTTTATCCAAATCCTGTCCCTATGGTGGGTAGTTAACATGCCAATGGTATTTAAAAGCTCTTAAGATTACTTGTGATCTGATGGAATCTACTTCAGTTCCAGATACCATCTATCAGTGCTTTCCCTAGGCCAGGACAGTTCACACTCTAGACAGGGATAGAGATACTATATCCAACTGGTTGCCATGTGGCTCTTCAGTTTTCTTCTTTTGTTCCATACTAAATAAGAGGTGCAGAGGCCCATGAACACCATTTAGTCATACCCTAGCACCCCACTTAGAGCAGTCCTCCTACCCAATGGGGGATTAGATCCACATTTCTTCAAGCTACTGTGTTTTCTCTAGCTGTTTCTTCTGCCATCAGCCATTTCCAGCACACATCCCTTTGCTGTTTCCCTCCATCTGGGCCTTTTTCCCATTGCACAGACAGCTCTGCTGGCCTGGTGTGCCATGGTTCCCAGATTAACAGGACCCTTCAACGCCAGTGGGCTCCCACAGCAAACCCCAGGGGCTCCTCTGTACTGTCTGAGTTAGGCATAGGTAATGGATAAGATTTTGATGTTTCTTTCAAATGTTAAACATGTCTACAGTTCATTGTGGGTTGGGAAGTCTAGACTACTAAAGACCCATGACTTCGATTCAACTGAAGCCAACGCTCTCCTGTCTTCTGCAGTGCTGAAAGATCTCACGGTTTATTATAGACATATGACAGCCAGTGTCACTGAATCAGCATCATGCATTTGAGACCTGATGAGGGCATGGCACATGGTTGGGCTGTTCTTCATAGGTCAATGCAGCACAGCATGACTCAAGCTCCCACCTTCCCACCCCCTCTCCAGAGCCTTCATTTCATCTACCAACCTGAATGAGAGATATAGCAGGCTGCATCCCAGAGGAGCCAAGATTTAAGCCAATGGTTTCAGGGGCTGGGTTAGTGTGTGTCCTTACATTCTATAGATATGCATTTGTGTTCATCTTGAATCTCACCACATGTAACGGTGTCACAGGTGCCTGGAGAAGAAGGTGACAAGAGTCCTAGTCACGCTATATCCTGTCAGATGGGAGATTTCCAAAGAGATCTCGATCAGACAGGATGCTGTGTTTAGCCATTCTTGACATTAATACTATAACCTTGTTCTTTCCAGCAGGCTGCCTCCCATTTGCATTTAAAGGTGGGAGCAAAGGCCCCTCTCTACTGGCCCTTCGAAACCGCACAGACTCTCGGGGGCAGATGAGCAATGACTCCACAGAAGGTACCGTGGACTCCTGCAACGCAACAGGTATGAAAGGAGCCATGATAGCACTGTCCCTAGGATTGTACTGCCAGCTCTTCCCTGTGTTCTTGTCATTATGAGCTAAAACCTCATGAGCAAAGTGTCCAGGATGATGTCCCATAGCTTGGAAGGACATTGATACCATATGATATTATCAAGGGACCAAATAGTGGGCTGGGCGTCTCAATTCTGAAGTTAGAGCAGGCTACTTGATAAATGTAACCATCAAAGTAATAATTCAGTCCGAAAGCAGAGGCCATCCTTGATCACCAGCCAGCACAGTTCACACTCTAGACAGGGATAGAGATACTATATCCAACTGGTTGATAATAGTGTGAGGATAATGTTCACTCTCCACATCTGATGGCTTTGTTGCTAAACCAAGTATTGGCAAAAATACTCCCAATTAATCTCTTTTACATAAAAGCAGACTATTGGAGTCTTTAAAAAAAAAGTTTCTAAAATGCAGAATGGATATCCCTTTCTGTTCTAACGTAGAGATCAAGGTACCCTCTGCTGTGTGACTTTCATGTATGAGAGATGTGAACTCATTTCATACAAGGGACTGATGATTTAAGAAAGACGATGTGATCTCACCCAAGTCTAGTTCTATGATCCAATAAGTTATTGATGTTACTTAATAGAAGCATGGATGATTGAGAGAAGCTACAGCCATAAAAAAGCCCACCCCAGCATGGGTTTATGACTGAAAAAAAAATGACATCCTTGTGCTCACTGCACAACTGGCAGGCAGCTCAGCCTGAGGGCCATCTTTTCCCTGTCTGCTACTTACTGCTTTGAGGAAGTGTATCATGTGAGTCTTTTAAATGTCTACCCTTCCTTTGCCAGGAGGGAATGCTCCAATTCAGAGGAAATACTAACAACTACACACAGCAGCAACTTCAAAAGTATGTGTGCGGTTAGAAAGACTACACCTTCCTAGTTCTCTCTTTGATGTAACTATGAAAAGCAGGTCTTTTCCCACATGGTCACAAAGGTCTCTGTTTAGCTGAGTATGCTCCACTGGTCACATTGGCTTCTTCACTTGTAAATACCATATCAGTGCCTTCTCTGGATTGTTCCTAACGGGGGCAAGAGACAATACTTGCCTCAGCTCTGCTTTCCTTCCACCTGGGGCATGCGACACCAAGAGAGAGAGAGAGTACAGGTGCAGTGACTGAGCAGTGCCCCAAAGAAAGGAAAGTTCAAAAGAGGTCAGTGGCCAGTGCAGGAGAGCTCCAGGCAGGGATGGTCCCAGGTCTCTGTCTTGGTGGAGCCTGAGCACAGACTTGGGCAGATGCATGGGAGACTATCCTGACCACAGATGAAAGCCAGTGTCAAGGCTAGAGGCCATACTGTCTTAGCCACTTCCAAGGAGGGAAGGTGGCCAAGCCTTATCAAGTGAGCAAGCATGGAATAGAGACCACAGAGCCGAGGGTGTGGAGAGGAACAATACCCTGCAGTCCACAAAGGATGTGGGAGTTGGGAAAATATGCAGATTTGAATCCAAAGCTTGACATAATATAATGGATTTGCTGTGGAGTAAACAGTGGGAGAGTGAAGCACCCAAGAAGAAAATCCTTGGTCCCTCAGAGAGGGACCACACTGGGAGAGACTGGTGTCCGGTGACTTGTGAGAAGAAGAAAGCACAGAGAGAAGGGGTCCTTCCGGATAGATTCTGCTTTGTGCTTTTGCCCTGGATGGTGTTGTTATAATGAGGAAGCTTAGAGTGGGAACAGAGCCAATAATGGATGTGCTTTAGGGATGCTGACAGTGAGGGTCTTTCAGGTGCTCAGACAAATAATGCTGAGGAGACAGAGATGTATATAAGCTTTCCTCATTGCCTTGGCTTCCTAGAGGCTCCCAGAAACAACAGTCTTTGAAGGTTTTTTTACTGTTGGTTGCTGTTACTACTGAATCAGTGTCTGGCGGGGAAGGGGGCTCGAACCCACTACATAACCAAGGCTTACCTTGAACTTCTGATCTTCCTGCCTCCACCTTCTGAGTATTGGGATTATGAATATATACTATAGCTCTGTTTTATGCAGTGCTGGGCATGGGTCCTGGGCTTCACGTGTGCTAAGTACGTATTCTACCGACTAAGCCACATCTTGATCTTTGGAGTTTTAATGGAAGAAAAATATTAATAGCTTCACTATGGAGTGTGAGTAAATTGGGAGTGGCAGGGAAAAGAGAAAGGTCTTTGTCTTTGATTTTGTCTCATTTGGTTTTTTGGTTTTTGTTTTGGTCTAACTCCTACCCTTAACTTTACAGAATTAGGAAGTAGACTTTTGCGAGTTATGAATTCATCACATCAGGAATTGTGACTGACAATTTTAAAGATCCATGTCTAGGGACCAGAATACTCGTCTGTGCTGGAACACTACTCAATACCTAGGAAGCCAACATAAGTAGATGTTACTTAGTGGATACAGGATGGAGGAACCTGGGAGGTCCTTCCATGCTTACCACAATGACATCACTGGGGGGCAGTGTTCTTGTTGCCCAGTTGGGTGACTTGGTTTTGCCTTTCAGAATTCACTGTTTTGCTCATCTAGAGACCTAGACATGGCTGTGGTAGCATTAGTTGTGAACTTGGCTATTGAAAGCAGGTCTCTGAGAATGCTTGTAAAGGACTGTCTAGATTTAGATAAGCCTCTGAGAATATCTGTGTGAGATTATCTTGATTAAGTTAATTGATACAAGAAGATCCATCTTAACTGACAGGACCATTCCCTGAGCTGGGAAGTCTGAACTTTATAAACTGGAGAAAGGGAGCTGAGCACAGCAAGCTTGCGTAGATTCTTGGCTCTCTGCTCTTCACTATGGATATGAGGTGACCAGTTTTCTCAGGCTCCTCTACTGTGGCTTCTTCTCTCTGATGGACTGGAACCCGGAACTGCGAGCCTCTTTAAGATGTCTCTGTCAGGATACTTAATCATAGCAACAGAAAAGAGACCATGAAAATATGGACACTCATCGATGAGCCAGCCTCACTTGTCAGCAGCCCTTGGGAGTGTGGCTGTCTCCGGCTTTCCAGGGTCACATAGCACTGTGCAGCTGCCATGTGCATTCGCAAGAATCTAGCAGTCCCTTCTTAACCTTTCCTAGAAACGGACAGTGGGGTATCACTAGTCTAGATCTGGAGCTAAATCGATCTCAATCACTCTCCTTCTCCTTCCCTCCCCCCCCTTTGCCCCTCTTTCTCTTATTTGTATCCAATGTCTACATACTTACTGTTACTTACATTTGATGCACCATAATTCTGCCAGACAGATTATTTTAACTATCTATAAAATTTCTTTTCTTTACTTTTTTTTTTTTAGTTCAGAAGGTGTTTTTGAAGACATCATCTTTTTTCAGGATCAAGCTAGACTGCAGGGTATGGTGGTCAGCTTTAAGTGTCAGCTGATATAATCTAGAATCATCCGGGAAGAGTCTCAATGAGGAATTGTCTGGATGGGGTTGGCCTGAGGCCATGCTTGCAAGAACTGTTTCTTTCTGTCTTCCTCCCCTCCCCTTCCTCCCTCCTTCCCTCCTTCCCTTTTCCCCTTTCTTCCCTTCTCCTTCCTTCCTTCCTTCTTTCCTTCCTTCCTTCCTTCCTTCCTTCCTTCCTTCCTTCCTTCCTTCCTTCCTTTCTTCCTTCCTTCCTTTTGAGAAGGTCTCACTATGTAGCCCCAGATAGCCTGGAAATTCCTGTGTTGACCATGTTGGCTTCACACTCAGAGATCTTCCTGCCTCTTGTCTCAGAGTGCTAGAATTAAAGGCATGTGCTACTGTGCCTGGTTGAGAGACTTTCTTAATTGTGTTAAACGAGATGGGAAGACCTACCCTGCGCATGGGCAGTACCATTCCCTGGCTTTGTGGTGCTGAACTGTATGAACATAGGATACTAGCTGAGGACTAGCATGCACATGTTTATTACTCTTAGCTCCTAATTATAAATGTGATATGACCAATCCCCTAGAGTTCCTGCCTTACCTGACTTGCCCTCAGCAATAGACGGTAGTCTTCATCCCCTAAGCTAACTTTGTCAGGACATTTTGTCATAGCAACTGGAGATGACCTAAGATATCAGTTTTGTCTTAGGATTGTCCACACAAATCTGAGTCCCACGGGCAACATTGGGTACCACCTGGACGACTGTGGGAGAGGGGGGGACATGGCTGTGGGGGAGGGGTGTCTGAAGCTGGAGTATTTGCTTTGGTGAGAGGACTACCCGGGGCAAATGATGCAAGTGCTTAATGAGAGAATCATCTGGCTGGTTGGTCACAGCTGAGATGACATTACCTGCACAGTGTCACCTGTCTTTGAAGTAGAGTCATTGGAGTCAAACCAGCAAACAGGTTTAAGTGTCAGCCTTGCCTCAACCAGGTTATCCAACTCACCAATGGCTACTCAGTGTCTTCTGGGAGCACAGCATGCTGGGTATTGGCAGTACAAATACAAAGTATCGAAGAAGCAAGCCTGTGTGCACTGTGGTGTGTGTGCACTGTGGTGTGTGTGTATGCACTGTGGTGTGTGTGTGTGTGTGCGTGCACACACATGTGGTATGAGAGGACAGCACAATCTGTGTTAAAGGAGAGTGAGCCTTTCAATTTTCAAGACAAGTGCAAGACATCAACAGTGAGGGAGAAGAGGATTTGAGATAAGAGAGAAACTCCTGGGCTGCTGTCATGGCTGGGTGCAGGGTGTGACTGTCAGCTTTGTAGTTGGATAACGAAGTCAATCATGACATCAGACTATGAAAGTCAAATACTAAACTAGAAAGATGTTTCTGCTCACCTGTCTGGTCTGTCTCTCTTATTCTTCCCGTATGGATCCACATAAATGATATTTGCTGTTAACAAATCTACTCAATAAGATCTTTTAGCTGCTGAAATACCATCCTTTGTATATCTCCCATATTGGCCAACACTTGCTATCCTTTCAGGAGTGATGGAGAGAGTTTGGTTGTCACAGGATAATGCAATAAACTCTGTGTGAAATCTCCTAGGAAGAGACTCTGTGGGGTAGCTTGAACAAGAACACCCACATAGGCTTACATATTTGAACACTTGGTTCCCAGTTGGTGGCACTGTTTGGGAAGGTTCTAGAGGTGTGGCCTTGCTAGAGGAAGTTTGTCACTGGAGGTGGGCTTTGGGAATTTAAAGATTCATACCATCTCTGGTTTGCTCTGCTTTGTGCTTGTGGCTCCAGATGTGAGTTCTCAGCACCCTGCTCCAGATACCATGCTTGCCTGCTGCTGTGATGAACTCTTATCTCTCTGGAACTCCAAGCTCAAAAGCTTTCATTCTATAAATTGCCTTGGTCATGGCGTTTTATCACAGCAATATAAGCAAGAGTAACTAACACAATCCCTATGAAGAAATCCAAGACTCTTGATAAGTGATATCCTTCTCCCTTCTGCTGCTGGCTTTTCTTGAAGTTACCTTGACCCAGGTACCCTACCTGGAGGGGTGTTGCTTGAGTATTCCTACCCTGAACACCTGCCACTCTCTGTGGAGTAGCACAAGCCAGTGCTACTAAGCCTGGTTCTCTGTGTGAATGTTCAGCTAACTGTGGGGATTGTTCAAGGACTGTAGCCAACAACACCCACAGTTTGTTCTGGCCCCAAGCCTGTGGATTTGAGCCAGCTCCCAAGTACACACAGGATCTCTGGGAGGAGCTACATGGCTGAATGTGATGCTCCAGCCAGTCTCATTCCTCAGTGAGTTCACACTACTGCCTGAGGTTATGAGCGCTGAAGCCCAGAAACAACAACTGTGCTGGGAAAGAAAGTTCTAGAAGCTTTGTGTTCCAGAGCAGGAGGGGGCCTACAGCTTCAAGTTGCATCCTTTCACCATGGTGATGTGGTTCAAGGACTTGAAACATCCTTGCTCTGGTGACATCAGACCCCTGTATTTCTTCTCAGAGAAATCCTGGGACTAGAAAGACAGAGGACATCTCTGTCCCTCAGCTTCACACGCTCCCAAGCCACCAGTCATGTCCAGAAGGAACAGGGTGACAGAGATGAAGTGCCTCAGGGTTTAGGTGGAGATGGAAGGTCCCTGGAAGCTTGGGTCACACTCTATTGCTTTGTACCCAAGGCCAAGATTATTGATAGAGACAGTATCATTTCTGAGTAACTTAGGGTTGACAGGGTTTCTGAGCATTCAAATGTGCAATTTCTCTTATCTCTGACTTTAAAAAGAACCCCTCAGACCAGACTCCTTTTTTCTTTCTTTCTTTTTTTTTTTTTTTAGGCTCACTTTGAAGCCAGCTGTCTTAGTTAGGGTTTTACTGCTGTGAACAGACACCATGACCGAGGAAACTCTTATAAGGAGAACATTTAATTGGGGCTGGCTTACAGATTCAGAAGTTTAGTCCATTATCATCAAGGCAGGAACATGGCAGCATCCAGGGAAGCCTGGTACAGGAGGAGCTGAGAGTTCTATATCTTCATCTGAAGGCTGCTAGAAGAAGACTGGCTTTTAAGCAGCTAGGATGAGGATCCCAAAGCCCATGCCTAAAATGACACACTTCCTCCAACAAGGCCACACCTCCTAATAGTGCCACTCCCTGGGTCAAGCATACTCAAATCTTCACACCAGCTTTAGGGCTCACCTTTGAAGCTTGAGCCAGGTTACCATCTCTGCTGTATGTGGAGAGATTTGTGGGGACAACAGAGTGACAGGGGCTGTGTCTTAGCTCAGTGTTCTTTTTATGGACATTCTTACAAAAATCACAAGCATCTCTAAGACCTTGGGGAGTAAAAAGTCTGTTTTTGCCTCCACTGTTTCACTACCTACCCAAAGAGACAGGTAGAGGACAAAGCCACAAGGACATTACATCACACAGAGAACTGTCAAGATAGCCTTCCAAAGGAAGGACCTGATTACCAAAATAGCAGATTCAGATTAGGGTATGGGGCAAGACTGCAAAGCCTGAGGTATACCTTCGGACACAGTTGTTATATCCATCTGTTTAGATAAAAATAATTGACCAGGTATGATCACTAATATTCACTGTCAATGCAATGGACTTCAAATAATCTAGAAGACATCTCTTAGTGTAGTCTCTCAGATGTATTTTTAGGTAGTATTTTAGATGCCGGAATGTGGATATCCCAGGAGCTGGATCCCTGACTAATTTTTTTTTTTTAAGGAAATGGAAAAAGTCAGCTGAACAGCAACATCTATCCTTCTGCTCTCTGCTTCCTGTCTGTGTATGCAATGTGGTCAGCTGCCTCGTGCCCCCACTGTTAGGCTTTCCCACCGTGATGAACTGCATCCACAGACAGAGAGCTTTTCCTCACATTGCTTTTGTTGAATATTTCATCACAGCAGTGAGACAACTAATCCATCAGACTGCAAACAAACCGAGACCCTGCCCTGGTGTCAGGGTCAGTGCCCTATTGCTCTGAAGAGACACCGTGACCACAATGACTCTGTAAATAACACTTAATTTAGGCTAGTTTATACTTTCAGAAGTTTGGTCCATTATCATCATGGTGGGAAGCATGGCAGCATTCAGGGAGGCATGGTGCTGGAGAAGGAGATACATCTTGATCCACATTAGGACACTGGATTCCACAGTGTGTGGAGCTTGAGCATGTAAGACCATAAAGCTCTGCCTGCACAGTGATGCACTTCCTCTAACAAGGCCACACCCCCTCCAACAAGGCCACACCTCCAAATTAGTGCCACTCCTTATGGGCCAAGCATTCAAATACATTCATCTATGGGGGCCAAAACTATTCAAACCACCATACCTGGCAACTCGGTACAGTCTTCTTTTCAGTTGGGTGGGGTGGGTACTATTGGAATGAGCACAATGTATACACTGACAGATGCTGCATAATATCTAATCTACTAACTGATTTTCCAGTTGCCATGACAAAGTATCTTACAAGAAGCAAACTTGGGGCAGGAGGGGTTATTTTGGCTCACAGTTGGAGGATTCATTGTAGCATGGCAGGGAAGTGACTGGCAGTAGCAGGAAGGGCAGCTGGTCACATTATATTCACAGTGATGAATGATTATGCTCAGACGACTTTCTCCCTTTATTATAGTCTGGTACCCCAGGCAGGGATTGGTGCTGCCATTTTTTTTTCAGGGCAAGCTTGTTTTATTTTAATGACTGATTCATGTGAGACCACAGCCAGACCACTATGTGCAGACTCGAGGGAAGCTTTATTTCTTGGTCTCTCTCCTTGGACAGAGTCTTGAAGATCTCTTCCTTCTTGGTCTGGAAGCGCTCCTCCTCCTCGCGCTTTTGTGCTTTGACTTGCGAGCCTCAGCCTGGTCATCTAATAGCTTCTTGCCAGCATTGTCCGCCTTCAGTTTGTGGATATGCTTGAGAATCCACTTGTCTTTTTTGATGCATTCCCCTGGACCTTCAGCTCCAGGCTATGATACATATGGCGGTCAATCTTCTTAGATCCCTAGTATCTCCTGAGAAGGCACTGCAGGATCCTCATCCTCCTCATCCCTTTCTCAGGAATCCAAACACTGGCAGTGCCCTTCCACCTCCCTGTGCCCATACACCTGCCCTTCCATCAGGCCAAGGTGTTTTCCCAGCATGGAGCCCAGGAACAGACAGTCACAGGTTTCCGGATCATCAGCCCATCTTTGATCAGCTTCCTGATCTGCTGACGGGAGTTGCCATTGGTGATTTCATTGGTCTCATCAGGGTCCAACCAGACCTCATTTTTACCACAGCAGAGGACACTGGAGGCAAGCTTCTTCTGTAGCCTGAGCATACCACATGGGTGCAGACACAGCAGCAAAGGGGGGTGCTGCCATTTTTAATGGCCAGTCTTGAGCCCTCAATTAACCTAATCAAGATGATCCCTCACAGGCATACCTAATCTAAAAATCCTTCATTGACTGAAATTTGTGGAATCTTGTCTCTTAGGTGATTCCAGATTCTGCAAGGCTGACAATACCAACCATCAGATCTGTGAAAAGGTTTCAAATTGCAGGGCAAGCAGAGGGGTTTCCCATACATTCTCCTACTAAGGCTCAGTGCAGCTTATTGAGTCTATGGTTTGATATTTGATGTTTCCCATACAAGAAGCCCTAGGTTCTTACAAAGGTTAGTTACTAGGAGCACATTATCATAGTAAATGAGGTCCACAAAGCTCCTCAGACCTGACATAGGTTCTCTCATAGGCAGAACCCAGGCCCTGTCAGCTCTGTTCCCTGACTCTTTGATTCTCCTTAGTGTTCTCCCTGTGGTTCCGGGTTCCTCCTCTCCTCTCTGGTTGCCACCAGTATACCAGGACTGGGTGAAGTCCAGAATGGGCAGGATCTCAGTTAGGAGTGAGTATGAGAGTGGAGAGAGAGGCTTTCTTCCAAAATCTTAGTGTTATGACTCTTTTAAGCAAAGACCTTCCTTCTCTGATGATCTTTAATAAAGCAACTTTCTGAGACAAGCTTAGCTTGCTTATGTCCCACCCCCCAACACCCTTGGAGTGGGTTTAAACACATGTACTTTATTCAGGGTGAACCGAAGGCTATATAGTTTGGGTGTGAGGATATCCATGGTGGCAAAGGTCATGGCTGAAAGCCAAGGTACTGAGATGCCTCATTAGCATGGAGAGGTGTTCTGGGGGCTGGGAGACTGATGCCAGTGACCACCTGGTTGGCGGTCACCTGGTTATGAGCCCTGAGACAGGCACAAAAACAGGGAGGGAACTAATTCCACTCCTGCTAGTCTCAAGTTTTGAGATTTTTGGGGGTTTGACCATGCTCTACTTCACCAGTTCCATGTGGGTTTCCCTTGTGGGATGGTCCACATGCCCCACACTCTTCATTGTAATCCTTTCAAGGGTATCTGCCATTTCTGTCCCTCTCCTGCTCCAAAGAAGCTGATCTTTAGTTATCTTCTGTGCCTCAGGTGGATTCCTACAGTGTTAAAAGCCCTCCTCCTTCATGATCACACCTGTAATGTACTGTGTCCTCTGGAAGAGAAGCATGGTCCTAGTGACAAGACGTCATTCTGCGTCACTGTGCGTCTGCATCAGAGATTAGGATCCAGCCCTAGGGGGCCTGGTAATGATGTCTGCTTTCCAGAAAGCTCACTGATGGCAACCTGGTAATGAGTTCTGGCTTCCTCATGGGTTAAACATTGACCATGTGGGAAGGAGATGAAGAAAAAGTTGAGGGGTTATAGAAGATCATGCTTCAAAAAGGTGCAGATTCTTTCACTCCCCGAATTTTCTTTGTAGTTTACTACAGCTAGAAGTACATCCCTTTTGAGACAGGATGTCATCTGGACTGCCTAGGGGCACATGCAAACTTTAAGACCTGACTTAAGGTAGATTGACCTTCAAGGGCTCACGTAGTATCTTAAGAGAAAATCCAGATCTGAATTCAGTCCGACAGCCACTGAGCTGTCTTGCATATTTCATCCCTGTGTCTTTCTGCTGTTCTTTCTCTCATTCCCAACTGAAATGGGAGTCCTAGTGGGCTTCCACTCATCATCTCAGTATCACATGAAGGTCCTCTATCTGAGTCATCCCTCCAACCTTCAGTTAAGTGGCTGTTGTTTGTTAACATTTGTGTAGGTTTGTCCAGTCTTCAGCCCTAAACTCACTTAAACCATTATGGTATAAAAACGAAACAAAACCATTATGGTATTATTTTGAAATTTATTACTTGAGTCTATGGTTCTCAAGGATGAACTTTGTGTATGATGTCATATTCTCAGTGTCAAAGGGAGTCTATGAAATCTTCCCTTACCTATGCTTCAGAACACACATACTTACATACATGCCCATATACGTGCATACACTCACATTTTTGTGCACCCATACCTGAATATCCATATACATGCATACACATTCATGTACACATGCAAATCCACATGTGTACATCCATGTGAACACACATGGAGTTTATTACCCATCCCTTTATGATACCAAGGTACCCCATTATTATATCAGCTATTGTCTACCCCCTCCTTTTCTAGATGTGAACTTCCCTGGTGGTAAAGCTGCTTCCTTGACTTCTGTAGCCTCAGAAAGGACCCAACATGATATCAGAAAGAATATGGCCTTTTTCAGATTTGTAGTGCCTGGCATTTAACATGCACTGAGTTCTCTTGAAGAAATACAAAGAGGAGCAACCATAGGCAGCCATGTCAGGGATGTACAAGGCATTTCACTATGCCATTGTGATCTGCTGACACAAGGTTTCCTTTTGTCCACAGGGTAGCTGTGTCAAGGCCACTATGGACGTGTGAAATCATAGTACTTCCCATGGCTTGGTGCTTTCCATCTCTGCTTAACACTTACGATAAACCATGGCCACCATGTTTGCACTCTGAAGTGTGACAGTAAAACTAGGAGAGATTTAGTTCCTTTGTATATATTCTTGTTCAGTTTTACTGGCAGATAGTTCATTCTTACCAAGGATCAGAACACCCCCAGGAAATAGTTGTTCTTCTTTCTCTATTAAGAACTTTCATTTTTTTTTAACATGAAGACAGTACTTTAGCCTTCCCTTTTGTCTCCCTCCTATCTCTCTTCCTCCCTTCCTTTTCACATATCTGATTATCACGTATCCAACATGCTATTCATGTACCTTGGGGTCATTACTCAAAATAAGTCACCTGAATACCACCCCAGTGGTTTGATAACACTTCAAGTCAATCTGATAACCAAGATAGCTGTTAAATAAGTAACAGGTAGGGAGGTATGCTCAGTGTGGAAAATCTCCATGAGGAGATGTTCCTGTCTAGGGTGAGATGGAGGGTGATGCCACACAATTTAATTATGTTGCTCAGAGTAGCACACACTTAACACATATGGATTATTTATTTATGGAATTTTTCCATTTAACAGTCTCAGTCCTCAGCTGACCTCAGCTAACTGAAACCTGCAGAACAAACCCAGAAGTACTGAAAGGCAGTTATATTATGCAGAGGATCTCTGGCATGGGAAGTTTGTTATTCAGCAGTTTCTCAACCAGCTCTGCCAACAGTTCTGGCCCAGTAAACACTCACCTCACTTGTCTGACCTCTGCTTATCTATATCTATAAAGCCAATAGCATGTCAATTTCCTCTTCCATCCAAGAGAAAAAATCATACAAGTGTGAAGTGACAGCTTCTCTTCTAGAAAGTTCTAGGGCTCCTTATTATTGAAACTGGATGTGGAAGTTCAGTCCAGTGGTCATTGAACTGATTCTGTCTTTTCATGACTGTCATGGTCTCTTCCAGTATTTTCATGCCTTTTTTTGTTAGATGCACACATGTTTATACTTATTACATCCTCTGCATAGATCATCTTCTTCATTTTAAAATGTTCCTTTTTATGCTTACATGCAGCATAGTCATAGTTTTTATTCTGGTTCAACAATCTCTGCCATTTGATCAGATCTCTAGCCCATTTACAATTAGTGTAATTTATGTCTGCCCTTGGCTTTCTGCTTTCTGTGCAATTCATTATTTATTGTTTATCTATTTCTCCTTTACTAATTTCTACATTATGGAGGGGGTACCTTCTAAAGTAGCTTTTTTTATTTCATGAATGGTTTCCTACTTTCTTCTCATTGTCTGGTTTCAGATAACCCCAGGTTCTGTTCCATTATACCACTTCTCAGATTTAGGATCACAAACAGGATTTCCCCTGTGTGGCTTCAGCCTGGGATACCTGCCTTCTCTTTGTACACTGACCTTCTGTGTACAAGTAGTATCCACTGGGAAAGGCATGGAGATCTACTGTAACATAGTACCTCTATAGAGACAGAGGACAGAAGCCAGAGCTCAGAGGCCCTGTTTCTGTGACCACCTGCACCACAACAGCCAAGAGCTGCTCACCTAAGTATTGAAGACTTTCTCAGTGTCTAGGGGAAGAATTCATGACAATAATTTTTACTTAAACCCCTACGGAATATCCGTTGTTTAATAGCAAAAAGACGAGAGATTAAAGGAGGGACTGAGTTCATGCTATGAGACCAATGCATGAGAAGTTAAATAGAAGCACTCTGAGATGCCCTTGCTAAGGACTGATAGAAACCAAACTCAGTGTGCTCAGGGGAAAGTGGCCTATGATGAGTGTGACTAGTCAGATATTTTCTTTTCTACCATTTTTCCTGTGGCTACAATTCATTTTCTCTCTCTCTCTCTCTCTCTCTCTCTCTCTCTCTCTGACAAAATATACACAACTCAGTTTGCCGTGTTCTCTGAGTTCTATAGAGGTGAGCTCATTCATGTCCTTATGCAGCTGACACCATCCACCATCCACTCCAGGGTATTTCATCTACCCAGCTGAGCCTCTGGTCCCCTCAAACATTACCCACTGCCCCTCATTCCAACCCTAGAGACAACCAGTCGGCTCTTCACCTCCATGAACCACACTTAGAATCTCATTCAAGTGGAGCGGTGGCTTATTTGTCTCTAAATGCCTGTCTTATTCCTCTCAGCACAGTGTTTTCAGTGTCCATGCCCATGTGAAGAACCCATTTGTTCGTGTCATTTGAGTCGCAGTCTGCAGTAACTAACCTTCATCTTGGAGAGCTTCCTTTGTTAGCTCATAGAAAAGATTGTCCAACATCAGACAATTCTGTTTTTATTTATCTCTGGGAAAGTCTTTGGTTTTTACTTTTTCTTTGTCGGATCTGTATGACTAAGGTTCTTACTCCTTAGTACTTTGTGCTTTCAGTTGCTTTCCAGCCCCCTACCTGTGCTCAGAAGTCATCTGCTCCTCTGCCATTCCTCTCTAAGTCTCTGGATTTCACCATCATCCTCTTCTCTCTCATTTCATTGTTCACGGAGTTCACTAAGTTCCCCTGTTCCTCTGCCATTCCTCTCTAAGTCTCTGGATTTCACCATCATCCTCTTCTCTCTCATTTCATTGTTCACAGAGTTCACTAAGTTCCCAGATAGTTCTAGTGTTTTTATTAATTTGGGACCTTTAGTAATTATTTTTATTTGAATTTTCCTCTGAAGCTCTGTTTGTTTGTTTGTTTTTGTTTTTGTTTTTAAAACAGGGCTTTTCTATATAGCTTGGGTGTCCAGGAACTCGAATTGTAGACTAGATTAGCCTTCAACTCAGAGATCTGCCTGCCTCTGCCTTCTGAGTGCTAGGATTAAAGGTGTGTTCTACCATGCCTGACTTTTCAGTCATTCTGTCAAACTCAATTGTTCTTTGTCCACTTTAGCCCACGAGTTCTGCTGTGCTTTGATTCAGTTACTGGACTTTTTGATCTCTGTAACTTCCACTTGGCTCCTTGGTATAACTTCTATTTTATATTGACATTTTTCTACTTGATATTACAATTTCATCTAAGCTTTTTATTTTTGTAGTATGTGTGTGTGTGTGTGTGTGTGTGTGTGTGTATGTGTGAGCTGCACACACATATGTATGCAGGTGCATGTGCCATGTACACACCACGTGGAAGCTGGAGTAAGATGGTAGGTATCCACCTCTGTGCCTTGAGACAAAGCTCTCACTGAACTCAATTTTCTCAAATTTTGGTCCAGCTGGGTGGCCAGTAAGTTTTCCAGATAAGCCTGTCTTAGCTGTCTCTCACCATGTTGGGTTATAGGCACATTCAGCCTGGACAGTCAGTGCTTCTATCTTGGTGCTGTGGACTTGAACTCAGGACCTCAGAATTGTAGAACAATGGGGATTTAAACCCGGGGCTTTGTAATTGCAAGGAGTTATACATACCACCGAGCCATATCCCCACCTAGCCTGTTCTCCCTTTTAAGCCTTCTTTTCCTTCCTGATCTTGGTTTCTGCCAGTTCTGCCAACACTGTTATAATTGCTAGTGCTGTATATTCCACAGTGATCGAACACTCGTGAATCCCCTTGAAGCAGACTCTGCCGTCTGCTTGCTTTTGCACCTTGCCTGTCAGGATGTCACGTTTTCCTGTCCCTTTGTATGTTCATTGTTGTTTGTTAGAAATGAGACATTTTGGTTAATGCAGCAGCCCTGAGTACTGGCCCTCTTCCTTCCCATGGCTTCTGTAATCACCATTCACTGATTTATTCGGCTAATTACTGGCTGTGTTATTTTAAATGAGATCTGTCCTCCCCTGCACGCACACTGTGTTAGACTTCTGAAGCTGTTCACTGGGGAGGGACTGCGACGCGCATGCGACTCTCGTATTGTGGGTCTCACTTTCCTTTGTACACAGACACAAGTCCATTTAACTGCCTGCCTGGCTGATGTCTGGATTGTTTTTTCACAATCCCTAACAGTGTAAGTTGCTTTATAAACTAATCTGATCACAATTTGGCTCCTTGAAGGGAGTTTCTGAAGGGTCTGCATGCGCTCAGCCCTCAGAGTAGCTCCGCCCCCTTCGTCATTGCGTGCTAGGATAATAGGTACCTTGGTCCCTCCTTGGCTTGCCTCTCCTGATGCAGAACCACATTTCTCACAGCAGGGAACACTGACTAGGGCTATGTTGTTGGCTGTGTGACGTTCTCGAGGCTGAGCATCCGTCTTGTGTCTGTAGTCTGAGCAGAAGAGAGCTCCACCTGGAGCTGGCCGAACTTTCAGGCAGCAGGGAAGTGGTGTGTATGTGTGTGAGAGAGAGAACCACTGGTGTCCTGCTGGACCTTGAAGAAAACCATCTTTCCTGGGTGTTCTCGATTTTATGGGAAAGAATACCAATGTTGAGTCCTGTCTGGGAGTTAGGGCTTCTGTGACCTTAGCATGATGAGAATGACAGATTTTAGTCTGAGGAAGAAAGAGAAAGCTTATGACCTTGGCTTGTTCTTAGAGACCTGGGAGAGAAAGGGTCTGGAGTTTTGGTTTGAGGGTGAGGCAGTCTTGGTATACTTTGGGGGCAGTTTGGTTATTGATCTCGAGAGAGGGATCTTGTATTTTTGACTCGAGGAGGGGACGTCGCAGAGATGAAGGAAGAGGACTGTCTCATGGAGTGGTGCCATTACCCCACACTTTGCTAGATTTTTCTTGAGTAGATGTTTTCTCCTTAGCTGTTAGCTTCTAGGACTGTTTCCAGAGACTTTAAATGGATTTTTATTTCAATAGGTTCCACCAGTTCCACTGGGGAACTTGGCAAGGAACTCCATACGCCGCCATGCCGGAAGTCAGCAAGTGACTCACGCTTCGCATTATGCATGGGTTTGTCTCATGGAAAAAAATCTCATTTGTGTCTCTGTGTAGAAAAATTGTTCACTTTACCAGAGAATGTGTTACAGAAATGTGGTTGTAAAATAAATGTAGTTTTCCACTGACTTCCTTTTGAGATAAGCATGTTACCTCTGGGGGGAATGTGGGAGGGTGACCCCCATCATTGACTGTATTGGAGGCTATGGAAACTCAAGGGTGTTGCCCGACTGGTTAATACTGGAGCTGTTCAAGGAGTAGCTGGTTTGTGTCAGTGTTTGCTTGTTTTATTTGTGTTGTGTTTTAATTCTGCATCTTCTTTTTACCACCTAAATTCCTTCCTCATTAGTTGCCTGTCCCTGGTCGTGCAAACAAAAGACAACTTTCCTGGATGAATATTTTGACTCATAGGAGCTCAGGGTTTGACATGTATGGTCTCTGAGGGTGGTGGTGCAGATGAGGAGACTAGGGCCACCGAGGAGTGCTTCCCTATCACTGCTCAACAATAGGTAGAAGAAAGAGGAAGCAGGTCTCCTGCCTCACAGATCATTGCTCTGGACCACTTGGCGACTCAGAGCTGAGGGGCACCATTAGAATGTCAATCATAAATGTCCCCACAGATTCATATTTTGAGCATTTGGCCCAGAGCTCGTTGTGCTAACTTGGGAGACTGGAAAGTTTAGGAGGAGAGGCCTCCCTAGAAGATGTAGGTGACTGATAGAAGGGTTCAAGGGTGTCTTGTGCCTGCTTCCTACCTGTCAGCTGCTCTCTTCCTGTCAGCTACTCCCTTCCTATCTGCTAGTGATTTAAAAATGCCCCCTCTCTGACCTTTGCTCTTACCACTGTGATCTCCTGTGATCCACTGTGATATCCTGTGATTCACTGTGATATTCTGTGATCCACTGTGATATGCTGCCTGTCACTCAGCCTAAGTATGGGACTGAGTGACAACAGACTGAGTCCTAGGAACTCTAAGCCTAAATAAATCTGTTCCTTTACGTTCCCGACAGGTATTTGATCATAGTGACAAGAAAAACATCCATAGATAATACATTCATTGGCATGTTTGGAGCTGACCTCTGCCAACTTCTGTGGCTCATGGATTCTCTTCCTCAACCTACCCACTTCCTTCCCAGCCTTGCTGATCAATCTTTCCTATATATGTGATATATAGCAACCTGAACATGGTTTAAGTATTAGACTGGTGATAAATTAGGATTATGCATCCCTCCTGTGACTGGTACATTTGTCTTTGTCTTTAAGTGATGGAACAGACCCAAGTGCTGATTCCTCCAAAAGGAAGGCCTTCCGTGGATAAAGCAGAATTTGTTTGGACTGTGTTATGTTTAGTGTGTCTTGAGTTACATATTACTAACATTTTTACACACAAGCATGTCATGGTTTTGTGCAACATTTTGCTTTCTATGTACTAAAGGTATTTACTTGAAACTAGAAGTCATAATATTGGGGGTTGAGGGAAGACTCTAAAGAGGGCTCAGAGCATTGATGGGAAGAATGGAAGATGCCTGCCTCCTAGTTGACTCCACCTTGCAGCAAGCCACGCTTGGTACTCTGTACACCAGACTGTAGCAAGACAAGACATCCTCGCCGCTGTTGGGCAGTGTAGTCCAAGAGCAGCAGAATCTCTGGGGAGGACAAGGTCAGAGTCTGGTTTGATTGTGTCCTCTGTTGACTGAGCCTGTGGTCACATCTGCTGCTTTGACAGCAGGCAGCACTCTGAACCTGGCTGCAGACATAGTGCCACCCTAAGCAGGACCCTGGTAGGCAGGGTTAGTGGCACTGGGGAGAAGGTGTTATCTGTAGCTATGAGTACTTTATCAGAAACCCATGATAGAATCATTTTATCCATCAGGATGAACTTGAGCCATTCCTGTACCTCTCGGTCCCACGAGTTAACCTGCAAAGACTGTCATCTGTGTTGAGATGTGAGAAATGCAATTTGTCCGTTAGGTTAGCGAGTATCTCTCAGATAAATACACCCCAATATCCTAGTGTTTAATATGCCTTGAGCCACAGTTACGGTGAATAATAGAGAACCACAGCTGTCTTGAGGAGTAGCAAAGATACTTTCCTGCCACTCATATTCCTTTGGTGGGATGGCAGACTTGAGACAGACTCTCGTTAGACAGTCCTAACTGGCTTGGAACTCACTATGTAGACCATGTATAGGTTTTGAAGTCCCAGAGATATGCCTCTCTCTGCCTCCCAAGTTCTGGGGTTGGAGGTATGTGCCACTGTGCCCAGCGATCTTCAATTCCTAACACTTCTCAAACAAGTCATTTCATTTCACAGCCCCAGAGCCAGTGTGAACAAATGTCTGAACAGCATCTATAGACATGCTATAGAAGTCAAGAATGAACCCCCATCAATGAAGTCAGTGAGCCCACATGTCATTTGTCGGGCCATGAAACACTATCCTGGTCCTTGGGTTGTGAGTGTTAGGCCACGCCACCAGAACTCAGGCTCCTGACACGGGGTTTAATCTTCATTGAACCTGCATCTTCAGTCACGTAGAGGGCATTATCTAAAGGCCTGGGGGCGTAGCTAATTAAGTTATTCCTTCCCCTTTCTCCCTCCCTCTAAATGCCAGGCTCCCCTGGCTTTTTTGGGGGAGTGCATACCATCTACACCCATTCACCACGCCATGAACAGTAAAAGCTTTGGAAAATTGGACTCCACGTGTCTCCTGGGCCTTCCTGCACCTGTTGCCAGGTTCCCAGCCTTTGGAAACCTGAACCTTGCAGATGTAGCTGCTAGCCTGCAGCGGCTGTGTGAATGGGGATCCTCCGCCTGGGCCTGGGACCCTGCTGGCCCTCGCTGCTTTGTCCCCCGCCACCGGACTCCCCCTGCGCGAGATTTTTCCCACAGTCATTGACTAGCACTTAAACAAGAGGACATGATGATTCTTAAAACTCAACATCTCAATTAGAAACTGACACATCTTTCATACCACTGATGGCTACGTAGACCTATTGTGTCATCTCTGTGTGTAGCAGATAGGGGAGGGGCAACTTTGTGCTAAATGCAAATGCCTCAGCCATATCTAATCCATACACATTGCAGATTTGTTTGAAGCCTGGGAAAAAACACGGCTTCTGTTGCTCCTGTATGTGTTAGATGACACTTTTCTTCCACGTAACAGTCTTTATTGTATTAGAAACTAGCAGAAGACTGGATACTATATGACCAAAATATGCCTAGGGAACTTCTAATTGTCACATCTGTTACCATGGTGGGCAGGGCTGGCTCTGCACAGTATATGTCACTGCCAAGAAAATGACCTCTGGTTGAGGGTTGGAGGAGAAACTCAGCGGCCAAGAGAGTCTAGCCTCTTGGGATTTGGATACAGGCAGACAGAGAAAACAATGCAAGACAGAGGCCCAGAAGGCTTCTGGCTTTCACAGCATTTGATGCTGGTGAATGCAGATGGCCACTGCACTGGTGACCAAGAGGCTGAGGTCACTGTGGTGGAGACACCCGCTAGAGTGCTGGGGCATGTAGATCTGTCCTTCCTGGATACTGAAAGACTTGAAAATGGTGCTGTTTCTTCCTTTACCTTCAGCAGCGGCAAGCCAAGCCCTCAGTCAATGTCATCACCGTCTGATGTGCTCAGACTGAACACGCGGTCTGAGCATGTTCCCTCGGCCCACCAGCCTGTACTTAGATTTGCTGGCTCTTTAAGCTGCTCCCTATGGGTGAATCTGGGACTGAGGGATTATCTTCTTGCCTCAGTGTCCCCTGCCTTGCTGTCATTAGGGTTGCTCCTTGTATTGTACAGGAACCAAATCTATATTCAAGAGTTGGTTGTTATTAACAAGGCACTTTTTAAAAGAATATCTTTTAAGTGTCTGAGCATAAGCATCTATTCAGGAGATGATTCATTGTAAAGGCTTCAAGAGATGACACAAGCTGTCTGCTTATCTGTTCATTGAGCACACATTCAAAAAGAATAAGGGAGCCAATTAAAATTCATTAATTCACTAAGCACCCAGTGCTTGCTTTAAAAGCATAGATAAAATGATTTAAAAAAATTTTTTTTTTTTTAAAAAAGACCTGTGCAATCCTGCCCCCTCAGGTAAGCTAGTGGAACAGGATGCAAGTGTCTGGTTCAGAGCTGTATGCAAGAGCAAGGCTGGGAGACTAGGCTCAAAGGGTAGTCTGCGGTGGTGGCACAGAGAAGGGCTGCTAGGCACATAGGAAGGAGGTGTGAGCAGGAAGCAGGTAGATATACTTAGAGCCATCCAGCAGCATAGAGAGCACACACACA
>JANHMN010000004.1:157091513-157104991 GCA_030674055.1 Rhabdomys pumilio
CACACACACACACACACACACACACACACACACACACACACACACACACACAGAGAGAGAGAGAGAGAGAGAGAGAAACAGAGAGAGACAGAGAGAGAGACAGAGAGAGACAGAGAGAGAGAGAGAGAGAGAGAGAGAGAGAGAGAGAGAGAGAGGGAGAGAGAGAGAGAGAGAGAGAGAAGGGAGCTGAAGAAGAGGTAACTCCAAGATTTAAAGCACTGTGTGGTTCACAGTCTCCTGTAACTCCAGTTCAAAGACATCCAGCTCTGCTTTCTGACCTCCTCAGACACCTACACACACATTAGGTACACACATTAAGTATCTTTCTTTTGCATGCATGTATGTGTAGTGTGTGCACATGAGAATGCGCATGTGTATACATGTGTGTATTCAGGTAGGCTTTTATGTGTGAGCCCAAGTTGACATGTATATCTTCTTTGACTGTACGCTACTTTACATACTGAGGCTTGTCTCTCTCGCTGGACCCAGTACTCATTGATGCAGCCTCTCTGAGTCAGCTCTAGAGATTCCCCCACACCAACCTCCCAAATACTGGGATTCCAGACAGTTTGTAATCATTGAACTATATAGTGAGAACATTTAAGATTTTTCTTTAATACATTTTGATCATGTTTTCCCCTCCCCCTATTCTATTCTTCCCACATCTTTCCCACTTCTCTACCCACCCACTTAGTCTCTTTCTTAAAACAAACAAACCATAAAACTCAAATCAAACAGCAGTGACAACAACAGACAAACAAACAAACAAACAAAAAGTATACCAAAACAAAACAAAAAGCTCACAAAGAAACCAGAGTTTGTTTTGTGTGGCCAACTACTCTTGGGCATGTGAAACCTGCCCTGAAGTGTGGTTTATACCCAGTGAGACTCCACTGGAGAAAACTCTTTTTCCCTATGTCAGTGTTTATCAATTGTAGATAAGTTCTTAGTTAGGGGTGGGAGTTGGTGGTAGTTTGAATATGCTTGGCCCAGGGAGATGTACTATTTAGAAGGGTAGCCTTGTGGCAAGAGCTGTGGTCTTGTTGGAGGAAGTGTGTCACTGTGGGGGTAGGCAATGAGATCCTCCTCCTAATCATGTGAAAGCCAGTTTTCTCCCAGTGGCCTTCAGATGAAGATGTAGAACTCTCAGCTCCTCCTGCACCATGCCTGCCTGGATGCTGCCATGTCCCCACCTTGATGATAATGAACTGAATCTCTGAACCTGTAAGCCAGCCCCAATTAAATGTTGTCCTTATAAGGGTTGCCTTGGTCATGGTGTCTGTTCACAGCAGTAAAACCATAAGACAGACCCTATACCCACTTTCCCCTTTCAGTGCTGTGACCCCTTCTGGCTTGAAAGTATGCTTGCACGCTGCCACAGTCTGTGGGTTCATATGTGTATCGATTCTGTTGTGTCTAGAAGTCATTGTCATCCCTGGCTCTTAAGAATGTTCTGCCTCCTCATCCACATAGATTCCTGAGCTTTAAGGGTGGGGTTTAATGAAGACATTCCATTTAGGGCTGAGCGCTTTGAAGTCGCCCACTCTCTGCATCTTATCAAGTTATGGGTCTCTGTTAATTCCCACTTTCTGCAAGAAGCATCTTCTCTGATGAGTGTTGGGTGAGGCACTGATCTGCAAATTTTGTTTTTTAGCAACTGAATATTATTCTGTTGTGTATATGTGCCATATTTCATTATTCATTCATCAGTTGATCAACATATTGGCATTTCCAATGTATTGTCATATACAATGAATAGATCAGCAGATAATATGGATGAACAAGTATCTATGCAGCAGAATGTAGAGTCCATTGAATATATTTTGAGAGGTGTATAGCTGGATCTTGAGATAGATCTACTTCCAGCTTTCTGAAGAACTACCACACTGATTTTCACACTGGTTGTAAAATTTTGCATTCTCCTAGTGATAAATAAGTGTGCCCTTTACCTCCAGGCTCACCGTCAGGTTCTGTCATTTGATTTGTTAGTTTTGGCCATTGTAAGATGAAATCTCCAAGTAGTTTTAATTTGCATTTCCCCAATGGATAAGGATGTTGAACATTTATTTAAATGCTTCCTAGCCATTTGTATTGCATCTTTTTGAGAACTCCTTGGTTCTGCACTCCATTTTTTATTTAGTTATTTTTTCTCTTGATGTCCAGTTGTTTTGTAGCTCTTTATGTATTCTAGATACTAACCTTTTATTAGATGTATAATCAATTGATAAAGATTCTATCAGCTGCCATTTTATCTGAATGATGGTGTTCTTTACCATACAGATTTTTCAGTTTCATGAAGTCCCACTAATTAACTGTCATTCCTAGTGTCTTTTCTATTGATATTCTGTTCAGAAAGTCTTTCCCATGCCAATAAATTCAAGACTATGCCTCACTTTCTCTCCTATCCAATTCAGTGTATCTGGCCTTATGTTAAGGTCCTTGATCCATTTGGAGTTGAGTTTTCTGCAGAGTGAGAAACATGGATCTATTTTTATCCTTCTACAAACAGTCATCCTGGAAGAGAGAGAGAGAGAGAGAGAGTGTGTGTGTGTGTGTGTATGTGTGTGTGTTTAATACCTACCTGTAGGGTAAATGTCTATATTCACAAGCTGGAAAACTAATTTAATCAAATAGATTCTCCCACCCACTACATAGGCATGCTGGGTAATGTCAGTTGGTACCTTTTTGTGCTCTCCAATGCACTGCACCAAATAGGAAATCTAGGGACCTGAGCATAAGGCATGGCAACCAAAGTTTAGATCTCTAGCACCCATATAAAAGTCATATAGGCAGGCATGGTGGCCCACCTGTCATCCAAGTACCCAGGAAGTGCAAATGAGAGACCTTTGCTTCCACTACTAGGGCAATAGCTAGACTGGAAGAATCAGTAAGCTCTAGTCTCTGCTCAAGATGCTGCCTCAGTAAACAAAGTAGAGAGCAATCTAGGAAGACACCCAAGGTCAACTTTAGGCCTCCACATGTAGATGCCCACCATGTATACCCACACTTGTGCAAACACATGTACACACACATACACACATGCATATGCCTATCATGTGCACCTATACCTGTGCAAACACACATACACACACATACAGACACGTGGGTGTGCACCCAGGCAAGCAAGCGTGCAAGGGAATCCAGAAGTTGGCCTCTGCTGTGGCAGTAGGAAAGTCTCTTGTACATTCCACCTGAGACCTTTGAGTATGCAATTTACAGAGTAGTCGAAGAAGCTGCAGAATTACAGGCTCCATAGCAATGGCAAGATGTGAGCCCAAGGCAGTGTTTCCCCTGAGTCACTCACCTAAGCTGTATAGAGAAAATAGACTTGCTTGGGTAGAAAGTAATGAGGACTTTTTGAAGGAAGTATTTTTGTGTTTACACAGTGGTAGAAATTGTCTGTAGATTTATGACTCAAGTTCAAGGTCAATTTATAAAAATAAGAATCCATTATTTTTCCTTTTTGTCCCTGAGAAATGATGTCTCGGGAGAAAGCACCCCATGTTCAACTGGACATTTGCCTTCAGGGAAAATAGGGAGAGTAATTTTCCCTTTGTGTTCTCAGAGGAAATTGCTATAGCTTCCTGCTGATGTCTCTTTTTCTTTTTCTTTTTTTTTTTCCTTTTTTTGGCAACAGTTTGTTTAAATTTTAGAACTGGTAAAATGTTGTATATGACCTTAAATCCGTTTTGGCCATCTTTCTTTCAAAATTTTAGAGATGAAATTCATTCATTGTTTAAGAGTTTTTATATCTCCCTAATTTGATTTTATACTCCTTAAGGAAAAAAATCCCAAAGCCCAAGATTATATATATATATGTATGTATCCCACTAAGGTACCCAAGGGTACCCTCCATGGACACCTGACACTACTTAATGCTACTCACCATGGTACCCATAGTATTCAATGGTGTCTATCACACATACACATCAGTACCTCACAGTACCCACCATGGGGGACTTGACAGTACTCGGAGTTGCCCACCACATGCATGCACCAGTACCCAGTAGTAGCCATCACAGGTACCCAATAGTATTCAATAGTACTCAGCATGAGTACTCAATAGTATTCATCACAGATAACCCTACAGTCTTCAACAGCAATGGTTCTATTGTTTCCATGGTAACCAGAAGATAGTGAATATTCCTAAAATGCAAACTCCCAGACTTTTCTCTCTGTAAATCTAATGGGATCCATATCATCTGTATCTTAAAGGATGCTTATCTATGTGTAAGGCTAAACCATGGAGTACTGCCATTTCAACTCAGCAAAGGGACTTGAATATCAGATCACCATGCATCTTTTCCCACACAGTGAAGCACTCTATTGAACAATCTCTTCATTGCTTCCCTCTGCAAACTTAGGCAGCCTCGGGCTTGCCTTGTGGGCAGAATATTTCCTAGGCTCTACAGGAAAGCTGGGCAAAGGTCCTTCTCAACTTCTCTGTATCAACTCAGAGGCTATGTGGTTTTTGTTCACTTGCTTGTTTGTTTTTGCTATTCTGATAGAAGAGAAAGTAATTACATAATAGAGTATCGAGGTAAGAATCAGGTTTACCTGGATTTTAGTAGAGATTATCTGCCTGGTTTAACTCTTACCTGTATGCAGATGAGGGGTTCACTATGTACCAGGGAGGCTGCACTGAAGGCAGACAGAGGATTCATATGGTAGCCTTTATTCCGATAGATCAGGCATGGGACCTAAGCTGGCCACTGGGCTTCATCTTAAAGCATATACCATGCAGAATACATTTCCCTAACATCCTTAGGAACCTCAGCATAGAACAGGACAAAGGACCTCCCTGCCTGGTCCTCCTCCTGTTCTCCTACCACCAGTTAATCATACACCCCTTGACCAGAATTTGGAAATGTCTGGCTGTCTCAAGTCACTCTCTGGAAAAAAACAAGCCGAGGCTCTTGCGGTTGATTTGGTGGATGTGGTGGTTGATATGGTAGGTGTTGCTAGGTGAGGATTTCCTCCATGGATGTGAAAGAATGTGTGTGCCAATTCACCATTCAAAGGAGTTTTCTTTTCTTTTTGGTAAGAGCTAATGTACAGAACCTGTTAGCACAAAGAGGCGGAAGGGAGAACGTGTTGTGTGGGTGGCCGAGGGCTGCTGTCTAGAACAGAGTTGGAGACAGTGCTGCCTAAGACATAGGCTGGGACAGTTGGCAGAAAGAGTGTCACACAGAGAAAGCTATTTCTACGCAGGTATAACAGAAGAGGCACTTCTAATAACTTTATTCTGGAATCAATGAAATGGTAGCGTGGACCTTATCCTTCCCACGTCAAGCCTAAATTTTGAAAAGAAAATATCAAAGATTATAATTGCAGCAGAGAATGTTTCTTCAAGAATCCATACGAAAAGAATCTGGAAACAAAGGAGGTGGTGAAATCCTAAGGAGATAGATATGCCAGTTGGGGTTCTCCTGTGAATCAGAACCAGTGTGTGTGTGTGTGTGTGTGTGTGTGTGTGTGTGTGTGTGTGTGTAAGTAAACATGCTTTCAGATAGATGTGCATGCACAAACGTGAGTGCAGAGACATATATCTATGGACAAGAGTATATGTACCTCTATTTACATATGCAAACATACATGTACATATATGAGCATGTGTGTAAATGTGGTAGTTTGAATATGTTTCACCCATGGGAAGTGACACTATTAGGAGGTGTGGCATTGTTAGAGGATGCATGGTCTTGTAGGAGAAAGTGTAACCTGGGGTGGGTGGGGCTTTAAGGTCCTATGCTTAAGCTCTGTCCAGTGTGGAGGAGAGAGTCTCCTGGCTCTCTGTGGATCAAGATATAGAACCCTCAGCTTCTTCTCCAGCGCCATACCTACCTGGACTCTGCCATGCTTCCTGCCATGATGATAATGGACTGAACCTCTGTCAACCAGCCTAAATTAAATCTTGTCCCTTATAAGAACTGCCTAGGTCATAGTGTCTCTTCACAGCAATAAAACTCTAATTAAGACAATATATATATATATATATATATATATATATATATATATACACATACATATATATATATACACACACACACACACACATATATATATGTATATATATACATATATATATATACATATATACACACACATACACACACATGGATGCAAACACACACATATTTATGCAGACATGTATACAAACATATATGTAAAGGCATGTATAATTTCAAAAATGGATGCAATTACACACACACATATATACAAATACACATATACAGAAACGTGCCTTTCTCTGTCTCTCTCTTTCTTTCTCTCTCTCTCTCTCTCTCTCTCTCTCTATATATATATATATATATATATATATTCACATAAACCTATATGTATATTGCATACAAACATATAAATACATGCATGTCTTCATGCATAAACAAATGTACTATGTCAGTACAAACATTCATATATATATATATATATATACACACTCACACATACATATGCACATACATGCACACACACATATACATATCAGCATGTGTAATGTATGTGAACAGATATGTCCCCACATGTATGTGCATATAAACATAGAATATCAGAAAAAAGGGCTCACATGGTTGATCTCTCAAGCCTGAAGTCTTGAGAGCAGGAAGGCAAGCTGGGAGCTTCAGAGAAGCATGGAGGCTACAGTGTGCATCTGCAGGCGTCACAAAGTAGGTTTCCTCCTTAGAGGCCTCCATTGTCACTGTTAAGTGGGACCTGACAGGATGCAGCCCACATACATGATGGAGGGTCATGGGCCTTGACCGATGCTGACTGACTTGAAGGTTCAAATCTTTGTCTTACCATAACAGTGGTACAGTGGCCTTTGACCCCTAAGTCAGCCATGACAGGAAGGAGGAGAGCAGACCACCAAGGGTGGCTGTGTGCACCTCTCTGGGGTTACTAGAGCAGCTCGCATCTTGTAGCTGTCCTGTTGCAGGAGAGCTGTGAAGTCTTTATTATGTATCCCTACATCCTGCTTCTGGCCCAGCAAGCCCTGTACCCAGAGATGCGGGAGCTTCCATCCTTCTGAAGAGCTCCCTGGCTGTTGCTTGGAGTGCACAGGGATTCAAGGGTAATGACTTGGGTTGCAAGCTCATTAGCTGAAGTCACAGGCCAGGCTAAGCTGTTTCCTGCCACAGTCCTTGTAGTTGCAGCACATCACATGTCACTGAGCATGGCTTTCGTGCCAGGCTCTGGCCAGCTGGCTTCCATAATGGGCAGGTCTGAACCCACAGCATCTACTTTATCCTGAGAGAGCTCGGAAGCTGAGGTCACTGGCCAGGGCAGGAAGGATGGGGTGGATCCTAGAGGGCAAGGCCAGCCCTGATTCGAAGGCAGAGACACACCGCTTCTGCTCTGTCTTCTTCTTCCTCTCCCTCTTCCTCTTTCTTCCTCCTCATCTTTTTCCTGCCTCTCCCTGTAAGAATCTTGCTGTACAGTCTAGGCTGATCTCAAACTCACGTGGTGAGCCACCAGGCCCGGTTTTAAAATCTTTTTTGTAATATATTTATATACTGGCCTAATATAAATATATTTTTTATAAAATATAAAAATAATAAACTATTTTTTATTTACTGGCTTAATATAAAAATATTTTTATTACATGGCTTGCCTAGGCTTACACCAACCCTTTCCTACTGCAGAACATGGCACAAGACAGAATTTTCTGGAAGCTGTGTAATCTATATTTAGAAGAAATGGTAGAGTAATATTTACTTCTTCCCACTGTGAAGATTGCATAAGATTGTGTGTGAAAATGCCCTCTAGCTCTGTAAGCACCCAGTAAACAAAAATATTACAGTAAAATAAAATGGCAAAGTATGTGTCAGAGATAGTCACACTTACTGGGAAATTAAGAAACATCCTTCTATGTAGCCTACACATTAAAAAATAATATATATATATATATATATATATATATATATATATATATATATCTTTAAATGAGATTTAAAACAACCTAGAGGCCAAATGTGAAACTCTATGAGTTTGAAGCCAGCCTTATCTGTATAGCAAGTTCCCCAGGGCAGCCAGGAATATATAGGTACCTGTCTCAAAAAACAAATCTAGAACATGTGAAATAGAGAATATTTAATTATGAAACTATGGGTTTCTCACAAGCACAACTTGAGGAAAATGTTTGGGTAGAAATAGCCTCAATCATACAGAACAAAGATGGAAAATAAATAAAAGAGCATTTAAAAAAAAACAAAAAAACAAAGCAAACTAGAAAATGGGACTGGGGATCACTCAGTAACAGAAGTCTATGTAGCTAGCATGAGAAAGGACCTGGGTCCAATCTCTAGCACTGTGTGTGTGTGTGTGTGTGTGTGTGTGTGTGTGATGTATGTGTGTGTGGTATGGATATATGTGTGGGGGGGTGTGGGGAGGTGTGTGTGTGTGTGTGTGTGTGTGAGAGAGAGAGAGAGAGAGGGAGAGAGAGAGAGAGAGAGAGAAGACAGACAGACAGACAGACAGACAGACAGACAGACAGACACTGTTACCTCAAACTCCGGAAGTGTACAAAGATGGAGGCACCCGGGGACTCCGCTGTACCCACTCTTGATGCTGTCTTCCCCTCGCTCCCTTTAGCTCCCCTTTCCTTGTCCAAACATCCATATTTTCTTGATTTCTGTTTTTTTTCTGAGTTCCATTGTGATTCTTGGGTGAGACATGACAACTCTGTGTATGGAGCTGCTTTAGGCTTTGTTGCTAAGGATGACATGGCCTTACAGGGACCTTATTTAACACACTGACACAGAATGGGGGGTCTTCTTTAGTATCCAGTAAAGACTGGCAACTTCTGGCATTGGGAGGTGGACTGACTTGTTTTTAAGAACTTTGGTCACGTAAGAAGAGATGGCTTTAGACTGTGATCAACAAGCCACGTGGAATAATGCAGAGCCTGTACACTTAGAGCGTTGCTGATAAACCTTGTGGGAGTCTTTTAAAAGGCAGAATGGAGTTCTGAATATAAGACACAATCTTCAGAGATCCAGGGAGGTTTCGAGACTCAGGGCTGCTTTCCTTGATCTTGCATTGCCATGGAAAACTTGCTTTTGTTCTTGTTGTTTCTTTTAAACATGATTTAAAACAAAACAAAAAACAAAAAACAAAACAAAACAAAAAAAAAACAAAAAAAAAACCCACCAACAACAAAACCAGATATCACCCGTATTTTATGGTTACTTAAGAAATAAAGTTTGAGTGAAACAGATGCGGTAGAATTTCATACCGTATACGGTTCTGCTCTGCATTTAATAGGCAATAATCTTTAATGTGTAATCTTGCTTTTATGTGGGAAGAACTTTCTTGCGGAAGCCTCTCCAAAGTGGTATTGCCTGAATAAGCGTCAGGATTTAGGAAGAGTGAGGCTCAATAAGAAGAAAAACAATACACACAGAAGTTCTGATGTTTCCTGTGTAGTTACTAAACATATCAGATTTCAATTGATGTACACAAAAATCTACAGAATGAATCTTGAGTCCTTGACTCTGTTTTTCCCTCTATAAGTTAGCACAAAAGTTACAAGGGTGAAGTATTCAGGTCTCTGGAATAGTCATAATAACAATGGGGGAAGGGGAAGAGGGAGAGAGGGAGGAAGGGAGGGAGGGAAGGAGGGAGGGAGGGAGGGAGGGAGGGAGGACAGAGAGACAGAGACAGAGAGACATAGATGGACAGAGAGAGTGAGAGAGAGAGGAAGAGGAGGAGGAAGAAGAGGAAGAGGAGGAGGAGGAGGAGGAAGAGGAGGAGGAGGAGGAATGGGCCAACAGGAAGGTGACAGGCAAGCCATCTGTCTTCCCTCCTGGGTGATTAGTCCAGGAGTCTGTGTGTCTGTTACAGAGGTTGCTGGACATTAAGTGGGCCTCCAATGAGTCACTGTTTTGTGGTGTCTAATGGGGCTGTGGCCTCACTGTATCCCTAAAACATGACAATCCTCGAGCTTACTGGTCTCAGGGCAAGAGGGCTGCAAAAATTAGACTAAGTTAAAAAAAAAAAAAGCAAAACTTAAGAGAGTTTCTTTTCCTTTGATTACCTGGAATTTATAAGAAAGCAGACTGCTCGCTTTCACAATAACTCTTCTGCTCTTGATTCTTCAAAATCAGTAAAAAGCTTGAAGAAAGGCTCTCACGGTATCAGCACAAAGAACGATGCGTGCGCATGTCTTAGGTACCACCCCTATGCTCCTACTTAAACACAACACAGTACATGCCTGGTTCAAACACCACATGCCATTCTATAAACACCTGCAAATACTGTGTTTTCAGGAATCACTTCTCAGAAGGGTTGAAAAGCAGACAAGGACAGCATGGGCTTCCTGGATGCTGCTCCTTGGTCACTGAATTCCCCTAGTCCCCACTGCAGCTGGTCCTACTCCACTGTCCTACACAGACACATACACTGGTCTCATCTGTTCTCCCGATGTAGCTGACACAGGTTAGCTCTCACCTTTGCAAACATGGTAGTGTTAAGTTCTTTCGTGAAAACGTTCGCTGCCCCCTATTGCTGTTGGATACCTCTGTCCTGCCTTGCTGTACTGGGCCACCAGTGTGGGAGTTAAGGGGACCTCTGGACTTGGGGTGTGGGTAGTGTTTAGTGGCATAGAGTTGGAGTTTGGAAATGAAAAGCATATTGAGAGATGGATGGTAGGACAACATTGTAAATGTGTTTAATGTCACAGTACCACATACGTAAAAATGGATGAAGGCATGCATGTTCTGTTAAAGGGTGTTTCACCGTAATAGAAAATGGTGTTTATTTAAAATGGTGAACTTCTTGTCCCCCAGAAGGGTGAACTGACATGGGTGCATTGAGAAACCTATAAAATCAGTTTTTCAACAGTTCAGTAGGATCTGATGGATGGATCAGACAGCCCTGGGCAGTAGATTTATTAAAGGTGCTTTGTTAAACTCCAAACATTTAACAGGTGTGAACTGTGGTGGACAGAGACACTTTGCAGCCAGAAGGAAACATAAGCAAATCCTTCCTCTGATCTCAAGATGTGACGACACCGTCCATCTGGAGGTCCTCATGCCTCATAGACACTATTTTTGCTTCAGTGCATTTATTCCCAGTGTAATCTTCATGGAAAGTATGGGATATCCATAGGCCCCAGATATGCCCAGTCTCCTCTCTTTTGTGTAGAGTGATGAGCTATCCAATAAACAGTGGATCGCTTCTACAGGATTCCAAAGTCAAAACCGGAAAGTATTTATAGGAAATACTAAGATTCGCATTAAGGTGATTGTATCAAAACTCAGTTGTCAATCATGTAAGACAACCAGACAACAATCACAATATTTTTTGCTTGGTCTTAATTATTGCTTTCTATTTTTTTTCTCTCACAAAGTAGAGGGATTATTCTGAATGCACATGACAGCCTGTACCTTTTCAGAGGCTGCCTAGAGGTGTCATTTGAGGTGACTCTGAGGTGGTGATATCTCCCTGTGTAAGGCCTTTGAATCACAGATGGAAAAAGCAGCCATGGCTAATCGGTAACTATGATAGAATTGTCTCCCAGCCACTCTGTGTTTCCTGTGTTTTGCTTAAATGCATTTTGATGACTCAGGTTAAGAAGCATATATGCTTATATCTGTTTCTATGCAATGAGGCAAAGATCCTTGCGTCAAGATACCCACTGAAGGATCAGAGACCCAGAGGGAGATACTTTGGGAAGGAGAGGATGCAGAGTTCACCCAGAACGTGGAAAATATTTATTCATCTGGAACCTTCTCTAGTCCTCTGGTAGCCAGCTTAACCAGCAGTGTGTGACAGGGCTAGTTTTGATTTGCTGCTGAGTGGAGTAGTTGAGCAAGGGCACCAGAGATGCCCTTCTATGCATCTAGACCTCAAAAGCCAAGCTTGGGCTTTGACCAGATGGATCCTTTAAAAGTGACCAACCGGATATGGAAAACAAAGCCAACAAACTGCTCAGTGCATCCCTAGCCTTGGCATAGGCTTCTGTGACGACAGAATTAGCCTTGTTTGCCACTGTGGCGACCTTCACCCTTGAGCTTCTTGGGTTATGGTAGTGAATGCCTTAAAAACAAGCACCAAGTAAAATTGGGATTTATTATGGATATTTCTTTCCAATAACATCTGACGTTTTACCGTATTTTTCAAACAGTACACGTATTCATATGTTTATTATACATTTCTACATATAAGTAATTTTAAAACGTTGACAGCAGTGGAAGCTGGTTAAGGGGCAAGTGTTCTCAATTCAGGTTATTTTGAACACATGGCATAGAGCAGAGTTATGTGCTAGAAGCACAGAACTTTTGGGTAGAAACTTCTGCAAATGTCCAGTGGTGGTCTTCCAGGATCAGGGTGTTGGAGGCAGAGGGAGACAAGTGTCAAGCATCTGTGACACCTGCCAGTCATTATGGGACTGGAGATAGAGTTTGTCAAAGTGTCAGTCATTTAAATTCAGGAGACATCCTTGGCTCTCCTGCTGTAGTCAGGGGCTATAGAACTCTGTGAAATTCTGATCAAATTACTGCCCCATGCACCCTCCAATATTGGGAGTATCTCCAGTGTGGAAAGCCAATCCCAGAGTGAGAGGAGGCATGAGGGAGGAGACACACTTAGTTCGCATCACCTTGCTGACAGCTATAGCAGAGAGGAAAACATGATCAAAATGTTATGAACTCCCATTTGGAACCAGGGGCTCATGGAAGATACATTGCACAGGCTCAGTACTGCGTCTGCCCCGGCCCTCGCCCTCTAACCCCTGACAGGCCTAAGAGAGTCAAGGCGTCTTTGCTTCTCCATTATAGCAAAAGCAAAGTCTGAAAAACAAACCCAGTCTTTTGGGGTTTTGTAAGTCAGTGATTTTTCTTACAGGAAATCATTTTGAAAGACTTAAGGTATAAAATTGTGTGTATTCTTCATGATAGGTTGCTGCTCCTATAGAGGGTAAAAGCTGGTTTTTACACACACGGTTTAAAATTCAGGTTTTAAACTTTATTAGTGTGATGGCCAAAAAATTAACATAATAATATGACGAATAAGCTTATTTTTACACAACAAATCTTTTAAAATCTTAGCTTTTAATATTTGGCATTTCAGGACATAGACTATCTAGACTTGATCAATTTATTTTGGTCATATAATTGTCAATGCTGTGAATGCCACATCCTGTAAGAATATCACACAAAACAGCAGACGTTTTGTATTTTAGGGCAATTCAACAATCAGTGGAGATTCTGTCCTGCTCCCAGGCCAAAATACATTTCAGAATATATTTTTGACAAAACTCAAGTAGCAACTTTAGAAACTCAGCCCTCAAAAGCAACCCACTCCAAAGTTAGATTAGTTGCTACTTACTCTGAAGAGGGACTAGCAAAGGATTGAAAGGCTGCATTTCCATAAGGAAATCATTACGCTCCCATAAGAGCGGAAGACCTGATGCGGACTGAAGACCTTGCAATTTGTATCAAGTAACAATCTCTAAACCCTGTCAAGCCTTCTCAGCAGCCTTG